>LR991052.1:46177735-47427735 GCA_905163555.1 Notocelia uddmanniana | reverse complement strand
GTATGTACGGTCACGCTCTTTATTTCGTGTCCCATTTCGCATTTATTTCTCTGAAACTCTACTTATTAACAGGCCTGTCAACCTTAAGGGGGTCCCAGGTTAAAGTTTGAGTTTGTACATATGTGCGCGTGATTCAGGAGGTGCGTAGCAGCGGCGTGAGCATCGCGTCCAGCTCGACGTTAGGCGCGTCCGAGCCGGGCAGCGCTGACGCAGGCAGCCAGCCCGCTCTCTCCGCCAGCCAACCCAGCGAGCTCCACTGCCAAGGCAGTTCCAACAGTAAGTGCCTGTACCAATCATATACCATACAACTAAACATTATCTCAAAAAGTACCTTGACAGACAATCAAACGATTCGGCGGACCGGAGGGACTCGACGATGTGAAGGAAAGAGAGAGAAAATAAATCTCTCATTCAATTGTATGTAATCACTATGCCTATAACAATATAGACGACCACTTTGGCTTAGTTGGTAGTGACCCTGCCTACGAAGCCGGAGGTCCCGTGTTCGAATCCTGGTCAGGACATTAATTGTCGATTAAACACGAATATTGTGCCTGAGTCTTGGGTATTTCCTATGTATTTAAGTATGTATTTATCTATGTAAAAATGTATACAATTTAGCAAGTACAAGATTTGCTTAATTTGGGACTGGGTCGATTTGTGTAAGGTTCTCCCCCAATATTTATTTATCTATATTTTTGTAACATACCTATATGTTACACTCACTTATGTCATGTGCTGTTTCTTAGAGTAATTAAAACCTAAATAAAAAAATTGTAAAAACCCCGCCCAGCAAAACATAGTTAGAACCGTCTCCATAAAGAAGACTTTTGATAACATAAGCCGCACTATAATCTACTCTAGCACAGACAGAGACACTCATACACAGATACACGTTTTATTTTTATAACACCCCACTTTTGCGTTGAGAGTTAAAAATTACAAGACTTGAAAATAAGTAAGTACTCGTAGCCCTGTCAATAATACAGGGTTACAGGGTTGCGCAGATTAAGTGTCTTAGTTTAAAATTGTTATAAAATTAGAACTATACTTTGAAATTCAACATTTGACATGTTTTTCTTTTAAGCATACTCCGTGTCCGTGTGCATGGCATATATTTACAAAATTAATACATTAGCTCAAATCGCTCTCCTTTAGCCTGCATAACTTTATGCATTCTACCATAGAATGAGTTGCATGCGGCAGGCAATACCTCATCTGGTATATCGTCCAATGCTTGAATGAATTTAAATTCATTCCCTATGTGCTAACAATCTTGCTCAACATGTATTCCCATATCGAAAAGTCCAATGGAATCCAGTCTGGTCTTCACTTCAGGCCATTTTTGCCAACATATAAAATCTGACAAATTTGTTCGATAACAGTCTTATGTACGTTTAGCTTTGTGAGACGGGCTAGTTCTTGTTGAACGCAATTATAGTCATTTCCATACAAATTTCGAATATTTTCTAACATATGACCCTGCAACAAGTTCTAAATATAGTAGTCATGATTAATTTTTGTTCCCCTGAACAGCAGTGGTAGTTTGCCTCTAGGTGATATGATGATATCACATCCCATACCATGACAGCCGCCGCACTTTGAAACCGTTGTACGGCTTATTTGTCTACTGAAATATCCCTCAATGAAGCACCATAAACACGATTATTTTCTTGATTGTTGCTAACTTAAAATTGGAATATCTTTTCGTGGGAAAGAATAATTTCATCGCCCTCATGCCAAGCTAGTATCACCCTGTATTTTTTCAGAATAACTTTTGACATTGAAAATGTCTTTTCGTTCGCTCCAGTATAGGGTCCCATTTCACGAAATAGTGCGATCCCCTTACTTATATTTCAGAGAGTTGTGAAGGTATGATATTCAAACTAGGCTCAAAAGACGCGTATTTACGAGATGTGTAAGATGCAAAGAGAATTATTTGAGAAAGTCCAGAACGAAAAAAGTTTTGGCCGAAATAGTGAAAAAAAAATTCAATTTCTTCCGATTGTTTCATTTTGGCACTCGATATTTTGGAAACGAAGAATGATATCAAAATTTTGATCAAAACTCCTCTGGACAATTTAGTCGGCTACAATTTGAGTCTAAAACAAAGACGATCGGGTCAAGGGTTTGCGCTGTAGCCTAACCTTTTTGAAAGAAGTCAAAAAGTCTGAACGACTATTAACGACTATATTAGTAGGTAATATATATTTTTTTAAATTAACGCAATTGTAGTTAGTTTTAGTTTTATATTTCAAATTGTTTAAATTAAACATGTATTGTTTCTATAATAAATTATTATTAATTATAGTTCGAGACAACAATAGCACATTATTGCAGTGCCCGGGAAATAGCAATTCGTGGATAAGTCAATGATGTTTTGGAAGACCAATATCTTCCAAAACCTAGGCAAATAAAATAGTTGATTGAGATTGCATAAAACAAGCCATTTTATCCGAGACAATTTGCCTGCGGCTCGGGTCGATATAAAGTAGAGGATAAAATGAGTTTTATACATGAGTTATACATCTGCTTTTCACTTCGATTGCGAGAAAATTAAACAAATAATCAAGGTTATGATATCATATAATTTATCCTTCTCCTGGGGCCTAGGGTGTCATGTTGAATTCGACTTTGAAAATTCTTCTCAAGTCGGAGTTTGGAGGTCGAGTTAATTTGAAGTCGCCGTTATCTTGCGTGAATATTAGTAAAGTGGCAAATGCCTTTTTATGTGGTTACCGTAACTTGGCTGCGCTTTAAAAATTGCCAATTTAATAGGAATTTTGTATGTGAGCTATGTTTATATATTATATATCAACCAAATTGGCATAACGTTACCAAATGTAATGCATTTTTTTATTTTGTTGAGTTCATTTTCAATGTACCTTGATGGTCGTGTAGTGCACGAGATCTGTGAATCTGTTAATCCATGTATTCAATCCAAGATTATGTCATCATACAAGACTCATTGATCGTCGAGATATATTCATACCTTTGGCGAGTTTATTTGCACTTTGGGCTGGATTTCGCCTAATATGGTCCTGAACCTTTTTTAATTATATTTTTGACACGAACAGATGGTTTTGACCTGATTTTTGAAGATCCCGTTTCTTTAAATCGCTTTAAGGACTGCGATATGAACGGTTACATTGATATCTAAATGTTTTAGCTTGTTAAATATCTCGAAAGGTCGGAATTTATCTGTAGATTAACAACGAGCTGACGTTTCGCGTCCATTATTGGAAACATTATAAAAACCAAATACATATATCAAACTGACCTTTAAATATCATAAGATGGAATAATTTCTCAATGAAAAAAGGATAATATAGTGAAAGAAAATTCCGTTATTTAAATTCAACGGCGATATAAAACTAGGACACTTAGTCTACTACATAATGTGCGTACGTCATGTATAGTCGGGGTAGTGGGCATTAGCTTCATGTTGATACTCGTACAATGTCAAAACATTGCTTACAAGCAATTCGGTTCTTTAAATTTACCTATTCGTCAAAAACTGATTCGGTTCTATTATAGACAGCAGGCGTGATGAACGGCTTAGCGTGCGTTTAAAAGCACGGGAGCGCTCAGTTAGTCCAGTCAAAGCGGTCACCCATCCAAGGACTGAACCCACCCGACATTGCTTAACGTCGCATACCGCACGCGGTACGCGGGCGCCGCTGGGCCACAAGCGCTGAATGGAAAGGTAGCAAATGCGTTTAATATCTTTACGATCAGATACGTTCATTTTACGACCTATAAATAAATAAATAATGACAGTAAATAATAGAGGATTTTTTTTTTACAGAAATCAAAATAAATGCCTTTTGTGAAAGTCAAAGTTACCAATAAAGCTAAAATAAACAACTAGCTCATACTATTTACCTTAAATATAGACACCTCAAGGAGGTCTTTAGTAAAATAAATAAAAACCGGTCTGGTGCGAGTCGGACTCTTGCTGTGCTCTTGCATAAAGTGTTCCGTACTATTATTTTGTTGTATGGGAGCCTAGAGCTATTTAATATTAATTAATAATTAATATAACTCAATATCATGTGAATATTTAAAGCGTCTACCTGTTGCCGTTATCAATATCAAGCAAAAACATTCACTCTGAGCTGGAGACAACACAGCGCACCCCCAAGTCGCAAGTGTCCATAGGCTATGGTGACTTCTTATTGCGTATGTTTGTTGTATGGAAGCCGCCCTTAAATATTTGTTTTATTATAATTTAATTATTTATAATTAAGGCGAAGGGGTAGGCAAGCTCTTTCCATAAAAATTTTGTGCACGTTTTTCTTCGTTTATGTTTGCGCTACAGTTATTATTTTTGGTCAATATGCTTATATTTCTATTACCTATGGCTTGATGTGTATTTTTATTTTTTATTCTTATTTGTATATTATTTGTTAATTTTTTAAATAGCGCTTAATTTCAACATCTGGTTCTGCATATATATCTTTTTTTTTTATTAAAAATGGGATTGCTCTTGGCCAGCATCTAGCCAGGGGGCAAAGATGAGGCCGACGATGAAGCGAGCTCACCCAGAAGATGCCTATTCACTCGTGCCTTAAAAAGGTCCAGGTTATATGAACTCGGAAATACAGACGCCGGCAGAGAATTCCAAACCTTAGAAGTGCGCATTATAAAAGAAGAAGCAAAGCGCTTGGTTCGAACTAGAGGAATTTCGACCAGGTAAGGATGGTAGCCAGCCGTACGTCTGGATGTCCGATGGAAGAAGGGGGAAGGCGGTATGAGCTCATGGAGCTCCTGAGCACACTCACCGAAGTACAGTTTGTAGAAGACGCACAGACACACTACTTTGCGTCGATGTGCTAAGCTCTATATCCAATATGTACAAGCAAAAAATTAAATTTAATGCTGTAGTGCCAAAACTAACCAATAAAACTTGTATAACGTTTGTATGGAGAATGCCTTGCCCTACCCTTCGCCTTAAAGTGAATATATAACTAAATCCACCACCACCACCCCGGGGCACCTGCCACTTAACGATAATTCGCGGAAAATGACTGCGCCAATTCAAGGACGCCAGGTTCCCGGCGTTTGCCACTCGAAAGGATAATGCAACCTTTACAAACATGTTAACTGGATGTTTGGCAAGGATAAAAAATGCAGTCTAGGGTTGAAAGGGGGAAAATAGGGGTTAAAGTTTGTAAAGAAACGCCTTGAATCAGTGCGTTACAGGCTTAATAAAAACCGGCCAAGTGCGAGTCGGACTCGCGCACGAAGGGTTCCGTACCAGAAAAAAAAACGCCAACAACTACTCTGTTGTATGGGAGCTAGATATGAGCGCCGATGGCCAATTCCACGGCGGCGGCGTGATAGGCAAAATTCCGCGGCGGCGGCGGCGTTACGGCGGCGTGACCTTGAGCTTTAGATTTTTATTATGGAGCTATTATACCTCGTTTTTGTTACTATAAAGAAAGCCTTATTTATTTTAATAAAGTAACTGACTATATAAACAATCATATTTTTTAATTTCACACTAACTTAACTAAATAATCACTCTTTTAATGAAAATTATCATAGTTATAATCGAAATAACATAAGAAGCATTTATAATTATCACAATCTTCACTTAAAAAACGTGTCTATGTTTTAATGCAAGTCTTAATGTATACAAAATATATCTTAAATACAAATCAGTTAAAGATTACGTTTCCAGAAAAATAATCATATTAAAACTTTACAAGCATATGCTACCTCTTGTAACTAAACACAAATTTTAATCACAGAGCTTAGTCACAATCTATCTCAAAACACATGTTAAGAATAAGAATAAGAATAAAAAAGATTTATTGCATAACTGTGTACATAATAAGGGTGGTTACCATTTTGAGACTAATAGTTTCAACAGATACCTTATCAGGCGTGCAATATACTCATACTTAGCTTAAAAACTAGAGCGATATAATCCGTACAATTACACTACTTTCTAAATTAATAATTCTTACATTCGAAGAACTCGTTTAGGCTATAAAATGCCTTATCAATAAGCCAATTTTTTAACTTATTTTTAAATATATTACCTGCTAAACATTTAATGTCAGTCGGGAGGTGATTGTATACTCTAATTGCCATCACAAATGTACTTTTAGCGTATATGGAGGTACTAGCTTTTGGTAATCGAATGTTTTGTTTGTACTACGCTCTTACATTAATCTTCGTAGATACCCATGTCGTAAAATAGTTGGGTTGATTTTTGACAAACAAACATACTTCGAGAATATAAATTCCCGCCAGCGTCAAAAACCGATTTTCACGGAAAACTTTGCGAAGGGAAACCCTGTAATTCATACGATACACCTCAAACACTGTTTCTGAAGTATAAATGTTATATTGACGTCCACTGAATTACCCCAAGAGATGATACCGTATGTTAGTAATGAATAGACGTTACCATAATAGGAACTAATGACTATGATTTCAGAACAAGTTTCTGATAAGATAGATAAGGCGTAGCAGTTTCTAGATATTTTCTTATTTATCTGTTCTAAGGACTCATCACCGTGTCAGACTCATAAGATAACTATAAATTAAGCTACCCTAAGTGTGTTTATATTTTAGTGACAAAGCCTGTTTAAAAAATGTACCTATCCTAAATATAAATCGAAAATAGAAAATACCTGCATCGCTATTACAAATGGTTTTTTATAATTAATTTAAGTAAATAAGTCAATATAATATTAATATTTAAAAAAAAAACCGGCGGACACGTGTTCACTCGGCAAAATACGTAGGAAGAGGATAAATTTATCCATACTTAATGGCAAAATACTTGAATCGGCTGAAGCCATCGTACGAACGAACGCGGATGGGATACGTTACGAGTGCGAGCGAGAAAGCAAATCGCAACTTGTTGCGCCGGCGCGCCGCGTATTTCACTCGGCGGCGGCGCGCCGACTCGGATTGGCGGCGACGGCGGCGCGCCGGCGCGGCGCTCATATCTAATGGGAGCCCCCCTTAATTATTATTATTATTTTGATTTTAGTATTTGTTGTTGTAGCCACAATAAAAATACATAATCTGTGCAAATTTCAACTGTCTAGCTATTACGGTTCTTGAGATACAGCCTGGTGACAGACGGACGGACGGACAGCGAATTCTTAGTAATAGGGTCCCGTTTTTACCCTTTGGGTACGGAACCCTAAAAATGGTAAGCACTAAGCATATGCTATATTAGACCACAAAGTAAAAACTTACACATTTAAAACATTGCGAAACCTTGAGGTAACAGGTGAAAAAATAAGAGGTAAACAACAGCTCTGCCACGACTGCGCGAATTGCGGTGCGGCAAGCCTTTATCTGTTCATTGAACTATTATGATAGTTTATATCCCGGAAATAATTCGCTAGGGGGTTGAATCTCGTATGGAGGTACGATTTAAATACCAATACCCATAGCAATACTTAAAAAAACCGGCCAAGAGCGTGTCGGGTCACGCACAGAGAATGGTTCCGTACCGACACGTCCTAATCTACATTTAAAACCACTATACAATACAGGAAATCAAAAAAGATCGTAGCTTCATAGGGAAGTCACTGCACTTACGCCCTTTTGTTTGGGCAAGCCAGTTTTTCAGCAATAACTCAAAAACCGTTAAACCTATCTTGTTGAAACCATAAATCGTTAGTAAGTTAGTAAAAGTATTTATAATTGTATATCATCTTGATTTTTTTCAGAAGTTTAAACTTCATAGTTTGGAAATTCTTACTAGGTACCCCAATACCTACGCTGTTTCCTCGTGTAGCTAACAAATGAAAATCTTATTTTCAGGCAGTAATGGAGCGTATAATCAGGATTCTCTTTTGAATTCTCGGGCAATTTCCATGAGCTCCGGACTAGACTCTGCGTTTGGGCAGCGGCGTCGGAAGACTTCCCGATCAAACAGGTAGGCACTGTCACATCTATAAATATGTAAACTTTTTGGAATTTATGTCACGAGGATTAGGCTTAAAATTATAAACATAATTTAATTCATATTAGAGTAGACAAAGGCGAGACCAAAGACAAGGAGTCGCCGATGCTGAAATCGACTGCCACTTCGATTATCCGAGCGTTGGAGGCCAATTTCGGGCCGTTAGAGATGATGTCTATTACCAGGGAGCGAAACTTTGGTGCCGATGACAGACGTATGACGTCAAGCTACATACGGAGTGTTTTTATCTGGATTATTGAAGGAATCGATTTTGATGATGAAAGGGTAACTTAAAATTATATTCGTTCTATTTGCGATTGCAAGCATTATGCACAATTTTTATAAACGGCGGGAGATGCGAGATTTACTTTGTTCAAAATGTACAGTATATGTACCTATGTAGGTATGTATTTAAATAAGAAGATGTGTTGTTGTGTTGAATTCTAAGCGTTCTGCTTATTTTTCGACAACCCACGAAATTTAATTAGCTGTTTTTATTTATCCGAAATAATACATGTTTTTCAATTACTTACTTAGTAAAATATATTAATATGTACATTATTTTGAATATAAATAGTCATTTTTTATTAATAAGAAATAAAATTTACATTACCATTACTATATTGCATTATTAATAATCATTGGAGTGTCGCAATGTTGTTTATATAAAATCATCCCTATATGTGAATTTGCGTCATAACGATGTCAGCGGCACCAAAATTTCGCTCCCTGTCTATTACACATATCTCGATAAAAAAATGGCGGATGTCGATCGAAAACCCATTATACTCAAAATCTCACACTCGAGATATGTCTACTCCCAGCGTTCGAGATGCAACGAGTGGTCGGTAGCGATCGAGATGGTTTTATCACAATTTTTTTGACATATGATCTGCGTGTGGTGGTAAATATTGACAACTTAAGTAGTTGATCGACTGTTTACAGCAGTACAAAATGAACATATTTTCTAAAGATCTTTCGATTAATTTAAGTTATTTAATGGTTGAAGACTTTTAAATAGTTTTGATACGTTCAGTTGTGGAATGGCAGTTGACGGAAAATATAGACAGAACTCAAATTTTGCAAGTTGTCTTTGACTCAAAGTGCCAATCAAAGGTAAGGAGCCACAAGTTTATTTATTTTTTAAAGATAGAAATACTACCCGCGTACTACCGCAGCTCTTTTTTGTCGAGTCAGCTTTTGAAGATTTTGAAATATTTCTATAGCTCAAGGAGCCTGTAGTTTATTTGAATGTTAACGTCCAAGGTGGTTGGCAAACGTGACGTTTGACAGAGCCATGTGGACTACTCAGATGGAGGTGCTACTGTTTTGTTTCAATGAAGAGATGGCAACGTGTTTTTAGTACAGGCAGAGAGTAAGGTCAAACTACTTATAATGTCGTACACATTATTGTGAAAATATTTTCAATCATGGATTATTATGTCGAAATGAATGGCTGAAATAACTTAATGACGCTATACCGGCTATACCTCGAAATGGATTTCGAAATACGTCTTTCCCAAAAATATAATTAATGCTAATAGATAGACATTGAGATCGTAATTAAACATAATTTATGTCATTTATGCTTTAGAATAAGTAATTTTGCTGAATCACTTTCGATATTTCGGTGGGAATTTTCCATACAGATTACCTTTATTGAGATCATCACTCAGATAAACTTCATCCCGACCAGTCCGATAAATGGGCTCCTGAGTTCAAGTTATGATAATGAATTGGTCTCTGATTTTTATTTTATACAGGGTGTGGCTGTAAAAGGAGCAATAAATTAAATGGTTCACTATTGAGCTCTCTAGCAATTATTTCTAAATGGTTTCAATTGAATAAAAAAAGTTTATTTTGTACACAAAAATAGCTTACGTGTACTTTTTAAGCCTACTGGAGTGATATTAATAACTATTTATTTAAAAAATAATCCTAAAAATATCCTTTATAATCAAAAATGCGACAACGATTATGAGTCATAACTTGAAGCAACCTCAAAACAGCATTGATGGCCGCGCTATAATCTCTGTGTGTCGAGATCCATTACTTGGAGGTCATAACTTTAGATTAAAATTTCTCCCAATTGAAAAAAAGATTTTTTTTGAACACATGAGGTTATTGCAGATGCTCTAAGGAAGCGTCCTTTAATTTATTTCTCCTATTACAGGCGACATCACAGGATGGTGTGGGTTAACGATAAATATAAAATGATATTCCGTACGTATCCATAATCGCATGTGACATTATTGTAATGAGCCTCAGGCAGCCTATGCCCACGTGTCAAATCAATCCTTTCAGATACATTACACATTTTACATTTACCGTTAACTACACACTATAGTGGGCCTAAGAAAATGATGAACACTTTGGTACTTTGTCAAACTAAATCAGAACAAGGCAGTTTCGCGCGTGATAATTATGTTGTCAACCATTTAAATTTCGAATAGATTGTTATGACTATGCACAAGAGTACGGACTTGTCATCGCCTGGTTTCAATGACTAAGGAATTCAATGGACCGGGCGTATTGTTCTATTTGTACCTAAGCTACTGAGACTCAAAATCGCCATGTTATGTCCCCCGGTACGTCAATCATACGTCAATTGAGCAGTACACAACCTGTCAGTAAGTGGAATAAAAATTGAGAAGTTATAAAATAAACAGTCTTATTAAAATAAAAACCGCACACGACTTTAAAGGAATGTGAAGTTAAATGCTGCGATCATGCCTTAGTGTAGCATAACAGGATGTGGCTTAAGACAAAGCCAGAAACAGAAATGTTTGTCGTTGCATAGCTTTGTTATGTTTTTCTATTGAAATATTGGATGATTTGAACATTGTCGAGAACAAGGCACATGTATCATAGCATAATTAGTGTACAGATTAAGATAATTTATATTTTGTAGTGGGATTTAGCTTTATTTCCAATATTTTAGTACTAAAAGTTACCCTGAAGCAGTAGCTAGCGTTGTTCCTGAATATATCGATAATGAATTGTGATGACTTACTATACCTACTCATTGATTCGGTGATTTATATTTTCAAAGGATGCCAAGAAGTGAATTTAGGAAGAAAAGATGGTTAGACGCTATTGGAACTGAGAATGAAACTAGTGGTAGTTGTTTGAATTGAAAAATAAAGACCTGTGTAAATTATTAATATAAAAATATCCTGATCTCACGTTGTTTCAATAGTAACCTTTTAATATACCTAATGTGTGGTTATCTCTTGGTTAGTTCTCCCCTAATCTGTGGTGGTGGTGAAATGATAAGACGAAAGAACATCTATACAAAGTATATAGTATTATTAGCATATTCCAAAACTAAACTAATGGGATACATCCAGCATACTTGAGGGTGTCTCGTAGGTTTTTATTATTGGTGACGGGCAGATCTATTTATGCTACATACCGTTATTGACTGCATGTAATTAATACATGATATTTAGCGAAATAGTAGAGAAACTTTTTACTAGTAACTTTAATCATGAAATCCCGTAAAGTAAACGCCTGTTTCATAGAATCATTAAGGAAAACTGCATAGAAAAGAGGTCACTATTATTCATATATATTTAATAACGTCCTAGGAAACCAATACGTTCTAAGATCTGTCTATAATATCGATAAAATTGTTGATTATCGGGACAGCGCTATATCCGCCATGTTTAGTTCCAATATGGCCGCAAAATGGACACGCTCGTAATGTTGACAGTTCGCGTCCAGAGTTTCCTTAGTCATTGCTGTCATTGCATACGTATCTCTGTCTCTGTTCTGCGATTGTGACAGATGTCTCTTAACTAAATAAGCTCAAAATCGGGATTTCTATAGAGATCCTATAAGAGTTTCACCAAGGGGGACAGAAAAGCTCTTATGCAGCTAAATTGAGAACTAGTCTTAAACGTCTTGCGGGTTACAATAAATAAGCTCTTTAATTTGGCCGGATAATCGTTTATTTGCCTCTTTAGATGACATTGAGGCAAATAAAGAAAAAAAAAAAACGGCCAAGAGCGTGTCGGGCCACGCTCAGTGTAGGGTTCCGTAGTTTTTGTAATTTTTTCAAAAACTATTCAACCTATCAAGTTCAAAATAATTTTCCTACAAAGTTTTTATAAAGTTCTACTTTTGAGATTTTTTTCATATTTTTAAAACTTATGGTTCAAAAGTTAGAGGGGGGGGGGGACACATTTTTTTTTACTTCTGGCGCGATTATTTCCGAAAATATTAACATTATATATTATTATTATATTATTATTAAATATTAATATTATTATTAATTTTATTTTGATAACTTTTCCTGCTACCCAAAGGTTGTCTGTAAGAGATCGCTTTAAGCGATAAGACCGCCTGTTGCTACCATTACTAGTTATGTAAGATTTTTTGTGTAACATTGTTCTCTTGTGTGGTGCAATAAAGCATATTTATTATTATTATTATTATTATTATTATCAAAAAATGATTGTAGTAAACCCCTATTTATTTTTAAATACCTATCTAACAATATATCACACGTTAGGGTTAAAATGAAAAAAAAAAAATCACTCCCCACTTTACGTATAGGGGAGGTACCCTAATAAAATATTTTTTTCCACTTTTTATTTTACCACTTTGTCGGCGTAATTAATATACATATTAGTACCAAATTTCAGCTTTCTAGTGCTAACGGTCACTGAGATTATCCGCGGACGGACGGACAGACGGACGGACAGACGGACGGACAGACATGGCGAAACTATAAGGGTTCCTAGTTGACTACGGAACCCTAAAAATGGAACTATGACAAGGACAACAAATGATATAACCCTCTCTGTCGCTCTTATTCAATGTAGTATACGATCTTCTCGCTCTTAGCGGTTTTATTATTTGACATCTACTCTGGATACTCTGAGTAAATAAGGACTAAATATTTTCATGACACAATGTCAAAGTTGCAAGCCACAAATAAGTAGCTTAATTTCAACCGCTATTGCACGCTATGTGAAGTATGACGGTGCTTTAAGCAGTTAGCTTGCTTTCTGAAACAGGGGTCGTAATCTCAGCAAGGGCAAGTACTTTTTTGTTTTAGTCTAATTAAAAAACCGTAGTTTTAAGGGTAAGGCATTTAACTATTACGACATTTAACTATTTATTATATTATTATATGCACAGCTTTACAATAAACTACCGTCTGACATGAAAGGAATAGGCTCACACAATGCATTTAAGAGTAAGTTAGCGGACTACATTTTAAACCACTACTTACCTAAATAAAATAACAAAAATAATGTGTGAGCGTGTACCTAACGGACGATATATATTAATTAAGGATTTTTTTTGTCTAAAACGCTGTTCTCGTTTAAGTGACTTGTATGTCTTTTTTTGAGAATAAATATCTTTAAACCTAACTATAGATTCAAAAAATATGAAATAATCTTGAAAGTAAAGCTCAATGAAGACTTTCAACGAAAACTACGAATAGCGGACATGACCAGTAAAGCTGTTTTTGTGTTATCGTAAAAGTCTTCCCTTCTTAGTTTGGTCATCTAGGTAAAAGACGTATGAAACGCTGTTCCCTTTTGCTTGTTAATGGTTTTTCTTTATTAAGTTCATTGGGTAACTACGTCACCCTACACTGAGCATGGCCCGACATGCTTTTGGCCGATTTCTACTTATTTGGTCTTTAATTAGAGTTCGTAGTGTAGGTATATGTGTATACCGTCGTCTAGTACCCATACTAACAAGCCTTATTGAGTTTGCTATGCTATGAGGCTAGTTTGATTTGTGTAGAATTGTCCCCCTAATATTTATTTATTTATTAGCATTGGTTACCAAATACTAATAAATAAATAAATATTAACTTTTGAGTAAAATGGAAATACATACTCGTATACAGGTTGTATTTTATTCCCCTTAATTACGAGGGCATATTCCTGAGATAAAACATAGTAATCTTCTCTGAGACACTAGTATCTCAAATCGCACCATTTCTATGATATTCAAGAATTCATTTCAACACTCTTAGTACAGTAAGGTAAATTTCAAAAAAGATTTTAGCTACATGAAAAAGATTCAGTGGTCGTAAAAACCTAAGTACGGGTGACAAATTTGATTTGTTACACAATTGTCACAAAAGCGTTTTTTTTTTTCATATTAGCGAATTTTCACATCGCTTTCTTTCATGGCCGTAAATTTAATTAGTCGTCTTTCTTTATGTAACGATCTTATGTTACGTGTTCATGTTATTGTTTTTTCGCTTATATTACCAGTAGATTATTTTATCAGTGCCATTTTCTAAATCTTTTTCAAATCTCTGTACCCGTAATAGCCGCCTATGTGTGTCTTTGTGGTTTTATTGACGTGCGTGTCATTCAAATTTCGAATACTGTCATACTTGACATCAACTTTTGTGTAACGCTGTGTCACCTTTAAAGCACCTTTCACATTGGTGATTAATTCATAGACTGTATAGATGAATTCCCCAAAAAATGTTTTCTCCTGTATTTTTAGTTCGTTTCGCGTTTTCCCCCTTTCATGAATTTACCCACACAAATTATTTCTTCTCTTTTTATAGATACAAGGTCTCAGTTAGGCATCACGACGAACGATATTAGATTAAAAATACAATAGCTTTTTTAACGAAAAGGAATTAGCACTAACTAGTAGCCCGTTTTTCTAATATTCTGTTCCGGCGTTTCGCCGGCCGATGCCGCGGCACGCTCGCTTCGCTCGTCGTCGTACCTAACTGAGACCTTGTATCTAGGGAAATTCCCTAATGAGGAAATCTGCGAAAGGAAATGAAAAGAGAAGAAATAATATGTGTGGGTAAATTCATGAATGGGGAAAACGCGAATGGGACTAAAAATACCAGAGTAAAAGAATTTTAGGGAGTTCATCTATACAGTTGGGAATGAAAAAAAAAATACCACCCTGAATATAATACCATGTACCAGTAACTGAGGCAGTAGGTGAGGTGAACTGTCTAATGTTTATCTTTTCTGAGATGTTTGTTGGAGGAGGTGAAGTATACACGCTACCCATTTTCAAGTTGAACAGTGAGGTGTACGAAAGGAGGAAACCTTTTATGAATAGGAAACTTCAAGATCCACCAAACAGCTTCGGAGCTACTTATGTATCGGCCGATTTTACACATTTTTATCTCATCATTCTCATTTTCGAGAATCAAAGTACTTTTCTTATCCGTGTAGAAGATGTTTATGTGCGAGTGTTTGAACGTCTTACTTTCATCAACACGAAATAATAAATGAAATGATTGTGTTTAAACTTTAAAGTGAGTATTGAACCCAAATTTAACAGGTTCGGGAGATAACTTCAAAATACAATAAAATTACTTTCCGTATCTTTTGATACGCAATCCTTGTAAGAGGTACTCGAAGCTACGTATTTTAAAAAGAATACCTACATTCTCCATAGAAAATTTCAACTTATAGAGGTTCCCTAGAGGAGAAGCCTCTTTTTACTCCTTTAAGGGTGTAATTTTCAATAATCCCTTCTTAGTGGGTACTTTCGTTATACAAACTACCTATTGTGAAAAAAACAACTTTATAGGTTAAACGGTTTGGTCTGGACGTTGATTCAAGTCAGTGAGGACTTTGCACCCCTATTTAACCCGCTTAGGGGTGGATTTTTCCAAAACCCTAACATTACTTTTCTTGTATTGTAATAAGATGTCTGTACACAAAGTTTCAAGTATCTCACTTGAAATTTTACTCCATCCCCATACAAACTTTGCACCCCTATTTAACCCGCTTAGGGGTGGGTTTTTCCAAAACCCTAAAATCACTTTTCTTGTATTGTAATAAGGAGACCGTACACAAAGTTTCAAGTCTCTCATATAAAATTTTACTCGGGTAAAATAGGAGTTACCCGCTTAGGAGTGGACTTTTCCAAAACCCTAAAACTACTTTTCTTATATTGTAATAAGGAGTCTGTACACAAAGTTTCAAGTATTTTACTTAAAATTTTACTCCATCCCCAATTCCCCATACAAACTTTCGAGTCCCTTTTTACTCGCTTGAGGGTGGAATTTTCAAAAAACTCTTCTTAGTTTGTATTTATCTTATATAAACTACCTATTTTGAAAAGATCAGCTTTCTAGTTTTAATGGTTCGAGCTGGGTGTTGATTTAAGTCAGTCAGAACTTTGCACCCCTATTTAACCCGATTAGGGGCGGGATTTTCCAAAACCCTTAAATTACTTTTCTTGTACTGCAATAAGAAGTCCATAGATAAAGTTTCAAGACTCTCACTTAGAATTTTACTCCATACCCATACAAACTTTGCACCCCTATTTAACCCGCCTAGGGGTGGGATTTTCCCAAACCCTAAAATCACTTTTCTTGTATTGTAATAAGATGCCTCTACACAAAGTTTCAAGTATCTCACTTAAAATTTTACTCCATCCCCAAACAAAATTTCAACTCCCTTTTTACCCCCTTGAGGCTGGAATTTTCGAAAATCCCTTCTTAGTGGGTTTTTTCGTTATATAATTTACCAATTATGAAAAAATCTGCTTTCTAGGTTCAACGGTTTGGGCTGGGCATTGATTTTAGTGAGCCAGTCAGTCAGGACTTTGATGTTTATATATATAGACTAGCTTTTGCCCGCGACTTCGTCCGCGTAGCACTCGTTCTCGCCTTAGAATTATTTGTTTTCCCATAAAAACTTTCTCAAGCTCAGATGGTTGGACGGCGTCGAAAAGGGCAACAGGACCTTAGGGGTGACATGTTATAGAAGGATAGCCACGAAAGGATCGGACTGGAGAGATTTGCCTGACCAGGCTAGGGCCCACCTACGGCTGTAACGCCTCAGATGATGTTGACGCTACAATATTTTACCCTTCTTTACACCACCTTAAGAAATGATTACAGCCAATATGATTTTCTATAGAAATCCTACTGTCAAAATAAATGATAAGGTGCTCATTTAGTAATATCAAATGTACCGATTCTAGACGAATGAATCTCGTCAAAAACATTAAATGTCGCTTCGCAGTTCTGCCGTAAAACGTTGTCCCTACAGAGCGAGTACTTCATGTAAGTATGATGGCCGAAGGCCGGAAGCAGAGCCGCAAGGCATGCGAGAGTAATCACACAGAGTGGCTTCTTATATACGGCTGAGGGCCTAAGGCCCAAAGCAGAGTGGCTAGGCAGCCAACAGAACGGGTTCTTCATGTAAGTATTATAGCCAAAAGCCCTAAGCAGATCGGCAAGGCACGCGAGACCGAAGGCCGAGCGTGCCAACAGAGCGGGTTCTTTATGTAATAATAAAGGTCAAAAATGCGAAGCAGGGCGGAAAGAAATGCGAGGCCGAAAGCCGAGCATTCACACACAGCGGCCTCCTTAGCAATGGCTGAGGGTCTAAGACCCGAGTTAAATATTTAACCACCTTAGAGGACGAATTTACAAAAACGCTGAAATTTGTTTTCAAACGTCTACATGAGGAATGTGTATACGGAGTACCTACCTATTTAATATACTTCTTATATAAAGAATTACATGTTTTGCATACAAACTTTCAATCCAAAAATACCCCTGTAGGGGCTGAATTTCGTAATCCCTTGAAAGTGCTTTATATATCTTTAGATAAAGCATGTTGTACGAAAACCCGATTTTTTTACTTTGAAAATCTAACGACCTCTTTACAAAATTTCAACCCCTATTTAGCCACCTTAGAGTTTAAATTTCCGAAAACGCTAAAATTCATTTTTTAGATTCTTCATGAGCAATGTGTATGCTGAATATTAGACTTCTTATTCAAAGAAATACATGTTTTTCATACAAACTTTCAACCGCACTTTCACGCATTTAGAGGGTGAATTTAGAAAAGCCGTGAAAGTACTTTTCATATTTTTAGAAAAAGCGTTTTTGTACAAAATCTTACACTTTTACTTTAAAAATCACACGATCTCCATACACAATTTCAACCCCAGATTTACTCCCTTTGGAGTCGAATTTCTAAAAATCCCTTCTTAGTGGTTACTTACGTCATATAAACAGCTTACTGACTACTCAAAGTTCTAGGTCAAACGGATAGAGCTGGGCGTTGATTGAAGTCACACAGTTAGGACTTTGCATCTCTATTTAACCCACTTAGGGGTGGTTTTCTTCAAAATCCTAAAATTACTTTTCTGGTATTGTAATAAGCAGTCTGTATACAAAGTTACAAGTCGCTCACTTAAAATTTTACTCCATCCCCATGCAAACTTCGCACCCCCATTTAATCCGCTCAGGGGTGGGTTTTACCAAAACCGTGTATTTTTTCTTGTATTGTAATAAGAAGTCTATACACAAAATTTTAAGTCTCTCACCTAAAATTTTACTCCATACAATCTTCGCACCCCTATTTAACCACCTTAGGAGTGAGCTTCTCCAAAATCCTAAAATCACTTTTCTTGTATTGTAATAAGGAGTCTATACACAAAGTTTGAAACCTCTCACTTAAAATTTTACTACATCCCCATACAAACTTTGCACCCCTATTTAACCCGCTTAGGGGTGGGTTTCTTTAAAATCCTAAAATCACTTTTCTTGTATTGCGATAAGGAGTCTATACACAAAGTTTCAAGTCTCTCACTTAAAATTTTACTCCATCCCCAAACAAACTATGCACCCCTATTTAACCCACTTAGGGGTGGGTTTCTTCAAAATCCTAAAATCACTCTTCTTGTATTGTGATAAAGAGTATATACACGAAGTTTCAAGTCTCTCACTTAAAATTTTACTCCACCCCCATACAAACTTTGCACCCATATTTAACCCGTTTAGGGGTGGATTTTATTAAAATCCTAAAATTACTTTTCTTGTATTATAGTAAGGAGTCCGTACACAAAAAGTCTCTTACCTACAATTTTACTCCATACCCAAACAAACCTGTCCAAACCTTTGTCGGCCTGTTTAGCCTAGTTGGTAGTGTCATTGCCTCCGAAGCTAGAGGTCCCGGGTTCGATTCCCGGTAAGGGCATTTGTTTCTGTGGTGAGCAGAGACATTTGTTCCTGAGACTTGGATGTTTTATATGTATTTAAGTATAAGTATATATCTATTAAATATATATCGTCGTCTAGTACCCATAACACAAGCTTTATTGAGCTTACCGTGGGACTAGTTCGATTTGTGTGAAAAATGTCCCCTAATATTTATTATTATTATTATTATTATTAAACCTTCAACCCCCCTTTTTACCCCCTTAAGGGTGGAATTTTCAAAAATCCCTTCTTAGTGGGTACTTACCTTATATAAACTACCTATTGTGAAAAAATCTGCTTTCTAGGTTCAGCGGTTTGGGCTGGGCGTTGATTTAAGTGAGTCAGTCAGGACTTTGACGTTTATATATAGGTATAGATTAACATTACTATTATTCACGGTTAGAAAAATAAATGCCATACGATAATTACTACTTACTGGGGTCTTCATTTCAGAGTGACTTGGGTAGCAAGTGAAGGCTTGACCAACTACCTCCGTCGGTTGACGCAAGACGAGACGAGCAGGGAGATATACGCGGCCCACTCGTACCAGGACTTCTCGAGTATCCCGGAGAACTCGCTGCACGAGCCGCGGCTGGACTCCAAGGGCCGGCGGCTCTCCTACCAGCGCGCGGTGTCCGGGGAGGACCCGGCGCCGCCCCCGAGGTACGACTCCAGCTTGAAAAGGAAACCTCTGATACCGGAGCATTCAGAGGTAAGTGTTTTTGTAGATTATAAAACACATCATCTGCATATCACAGACAGCATTCGTTATATGACAACAAATAAATGAATATGAATATGAATATGAATATGGCCAGATAGACACCCGATTTTCACCGTATGTTTCCACTTGTGTATTTGGTGTAGGTACGTAAGAAGTCGAAATAAGAAAGAAATTCTGGAACCTAGACTGTTGCAACAATGTGGCATACTATCCCAATAAATAACTATTTACTCATGCTGCTACAGTCCGTATATGTTGTTTTTTATGCAAGAGGGCTGTTTTACACATGCTAGGCCAATAAATCACATTTGAGTCGTACTTCTACGTGCGATTATGCTCCTTAACGGAAAAATGCTGCTACGTGCTACGGCGTAGCACACATACCCGTAGAGTTGTTTGGCGTCAAATGAGTTAGGCGACTTACTTATCGATACGGAGGCAGTACGATATAAGAAAACTGTCAGCTGTCGATCCCGCCCCGCCAAGTCAGTAAGTCGCCTTGAGCTTTCTCCCAATACCTATTTTGCTTAGTACTTATTTTAGTCATTTAGATTATCATCAATTACAATACGGTATTTTTCATTTCGACACTATTGTTTTACGTTACCAATAAATAAAACTTACGAAAAATACTCGAAAAAACCGGCCAAGTGCGTGTCGGACCACGCACAAAGAAGGGTTCCGTCCCGATACCTCCTAATCTACTTTTAAAACCACTATACAATACATAGAATCAAAAAAGGTATCTTCATAGGAAACTCACGGCACTAACGCGCCCTTTTATTTGGACAAGGTAGTTTTTCAGCAATAACTCAAAAACCGTTAGACATTGTAGTTAGGGGGGGGGGCACTTTTTACGACTTTGACAGCTAATATCTCACCAACGGTTGACTTAAATAGAAAAGCTTTTTAGAAACCTCTATATCATTTCCCCCTGTTTAATATTTTTTTCGTAATTTCACATAATATTTCTATAGCGGTTCATAGCATACCAAATTTCATAATTGTAGTGCTCATAGTCTCCGAGTACTTCGGCTGTGACATACGGACGGACGAACGGACGGACAGACATGACGAATCTATAAGGGTTCCGTTTTGCTATTTTGGCTACGGAACCCTAAAAAATCAAACTTCAGCTTACTTATACAATTTTAAAGATGAAAAAAGGACGCAGTTTGGCAATAGAAAATTGTTACGTTATTCGGCATGTTTTCCTATAAACTTCTTTCTAACCGAGCGTTATTGACGTTTCGTAAAAAGTTGATGATTGGACTATTAGAGCATAACACTGACAAAAACTCCACATAAATTAGATAGTAAATATGTGGTAAAGTCTGCTAAGCTTCACACATACTCTAATGTCAAGAGAGTACTTGGATAACTGTGAACGTGTCATACTGCTCGGCTACTTCTGCTGCTGACTGTTCGTAGTTGAGATATTATGTTCAGGTACAGTGAAAAAACTTTTTCCTAAGCCAGGTGGAATTAAATCTTATGCCAATGTCATAATTACATTGAAAATATAAATCTTTTCTTATTCCATCTTTAGACTCTACATATTGAAAAATAATAGAAAACAAGTACGTACTTATTGAGACGCGTTTTAATTTATTGTTAGATGAAAAACTTCTCAGGCTGGCGTAACTTAAAGATTTGATGTTTACTAAACAACTTACCTAAACAACTTCAAAATAATTTATCCCCAAAAACGTTATCTCTTTATATTCAGCACGCTAGGGACTTGCAAATGAAATCAAAAGGTTTTTTATGTAACGTAAGTATTAAATAGTAATTATTCTTGATATTGAAGACTCTTTAATGTAATTGAGCACAGTGGGGTCGACTAACAAGAGCTGGCGGAATGTCTTTGAAATGAATGATAGTACAAGTCAATTTGTACCACAAGATGGTCAACACAAATTAATTTCGATATACACTACCGCTTATAAGTATTTAGGCATCCATACCTTTTTCCATACATCTGTAAACAAAAAAGTCCCTTGACAGTTTTGCGTGCATTTTGCACTTTTATTTAGCTGACCTATTGAGCCTTAAATCGGTGCCAGAGACCCCCTTTTAAAATGGGAGTTTTCTTTTTGCAATCACTTAAATAACTACTAATTGCTGGTTCATAGAAAGGTGTAGTGTGTTTGTATTGCTTTTGCCGGAGATAGGCCCCTATAAATAGCGATATTAAAAAATGGCCTAAGAGCAACACCGGTGCAGAGGGCTGGAGTTAGAGAGGTGGCACTGGACTTTAAACATATATCCAACTCGCCACTTAGGTGACCACATCCACCCCTGAGCAAAAGCTCCAGCGACCGACTCCACTCTGGACAGCCGGTTAAGGCAAGTCAGAGGCGGGGGGCCTTTTTACTACAAACCCACAGAACACCCCCAGGACCACTCGAGTACTACAGGTCGCTACTCCCTAATAGCTTGCCACAAGCTGCCCTACATTGACTGATTGCATCGCCCACTAGGGTGATGGGGTCGTCACATCCCTACTCGTACCTACTTTACATGGTAACCATCTAACCGAACCATAGAGGCCCGATTCGTGACGGAGTTCACAGTAGCACTAGTATAACTAAAACCAATATACTCGTACTAATTAACACGGGATTCACAAGGAATAAATATTCCGCGCGACTAAGATTGCAAGGTGGACTGTCTGGATGACCCTTTAAGCATTTTCACGTATAAGTAACAATTCAATTATTCTGAACGCATACATATGCAATAAAGAAGCAGCCTTCATGTCTTAGCGTAGTTAAATACGCCTTGACTCCAATACGGAATGTTGGTCATGGCGGACCAAGGGTGACGAATCCGTGGCGCTAATTAATTTTGACATCTGGATGAAAGTGTGGTCAATGTTCGCTATTGATATGTTATCTGGCAATTAGTATAGTACAAAAACGCACTGGGCGCTGTACCCGTGACACTGATTTCTACTATATTTAAGATCTGTTCAGATTTTTTTAAATACATTTGGTCAAAAAGTGATATCATTTTTAGCTATCGTACCCTTGTCTTCTGTATCTATAGAATACCGGAACAGGGAAAGTCACAAATAGGACTTTTTATGCAAATTTAGAAAAGTTGCTCATTTTCGCCACGGTTAAGTACAAGCGAAAGAAAATCATAATATGCGGTGACTGGAATTTGGATATAATGAAAGATAACTCAACCACTAAGGACTTAATAAGTATTCTACATAACTATAATTTTAATATTCACATAAGTTCTCCGACTAGACTGAATTCGTGTATTGATCTAACATTAAAGGAGTGGAGTCTGAACTGCTTTATCTAGGTCTTTCAGATCATGAGTCGGCTCAAATGATAGAGATAAAAACCAACAAGAAAAGGGTATTTGCCACTTGGTTTGAATATAAAAGGGACTACAGTAATGAAAATCTGTCTAAATTCCGCAACTACATTTCAGCACTATCTTTCAGGGATGTTCAAATGAGTGCCTGGAAGCATTTAAGATTTTTTTATGAAATATACTGTCTATTTTACAGATTATGCTTCCCTGTAATTAAAGTAAAAATTGTAAATCGTTCAAAAACACAAAAAATGGCTGTCTAAAGGATTAAAAAAGTCGAGTAAAACAAAACGAGCTTTATATATTAAATATAGAACAACTAACGTTAATTCTAAGTTACATAAACTTCAATTTTAACAATACAATACCATTTTCAAATCTTGAATGCTAAAAGCACAGCAAATAAGCAACAACAAATATATAAAAACAAATAGTAATAAATGTCGAGCATGTTGGAATGCAATTTCAAGTACCCTATCAAACGAGAACGCTAATACTGAAATAGATAATTTGCAAATTAACGATGAAATTTACACTGATCCCCAAGACATATGCGTGCTATTTTAATAAATAGGCTTGTAGATTTGACAAATAAAAATATATCCAACCCATCTGGCAAGAAACTACACGGGTCGTTACATAATACGGCATCGATCTTTTTGAAACCTTCTGATGGCCATGAAATCCACAAAATAATTATGTCTCTTAGGAATACTAGTGCTTCTGGATTCGACGAGATAATAACAAAAACCTTGAAATTTTGCGCAACGTTTATATGTGGTCCTCTCTCGCACATTATAAATCTATCGTTTACTGATGGCATTTTTCCCGATGAATTAAAAACATCTATAGTTAAACCTTTGTTTAAAAAGGGCGACCAATTGGATCCCCAGAATTATCAACCAATAACAATAGTTCCAATACTTCCCGGATTCGAATCCCGGTAAGGGCATTTATTTCTGTGGTTAACAGAGACATTTGTTCCTGAGAGTTGGATGTTTTCTATGTATTTAAGGATATATCTATTAAATATATTGTAGTCTAGTACCCATAACACAAGCCGTATTGAGCTTACTATGGGACTAGTTCGATTTGTGTAAAAATTGTCCCCTAATATTTAATATTTATTTAATACTATCAAAAATCTTTGAGAAATCCATATATCATAGGTTCAACGAGTTCTTTAACAAGTATAACATAATAACGCCGAAACAATTTGGATTTCGTAAGGGAAAATCTACAACGCTAGCCTGCTTCAACCTAATAAAATCTATATCTGAGAGTCTAAATCAGAAAACCCCTATCATGGCAGTTTTCTTGGATCTAAGCAAGGCTTTCGACTTTATTGACCACAAAATAGTTATAAATAAATTGGAGTCATATGGTATTAGAGGAAAAGCTTATGACTGGGTCCAAGAGGTTAGGTTAGAGGTTAGGGCTTAGGGCTGGGTTAGTTATCTTGGGAAAAGACTTCAGTGTACCGAAATCGAAAAGCTAATTCAAAGGATAAAAACAAGAGTATCTGTAAAGAAAAATTTCGGTCAAATTTCTTAATTAATGGTACTGGTGTTCCACAGGGTAGTATTCTGGGCCCATTGCTATTTCTTATCGCTATCAATGATCTACCAGTTTCCATAGATCAACATTGCATTATTTTTGCTGACGATACGACTCTTATAATAAAAAGCGACAGTAAAGATGTATCGGTATTCGAACGAACTGTTAACAAAACCTTATCTGACACGATTAGCTGGTTAAAAAGTTATAACCTACTATTAGGATATCTATTAGGCTATATGGGATAAAGATGAAAATCAGTAGTTCCTCAATACGATTTAATCCGTCGGTATAATCTTATAAAAAATTAGGCTTATTTTCTGCTTACACATAATCACACCTTATTCTAATTCTTATAATTATTTTACTAAGACTGAACCGCTCTCGACTGCAGCCATGAATCGAATGCTCAACCGCCACCGCTCCGATCACGCCGCCAACCATCGTATTGGCGCGTAAGTAGCAGGGTGCGACAGTGGCGCCACCGGAAGTTATCAAGCTCTGAACCAATTATTGTTTAGTTAAATAAATGTATTCCAGTTTTGCAGATATACCCGCAATAATCATGTTACTTATATAATTAATCATTACTCTTATAATTGCTCCTTACAGCTCGGCTATCCTGTTTAGGGCGAGACCTCGCGCCTTATATCAATATTACAGACTAAAGTAATATATTACAAACTAAGATTATCTTACAAAACATACATAACAGTCTTACGGGATCTGCGGTTATTACCTGCACGACATTTGACATACTCTCAATACTCTGAACAATTCAGAAATAACACTTAAATGGATAAATCACATATACATTTCAATACGGTACAATTTAGCTTTAAACATCTCTATCACTTGTACCAGTATCGTCATCACAGGATTCGAAATCTCGGACGTTCAGCCAAGGCTGATTTTGTCTACAACTACAATATTATCATATCACCTTCCTTGTATTAAAATAACACAATTACACAAGATAAAATTTAATTCCATGAACGTTATTTATCAAAGCATGCACCCACAACAAGCCCAGTCGTAATGTCCGTGGGCGCCATCCTTACGGCGCGTAACAATTGCAGTCCGTATTAAACCTCTTAATAGTAGTTTTATGTTTTACACAATAAGTCTTTAGTTAAATAACCTTATTTTATCAACTAACAATAATTACACACTTACTATCATTGTAAATACTTATTCAAGAGAAAGTATGAAATAGGTCGAACCGGCCCCCTGATCGAGACACTCTGGGTCTGGACCCCGGTCCCCTGATCGGGACACTCTGGGCCTGGACCCCGGTTCCCTTTTCGGGACACTCTGGGTCTGTAAATATGGACCCCGGTCCCCTTTTCGGGACACTCTGGGTATGGAAGTCTGGACCCCGGTCCCCCTTATCGGGACACTCTGGGCCTGGACCCCGGTCCCGTTTTCGGGACACTCTGGGTCTGGAAGTCTGGACCCCGGTACCCTGATCGGGACGCTCTGGGTCTTCATCCATGTGTCTGAAACTTACACCATTTTGTTTAAAAATATGAATAATTTTCGTACAATAATTGACTCTTACATATCGAATCGATACTTCATATCGGCTCTACATATCGGCTTTACATATCGGCTCTACATATCGGCTCTACATGTCGGCTCTACATGTCGGCTCTACATGTCGGCTCTACATGTCGGCTCTACATGTCGGCTCTACATGTCGGCTCTACATGTCGGCTCTACATGTCGGCTCTACATGTCGGCTCTACCTGTCGGCTCTACATGTCGGCTCTACATATCGACTCAAATCAAATATTTATTCGGCAAATAGGCCACAAGGGCACCTTCAGATGTCAAATCGTGAATTTAAGTAAAAAACTGACAATCTTACTTAATAATAATGATTAAAAAAAATATACTGATTGTGATTACCAATTCAATTAAAATAAATTTACAAGGTAACTAATATAAGGACGTATATTGAATACGATCTGTGTCCGAATAAACAAAAAGTATATAAAATTTAACTCAGAGATGTATCATTTCAAAGTCCGTAGGCGTAGAGATAGATGTAAATGGTCTCTAAGCGTCAAAATTAAATAAAGTAAAGTTAATATTGTTAGAGATGTATAAGGTCTCCAAGTCTCAATCTACAATAAAATAACACTAATATTAAAGTAAGTTTTTACTATGCCCTGGAAATGATGAACGGACCGGACTCCACAAAGAGCACCCGATCACGAGTATGACGCGTATCTCAGCCATCGCTTCCCTCGACCATCTGTTAGGGAAGGTGACGACCCGATCAACGACGCCACCGTAATCAAAGCCCATCTACATATTACAATTAATTGCATGTTTTTTTTTTTCAATTTAGGCATATTACATGCACCTAAGAACGTCAATAAACTACCACCGGTTCGAAAAAATATACCTCTGCCACGAGAAGAACCTGCGTAAGAAACTCGGCGATGTGTCATTTTTTGAAAACAATATACATTGTACTTATATAGTTAAATATAAAATTACAGTGTCAGCTACTACAAAATAACTTAAATAACAATGCTACAGCTGAAAACATATTTTCGCGATAGATTACCCGTGCAGGACGCTATCACTGCCAAATATCCCTATCCATGTCGTACAGATTTGAATTTAGAATTGCTAAGTTCAGTAATGTGTTTAGGAATTTTATTGTAGAATTTGATACAATTTCCCAAGAACGACTTTTTCGCCTTTACTAGTCTATAGAAAGTTATTTTGAGTTTTCCAGTATTTCTCGTGGCTATTGGTTTATCCGTGTTCGTTGGAAAATTTCCCAAATTCTTCCTAAGGGGCAGGGGACGGCAGGGTTAGAATATATATTTCTTTGAAAAAATCTCTTAATAAGTCACGCGACCCCAAGTTATAAATTACTCGGATAGCCCTTTTTTGCAAAATTGAAACAGTTTCAATATCTGCAGCTGATCCCCACAAGATAAGACCATAAGTAATTATACTGTTAAAATAAGCAAAGTAAACTAACCGTGCCGTTGCCACATTGGTAAGCTGCCTTAGTCTCCTGACTGCAAATGCAGCAGAGCTCAACCTACTTCCTATCGCTGTTATATGGGAACCCCACTGCAATTTTGAGTCCAATGTAATACCTATACCAATGTATAATTATAATTGGACTATCGTACCTGTGCATCTCTAGGGAGTACCTAGCAAGATAAACATGCAAGACCAACTGTATAAATCCCCGGAATAACTCCGTAACGATAAATACAGCTGAATCCTACTAAATAAAATATCACATGCACATTAACTATTTAGATTTAAGAGATAAAATATTGTACGTAAAGAGAGTTAAAAAATAAATATGTACATAAGAATTCGTGTATTACTGCTCGTTTTATTTTATTGGAGCGATTGTATTCGGACAGAATGCATTGTTTTATATCGTATTTATAACAATATTAATCACATCACGCCGCCAACCATCGTATTGGCGCGTAAGTAGCAGGGTGCGACAATGGCGCCACCGGAAGTTATCAAGCTCTGAACCAATTATTGTTTAGTTAAATAAATGTATTCCAGTTTTGCAGATATACCCGCAATAATCATGTTACTTATATAATTAATCATTACTCTTATAATTGCTCCGTACACTACAAATTAATATAACTAAAACAAAAGCCATGCAATTTAATAATTACAAAGCAAACCCGTACCATTACAAATTAGTTATGAAAATTCCTCTGTGGAGACAGTCAACGTGGTTACATTTTTAGGTTTTAATATTGACAAATACTCAAATTGGAAATTTCACGTAGATCACGTTTGTAATATTTTTTAAGAAAAAAAAACCGACTTCAATGGGGGAGGCCGGTGAAAGATTATTATACTTAGATGGTGCACTCTTAGATTCCATATAATAAAATAAAGATGGCTATAACTATGTTTATAATGGTAGAAGACTAAGTACCCTCAATTCCTCATGGAATCATGGAAAAACCTTGTTTGCTTGACAAACAAAACGAAGAGAACCAATCACCAAACGTGAACTACGCGTCGTTGAAGAGTTCCGTTCTGATCATCATCAGCAGTTCCACTTCATCAAATGTCACGTTTTTGTATGATAATGCTCGATTTGTTGATAAAAACACAAAAATCACTATATGTTTGCCTTTAAGATTTGAGGAGTTCCCTCAATTCCTAATGGATCCCATCATCAAAAATCGAGGATGATAAAAATTAATCGTGAAAATAGCACTTGCTTAACAAACACAGCTAGGAGGACAAATCGCCAAACGTGAACTTTTGGTCGTTGAAGAGCTCTGTTCTGATCATCATCAGCAGTTCCACTTCATCAAATGTCACATTTTTGTATGATAATGCTCGATTTGTTGATAAAAACACAAAAATCACTATATGTTTGCCTTTAAGATTTGAGGAGTTCCCTCAATTCCTCATGGATCCCATCATCAGAAATCAAGCATGACAAAAATTAATCGTGAAAATAGAAATTGCATAACAAACACAGCTAGGAGGACAAATCGCCAAACGTGAACTTTTCGTCGTTGAAGAGTTCTGTTCAGATCATCATCAGCAGTTCCACTTCATCCAATGTCACATTTTTGGATGAAAATGCTGGACTTGTTGATAAAAACACAAAAATCACTACATGTTTGCCTTAAAGATTTGAGGAGTTCCCTCAATTCCTCATGGATCCCATCATCAGAACTGCGTTTTGACAAAAACGGGACCAACTTGGATATATATACTTACAATCAAAAAAAGAATTTTCCAAATCGGTTAAGAAATGACGGAGTTTTGAAATAACAAACATTAAAAAAAAAACATACAACCGAATTGATAACTTCCTCTTTTGAAATCTTGAAGTCGGTTAAAAAACTAGATAGATTTGTTTTTGCTTTAAAGAGAGTAAGGCAAACAATTTCCGCTGAAGCTGCGCTCACGGCATATGATGGATACGTCTCTTCTGTCCTATCCTACGACTTACTGCTATGGGGAAATTGTGTAGATATCGAGAGAGCATTCAAACTCCAAAATAAGTGCGTCCGTGCCTTAGATAAAGCGTGGTTTCTTGACAGCTGTAAGCCTTTATTTAAAAAGTTCAATATACTTCCACTTCCTTGTTAGTACATAAAGGACGCGTGTTGTATGGTCAAGGAAAACCCGCAATACTTCACTCAACGTAGCGAAACTAGTAAGAGACATGTGAGAGCTCAATATATGAACCTTTTAGACCAGCCTCTCTGCCGTACGGCCATGTACAAGAAGATAGCTACAATATGTGTTTACTACTGTATAACAATTTACCTGACATTATCAAATTAGAAAATATGACCTCTTTCAAAACTAAGTTTACAAAATGGCTACACGAACAATGTTTTTACAGTATCAAGGAGTATAACAAGAAAGAAATAGATTTAATCCAATAAACGACCTGGTGCGTCGGGCGCTCGCTACCGCCTCCATACCCTCGTCATTAGAACCGGCAGGTATGACAAGAGACGATGGCAAGCGCCCTGACGGAGTAACATTGGTACCGTGGAAACTCGGGAGGGCCCTGGTGTGGGACGCAACGTGCGTCGATACGTTCGCTCTGTCCCACATTCAGGTAACCCGTTCCCAGGCCGGCGCTGCGGCTGATCAGGCCCAAATACTCAAACGCCGCAAATACTCCTCTCTAGTACAGTGCTACGAGTTTGCGGCGCTTGCAGTGGAAACCATGGGACCCTGGTCAGCCGACATGAAGAGCTTCATGAAGGCCCTGTCCTCGCGGCTGGTCCATGCCTCAGGGGACCCCAAAGCTGGCGCGTACCTCTCTCAACGGATCGCTCTTGCGGTTCAGAGGGGAAACGCTGCCAGCGTTTTGGGGTCCATGCCGCAGGCAGAACTTTTGGATGGAGTTTTCTTTTTGTAATTTGTTTTTTTATTTATTTAAGTAGTATAGTAGTAGTTATAGCTTTAAGTGTTTTCATACTTTTCCTATACATGTTAATTGTTGTTATATTTAGTCTGTAAATTTCTGGTTTAATAGTTATTGAGTTATTAAAATCCAATAGCCTATTTATAAGTGTTAATATTTAAGTCTAGACAAATCATGAAATCTTTTGACTGTAAGATTTAAAAATGACATTATTATTTTTATTATATTAATTTGTAAAAATTTGCACACCTGTGTTCAGGTTGAATGCGCTGGAATTATATTTTTTAAGACCTTGTAACCGTATTCTTGCAAATAAATTATTTCATTCATTCATACGGAAAGTTAGTTTTTTCGCAGTAGTGCTTTATTAATCACATATTATATACATTACCATTTTTTAAAAATTTTCTATATCGTGTGGGAAGTTGGATTTTTCACACTAATGCGTTTTACTTCACCAAAATTATTAATTTTTCTATTGCTTCAAGCCATACAATCAACTAATTTCAGGTCACTTTAACCTTTCTTTGATTACGTCGTTTGGCATCTAATATATTTAAAATAATTAAATCGAATATATGACAATTTACATGTTTTTCTAATGTAAAAAAAATACTAAATTAATTTTAATAAAGTTTGTGATTGAGTATTACCATGAGAATCAAAACGATGAGTGTTAGAGACCGCCGCCGATATATTATAAGAGATGTTGAGACTACCGGTCAAGTAAATATTTTTTCTCAAACATTTAATGAAATATTGATATTATGTGCCTTATAATAAGGCTGCGAAGTATGACGTTGCAGGTGTGGCTAGGACAAGAGGTCGTTAATGGAATTTCATACCAATCTACAGGCCTAGGCCGGCTAAGTCCTCTTTTTAACCGACTTCAAGATTTCAAAAGAGGAGGTTATCAATTCGGTTGTATGTTTTTTTTTTTTAATGTTTGTTACTCCATAACTCCGTCATTTCTTAACCGATTTGAAAAATTCTTTTTTTGATTGTATGTATATATATCCAAGTTGGTCCCGTTTTTGTCAAAAGGCAGTTCTGATGATGGGATCCATGAGGAATTGAAGGAACTCCTCAAATCTTTAAGGCAAACATATAGTGATTTTTGTGTTTTTATCAACAAATCAAGCATTTGCATCCAAAAATGTGACATTGGATGAAGTGGAACTGCTGATGATGATCAGAACAGAACTCTTCAACGACGAAAAGTTCACGTTTGGCGATTTGTCCTCCTAGCTGTGTTTGTTAAGCAAGTTCTATTTTCACGGTTAATTTTTGTCATACTCGAGTTCTGATGATGGGATCCATGAGGAATTGAAGGAACTCCTCAAATCTTTAAGGCAAACATATAGTGATTTTTGTGTTTTTATCAACAAATCGAGCATTATCATACAAAAATGTGACATTTGATGAAGTGGAACTGCTGATGATGATCAGAACAGAACTCTTCAACGACGAAAAGTTCACGTTTGGCGATTTGTCCTTCTAGCTGTGTTTGTTAAGCAAGTTCTATTTTCACGATTGATTTTTGTCATGCTCGAGTTCTGATGATGGGATCCATTAGGAATCGAGGAAACTCCTCAAATGTGAAAGGCACACAAATAGTGATTTTAGTATTTTCATTAACTAATCAAGCATTTTCATTCATAAAAGTGGCATTTGATGAAGTGGAACTGCTGATGATGATCAGAACGGAACTCTTCAACGACGCGTAGTTCACGTTTGGCGATTTGTTCTCTTCGTTTTGTTTGTCAAGCAAGCAAGGTTTTTCAATGATTTCATGAGGAATTGAGGGTACTTAGTCTTCTACCATTATAAACATACTTATAGCCATTTTTGTATTTTATTGTATGGAATCTAAGAGTGCACCATCTAAGATTAATAATCTTTCACCGGACTCCCCCATTGAAGTCGGTTTTTTTCTTCTTAAAAATTATTTAATTTCCATTCCACATAAATTTGTGCCACAGGCATCATGTCATTCTGCCACTATGCTTATTAAAAATAAAACTTTGAGATTTTGTTGTTTAGTTCATTGCATGTTTGAGAAAAGCACTTACCACTTGTCAATCTCTTTTATTAAATGATATGGCCACTTTAAATGAGCAGTATATAATGTCTTGACTGACATTGTCATTCAAATCGAGCCCAGCTTGTCACGTTCTCAATATCTCGACAAATAATAATAATTTCAGTTATAAATACCCATTACTAGACAATTCTAGTGTTCTTTAAGCGTGCAAATATTAAGTGACTTGTTTTTTAATTTGACGCCTTTTTGGATAATGGTGGTTTCATAGAAAAAACGTACATTGACAAGTAGAAATTCAAATATGGCGTAGCAACCTAAGAAAGAAACTATTCATAGTTGGATTGAATCGCATCCTGACTTAATGTTTGAATCAATTGTACAAAATGTGAAATTAATATTGGGTGCAGAAAAAGTACGATTCAGAAACACGTAGAAGGAGCTCTATACACAGAAGATTGTGTCCAAAGAAAAAAATAAATTGAAAACTTTTACTTCGATAAAAGCATTTTAAATACAAAATAGAAAATAGTTATTTTGTATTTGTATTTCAAATGCATTTATTTCAATTAATTAACATCTCTGTTTATTTATACAATAGGTACACTTCTATTTATAAGAGTTATTTTATGTATAAAATATTTTTTAAAGTACATGTAAAATAAATGAACATATCGAACATTTTCATTTTGTTTATTTGGTTTAACCCTCGAAAAACTTATTATTAACAATAACCCATTTCTCAAAATCCGGGGAAATCCCGAGTCACATCCATGTTCAGCATAACGTTTGAGGTCGTTCACCCCAAATTGCATCCTAGATCCGATCACTGGATGACTGAGGAACAATAGGTACAGTCGGCAATAAAAACTAATACAAACCAAAAATTAAGTTTTAGAAAGAAACTTATTACTGTAGAAAATCACTTTCTGATTTACCTTACGCACGCTTGAAAACATTGTGTGATCACCACGCAAGTCGTTGTCTTAGAGAGGTTCGGTATCTGAAAATAGAGAAATGGGATTTTTGATGTTGTGGTGCGTAAATATAAAGTTTTTCATAGGGTCATAGGGTAAAAACTCTTTTGGCCGAATTGTTGCCGTATTCATCAGGCTTTGTTATACTGTCGTTCGTTGTGTATATTGTGGTTAATTAAAAATAACAACAATATTTGCTTTGAATCTCGGAAATGAGAATGATGAGTTAAAAATTTATGAAAGCAGCCAATACATAAGTAGCTCCGAATCTGTTTGGAGGATCGTGAAGTTTCCCATTCATGAAATGTTTCCTCCTATCGTATACCTCACTGTTCTACTTGAAAATGGTCAGCGTGTATACTTCACCTCCAACAAACATCTCAGAAAAAATATTTAATAAACATTAAACAGTCCACCTTAGACTGGCTTTTTTTGAAATGCACCCGAAAGCATAACCGCTACTAAATTGTATAAGGAAGTGCTACATTAAACATTATGTCTACCTATAGTTGTAAATTTCTACATAATAATTACGATTTCTTTCGCATTACCAGAATGCACGTGTGTGCGTAGTAGGCTACCTACAGTTTATTGTACTGCGCGTGCGAAGCCGCGGGCAAAAGCTAGTAAGCATCTATCAAGGTATTTTTCTGCAATCATAATAATCCTTATTTACTATCTTGGTACGAAACCCTTGGCGTTTTGCAGTTTGACTTACTCTTAACTGGTTTTAATTATTAAAAAAATCCGATGCAGTTGTACATGCGCAGCTATTCAAGAGCGAAGCGAAGGGATCAGAGGGTTGAATTGAATAAATGACTATTTTATCGCCAATACGTGTCTCGCCTCGCGTGTGGTAAAGCGCTGCGCTTAGCCCTTTACGATCGCCGTATACCTATTTAAAAAGGTAGACGTTTGATAACAAATTTTAACACAGTGCGCAAGGCTGGAATGATATGGCTTTATCCTCTGTCTTGTCGATGATAGTAGCTCTAAAGTCCATTAGGCAACGTGATCACTGCACCCACGCTCGCGCTGCGCCTTATTCCCTTCCACCGTCATTTCAAATCAGATATCAATTGTCTACAGGGTGCAGCTGCAGTCGTTAAATGTGCGCAGGACCAAGGATTATTTCCTACATAAATGGTATATAAAACCTTTAAACAGATATCTAAAACATGTTACATAATACGTAAAACGTAAGCCAATATTTTTCTTAAACAAATTTTAATATATCCACGATGATCGTGTACAGGCTTTACTTCCCTAGCTCTGTAATTATAACAGTTAGGTAATAAAGTGATGTAAGTAAACTAACTATATTTTACATATATAAACAAACCGAGGTTTATTTAAAAAAAAAGCGAATTTGTTTGATTGATGAGGCGCAAAGCCACGGTAAAAGTGGTCTGTATTTTGGTACTATGGTTCTATACTAAAACAAACCATATTACCACAAGATGGTTATTTTCCCGAACGAATGAATCACAAGCAATTCTCAGTAGGTATAAAAACAAACATCATTATAATTTAAGAATAACTAGAATAAGATAAGAATAACTTCATTTTAAGTAACAAAAAGCACGGTTACATAATAAAGAATTAATATCCGCTGAGTTCCAAACTACGCTGGGTCTGTATCTTATTTGATTTAATGTTATATTTTAATCTGAAAAGCAGACGTTCGCCGCGATCAAGGGGTTTTAGTAATGCAAGTGCCATAGTTAAAGTTAATAATAATATACATGTATATCTTTTCCACTCACGGGACAATGGTGTCCCAGACCTTTGGAAGGCGTGCGCGGGGCCGAAGTACCGAGGTACCGAAGTACCAACCGAGTACCACATAGCCAACACGTAGAGGCCCTTTTGACAATTTAATGAAATGCAAGGGGTACACCGAGCGGATGCTGTACCTGCCCGTGTTATGGAACTCACAGAGTCAGCACCCGCCAGGGTGTACAGGAACTATTGCTGGTTGATGGAATTTAAATGAACCGGACTATTGGGTGAATATGATGTACTAATGGCTGGGCTATTGAGTGAGACAACGGACGTCTGCCTAATAAAACTGCCTCAGATTTTTATCTCACGGTGACTCGCCCTGACTGTATATTATTATTAACTTTAATTAACGAACGTCTTACTATTTAAAGGTTCGCCGAGATCAGGGAGTTTTACTTACTTACTTAAAGCTTAGATTCTAGTAAGTTTAAGTAATGAATGTGCCATAATTAAAGTTAATAATAATATACATGTATATTATTATCAACTTTAATAAACGAACGTCTTACTATTTAAATGTATGGCAGCTTTTCAGATTAAAATGATGCATGTATAACTTGTATTTCTATTTAAACATTTTAAAGTAATTAGTACCAATGGTTTTATAAAAAATAATACATATACCCATTGGGTAACGTACATTTGCTATCAGATTAAATGTGTTCGATACATTTTATTTTTATGGAAACCTGGGCACCTTGTATAAAAATAACAGCAGATATTGTCTTCTTGACAGTTTATATGAAGACTAGCGGCCGCCCGCGACTTCGTCCGCGTAGATTTGCGATTCGCGTTAACAAATTTTATAAATTATGTCAACTTTTTTCTGTCAGTTGCCCGATGCTGTTAAAAGGCAACATTTTTAAGGCCTGATGCTAGACTATCAGAAGAAGAGACAGGTATAGTTCCCGACACCGGCCAAAATGAAATTTTCTAGATGGAACCTACGCATTTCAAAAGGATAGTGTTTTAAGGCATAGCAAAAAAACACAACCTAAAATGTGCTGAATTGCGGACCAGCCAAAACTTAAGGCACATGCATAAGCGAGTTCATGCGATTCTTATTTTAGTGTACAGGTTAATATGAGAGCGATGAATGATTAGATTATTATAGAAAGTTTGGCACACATAATTATTATGTGACATAAAAAACACTAAGAATATATTGTTGCCAGTCAACCATAGGGCGAACCAGGGAATGCAAATCTGTCTAACAAAAGGGAAAATTTCACGTGGACGTAGTCACGGCGCAGAAAATGGGAAAAGGAATAAAAACATGAGCTGGTCACCTTAGCGTAACACCTGTTTATAAACGACATTAGCGGCATTTCCTTTGGGGGCTAAGATGACCGTGAGAGAAACAGTCTTCTCTTAAATCATTTCCAGTGACTGTCCTTGGGATTTATTAATAGTCATTGCGAAGCATAACTTAAGAGGGCATTGTGTTTTTTTGAACTCGAACGGGTAGTCTGATGGAATTATCGGTATTCTAGGAATATATACTATTTCGGCTCGAGCGCTACCTGTGATTACTGCAGCTTCGATAACGTTTTTATGGAGAGCTTTTATTTGCAATCTAGTTCCATTACATAATTTAGGCGGTCTAAGATTCCTTATTAACAAAAATCATTATCATCAAATGCCATTGGTCATTCATTTCTTATATGTACACCAAATTATTTTAAACGTGAAGTAATTAAGAAAATAACTTGAAAGATAATTAATTTAGTACTGACAACGCCACCTGTTGACCTATTAGGTACTTTAATATTAAATTCTTAAAACATAGAAACTTTATTCTTATGTTAATTAATGACTTAATGATACCATAAACAATTTATATTTTGGTTATTTATTACATCAGACTTGCCGTATTTGTTGTATTTAAACGGAGAGTCTATATACGAAGTTTCAAATCTCTAACTGTACAAACTTTGAACCCCCATTTCACCCCTGTATAGGGGAGAATCAGGAAAACTCTTAAATACGTATCTGTTGTATTCAAACAGAGAGTCTATTTTCGAAGTTTCCTATCTCTCACTTCAAAAAATATTTGCTCGTCATTCAAAGTTAGAAACCCCCATTTCACCCCTTTTGAGAAAAAATCTCGAAATACGCTGATATACGCTATTGATATATTTAAACAGAGAGCCTATACACGAAATTTCAAGTTTCTAAGTCTTAAAATTTTACTTTTCCCATACAAACTTTCATCCCTTTTTTTAACCCCTTAGGGGATGAATTTCGAAAAATCCTTGCTTATCCCTAGCCTACTCTATAAATGTAACAGACTGACCAAAAATCACTTCTCTAGCTTTAGTAGTTTCGGGTGTGCGTTGATGAGTCAGTCAGGACTTCTTATTTTATATATATATATAGATAGATAGAAGAGAGATAATGGGGTTTGTGGTGTGACGCACTATGAGCGTGTATTAAATATCAAGTTTACCACGACCTTATAAACGCCATGGAAAGCGTATTAACGTGTGAACTCACTTACTCGTATTATTCCTGTAGAAAACAAAAGAAAGCTTTTAGTAAGAGTGTACCTCCATTTATTTGCTTACTTAAAGTAGCCTATTGTTAATACTGTTATCAGAATGACGTGCCGTCTCTTTCGCCTACACAATATTTTAATTACCAATCTTGCCGTTGCTTGTTGTTAAAAAAAATGAATAAAGAAAAATTTAGTCAGTAAATAGAATACCAGAAAAGGTTATAAAAAAGATTTGTGTCTTGAAATGTTTTCTTTGACAAAAGGGTCGCCGTCACGAAAAAAGGGTTGATAATTACAAGCAAGGAACAGTACATAAAATAACGTTACAAAAATAGAATGTTTTTAGTGACGCGAGAATTTAGGTTTACAGATCTACAAAATCCAATGACCATAGTTAGGTAGAAAATTTCGAACATATTTAATATCACGTATGTAATATATAAAAGAATTCGGCTGCGTCTTGCCTTTATACCCTCTTAACCACGATTGCTTTTACCCGGCTTCAATCGGCCTGTTCACTTAGCCGGCTATTTCAAGAATATTAAATAATGACAGCCGCAGCTGTTAAAACCGGCCAAATGCGTGTCGGGCCACACGCAATGTAGGGGTAAATGATGCAGCCTTAAAAGTTCACAAACTTGCAATTTTACTATGTGTTTGACACAACTTCCAGCATTACACTAATTAAGCAATGGAAATTATACGAAAGTTTGCTTAGATTGTTGCTCGTTAATTAGTAATGTCTACTTAGCTGTGACGTGACAGTTTTCCTTTTTAATTCAATATATAGGATGTTTTTATTGAATTCCGTTAATTGTGAGGGCTCACTCCTGAGATAAAATAAAGCAATATTCTCTAAGACACTATACTTATAGTATCCCAATTAGTAACATTTCGAATTTATTCAAGAATTAATTTTCGTTAATTAACACCACTAGTAAAATATAAAAGATCATTAACAATTAAACAATGTTTACGTGAACGTCATTCGAATTCCGAATTGTCATACTTGACATTAATGTTGCTTAACTTCACGTTAATTCTTAAGGCAGTTTTTGATATAACTAATTATATTTTATGAAAATAAAAAATATATTTTTTTCTTGAATATTGAAAAACTAAACATGCTACGTCGTTTCTATGGCTATATGTTTGAAGGAACAGAAATCAATAAAAAACATCCTGTATATATGTATACTACTACTATCTAGACACGCGGCAGCGTGTCCAGCCAAGTTCGAACCCCAGGAACTGGCGGACAGCAGCCGTGTACACGAACCGTTAGGAGCCACTTTGGACCACCCAATAACTCCAAATCTATTAAACATAAAAAAAAAATTGGTACATGTATTAAGATCCTTTAAAACAACTAGAACCCCAAAATCATAAATATAGGTTTAATAATTATTGAGATATTCAATTCCAAAAAACGGCATTCATACCACTGACTAACTGACTGACTAGTAATCAAAAACCTAACCCACTTCCAGGTGACCTAGAAAGCTGAAATTTGGCATGCAGCTTGGTATTTGTGTGTGTACACAAGAAAAAATCAGAAAACAATGATTTTTTCATTGGTTTTATTATTATTTATGCTAGTTACCTCAGAACTCCATCCGTTAATAAATGTATTAACCGATTTGGAAAAGTCATTTTTTGTTTGAAACGGTATACTTCAGGGGTAGTCCCATAGTTATTAAGTAAGAATCTGATCATAGGGTCCTGGAGAAATCGAGGGAACTCTTCAAATATTTGAGGTGTTTTGTAAAGTAACTCGTGCATTCGCTCTTACAAAGCACCATTTGGCGAAGATTGACAAAAAGTAATGATATCCCATCAAAAACATAAATGTGAAAATGGGAGCCAAGTTCAATATTAGGAATATGCGATGCTTGGTTGTCGTCTTCACTGACAAAAGAATTGAGATCTAACTGGGTGCCAAGTTCCGTAGATTCTCTGAAATGGTGCCAAGTCCGGCTCTACATTGTTTATAGTAAAACTAATTTATTGCGGCTTAATGTATTTGGACCCGGGTATGTCCTAAAACTACGACCAAGACCACCGGGGAATGGGCAGCAGCATTCCTTAAATGCGGTGGAGATACTGCGATCGCCAACCCGCATGCCAAGCGTGGCGATTATGGCATTTACCCCCCATGAAATTGGGGGAGGCCTATGTCCAGCAGTGGACGTCCTAGGGCTGATATGGTGGTGGTGGTGGTATTTTGAGCCTTAGCTTGGCAGTTTTCTATGCAGTGTGTTATAATACCATAAAAGCTGTTGGATATTTAAGAATCCGTCGGATCGTTCGCGACTAATAGGAAGCTGTTATTTAGTATAGCTATGTATCTTAGAGCATACATAACAGGAGACGCCTTTAGTATATTTACCCCTCTGCCAAAAACTAGGCACAATGTGCAAAATAGTACATTACGATACAAGTGCAGAGAACAGGAAATTCGCAACGAGTGGTGATAAATTAAAACACGGCCGAAGGGAGTGTTTTAAATCGACACGAGTTGCGAATTACCTGATCGCACGTGTATCGTACAACGTTTTACAGTACATATGGCTCTTTAAAGTTTCAACATATGCACGTAATCTGCTGATTACCGCACTCGTGCGGTAATGTAGCACCATATGTACTGTAAAATTATTTAAAAAACTACTTCATTAATCAGTCTCACAGTCTCGAAATCGTTTTCGGCGTGTGAAGAGCTCCGTGAAAATGTATAACATTAGATAAAGTGCTGTTTCGGGTAATAAAACGTTGTACTTTATCAACAAAAATATTGATGATAATTTCACATACTGTTAGCACACAGGGAAGTATCCTTGGCCCTACGTTATTTTTAATATATGTCAACGATCTGTGCGAGCTTGACTTACTGAATGGGAGAATCGTAGCATTTGCTGATGACACTGCCTTGGTATTTGCATGTGAAATTTGGGAGGAGACTTTACAAAAAGCGCAACTGAGATTCAATCGAGTAACATCCTGGTTAGCTAACAACACCTTATCCTTAAACAGTTCAGTTCAGTTCAGTTCAGTTCAGTTCAGGTGATGCATCCAGCCAGCAGTTCTGCTGCAAGGATTCGGAAGAACTGACTACGGAGAGGAGGAGGTGTTAAGAGCAAAATAACGGAGGCGGCTCGTTTGCCCCTCCTAGTGTAGCATATGAGGCAGGAAGTTAGCGGAGTATGTGAACCTTAACTGCGCGCTAACTTAACCGCAAACACTAAAATAATCGGAGTAAGCGAGTTCACTTGCCCTTTTTGCACCAACTTCCGCCGCCCTGCCGCAGGCAGCAACTTCTTGTCCGAGAAACCAGAGCATCATGTACATACGGAAGGAGATGTGGGTTCGCAGTCGGGATATTAGGAGAGAAGGGAGGTGGAGCCGACCCGAATACTAGCATCGTGAAGCCAGCGTAAGGTAGATAGATTCTATACTTGGTGTGTAATATATATTATTAATTTGTGACTGCTTTGACCCTCCCATTTTCTAATATTGACCCTTGGGTTCTGACGATGAACCTCTTCACACTTATCGCAGTTGTTGATTAAGATCAAGTCCACTGTCTCTTAGTTCTCATCTGGTTCTGATTCCGTGTCCGTTTCCGGCTGTTTGTATATTTTTTCCGCTGTTTTTTTCAGCCGACTTCTGTCACGGGCTATATGTTTCCAGTAAGTACGCGACTTATTCGTATAATATCGTATGTCGTGGTTCAGCGAGTCTTCCCATGTGTATATAGGCCGCCCAATCTTTCGTTTACGTTCTTCATACTTTAGGGCTGCGTGTAATAGATGTGGTCTTTCGCGTCTAAGTACGTGTCCGTAGTACGACAATCGGCGGACTTTGATTATTTTTGTGATAGTTTTGCCTTCTAAGATATCTCTGATTTTCTGTTTCGGGGTATCTTTTGCCACCAATACCATTTCTTTTAGTATGTGCCTCTCGTATTTTCTAAGGCGTGATCTGTTTGCTTTGGTAAGCGCTGTAACATTAAGACCGTACGTCATGGCCGGTGATATTACCATTTTGTACATTAGCCTCGCTATCTTCCATTCAATTTTTTTGTCTTTTATAAATCTGGTAAGAATTTTAGAATTCCTTACTGCCTTGTCGCAGCGGGTCTTTATCGTAGCTCTTCTGCTAAGAGACGCCGTAATGTACGTACCTAAGTACTTAATCTCCTTAACCGGTTGTACTGGTACACCGCCTAAAGATCTAGGCTGAACGTCATTCGCGGTGTCTCCGCATGGGTCTCTTATAACCAGCTTAGTTTTCGTTATGTTTATTTGGAGTCCTACCGTACTTAAGAGTTCTATTAATCTTATTACGATACGATCTATTACGTTAATGCAGGGACCTAGGATGATTAGGTCATCCGCGTAGGATAATATCAAGGGAAATGTGATTTTACTGTCTTGGTCTAACCTTACTGCTTCGTCTTCTTCTTCCAATGTGCGGAGTACGTCATCCATAAGGATTGTGAATAACCGGGGAGACAGCGGGCATCCCTGTTTGACACCTTTTCCTTTGGGAACAATTTCCGAGTTCTGGCCGCACCAAGATATGAAAGTTTTCTCCTTCATGCAGGCTTCTACAATTCTGTTGGTGAGAGGTGCATTAGTGCGGGATAGTATTATGTCCCTAAGTGCGTTTAAGTTAACGTTGTCAAATGCTTTTTCGATATCTAGGGCTGCGATAAAAAGTCGGTTTCCTTCCCGCCAATTCGTGTCTAATACCCGGCGAAGTGTAAAGATGTGATCATCGGTGGATCGGTTCGTAAGAAAAGCTGCTTGGTAGTTACCCAGAGGTTTCATTGCTGCGTCTAGCTTTTCTAGTAAGAAGTTTGCGTATATCCTGTACCCCACATTACAAATTGAAATTTTTCTAAAATCCCCTGTCGTTTTAGGAGCGCTCTTTTTTGGAATTGGTACCTGTTTGGTAATTACCCACTCTGGCGGCACTTGATTATTCTTCCAGGCGTCCTTCATAATAGTCGTTATTTGTTCAATAAATGCTGGAGGGGCTGCTTTGTACATTTCCGGAACAATTTGATCAGTACCGGGCACTGTTCCGTTTCTCATGCCGCTTATTATGCGTGTTATATCCTCCGTTTTAGGGCAGTCCGATTCCGGTACATTATCCGACACGCATTGTATTGTAGATACTCCCGGGCCTTCACTGTTTCTAACTTCGGATATCCAATGTGCCATAGGGATGAAGTGACGATGCTGCGATCGTGACTGTTTTGACCTATGTTTTTTCAAGTATTTATATGTAATTTTCATGCGCATAGCTCTGTGAGCCGTACTCAAACCTTGAAAGAACCGGGTACATTCGAATTCATCGTCATCTTCCTCCACTTTTCTAATACGCTTTCTTGCTATTTTAAGGTTTCTGATGTGGATAGAAGCGTTCGGGAATTTGTGCTTAAGAAAAAGCGCCTTTTGCAATTGGGCCTGAGCAATCCTACTCTCTCTGGATCTTATTGTTGTGTGGGATGGGATCGCCCGTGCTGACTTTTTCAGAATTGTATTCAGTTCCTCCCAAGTAGGATTCTTATTAGTTCTCGCGCTGTTTCGTGCGCTTAATTCTAACCAGGAGGTGAGATTCTTATTGACTTCACTTTGGAAGTTTCCTAGATGTTTCGTACTCTGTAGGGCTTCATAGTTTACTTTTTTATGGTTGAACGGCATGATAGTGTTGCCTGTACTTTTTTGCGCGCAATTTGACCGCTTATTTTGTGGCGTATCACAATTATCTATCATTCCCCATATAAGCTTGTGATCCGTTTTAACCTTCCTCGACCAGCTCCCTTGTATGGTTTTAAAAGTTACTAACTTGTCTCGACTACATATTATATGATCAATCTGAGATTTTTTTTCCCCCATTTTCCAAGTTACCTTGCTTGACGGGCGACCCCAGGTACTTTTCACAACTAGGTTGTGTTGTTCCAGGAAGTTCAATAGTAGAGAGCCGTTAAAGTTGGATACCTCGTGTAGGAGGTTTTTCCTACACACGTGTGGTGATTGTTGCGTGACCTCAGCCCTACCCAAATGAGCGTTAAAGTCGCCTAGAAGTACAGGTATTGCCTTTTTAGGCGCCCGGTGTAATAGTGCCCCTATTTTCCCTAGACATGTGGTGGAATTGGACGGCATATGGGTGTTAATGAAGAACAATTCTATAGGATCTTTGTGTCCGGGTGTTTGCAGCCTGATGTGAGCCGCGAGTATGTTGTTCCAACTATTGTACGTATTTATTATTTCATATTGTATCGCTTTGCTAATAAGAATTGCTATCCCTCTTTTTTCCGTCGCCCGCTTGCCTCCGTGAAGGATCCACGTATAATTTTCGGACGAAAAAGTTCCCTTAGCGAGGTGTGTTTCCTGTATTCCTGCAAACGTAATTTGGCGTGCTGCTAGTTCTTGGTCAATATTCAGTTTATCATATAACGTGGCACAGCCGCGCACATTCCATGTTGCGACGTTAATACTTTGTGAGTGGACAGGTAGCTTATGATTGCTTGTTGACGCTTGTCTCAATAGTCTGTGCCCCGTTGAGTCGACTTCCTGGGGGCCAAGTGAGCTACTAATACTTGGAGTTGACAGAGGGCTGGCGTCGGTTTCTGTTCTAGGGCTGGTGTTGGCCTCTGAACATAGCAGAGGTGTGGTGTGTAGACTTTGTTCTTGTATCTTAACACTGTCGTAATGGTGATTCCTATAATACAAATGGATTGGTCTAGCAGGGGCGGTAAGTGTCGACGGAGCTTTGTACACTATGGGCTGAGTATAACCCCCATGTATGTGTACGTCTACGGCAAAAAATTCCGACGCAGCTATTATAACGTCTTCGCCTCCCCAGTTACCTTCTATGAATTGGTTGCTGATGTAGGTGTCGATTTGATCCAACCTTGGTTGTGGGGCTTCAACTTTGTCATTGTATAAAGTGTCACTGACGCTACCTATTAAGGCTTCTCTTATTCTCGGTTCATCTCGGTTTACTGAAATGTAACTGGCCAGTTCTCTTCTGACGATCTTGTGGTCATATTGATCTGGACAGGAAGCTATAACCATATTCAGTTGATCGGCAATTGCCCTGTACAGACAGTTACCATCTTTTGGAATCGGTACAATATCCATTTTAACCCTATTCAGTGATATATTTTTTTCTTTTTAACCTGACACTGTTGTCCGGTCGCTAAAGGCACTTGCCCAAAAAAAAGGGGGCTTTATTATTCCCAGAAGCAGCAATTTAGAACAGCGCCGGAAGGCACGTTATGTGACGATCTTTTGTTTAATTTGAGAATAGTGGCGTCTGTAGATTGCACACGTGCGGCTTAGACTTCTTTTTGTGGCCTTTTGTGCAGTATTGCATACCAACTTTGGGCAATGCAAAGTAAACAAAGGCTGATTTACTATCTGTAGCCTATTGTTTGCATTTGTTCCTTTTTTTTCCCCCTCAATCTTGCACTGATGCTTAATGATGTGCTGCGGAAAGAGCTTATTGATTATGTAAACTTAACTGAAACGGGCCGCTGACGACGAAAAAACCGCATGCTTTAACTATAATTCTAGGGTATTATTCTTGGGCTATTAAACCCTTTGCTAGTACTATAATTATTTATATCAGTACAGGCCAGTCCTTGTGCTGAGGACTAGACTATGCTTAAACTGCAAAGACCTATACAAGTAGGTAAGGTTCAAGGTATGGCCATACCCAGGACTGAAGATAACGTGCCCTGTGAAGCTGAGTTTATAAGCTACCCATTAGGTATACAGCGGGTTTCCGAGATTAGTAACTAGATGTATGATGATTGTTAGTGTGTTACTTTTTATAACTGTTGGCGACTTCGTGCTTTTTTGCGTCAAAAAAAGATATTGTGATTTATTTTAGAAAGTTCTAGTTTTTCGCGTCTAGGTTTTCGGGGAAGGGCAATGTCTGTCTACTCGGAATGCTTATATCATGACCGGATACGGATGCGCTGGGAATATTCCTGGCAGCAGTGTCTCTACATATACCGGTCCCTGTGAAACCTATATAACGGTGTGAATATAAGAACTTAAATTTTTAACGGGATTCCGACAAAAAAAAAACAGAAAAAAAAGGAAAAAAAGAAAAGGAAAGCGGGGTATATGCTTTCCACTTATGATTAGAAATTTTCCAGCTAAGGCCAATCAGGGGGGTAATTAGCAATTCTAGTTTGTGCTGTAACTTAGCCTCTAGCGACTTGAATAGCCTCTAATGAGTTCCAAACTTAACGATAATTGCAACGGTCGATTCCGGGTTTGTGCACCAAGAACTCGACTATTTGCCACCGGATGTGCGTTTACAGTGCGGCAAATAAAATAACTTACGTGATGTAGTGACCCAAGAGGCGCAGCGTTACCCCCTGTCTGAGGATATATATATATGCTCAGTCAAGATCAGGGTACCGACCAGGTATTATTACGTGTATTTACGTATGCATAGGTCAAGGTCAATAAATAGAACGAGCTCACCAATTTCGCAGTGTAGTTGTGCCCTGCTTGGATACCCGTACCATGCACGATGGCCGGGTAGGCGCAGGCTTTATCCGCACCCACTCACTGTAAGCCTTTTATCATTTGGGCGCACTGCAACTTAACACAAATCGGCACTTAGTAGCACTTTTCGCGAGATTTAACCAAACCGAGAATCGGCGCGTGAGATATCTAAACCGGGCTTATACGAAAGAACGCCAACATCTGTGGATGGCCGACGGATGGCTTTGTTTCGTGGAACTATGGCTATTGTGTTTTCGAGGCGATAATAAAGGCTGGGATGGGCTCCAGGACGCGACCGCACCGTATCGTTGTCCGGACAAGACTCCTAACAACACCTTATCCTTAAACGTAGACAAAACTAAATACCTAATATTTTGTATTTCAACAAAACCGACCCGCATTCCTGATAATGTATCCATAATGGCCCACAGTTATGATACCGCTAAGGGAAATAACAATTGTGGATGTCACAAACTAAGTCATGTTGATAATATCAAATACTTGGGGGTTGTTCTGGATGATAAACTTTCTTTCCGGGCCCACATAGATGCTCTTTCGGCCAGAATCCACAAGTTGATGTTCGTATTTAAACACATACGTCGCGTTGCTAATTCCAACATTATTAATATGTTATACTACACATTGTGTCAGTCACTATTAGGATATTGCATGATTGCTTGGGGTGGAGCTGCGAAAAGTCACATGATTAAATTGGAACATTCACAGAGAGCATTGCTTAAAGTAGCTCACTTTAAGCCCTATCGTCATCCTACTGCAGAGCTCTACAAACTTTGTGGGGTTGTGACCGTAAGGCAGCTATTTGTTCTACAAATTATCCTGAAACAGCTCTCAACTATCCTTTAGTCAATGTTCCAGATCTCACTATAAATATAAAAAAAACAGTAAGCGGAGATATGACATCCATAAGAGTAATGGATGTAAAATGAAATTTGGGCAAAGATTGTACTGCTTTTTGGGAGGTTTTCTGTACAACAAAGCTAACCGTTTACTGTCCTTAAGAATCAAAACGAAACATGCATTGAAAAAGACTGTTAACGCTTGGCTACTTACACACACACACACACACTCACACACGTACGCACGCACGCACGCACACACACGCGCACACACACACGCACACACACACACACACACACACACGCGCGCGCGCGTGCACATTATTTATAATTTTACAACGCACCTTGCCAAAAAGCGCGTTTTTCCGCACGCTGCGCGTCTGGAAAAACCCACTTTTTGCCCAAGTGGTGACGTAAAATTGTGTACAAAACACGGGTCGTAAAACAGAAAGCCCTCTCTCGCATATTTATGACCCTCGCCTACGGCTCGGGCCTCAAACATCTGCGATATCGGCCTTTCTTCATTTTACAGCCCTTGTATCTTAAATAGCTATTATGCGCAATTCAAGTATTATTTCAAATTGTAAATCGAGCATCGATTACAAAATCGATTTAAAAACATTCGTGCTTGACCATTAGGGCTAGCTATAAAACGTCACTTTGACGTCACCGTATTTAAAGAAATAAGGACTACTGTTTATGAGAATTTCTTTGAAACATGGTCCTTATCGACTTTGGTCAATTTAGCCATCCGATAGTAACCCAATAATGGATCTAACGAGAACGAGAATAAGGTCGACTTTTATTGCTTAACTGTTTTATTGTGGGTGCGTAGTAATGGAACAATATATTGTAAGTGTTCGTAGTTTTTTATATGTGTGTTCGCCCCCCGCATAAAATGGTATAATATTTAGTTTGGTAAGATGCGCTGATGGCTACTCCAGTTATGTATGTATGGGCGAGTCGTCTCCCATAATAAAAGGTGCAGGTTCCAATTTAATAGAAACAACTAGATTTAGTAGTTAGATCACTGTTTTAATATCAATCCACAATAGTCGAACCAACTTGACAATACATTAAAACACATTTTCACAATAAATAATCAGACAACATTTTAGCAGCACGACAAGTGCACTCGGCCAACTCTAATGCCAGAATGCCGCACCGTCGCCGAGCCCTCTCTCTCGCTCGCCCCCTTCAGGGGGCGAGTGAGGGGGTGCCTTTTCGGGACTGTTTGTCCCCTTAGGCGGTTTGTTCGTCGCGGCCCATAACAATGGGCCGGTCTATAATGCCTCTTAGGTCAGGCGTGGATCTTCCACCTCCGGGCGCTCAGGAAAGCTCCCTCTGCTCCTCTGGCGAAAGATTCCTGAATGCTGCACTTCTCACTGGGGTTTCTGGTACATTTCCAGTGGCATCTCCGGCCATGGCGGGAGGAGCGGATTTTGGTGCTGCTTCGGAGGGAGGGGCTGCGTAGGAGGATGGAAGTGCATCCCGGCTGGGTGCTTCCTTCTTCTTCTGCTTCCCCTTCTTCTTCTGTTTCGGCTTCTTCTGCGGGGGAGGGGCGTTCGCCGGCGCCATGAGGGACGCCTGCGCTGTCTCCTCCACCATGGGCGTTTCCATAGCGGCCCTCGTCACGGGGCCGGGCTTCAGCGGGACTGAGTGTGGGTTAGTCTCCGCCTTCCGGTTCCGGGCCTCCCGCCGGAACACCGGGCATGTGGTGGCATTGGCGATGTGCGGGCCGCCGCAGCTGGCGCATGTTGCTGGCTGGTCTCTGGGGACCGGGCACTGCTTCGCTTGATGTGGGCCCACGCAGCGTACGCATTTGAGCGGGCGGTGGCAGTTGATGGAGTGGTGCCGGAACCCCTGGCATCGGTGACATTGTGCGGGGCCCTTCTTCCCCCTCCATGCCTCCACACGCATGTTGGGGATGAGGAGAAACTCCCGCAGTCGGTAGAGACCGGTGTGGTCCCTAGTCGGTCCTTCAATCTGCAGGAAGTAGATGCAGCCCGGCCTGCCACCTCTTGCATTGATTTGCCTGGCGTACTCGACCGGATGGCCGAGCGCCAGGCAGGCTGCTTTGATGTCGTCAAGTGGAGTGTCGGCGGGTAGGCCGTGGAGCGCCACCTTCATCCGTCTCTGCTCGTCTAACTGATAAAGGTGCCATTCCACGGCGGCGCCAGACTTCTCCATCTCTTCGAGGTGGCATTGTACAGAGCGGAACTCCTGTTCGCTCCGCGGGGTGAAGCGCAGACCGCTGCCGAGCGCCTTGCAGCTTGGGGACTCCCCGAGGTCGCCCTTGATGGCCTCGTGGAGCCTGGTCCAGTTGGGCAAGACGGGGGCAAAGATCTTCGGGAATCGCTGCTTCTTGGGTTGCTGCGGCTGGGAGTGTTTCTGGGGCTGCTGCTGTTGCTGCGGGGCTGCTTGGGCCGGGCTCCGACTAGGGGTCGGCTGGGCGGGAGCGGCCTTCGCGTCCCACTGTGGTGTTGAGTGGGGCAGTCCGGGGAAGAGTCGCTGTCGCTGGTCTCTGTGGTTTCGGGGCCGGCGACTTGGGCTTTTGTGCTGGAAGCTGCGTAGCAATAGTAGGCGGCGTTACCTTGTTGCACAGACGTTTGTCCGTGCTGGCAAGGGGGGACGGGCTCTCCCGCGGGTGCTTCTCCGGCCTGAGTACCGCCGGGTTGCGCCGCAGGAACTCCAGGAACGGTATTTCCTCTGGAAGCAGCTCTGTCTCCAGCCCGAGAACGTGGCTGGTGAGGCGGACGTAGGCGGCTATCCACGCCTTCATGCCCACCGAGATGAGGCCCGAACCCATAACTTGGGCAGCCACAGCTGAGTCCAGTTGTAGCTGGTCCAAGTGGCAGCTACAGGCGAGGTGTCGTCCATAGGCTGCGGTGTCAGTGAGCCGACGCTGGTGAAAAAGTCGGATGGGAAGACATCTCCCCACTCCGAGCTACCCACACTAGGCGGCGAGTGCGTCGGCGAAGATTTCCGCGACGCGGATGCAGGTGATGATTCGGTGGGTAGGTCGAGAAATGTAGATCTCGGCCTGCCCTCTTTCCTCGACTTCGGTGTCTGCAACATGTTGCAGCGGGACGGGGGGCCGGTGACCCTAGCCGCCGTCGGTGGTGCTTCTCACCGCATACCCTAACCCGGGGCTTCCGTTTTGGCGGGACCGGGGTCGGGCAACGGCGAATAACGACCGGCGGCGGGGTCTCAGTGATAAGGGCGCTCCCCTCCGGCTACCTTAGCCGGGCCGCTATATCGGCTAACTTTTTGTAGAAAAAGTCGACTCGATGCGCGATGGATTGGTGGTGTGTCCGAACTGGTGGCTCCCGTGGCGAATCCTCATGCCCCCACCAGCCACAATCAGTCTATTGGCGCCAGGTGGTGGCGTGACGTCACAGTGGCCTGACAAGACAGGCCGAATGCAGGTGTTGTTTATATTGCTTGCAAATTTTTGCTTGCAGCACGGCGACGCCGCCGTCATATGCTCTAAGGTATGTACTCGTATACATATCAGTCACGCAGACAAAACGTTAGAATAAGATCATTTTTTCTACCTATCCTAGACGTCAAGTGAGGATGCAATTATTTTTCTTTTACCATTTTTTTTATTAATGTATCCGTTTGCGTGAAATTATACTGCATCCTGCGTGTTCGTGTTAAGTAAATAATAATATATAAATATTGGGGGACAATCTTACATAAATCGACCTAGCCCCAAACTAAGCAAAGCTTGTACTATGGGTACTACGATGATATAAAATAGTTTCGAGTAAATATATAGGTAAATAAAAACTTAAATACAAAACAGGGAAGAAAACATCCAGGACTTAGAACAAATAATGCCCTGACCGGGACCAACCAACCCAAAGTGGTCGTCACACTATAAGGGTCCCTCGTTAACTACGAAAAATGCACCTTTTAGTTTTAGATGTACGAAGTACAATCGGGGTACGAAAAGATTCGTCACCTTAGTCGACATTTGCCTGCACCAAGCCTATTGTCAGTCCTGCCAACGTTTCATTTCAAACGAAACAGAAATACCACATTAACGTTTCAAAAACAGGCGTAGCAGGCTAATCAAATGATATTGACAGGTCAACTAATAAAAGATATTTCGCTAAAGCTATAAACCAGCTTCATGATCTGCAATAATTGCAGCTCTTTCATAGATATTTCAATTTCTCCGCATTATCAAATTAAAACCAGGCAGAGTTATATTGATCCCCAGAATTGCAAGAGAAAATATTGACACTCACAACCACCGTCAAGTAAATAGAACATATTTGATCAGAACTCGTACGAAGTTGTTTATTTGACAAGGTCAATAAAAAGGGTTTATGTCAGCGTGGTATTATATTTTGACCCTTGTTATCATACCTAGTAAGTATAATTTTATATGTACGTATCTACTTCGTAGGTTTTTTTTTTTATTTTTTTATTAAAAATGGGATTGCTCTTGGCCAGCATCTAGCCAGGGGGCAAAGATGAGGCCGACGATGAAGCGAGCTACTTTAGTTTCAAAAGCTACTAAGAGTTTATGACTTTATAAACGAATTAATTTAAATAATAACTGACGAAGGTTTCGTACCCCCACTCTACAACAGACCAAGTACTGCTGCTACGCTCCATCGCGTCGTAGTGCGTAGCAGGCAAATTGAGTCTAGTAAATGGGAGGAAATTGTGATACACACTATAGTGCCTCACGGCACAGACCTCTCATTGTAGATCTGCACCTCACACGCACTGGAAGGATATATTACTTGGCGAATTAATTGAATAAATATACCACTAACCGGCTTTTCAAACGAACTTGGTCGGAAGGGTATGTTTAAAAAAGAATAGGTAACCTATTTCCAAGTTTTAGAAGTTTTACTACTTATTTATTAATAGTTCATTATATTTATCTTTTTTTTTATTATAAGCAAAATTGTTTATAACTAAAAAGTATTTGATAATTTGCTCATTTAAGCGCACCTGTTGACACAGCGCAACTACACAAGTTTATTGCTGACTATACTTAGTTGCCGAGTCATCCTAGTAGAATATTTAACGATCGTTAACTAAAACAAATATATTGTAACAGAAAAGGTCATTGTGGACGTAAACACTTATACAAGAACTAGCTGTTGCCCGCGGCTTTGCATGCGCAGAACAATAAACTGTAGCCCATGTTGTTGTTGTTTAAAAGGAAATACCAAGTTAACTATAACTAAACACAACTTACATACGCACACACATCCATTCTGGCAATGCGAAAGAAATCGTAGTTATTATGTAGAAATTTACAACTATAGGTAGAATTATTTTTTATTGTAGCACTTTATCTATTCGATTTTGATTTCGAGTGCATTTCAAAGAAAGCCAGTAACGTAGTCTAAGGTGGACTGTTAAATGTTTAATTTTTCTGAGATGTTTATTGGAGGTAAAGTATACACGCTGATTTCCAAGTTGAACAGTGAGGTGTACGACAGGAGGAAACACTTCATGAATGGGAAACTTCAAGATCCTCCAAACATCTTCGGAGCTACTTATGTATTGAGCGCATTCATAATTTATTATCTCATCATTCTCTTTTTCAAGAGGCAAAGCCGCCCGATCACCCTAGTTCACATACTTGGTGTATTTGATACCTTGAACTGAGTTGCATAACCCTACATTAATATGAGCAATGAAAGTACGTGACAGCACAGGATTGTAAGGCATTACCCAGAATTGTCTAACTCTGATTCATTAATCTTTATTGTGTGATCACCGTCAGTTGGACATCTCCTCCTTTAGTGAGGATGTCCATCGTCTCCCGTCTGAGTGTCGTGGAGAAGTGGTCGAGGGTGCCTCTTATATAATTTTTGTCTGTACATCTTAATTGGAAATAAGAAACTTTCAAATAAAAAACTATTAATACGGAAACATATTCTGCGACCTAAGTATAGATGTAACCTGTTATGTATAAAACGAAAAGAAATGACAAACCTGTACGAATACATGATCTTGAGCTCATATTAACTAACACTCCTTTAATCACAATAAAGACTCGTTTAATAACACACTAAAAGTACTTTTCTTATCCGTATTCGACGTGTATGAAAATTAGACTTCTTTTTCAAAGTATTACATGTTTTCCCTGCAAACTTTTAACCCCAATTTTACGCATTCATGGGGGTGAATTTCGAAATACCGCGAAAGTACTTTCCATATCTTTAAATGAAGCGTCTTTGTACAAAATCTTACACTTTTTCTTTAAAATCACATGATTTCCATGCAAAATTTCAACCACAAATTTCCCCCCTTAGGAGTTGAATTTCTAAAAATCCCTTCTTGGTGGTTACTTACGTTATATAAACAGCCTACTGTGAAGAAATCAGCTTTCCAGGTCAAACTTTTAGGGCTGGGCGTTGATTAAGTCAGTCAGTCAGGAATTTCCGTCCCTATTTAACCCGCTTAGGGGTGGGTTTTTCCAAAACCTTAAAGTTACTTTTCTTGTTTTGTACTAAGAAGTATATACACATAGTTTCAAGTTTCTCACCTAAAATTTTACTTCATCCTCATACAAATTCCCACCCATGTTTAACCCGCTTCGGGGTGGATTTTTCCAAAACCCTATAATTACTTTTCTTATATTGTAATCCATACACAAAGTCTCAAGTCTTTCACCTAAAATTTTACTCCATCCCCATACAAACTTTCAACCCCTTAGGAGTTGAATTTTTAAAAACCCCTTCTTATTGGTTGTCTACGCCATTAACTTGAATTACAGTGAAAATTTCAACTTTACTTAAGAGTAAATGAGTCAGTCCGGACATAGACATTTATATGCATAGATAATTCAAAAAAGGACTAGCAGCTTAGGGGTCGTGACATTGAATAACAGAATTCCTAATTCCAAATAGCCACTTTCCGGTTTCAACCTCAGAGGCTGAGACTAAGTATAATTTACTTACTTTGAGATAATATCGTAGTTTCTTCGACATGATGTATCTACGTGTATGAAATATCAGTATTGTCTGTATTCTTGGTCTAAGTGATAACAATGACAAACGAAATTCATACTCATAGTATAACGCTCAAGAATAAGCAATTAGAACTTTGAATTACAACCGAGATTCCATTTTTTTATAATATTAACTTGAAGTTGCAGACGAAGATCTTTTATTCTGCTATTAGAAAATGGTTCCCATGCAAATGACATCCAGGCAGGTATATGTAAAATACGGCGTAATGCGCATGTCCGTACCTGGCTATATAAGGCCCGCAAGGGAATCCGCTGCCAGTTTGATCGAGTTGCCCACTCCGCCTTGTCACCAAGACCTCTCGACTCTCGCGACTACACAGTACTTTTACCTACCGAGTTATTCAAGGTGTAAAAACGGCTCGACGCAGTGCTGTTAAGAACGCGGTTTTGTGAGATAGATACTTAAAAACATCCTAAAAGTTCAATCTGTTTTTATAGATAGCTTGGGCGAAAGTTACATGCAAATAAATTTGCACTTGTAAACTTTTGATGTTTTTTGCGAAATAAGTTTAGTGAGTTCATCCACTTTTATTTTGCTCTAGTTAGCGGTAGTTCTTATTCGAAAACAATTTAAGGTTTGGCAGTTTAATTTGTTTTATTTACGTTTTTTCGTTGGATTACATAGTTGCGAGGTAAGTTGTGTACTTATGTAGATAAAATAAGTAGTTTTGTTTGAAATTGTTTGGGGTGATTTGGCACGAAGTTAAGTTTGAGTCCCGTGGCGTCCGCGGGTAAGTAGAAGGCCGAGGCCGCGGCTGGGCTTGTTATTGGGTAAGTTTGGCGTTTGCCGGCTCGTCACGGAATGAACTTTAGTACCCAGCGGTGTTCGCGATAAAATCTGCCTTGATTATTGATTTAGGGCAAGGTGTTTCGTTAACTCGACACTTAATTTTACACTGCCTGTAAACTTACGTTGCGTCTTTTACGGTTACGAGCTACGACTTATCTACACTTCATACAAGTAGTTACAGTTTAGCAAATATCGTAAGTACAGCAGTAAATTAATAAATGCACATATATAGAATTCAATGAATGTGGCAGTGGCGAAATTAAAATTTTTGAGGAATACTCGCAAAAAGGGGTGTGCATAACATTTGGAATTTATTAAAGTAACCGAAAATGTTGTAGACATTTTTCATAAAATTTTGCAGAAGTTATCATAAGTTGCATCATGGTTGCATCACAATTGGATGTACTACCCAAAATTTTACTAAAATGTTTAAATATCTGTATGAAAACGAATGCTTAAAAATAAAAATTAAACATACCGATAAAATACCTGAAAACTCACCGCTTTTTTTACTAATTTATTTTCCAAAAGTAACAACTAAGTAAGTAACATAGCTTAATTGTTTTACACAAAAACACAAAAATAAATTAATTAATTAATAAATAGCTCGCCAAACACTGCGTTAATTAGCGAGTAATGCGCTCACTTTCTTGAGACAATAATGTACCGTACCTATCAGCTGTCTGTAACGTAAAAAGAAATAAAAAATTCAAAATCCTAATCACTCCAAAATTATCCTAAGTGATTAGGTTCTTACTTCGTACTAGAAGAACTTCGATAATAACGGGTAATGTTTTTTCGTTCCTACTATGAAAATGTATGGATAGAAATTCGCATCTGAATACCATGTGAATACAGACAGTAAAAAGTCGTTAGTCCCAATTCAATTCATTTCAAAAACTTCCTTAGTTCCTACAGTTACTGAAAAATTAAGATAAGTTAGCAAATTAGGGTTTATTTTTTTAATTACAAAAAATATTATAATACACGTATACTTTTTTGAAGTGACATTGATTTCAATTTATTTTAAAAAGTCTATAATATTTTTGTAATATATCCTTAAAAACAAAAAAGCATAAACAATTATGACTCATAACTTGATACTACCTCAAACACTGCAGTGACTGATGGGAATTACAAAATTTACAAAAAAAAGAACATTAAAAAAAAACTGAATATTTTCCAAATATATAGGTATGTATAGTATGGAAAACATACAATTTTCAAAATAAAATGGTGCATATCTTAGAAACTAAACGACTTTGTACAACGCATATTGTGTCAAAAATAATTTAAATTACCTACTCTATCATCTCCGAAAGTTTTTGCACCTAGTTACCAAACAGCCTGTATTTGTATATCCCATCAAAAATATAAATGTGAAAATGGGAGCCAAGTTCAATATTAAGAATATGCCATGCTTGGTTGTCGTCTCCACCGACAAAAGAATTGAGATCAAAATAGGTGCCAAGTTCCGTAGATTCTCTGCCACACACATAATCGCCACGCTTGGCATGCGGGTTGGCGATCGCAGTATATCCACCGCACTCCAGGGATGCTGCTGCCCATCCTCCGGTGGTCTGGGTCGTAATTTTAGGACATACCCGGGTCCGTTTAGCAACCAGTAAAAACTTGGTGGGTAAAATTAAATTGTGAACTTTTAATTTTATACACCTAAAGTCACGGGTGGGCAACTACGGAACCCAACATTGCGCGTCGTCCGAAACGCACTTGGCCGCTTTTTTATTTGTAGTTTAAAAAAGCCGCCCTGCTTAGTACAATTTACACTCGTTTAGTTACAAATTACTTGCCTGTTTGAAAAATTATACCGCTTGTAACTTGCTTTGATCCACTTGATTAAATATTTGTCATTTCAGAAGTTAATACCTGGTTGAATAGAACGTGATTAATGATATCAAAGTTTCCTCCATGTTTCCCTTATTATATTATACCTACCCGTGCACTTTGAAAATACATTATTTTTACTGTCATCATCAGCAAATAAAAATAATATTAGTGTAACGTTCATAATAATAGGCCATCATCTTCGGGAGACTATAAAAATAGTAAAATACCACCCGGAAATCGAGTAGCATTTATGAGTGTCCCCGCGAGCTTCATTCGCGAGGTTAGCATTTTAGGATTTCGTATTTCGTATTAAAAAAAGGTAAAAAAGTTAAGTCATTAAAGACGTATTCCTAAGTTTACTCTTCAGAATATTGTCATCCCACTAATTATTATAAATGCGAAAGGTTAGATGTTTGGATGTTTGTATGTTTGTTACACATTCACGCAAAAACGGCTGAACTGAACAAGAAGTTTTTTTGTATACTAACCCCACTAATCCCACTAATATTATAAATGCGAATGTTTAGATGTTTGGATGTTTGTTACTCAATCATGCAAAAACGGCGGAACAGATCAAGATGATTTATTGTATCTAACTACATACTGTTAGTATACAAAAAATCATCTTCTAGATTCACTTATAGTATATAAGTACTTTTTGTCCCGATAATCACCCCCAAAGGGATGAAATCGGGGGTGCAAATATGGTCTATGAAACGGGGTGATTTAAATCCTCATACGCCATTCTAAGCTTTAAGTTTCAGCCAATTGGGAGTATAACGGCGTGTCAATAAATTTAACGTAAGCCATAGCAGAATTTGACGTATTGTAAACAAGCTGACGTTTCGATATGTCAAAGCCGAAATATCATAATTAGTTCTGATCGATGACGCTATTTTTGAGCATAACCTTTTAGCAATTAGGTCTATTATTGCGTGTAAATCAAAATAAATTTGCGATACTTTGGAATTGTTTGTCTTCATATGCTTAAATACAAAAACAGCTGCTTCAATGCTGTCTTTGTATCGTCGGTGTACAATTTAATTTTGTCGTGTATTATTGTTTACGTAATTGGTGACCCTTCATACTATAATAACTGTTTGATGGTCCTTGAAACAAAGTCAAAGTAAAGTTAGTCAAAGCAATATACGAGTACATACAAATAAAATAATTATAAAAGTATGATTTCCATTTTAAATCTTCAATAATAATACTATAAATACAAGTAAATTTTTAACAAAAAAACAGCGTCTCCAAACTTTGCCAGACCCCATCCTCCTGCTATATAATTTGAGTAGTTCCTTCGATGTAGCCTTACTTATCCCATCCTCTTGGTATATAATTTGAGGAGATCCCTCGATTTTTCCAAGATCCCGTCATCAGATCTAGGCTTAGTGACAATGGGACCAACTAGAAAACACACCCTTTCAAACAAAAAAAGAATTTTTGAAATCGGTCCACTAGTCTCCGAGTAATCGGTGAACAACATAAAAAAAATATTCCGACGAATTGAGAACCTCCTCTGTTTTTTGAAGCCGTTTAAAAAACGTCATGTCAATAATAATAAAATAATATACAACCTAGAGAAGTTGACAATTAAGGTTCAATATCTCAAAAATGGTTAAACCGATTTCGATAAAACATATCTAAGGACCATCGCCGGAAAAACTGCTTTAAAAAAACATTATTAACGGTTCACCCGTTTAGTATCTACTATGTATGCTACAGACAGACACACACATACACAGATATACATGTTAAACTTATATAATCCCTCTTTTGCGTTCCACGTCGAGGGTTAAAAAGGAGCCTCTTTGACTTCCGGACTCAGTTCATTATAGTATACATTACGATACAAGTGCAGAGAATAGGAAATTCGCAACGAGTGGTGATAAATTAAAACACGACCGAAGGGAGTGTTTTAAATCGACACGAGGTGCCAATTACCTATTCGCACGTGTATCGTTCAACGTTTTACAGTACATGTGGCTCATTAAAGTTTCGACATATGCACGTAATCTGCTGATTACCGCACTGGTGCGATAAAGTAGCTCCATATGTACACCGACAACCCACAATGACTTGAATGTTCATGCCAATCAGGCCCGCACGCGTTTCATATCACAGCCGGTTTTTATTGAACCGGACGAGGCATTTTGAATTCGTCCTTGTGTTTCTACATAAGTTTAGCAACTTCCTGGACATACAAGCTCGGAGCCGTTAACATTTTTACTTTTCTGAAGTGCCCTGTAGTCGGAAAATGGAGGCACAAACCAGTCATCTGAATTCACAATGTAATAAAGGAGGATGATTAATGCATCTAGCTAGTGACCCCGCATAGAATATCCCCGCGGCGCGATTCTACTCGTAACCGTACGTTACCTTACCTAATTCGATTAAGATTTGGTTTTATATAAATAAAATAAAAAAAAGATATTAGGGGACAATCTTACACAAATCGACCTAGTCCCAACCTGAGCAAAGCTTGTAATACGTACTAGACGACGATAAACATACTTATTTGACATTAAACATTACTTTGTCGGCCCGTTTAGCCTAGTTGGTAGTGACACTGCCTCCGAAGCTATAGCTCTCGGGTTCGAATCCCGGTAAGGGCATTTGTATCTGCGGTGAGCAGAAACATTTATCCCATAAAAACATTCCTTGTAAAAAAGAGGCCAAGTCGAAATTCTTCCACCGTAAAAAGTTGTGAGATATTTCGTAGTACCAAGTCTCAGGCATTCTTATCATTCTTTATTTGCTAGGCATGCATGTCTGAACTCTGCAACTCGGCAATCACACAACTATGAATGGTTTAAGTCTTACCTCAGGAACCGCCAACAAATAGTCGAAATAGATTTCTACAGTGACAATACTAAAATATTATCTAAAGTACGATCATCCACTATAAAAACAACTTGCTCTATCCCACAAGGTAGCGTATTGGGTTGCATCTTATTTATACTGTATATAAATGACTTACCTAAACTACTTGACACTATTAATATGAAATCCCTACTACTCTATGCAGATGACATCTCTATCGTATTTCCTGGCACTAATTCCACTGAAGTTACTAATACCCTAGACACCATATTTTACACTGTTTTACCTTGGCTTGAAGAACACAACCTAATTATAAATTTGCCAAAAACAAACTTAGTTCAATTTAGACCCCACCAAAGATTAGCTTTACAAATTAATTATTCATACCAATCACAAAATCTACAACGCACCAGCACCTGGCCACTACTCGGCTTGAACATCGATGAAAACCTTAACTGGAAAGCCCACATTGGGCACATTGATAAAATCTCGGGCAAATTATCAAGATTTGCGTATGCCCTCAAGCAAATATTATTAAACACCAATTTAAAAACTGCTGTATCTGCGTACCATGCTTTTGCCCAGTCATGGCTCCAATATGGCATAATTTAGTGGGGAAATAGTGTAAACGTTAGTGACCTATTTTTACTACAGAAAAGATGTATACGAGTTCTATCCAAGATAAAAATCGAAGAAAGTTGAAGACCACATTTCGCGAAATTAAATATACTCACTCTCACATCCTTATACATATTGGAAACTTGTAAATTTGTACGAAAACACGATGACTTGTTTAAAATGCAAAACCCCAAACCACAACTACATAACTTACGTAATCGCAACAAACCTGTGCAAGCAATTCCAGCTAACCTCCAAATGTTCAGTAAAGGCCCTTACTCAATGTCCATTCGAATTTATAACCACATTCCTCAGTATATAAAAAATGAAACCAAATACAATAATTTTGTAAATAAGCTTAAGAGTTACCTTCTAACTGAGTGCCCATACACTCTACAAGAATTTATGGATAATTAGAATAAAAAATAATTATTATGTGCTTAATAAAAATGGAGCATGATAAATGTTATAGTGATATATTAAAATAACTACATAGACAATACTTGATTTTAATTTTTGTAATACTGTAAATATTGATTTTAATTACTTACCTATTATTTTATTTGTAATTATTGTTTATACATTTATTTTATAAGACTATGTAAATGTTGCTACGCGCTAGTAGGGTCCACGATTGTACTCACTCCATTTTAAGATCTGTAATACCATGAATACCATGGTTGCAACAAATAAATGAATATGAATATGAACTTTACTGCATTTATGGATTTTTGCATACCTAAAACTATGTAGTGTTGTGTGATTGCCCAGTCACAAAATTTTATTTAGCTAGCAAATGAAGAATAATAAGAATGTCTGAGACTTTGTACTACGAAATATCTCACAGCTTTTTATGGTGGAAGAGTTTCGACTTGGCCTCTTTTTTACATGGAATGTTTTTTTATGGGATCTCACTTCTTTTTGTAGGTTATAGTGTTATCAATACATACAAATTATGAATGCAGTCCCATTCTTACTTTTGAATTTTTTGTCCCATTCATTCCAAATGTAACTTTGTAATCCTATATATTTATGTTGGATTACAAAGTTATTTATGCAGTTCGTATATCTAGAAAAATAGACCGAAATTGCAAAATATCTTAGTTTTCCCTTGATTTATACACTACACACCAATTGTATTCTAAATTTGAAGCTTCTAGGTCTGCTAGAAGTGCCTTAGAGTTTGTATAATCGGTCAGTCAGTGAGTGACAAATTTAAGAAACTTTGACCAGTTATAATTCTTAAACTACTGGTTCAAATTGAATAAAGCAAAATATAAAGATAGTTGCCGAGAACATTTTAATAAACTAGGAATACTAACAATGGTGTCGACATATATCCTAGAAGTTATAATGTATGTCAGGAATAACCCCAGAGAATTTAAGCGTATCGGTGACGTAAGTAAACGACCGACAAGATATCCTGATGATATAAAACAAAATATATGCAAATTACAAATGGTTAAAAAATGTCCCAATATAATAGGACCGAAACTATACAATAAGCTGCCAGCAGAGATAAAAACTGAGCCTAACATTAACACATTCCGTCGCAAAGTTAAACAGCTGCTACTTGACAAGACACTATATAGCGTTAAGGAATACCTGAATAACGAGTACTAATATATTCATGTATGACCTTAAGCTGAACGAATTATCTTTTAAATCGATAAATAACTAATTAAATGGTATATGAATTAAAATTTAATCAAATAATTATTTATAAACTCTTGAAATATATTATAAATTATAATCTATAAAATTATGTTTAATACCTATAATTTAAAATCAAAGGTATAATAGTTTGAAATAATGTATAATAGTTTAAAATAATGTATAATTGTTTGAAATCTTGACGATCTCAGTATGTATGCATATTTTTGTTTGTATTTAATGAAAACTGTCATGCTATTGAGAAATAAAATAATCTGAATCTGAATGAAATTTGAAACATACCGTGTTTATACAATGCCTGCTTGGTTACTCAAAATTTAGGCTTCTAGTTTTATCCACAACGAAGTTATAGGGGGGTCGAATATGGCCTGAACTACTTCGAGAAGAGGATGGTACGGCCGTGCCGCTGTTTTGCTGGACTTGGCGGGGACACTACCGTGTCCCCTGATTCCTGAGACTTGGACGTTTTCTTTGTATTTAAGTATATATCTATTAAATATATCGTCGTCTAGTACCCATAACATCAGCCTTATTAAGCTTACGATGGGACTACTCGTAGTTCTATATTTAATTATTATATAGATAAATATATACTTAAATACATACTTATAGAAAACATCCACGATCCAGGAAGAAATATGCTCACCACAGAAATAAATATCCTAGCCAGGATTCGGACCCGGGAGCTCCGGCTTCACAGGCGGGGTCACTACCCACTAAGCCAAAGTGGTCGTCAAATATACATTGTTTACACGTCAGCGGTTGCGTGTGGAAATAAAAGCGCGAAACATAATGAAATTATATCAAAGTAATTTAACGCTGTTTATTTTTATTCATTATTTACTTTGTAGGTTATTGTATTATCAATACATGAATACATTTAAAATAAAAATAAATAGTAAAACAAAAAAAAAAAATGTTTTTTACAAATGATAATTTGTTAAAAAAATTGGTGATCCATGTAGCGACACTATGTTAAAAATATTAACATGATGAAAGTACCGAATTTATCCCCTGAACCCTGTACCGCAAGGGGCGCCCTACAGTAAGCTACTCGTACCTACTACTCTGCGAGGAACCCTTGCAAGCTTACTATTTAAATCTACAATTCTGGCTTTGTGGTAGGATCCACTCACTGCTTAAAGTTTCACTGACAACTGTAAGCAACAGCTGTTGAAACTTCAAATACCAATATATTTTAGTATTTTCGTTTCGCTCGACCGGATAGGTCTGAGGCGGGCAACCCCATATTTCCCGCCGAGGTATATATAGTGCTTTTCTCAAACATGCAATAAAAATTAGTAACAAAAAAACAATGTTTTATTTTTTAATACGCATAGTGGCAGAATTTCATGATGCTTGTGCCACAAATTTATGTGGAATGGAAATTAAATAATTTTTAAGAAAAAAAAACCGACTTCAATGGGGGAGTCCGGTGAAAGATTATTAATTTTAGATGGTGCACTCTTAGATTCCATACAATAAAATACAAAAAATGGCTATAAGTATGTTTATAATGGTAGAAGACTAAGTACCCTCAATTCCTCATGAAATCATGGAAAAACCTTGCTTGCTTGACAAACAAAACGAAGAGAACAAATCGCCAAACGTGAACTACGCGTCGTTGAAGAGTTCCGTTCTGATCATCATCAGCAGTTCCACTTCATCAAGTGTCACTTTTATGAATGAAAATGCTTGATTAGTTCATGAAAATACTAAAATCACTATTTGTGTGCCTTTCACATTTGAGGAGTTTCCTCGATTCCTAATGGATCCCATCATCAGAACTCGAGCATGACAAAAATCAATCGTGAAAATAGAACTTGCTTAACAAACACAGCTAGAAGGACTAATCGCCAAACGTGAACTTTTCGTCGTTGAAGAGTTCTGTTCTGATCATCATCAGCAGTTCCACTTCATCAAATGTCACATTTTTGTATGATAATGCTTGATTTGTTGATAAAAACACAAAAATCACAATATGTTTGCCTTTAAGATTTGAAGAGTTCCCTCAATTCCTCATGGATCCCATCATCAGAACTCGAGCATGACAAAAATTAATCGTGAAAATAGAACTTGCTTAACAAACACAGCTAGGAGGACAAATCTCCAAACGTGAACTTTTCGTCGTTGAAGAGTTCTGTTCTGATCATCATCAGCAGTTCCACTTCATCAAATGTCACATTTTTGTATGATAATGCTTGATTTGTTGATAAAAACACAAAAATCACAATATGTTTGCCTTTAAGATTTGAAGAGTTCCCTCAATTCCTCATGGATCCCATCATCAGAACTCGAGCATGACAAAAATTAATCGTGAAAATAGAACTTGCTTAACAAACACAGCTAGGAGGACAAATCTCCAAACGTAAACTTTTCGTCGTTGAAGAGTTCTGTTCTGATCATCATCAGCAGTTCCACTTCATCCAATGTCACATTTTTGGATGCAAATATTTGACTTGTTGATAAAAACACAAAAATCACTATATGTTTGCCTTAAAGATTTGAGGAGTTCCTTCAATTCCTCATGGATCCCATCATCAGAACTGCCTTTTGACAAAAACGGGACCAACTTGGATATATATACATGCAATCAAAAAAAAGAAATCGGTTAAGAAATGACGGAGTTATGGAGTAACGAACATTAAAAAAAAAACAAAAAAAAACACAAAAAAAAAAAAAAGACATACAACCGAATTGATAACCTCCTCTTTTGAAATCTTGAAGTCGGTTAAAAAGAGGACTTTTTCCGGCTTAGCCCTGCATGATTTGAATGAAATTCCATTAACGACCTCTTGTCCTAGCCGCACCTGAAACGTCATACTTCGCAGCTTATTATAAGGAATATATATTTTTTCCTCTATTAATATTAGTAAAATAGTAAGAGTTAGAGCGCAGAAGAGATAAGAAAGTGAGAAGTTGGTAAGTATATAATTTTTCTATTCGTCAGCTAAAATCTTCGAATATTAACTTCATAGATAGCACACGAGCGCACGTTTAAAGCTGAACCGAAGGTCAATGCCATGGGATAATATAATAATTTAATATAATATACCTTAACATATTCACCATCAATTATTAACCGACTTCAAGATTTCAAAAGAGGAGGTTTTCAATTCGGTTGTATGTTTTTTTTAATTAATGGTTGTTACTCCAGAACTCCGTCATGTCTGAACCGATTTTGAATATTTTTTTTCATTGTAAGTATCTAAGTTGGTACCGTTTTTGTCAAAGCGCAGTTCTGATGATGGGATCCATGAGGAATCGAGAAAACTCCTCAAACCTTAAAGGCAAACATATAGTGATTTTTGTGTTTTTATCAAGAAATCAAGCATTTTCATACAAAAATGTGACATTTGATGAAGTGGAACTGCTTATGATGATCAGAACAGAACTCTTCAACGACGAAAAGTTCACGTTTGGCGATTTGTCCTCCTAGCTGTGTTTATTAAGCAAGTTCTATTTTCACGATATTTTTATGTCATGCTCGAGTTCTGATGATGGGGTCCATGAGGAATCCAGAGAACTCCTCAAATGTGAAAGGCATACATATAGTGATATGAATATTTTCATAAACAAATCAAGCATTTACATTTAAATAAGTGACATTTGATGAAGTGAAACTGCTGATGATGATCAGAATGGAACTTTTCAACGACGCATAGTTCACGTTTGGCGAATTGTCCCCTTTGCTGTGTTTTTTAAGCAAGTTAGATTTTCAAGACAATCATTTGTCAAGCTCGAGTTCTGATGATGGGATCCTTGAGGAATCGAGGGAACTCCTCAAATGTAGAAGTACATATAGTAATTTTAATATTTTCATAAACAAATCAAGCATTTACATTTAAATAAGTGACATTTGATGAGGTGAAACTGCTGATGATGATCCGAATGGAACTCTTCAACGACGCATAGTTCACATTTGGCGATTTGTTCTCTTCGGTATGTTTGTCAAGCAAGATAGGTTTTCAAGACACATTTTTGTCAAGCATGAGTTCTGATGGAGGAATCCATGAGGAATTGAGGGTAATTAGTCTTCTACCATTATAAACATACTTATAGCCATTTTTATTTCATTGTGTACGGGTGTGGTCATACATCTTGATTAATTAAAACTGCATTGATTACCGAAATACCGATTTATTGATAAACTGAATAGAATGCACTCCGCGGCGGTTGGTTATGCACTGAGACGGACCGCGGTTTACGCAATGTATGAAATATGAAATTGATGAACACGCGTTTGCCGCTATGTGCGGTTCGAGACCGGGCGCGCAAAGGAGGAGATGAAAAGATTAGGTTGATAATGAATTAATGATGTTTATGATTTTTGATGCTACAAGATGATAAACAATTCTGCTTAATACTAAAATTATTAAAACAAAGATGATACCGATATTTCATACGTGTAAATTTTTCTTTTTATTACAAAGATGATACCGACATTTTATTGGTGATTAATTTTGTTAAAACTACCTCGAGTGAATATTGGGGAAGATGCTGTGTTAACCGAGTACAAACTTTTACCGGATTTTAGTTTACCACTAGAACACTGCACTTCACTTTGCTCTGCTTGTACACTATCACATTGAACACTGACCTCTGGGGCGGGCGGCGGCGCTGCCTGACGACGAGCCGCGGCGCGGCGCGCGCGCATAAATGCGTACGCAGCACACGCGAGTCCTCCTGCCGCTATGATGTAGATGGCTACATAGTGATGCACGTTATGGAATGAAATCTGATCGTCTTTCTCGAGTTTCTCTGATACTTCCTTAGCTAGGTTGATTTGTTTTGATATAGTCATAAATAATTCATTAAAGTTGGGTACCTTAAAATCCTCAAATTGACTTGTAGGTATTGACCAGTTGATTAGATAATTGGCAGGTGAAATCTCTACTGCCACTATCTCTGGTTTTATGTACATATCACTTGTATGTTGAGAGTGAGATGTAATAGTAAATGATTCGCCCTTGACGACGCAATCCTTTCCCATCGCGATCATTCTGACTCCGCTTAATTTCTCTGTAGCGATTTGATGAGCACATATCATTCTAAGGGTGCACTGACCGCAACAGGTGAGCATGAATGTGTTTACATGAATCAGCTTTGCGCTGTTATGTTGGCACGTGGTGTGTCTTATCTTACATTTATTTCCCATTGATCTTTGACACAAAAGTCGTTGTCTGATTCCCGTTGATAAACTGGCTTCTGAAAGTCGCACACTTGTATGTTAGTGTCGGTTATGATGCATTTGTTTTCTGAGAGAGTCATGTAGCTATATATTTTGATGTCCATAGCAAGATAACTTGCTATAGGTATAATGTTAACCATAGCGTTGCTCTCCTAGCACATCATGACATTCTGCCACTATACGTATTAAAAATAAAAAATTGATTTTAATTTTGTTTATTTCATTTCATGTTTGAGAAAAGCACTATACATACCTCGGCGAGAAATATGGGGCTTTCGTCCCGGCCTCTGTAGTAATGTACTATTATTTCTAGTCATTGCGACACCAATTCACGCCTTAAACGGATCCACACTATTTTTGTTACAACCAGTATATTACGCATACTAAAAATTGGTACTAGTCAAATATGCCGGATACCGTTACTTACAAAAATGTGAACTAAACCACAATTCACTAATAGAAGCTCTCATTCAAATTTATTTATATAAAAAGTTCAGCCTGGTGTTAAATAAATATAAATAAATAAATATATAAAGGGACATTTTTTACACAAATCGAACTAGTCCCATAGTAAGCTCAATAAGGCTTGTGTTATGGGTACTAGACGACGATATATTTAATAGATATATATACTTAAATACATAGAAAACATCCAAGTCTCAGGAACAAATGTGTCTGCTCACCACAGAAACAAATGCCCTTACCGGGATTCGAACCCGGGACCTCAAGCTTCGGAGGCAGTGTCACTACCAACTAGGCTAAACAGGCCGACAAAAGGTGTTAGTCTGTTAAAATTTCAAAATCACTTAGCAAGCGTAAAAAAAGCACAAACGAACAGGCATGCAGGTGCTGCTGGTCAGGTGAAAAGGGTAATTTGACATCGGGAAACTTGCTACATTTAGCAGTTTGATCCAAATTTAGTAAAAACCCTTTAAATATAACCTCAGTTCATAAAAGAAGAACAATACAAAATCCTAATAAAAATCACGCTTTTACGAAAATGGAAATCAAACGATACAAATGGGAAATATTACCCTTTACTTTTAAGCCGGCTATATTTATATTCCTGTAGCCGAATAGAATTCTTTCATGGCATTTTAAGGACAATACAAATAGAAATGGACAATTAGATACAAACAGATTTTTGTCATGATCATGCTCAGAATAAATAACCTTATAAAACGGACTTAAAAAAATATCAATAAAAACTCCCTACCAAAAATAACAAAAGCGATTTGTTTAATTCCTATGATACCTTTAACATGAAAATAATAAAGATGTTTCCCTCATCCGAGAATAACCGATTAGCTGACATTATCTATTTGGTTTTGTATCGCATTTGCCCGAAATACCTCTTCTGTGAAACGTCCAATTGTATTCGGAATGACGACGATGTTGCTATAGTTGCGTTATTGCAATGGTCGCTAGGTTACGGTTGCTAGATCTGTAGTTGGTCGCGTTGTGTAATCTCAGGATCCCCGGCTGCACCCGAATGTTACTACATCGGATAAAGGAAGCTTTCCAAGAAAGTAAGTGATAAGTGGCCCTGATAAGTTCAAGATAAACTTCATATATCTATTTTCTACATACCACGCAGGTGAGAAATAAGGGTATGACCTACCTGATGGTAAACGGTTAAGCGGCTGCAACTCCTGGGGTGTCACATACGCATTGCCGACCTTTTGATATATTTAATATCTTCTATTAACCGAATACTTTAACTTTTCGGGACTACAAATGAGAATCGCCGATAAAGCCTGATTTGCTTTACACAACAAAGTTACGAACATTGGCAAGCGGCTCTACAATCCCGGTCCGTGACTGTACTTACTGGTCAGTAAGAAGTTGGTGCCAAGCCAAAACACCGACAAACAAGACGAGGCACCGACCTGTTTGAAACAGCTTGCGATTTGAAGTGGATAAATTACACTTCCGAATACTGTTAGAGCATTAACATTTTTAAGTTTTAGGATTGCGACGCGGGTTAAATTCCAGTTTAGTATATATTACCCCAATTTCGGAAAAAACAAACACTAAACTAGTAGCTCTACAAAAAAAACTATATAATTATCAAACCTGCTCACAAAATTCCACGGGAATCGGTTGAGGAATGCGACCTGTAGAGGAGAACATCCGGACAAACAGACAGACATACGAAAGAATTTTTGTCGAAAGCTGAAACGGAGACGCTTTGCTCGCTCGGTCAATAACAATAATATTTTTACTCTGCAAGGTTATTTGCGTCTCATACTTAAGATTAAGACTATTTCAATTCATATTTCTATATTACATTATGGGATTTCATACAAATCATGCAGGCCTAGGCCGGCAAAGTCCTCTTTTTTAATTTCCATTCCACATAAATTTGTGGCACAGGCGTCATGACATTCTGCCACTATGCGTATTAAAAATATAAATTTGATTTTTTTGTTGTTTATTTCATTGCATTTTTGAGAAAAGCACTATACATACCTCGGCGGGAAATATGGGGTTGCCCGCCTCAGACCTATCCAGCCTCGCTCCGCTCGGCCGTATATAGGTATGTCTTCCGCCGGCAACCCCTTTCGTCCCGGCCTCTGTAGTAATCTACTATTACTGAACTTGTTTTATTTCTATATTGACTCACATGCTTTCCGCCACTGTAGTTGCGAAACGTCACCTTTATGATCACGTTAAGGGGATCCAAGGCCTCAACTTTAGATATTTTAAACCACGCCCTAAGCTGCGCACGACAGTTTCTTACGTCACGTATTTACACACGCATACTCAGCGCTCGCTGTTCTCACGGGACCTAGCGTGACAATTCGTAGCAGCTACGGGCTACATACGAGAAATCCATGGCTACGGCCTACGAGCGTAGCGCGCAGGTTTAGGCGGAAATTAAAGTGTTTTGAAAGAATTGTTATCCCTATTTTCATAAAAAGGTTTTAATGGCAACTGGACCAGGTACTCTCAGATGTAAAAATCGGCCGAACAGTACTGTTATTATTTATTAGCTTAATACATCAGAATATGAAAAATAAATCTGTGCCATACAATAAATATTCTTTATTGTTCACAAAAAACGGTACAAAACAGGAAGAAAATTTAAATAATATATATATAAAATATATTTATAAAAAATCGAGTTGTACCCGACACCAAGCGGGTTCTTGGCAGCGTCTAGGTCACCAGTAATCCACGGAACCTCAGACGCGTAATTCATGTCGCTGAAAATTTCAATGCTTTACATACATACAATGTGTACCTACCTATACAATTTATTGTGGATGAGCGAGTGCATTTTACGCGAGTCAAGGAAGCCAAGTAGAAAAGACTTTCGGCTTGTTCCCTGATGAATGGCGCTATGGGTCTACATTTAATGGTGTACTTTTTAGGGTTCCGTAGTCAACTAGGAACCCTTATAGTTTCGCCATGACCGTCTGTCTGACTGTTTGTCCGTCTTTCTGTCCGAGGCATTGCTCTGTGACTTTTAGCGCCAGAATGCTGCAATATGGTATGGATATATAAATCAATAAAACGTAAAATAAAATCTAAAAACAATATTTTTAAGGGTACTTCCCCTGCACGTAGAGTGGTGATGAATTTTTGTTTCCTTCATGAAACATTTTTGATAATGTGAATATTCACGGAAATATTCACTAGAAAAGAAAAAAGGTGTACCTCCCTCTTCTAACTTTTGAATTATAGGTCAAAAAAATCGCGAAAGTAAAGCTTATAAAGACTTTGAACGGAAACTATAGCGGACATGATCAGTTAAGCCGTTTTTGAATTATCCTAAAAAGTCTTCCCTTCTTAGTAAAAGTTATTTTTTTTTGAGCGACTTCATTGGGCAACTGCGGAACCCTATACTGAGCATGGCCCGACATGCTCTTGGCAGATTTTTAATTTCGTATAATGCTTTGCCGCGTTGTCGGATATAAACCTAACATCCACCACGGCCAACAGCCGAATGGGCAGTGCTCTGGCAAGAGACATACGTACTTATGTTATGTATGTTACGTAAGAAAACACAAAAAACAATACTCACATGAAATGGGCGTTTGCTTTCAAAATGCGAGGTCAATTATGATGAGTAAAATTATTTTTTTATAAGAAGGGATTATTTCATCATAGAAGATTCAAGGCGAGTAAGAGATCATCACTTTGAAATAGGTTTCGTCGCTTTATAACATGTTGCTTAATATAGAAAAGTCAGGAAATTATTTGGGATTTAATTTGGATTGAGGAAATTTTAAGCAATCATGTTTCGACTCTTATCAAGGTTATCAGAGAAACAATCATATAGTCAAGAATAATACTCGTATATCCGAAAATCAGCCCTTATAATCTCCTCACCTGTTAAGTATATACGGCGTTTCAAAGAATACTAGATTTTCGTATGCAAGGCTGATGCACGGCCTTAATGCCGTTTATAGCTATAATATTTTTTTCACAGATTTATTTATTAGGTATTTATTTAAACCTTATTGCACCAAACAGAAATTTACAAATTGCCGGTTGAATGTCGAAAAGCATTCTTTCATTTATTACAATTAAATTAAAAAATCAGTGAGAATGGTTGGTAGTTGCAATTTGAAATAGCTTTAAGTTCCAAAATGGTTATTCTAAATGAAGACTGATAATACACCGTCTCATCATTTCAAATCCCTATTCAATCCCCACTCGACCTAGTATGTCGATTTTTAGGGTATGGCGTTTTTTCGTCGCCATATTGAGTTTTGAGTACTGCCATGTCATTAACGACCTTCGGACAATGAATAGTTGGATTTCTTGAGTATCACAAAAGAACAAACATAGGAAAACCTTACACGAGTATAAAGACTGATAAACACATTCAACAACACAAACGTTTTTGTCGCACAGTTGGAAAAGAGCAAGAAGCGGAAAGCTTATTCTAAGCCTTGCTACACTGAATCTAAACGTTATCTAATAAAATAACAAACTAGTTCTTCAATCAAATAAGCGATATAGCCCTCGTAACGGCTTCATATCATCTAGTCGTAATGATAGTAGGAAAAGAAATATAGGAAGATGCGTCATGACATTAATCTTGATTCCCGATAAATTTCAGTAGGTAGGCCCTCGGCGATAGACCTGACAATCAAGGGCCCATTATAACTTTTGGTAAGGAAAAAGCGTCAGAAACGGATTTTTGATAACGTATTTCGAAGAAACTAAAGTTGTTCTAAACTACTTATTGGCGTATCTTAAGAGGGTATCAACGGATCCACTGCTGCCAATCGTAAAAAAATAGATTATTTAAATTTAAAGATACATATTTAAAAAAGGGGACTGCTATGTACTGTATTTTGTATTTAAGTACCTTTTGATTACATCAAACTAGTTATTACGTTGCGAGATTTGTCGATCTTTGAATTCAAAAATAAGACGGCCGTTTTTCTTTCGACGCATAGATTGACGAATCTAACAACGTAACTGTTTCAATGTATTCAAAGGGTAGTAAAATACAAAATATAGTACATAGCAGTACCTTTTTTTAAATATCTGTCGTAAAATTTACACAATCACAATTTTTACAAGTGGCGCTTGTGGACTCGTTGATACCCTCTTAATTCATATTATATTGTGTAGTGCACTCAAACGTGAGTAGCAATAAATATTTTAACTGTGTTTACTGAGAGCAGTTTTCTGAAGAGCGAGCGAGTCATACTCATACGTTTAAGCCCATAAAACTTTAAAATGTTCTATTTATCTATAAGAATCTCCAGCTGATTAAACGTTTTTCCTCAACCCTATTTATTGTAACTGCTACTTATAATTTTTGTTATTTTTGACTTTTCATTCTCGAAAACTGTACATTATCAATATCATAATATTACACTAATCCAAGCGGGGCTAAGGTAGTACAGTTAACCCCTAGGGAAAATATGTATACATATTTATGATTTTCAATACGTTTTAATTCGACCAATCAAAACATTTCACCATTTTAAATCCACCAATCGCAATACACTAACTTAACTAGTTAAATAGTTATTTGTTATAGAAGGGTGCAAAGTTGTATTTTACCCGCGAGTGAGGAATTGAAACACGAGCCAGCGAAAGGATTCTATAGTTGAACCACGAGCGAAGCGAGAAGTAAAATACAGCTTTGCACCCGTGTGTAACACAAAACTTTTCTCCTCACTATAGCGAGGAAAGTGCAACGTGCAAAAAAACAAAGTTCCACAGGCATGATTTTCATCACTGGAATCACTGATTTTTTTACGATATTATAACAGAAAACTCTGGACGTATAATATTTACGTGAGTCGGAGTCGGTGACAAGTTGTGTATATTTTAGTTGACATTGACAACGATGACATTTCTGACGATGCGTTTTGAAATTGCATCGACTTAACTTGTGCGTTTACAATTATACTCAATATCATTGTAAAAAAAATGTTACTTATAGAATTTTAAGGTTTACGACTTAAATCATTAAATAAAGCTAAATTTGGTATTTTTTATTATATTCTCAAACCATTTATTTAATACTTTATTAATAACATGTATATTATTAAATAAACTAAATTAAAACCTTACAAATCTAAAAACCTAAGTCTAAAATTGGCCCCTGTGGCATGGTGCCGAGGATGCTGGCAGCATTTCCTCGCTGGATCGCAATACTTATGCGCTTTATTTAATGATAATTGATATCAAACGAACCATTATTATGAGCGTTTTACGTTTTGTTATCTGTCAAAAGCTACTCAAACATGCACCAAGGTCAAATTACTTTCCCCACTTGTGGATAAAATGCGTTTTTACCCGCTTGTTTCAAAGGATAAAAGACGGCTTTCCGAGCTAGTGAGGGGAAAAATATACTTGAATTTAAACTTTCGTGAGTCATTTCAAAATTATATTACGCAAACGGTTAGAACTCACGTATAAATTGTCACTCCGGGCGACATGTTTCCCGCATGTCGCCTGGAGTGACAATTTATACGTGAGTTCTAACCGTTTGCGTAATATAATTGGGAAAAATATATTTTTAATCGTATGGCATTTATTTACGAACCGTGAGATTTTCGAGAAGACAAGTACGGTTGCCAGTTTTTGTTGCACTTTTAGCACTACCCAGGGGTCACGTGTAGGGTAACGGTGGGTACTCCCTACGGACGTGGTACAACTTCGACCCCCCTTTGTCAAGTGAGTGGGCAACTTGACTGTTAGAAGTTCTCAAGCCGCCCGAAGGCCTCTAACTTGGCTTAACGACTGCTGTCGTAGACAGCAGCCGGGATCAACGGCTTAACGTGCCTTCCAAAGCACGAGAGCGCTCAGTTAGTAACCACTCAAAGCGGTCACCCATCCAAGAACTGACCTGCGCCCACATTGCTTAACCTCGCATACCGCACGCGGTAGGCGCGTAACGCTGGGCCACGAGTGCTCTAAAAAAAATTGCATTGATATCACTCAACCAGAAAACAGCTACACTAAAATCGACTCCTCAGGAAGTAGGTCAGAGGCGTTTATTTGCGGTGTCTTTATCTAATCAAACCAGTGTCTATATTTTGTACGTGTCAAAGCAGTTTAGTTATTTTTAAGAGTATAATCTTTGTTTATTTATTTTCTCGCAAACGAAGTGAAAAGTACAGTATATGACTCTGGTCTAAAAGCCATATTACCCCTCGAACTATTTTAAATATACCACCACCATTTAAATAACCATCTCTTGGTAATATTGCTTATTTTAGACCCTAGTCATACAATCTACTTACTATTGATAAATATGTTTCTTACTACTCAATGGTGCGTCACATTCGCGTTGCTTGGCGAACTTCGTTGACACACTGCCGTGTGTCTAGACGACTTCTATCTTCTATACATTTCTCAATAAAATTTTGAATAAAAAAAAATATTATCCTTGTGACACTCGCGAAATGAAAAGATTAATCACTTTTTAACTCTATTCTAATTCCATTAAAATCAAAATTTGACAGACATTTTCATTGCGCAACTATCTCGTACATACGGTCGGCCTTACAAGAGGCTGAACACCTACTACCTGGTCGCTTTTACGTCATGTTTAAATTGTCATACTAAATGTCGCATTGGGCGCAAAAGGAAGTTTTCAAAAGCAATCTCCCAGTGCATCTTAAAAAGAAACTAATGGTCAATACGACACTGCCCACAGTAACATACGGGTGCCAGTGCTGGCCTCTCACCACGACTATTTGCACATTTATCTGTATAATATTATGATGTTATTAAGATAAACTTATATCCGTGTTGTACATGTTTAATTCTCGGTTTGCCTATAAATCCTATCTCCACTCAATTGCTCAAAGGTTAGCTGGAAGAAATCCCTTATAGGGATAAGCTGGCCTTTGTACATATGTCAACTGTTCTTGTAATTACTGTTTTATTGTTATGTTTCACTCATGTACAATAAAGAATTTTACATACATACATACATACATACATACTATTATTCATAAAATCAGGACATTCCAAAGAGCAGCGGAGAGGTCTATGCTAGTATAAAACTAAGGGATCGTGTGAGAAGTACAGAAATACGAAATAAAACAAAAATAGCCGATATAATTCAGAAAATTTGTAAATTGAAGTGGAGATGGGCTGGACACATAGCACGGGCAAATGATCGTCGTTGGAGTGAGCGCATAATGCAGTGGTACCCAAGAGACGGAATAAGGACAAGAGGGGGGCAGAGGCGACGCTAGAGCGACGTTATAGGTGCAAGTTGCAAGCAAAAACTGGCAAAGAAATGCTAAAGACCTTCAAGGATGGCATACTATGGAGGAAGGCTTCCTCCATAGTCTAATAGTCATACGCCCTGAAATGGGCATCGAAACAAAGCGAAGATTTTATAAACCAAATTTAATTTTAATGGAATTTACATTTATATGTAATAAATATTCACCCACTATGATATAGTAGGTAAATATTCTAAATTTTAATGCATGCCTTATTGCACACAATAAAATAAAAATGTAATTAAATTAAGGAATAAAATAATATTAATATCGGAAACATACAGTATACATGCAATATCGATACTTATGTAACGTAATTGTCAAAATGTTTGGAATAAAGAGGCTTTATTATTATTATTATTGTATATCTTTTCCGCTCACGGGACAATGGTGTCCCGGACCTTTGGAAGGCGAGCGCGGAGCCAAAGTACCGACGTACCGAAGTACCAACCGAGTACCACATAGCCAACACATGGAGACCCTTTTGACAATTTAATGAAATGCAAGGTGTACTCGTACACCGAGCGGATGTTGTCCCTGCCCGTGTCATAGGACGCACACAGAGACAGCACCCGCCACTAATGGCTGGGCTATTGAGTGAGACAACGGACGTCTGCCTAATAAAACTGTCTCACATTTTTATCTCAGGCAGACGGTGACTCGCCCTCTGCTAGATGGGCCCCTATAAATAGCGACATTAAAAAATGGCCTAAGGGCAACACCGGTGCAGAGGGCTGGGGGTAGAGAGGTGGCACTGGACTTTAAACATATAGCCAACTCGCCACTTAGGTGATCACATCCACCCCCGAGCAACAGCTCCAGCGACTCCACTCTAGACAGCCGGTTAAGGCAAGCCAGAGGTGGGGGGCCTGTTCATACAACCAACCCACAGAACACCACCAGAAGCACTCGGGTACATAGGGTCACTGCTCCCTAACAGCTCACCACAAGCTGCCCTACGTTGACTGACTGCACTGGAAATCCAGTGGGCGGTGGGGTCGCCATATCCCTACGCCATTTTATTAAATTATTATCTATATATATATAATAAATCTCTAAAATTCCAGCCAGTATTATAAGAGAGGGTTTTGTGTCCCGAACGATCTCAGGATCCGCTGAATCGATTTAAAATGTTTTTGGTGTATAGGTAGATTATTATGCTGGCCTTGTCATAGGGTACTTTTTATTTGACTGCGACATTTAATTAATTCTCCGATATATGTGGCCTCTTTGGATTTTACTTTTATTTTTCTTTAAGCCTGCCGCCGTCATTGCTGTCACTTCTGTCCTGTCAGTGGGAGCTGACGTCAAAATAAAACTCATTAAAATTTGTCAAAATGGCGCCATTTTGCAGGTATCTAGTTATTATTAAATGTCTAGCCGGGTGAGAGCGACAAAGTCCCAAAATGTCTAGCCACTTATGAGGTCGACTGTACTGTGTACATATTCACCTATATCAATCTACTAGTGTTCATGAACATTATTTTTTGCTCAGGTCTGTACCCATGGATCATTGTAAGTAATTAAAAAAGTGATGGTGTATGTGAATATTTATAACGACGTTTCGTGTTGAACAAGGTATATAAATAGAATAAAGACTAGGTAATGTGAGTTAGGAGTGACACCATGTCAAGCAGCCGTGTTGGCGGCAACGTCGCCGGCGGTAGCACCGCCAGCAGTAGCGGCGCCGGCGGCAGCGGTGCCGGCGACGGTGGCGCTGGTGGTGGAGGCAGCGGTGGCGGCGGTGGCGGCAGCGGAGGGGCTGGGCCCAGCCGGCCCAGCAAATCAGGCTCGCCGTCACCAACTAGAGCCCGCAGGGACTCCGTGAGTCTTGCATGATGTGATCCTGGCGCCCGTATTCTCTGCCGTGTCGTGTACCCTACTCCCTGCACGTTCATGTAGCTTTACAAATACTGCATAAATCAAAGTCAAAATATGTTTTATTCAAATAGGCCGAGCAACAAGCACTTTCGAATCGTGATGAGTTATAACATTTTACCTCTATTAAGTTAATTATTTAAAGCAATTTATTGATGCTATTATTATTCTTTAAAATAAATATTGAATTGCTGTAGACATTTTCTTCAAATATGTGGTATCAACATTAACGTAGTTACTGTCCTGTATGTACGATATACTGTAAATAGTTGAAGGAACGCTATGTTCTTACAGCTACTCGTTACATCTTATCACTTAGTAAAGATTGCAAATTTAGTAGCATGTACTCATTACCTAAAGGTCTGCTTTCTAATTCGATCCTTAAATGGGTTGCCATTTAAATTTTCATTTAACTAATAGCAGATTTCTATTTTTAAACCCGAAAAAAGTAGGCACTTAGATTTATTTTCTTGGTAGTTTGACCGATACAAATTGGATTAATTGCCCGAGTTAACTTACATTCATAAAATTAAAATCACAATTGCTTTGTGAAAAATATGATCACATTGCACTATTAATGCTTTTGATGTTATTAATATTATTGTTGTTATTTTCCTTATGTACCATTTGGTATAAGAAGTCCATACGAGCAGATCTAACAATTTTTGATTTATCGCTGAAAAATCGAACAAAAGGCTGTAGGTGCCGTGACTTCCCTTTGGAGATACGACTGTTTTTCAATATAAAGTAATAGTGGTTAGAAATGTAGAATAGTAGGTGCTGCTTCTCGCAACACTCCATAGTTTAATACAATCTTAAAATGTAAAAGATTTTTCAAACTACTATGTACCTAGCACTTAATTTGTAAGCATTATGGAACTAAACAGTTTAATTTTGTTGTACGGAACCCTTCATTGTACGTGGCCCAACACGCCCTTGGTCGGTTTTTTTTCATATCATTTATCAACTTAACCCTGATAGAAATTAAATCGAAGCCTTCACGGATGGGAAGGCAAATATAATGTTTTTATTTTATATCTTTAATAAACTTGCAGATAAAACACAAAAGTAACTACATGCCGGTTTTAGAAAAAAAAATACAACTGAGATTATTTCGGGCGTTTATGTTGCGTGAGTTTTAAGTATTTGGGCAGCCCAATCCAGAGTGATAATCGCTTTGCCTCAGAGATCTCATCATGGGCAGCCAAAACTGCTGAAACTTTGAACATTGACCAATGTGATTTTATAAAGGAAGCTCCCGCGAGTTTCAGACAATCAATTTATTAAAATATAATTCACGGGTCACTCACGTCTTTAAGTTCGAATATCGCTCGACATGATTCAGACCGGTTCGCGATCCTTAATCATGAGTACTTATCGCGGCGGCGGCTCATTTAGCACTTTGGCAGGCTGGAGGGTGGTTTAGGGTTTGCTAATCGTGAAAAGCCAGTTTGAAATGGTGTGGCCACTTTAATTGTATGACAGACCTACCAAAATCCGTGTTATATTCCGAGCTTTCGAATGGAAAGCGTAATCGTGGGCGAGGGGGGGACTTTCTGCGATAATAAGACGGTCTAAAACGGCTTTTCCAAGCCTGGGATATCCCTGCAGAGCTGACATCGATTATTATTACATATTCATTATTATTATTATTATTTATTCTTGTTCAAGAACCGACTCGTCCTCACCTGTCACCTCAGACCTCACCGATTTTTATATAGAATCAAATGTCAGTTGTCAAATTTTGACAGTTTCCATATAAACCGGTTGAGGTGTGAGGTGAGAAGTCAGAACGAGCCGTTTTGTGAATAACACCGCTGGACCAAGTGAGAATCAGTTATACTGCACACATTGTGACCGAATATTTAAATCGAAGTTCGGTTTGCTAGCAAAAAACGTGGCAAGTACTTTCAAAAACATTGGCATTTATCAATGGACTCGTCCTCACCTCACACCTCACCTATTTCTATATGGAAAGTCAATATTTGACAACTGATATTAGACAGTTCCCATATAAGAACAGGTGAGGTGTGAGGTGACAGCTGAGGGCGAGTCGGTTTGTGCATAAGAGGGCTGTTCGACCTCTATAATACATACATGTATAGATGCACACGCTAAAATGTGTGCCGATATCGGAACTTTATTTTCACGGTTAGAAACAATATTTGGCAAAGTGACAAATAAGAAAGTGTGGGAAACGATAGCGCATCGCTGTTTGATATTTGTTATAGGAGTAGCGGAGGGAAAGTAGGGTTGGGGTGGCTGTTATCATAGCATAAAAGAAAGGCAGGATAGGTGCAGTCACTGGATTTATCGACTTAATTCGACTTGGAAGGAACTTTCGAAGGTTATACGAACAGTTTATTTTTCATTAACCGATGCGAGTCTGTTAACTTCACCAGTAAAATGGGGAGCTAATTAGACTACCACGGTGATACGTAAGTATAATGTAAGTTATTACGACATGTAATTTTGATTAAAAATTGTTTATTTCTCATAGGTAAGTGCTGAAAGCGGTACATTTCTTACGCCCATTTATCAATTTCCCCCGCTTTAATTTGAAATGTTGGGAATCAAAGAGACATTGTTGATCTAGTTCGAATAATAACAGTTACTAAGAATTAGAAATACATAAGGTACAGTCGGCCTCATAAGTAGCTGGACACTTTGGGACTTCGTCGCTTTCACCCGTTACACATTTAAAATAGTTTAAACATGACTTTAAAGCAACAAGGTACAAAGGTGTTCAGCCTTTATCTGCCGTAGCAATTATGTTTTGTATTTGGAATACCTGTTCAAAGCAAATATGAGCTGGTACCTGCCAATTACCTTTACATCTAAACAATAATGTAAAGAAAATATCAGGGAAACGGGCTTCACAATTGTATCAGAGTAAGTGAGAAGGAATGTGATAGCTTCAGAAATATAAAAAATGTACGAAGTGATTACCAATGATTATTATTTAATATAGATTTCTTATTTTTATTCTAGAATTAATGGCATCTCTTGTTTACTAATTCACAACCTGTCTCGATACCCCTCTCCATTCACTCCTAACCACTCGCTCCTTAAGACTATTGGCTATGTGCACGTCTGAAACGTCAAACGTCAAGGAACCGGGAGAATGTCAAACTCAATATTTATTTATTTTAGTAAACGAGAAAGACCCCCTTGCTGAAAATTTTACTGAAATAAAATTTACAAGAAATAAATTAAAATAAATAAATACAAACGATATGAACCAATAGAAACGTGGAAATAAATTTGACAGATGTCCCCGGTAGCTACACATTTCTGCCATGGTGCAATGTGCTCTGGGATCGCCTAGCTTACCCCCACCACCTACTTTGCACATAGCCAATACGAGTATATGACTTTAGGGCTTGCACCACACTGTTTGTAATCGTAAGCGGTGTTCGTTAAAATTTGAATGTATGGAAAGTTTGACAAGTTCCTGTCAGATGACAGCTACCGGCGCCATATTTAACGTTGATCAGTCTGTGTCAAGTCATTTCAGATTTGTCGGTGGGGAGGCGGTACGATATCAGAAAGCTGTCAGTTGCCAGTATCGACTGTCAGTCGAGTCAGTATCGCTTTTTACTGCGCTTCTACATTTAAATGAGTGCTTCCTGACTGGAGCGGGATGCGCGAAAGCGGGGTGATGATATTACCATTGCAAACGTAAGACTGACAGTATCTAATAAAGGGAAGAAATCTCTGCGACATCAGTAAGATCACGTCAAAGTACAACACCCACGCCAATTCAGGAAGTCGCGTTATGCAGGTGCGAGAAAGATGAGTTGTTGTTGAGTTAGTAATGTAATTATTATGAAGATCAGCCCTGCAGTCGCAGCCACAGCCGTAAGTAACCTCTGCGGTTGCCGTTGCTATGAAGGTACAGCATTGTGCCAGGGGGTCCAATTCTCGGGTTCGATCGAGATTCCATACAAGTGACTCTCCCATTCTATACAATATCACGATAGACATGCATCTCGATTGGACCGAGAATCGGCCCCCAGTATAGAAACGTGTCCTATTTACACTAAAGTTAATAGGCTACTATACTGTTTTTCACGTAAGAGTCCGGTGACAGCTGTCAACCCAGTACAAATTATGTCATTATACGTCAAAAATGCCTAACCTGTCTTATTATTATCACAGCAGATGACTATAAAAAAATCTCGATATTCATTTATAAATGCACAGTTTTTACACATTATTATTGGTAAAAGGGGCTTAATAGTGTAAAACTGAAATGTCCGTTAATGTAATGGACGATGTACTTTGATGCTTGCAATTACTAATAACTGGTTTCCACGAAGATGAAATCTTAAAATCCTCATCCCGGTTGAGATTACGATGTTATTTACTCGTTATGTGTTTGTTGCTACCCTAGTGTAAATGTGGTTAATAATGTCCAAATGCAGGTAGTTCGAAAAATTCGTGCGACTAGAAGATGTCGATATTGTTGATACCCGCTCAAGCCAGTCAGCTCGTGGCCATGGGTGTTGTGATACATTCGAAACGTCTGGCAAACCTCAAAAGAGGTGAATCAATTTCAGTTGTACGCCATTAAGTCCAGTATACCATTAATAATAATTATCTAATTTTGAACCTTTAATTGTAACGGTCTTACCGGACTTACATTGATTAACTGTTTGAAATAACCAGCGCGAGAAGAATCATAGGCTTATGGTAACTATGGTATTTATAGGTATATCGTAGTCCAAGGTTTTGATTACCCTGACCATAGGTAAGTTAAATAAATGCGAGGACGAAATAGATAGGGGTACGTGGAAATGCCAAATAGAAAGGCCATTTCATGAGAAGGTTAATTATGGAAGAGGTCAGGTCCACGTACTTCGAACACCTCGTGGCCTGATATTTGTCATTTCGTATAGCTACCTAAAGGAATCTACGTACGCTAGCTTGAATACAATGAATGAAACGAAATGTGTCACGTTGTGTGTGCAGATGCCGTCGCGAAAAATTATAGACGAGTAAGTAAATGGCTCAGTGCTGGACACTAATCCAATTCATGGCTTTTCAATATTATGTCATGACATAATGGCAGAGTTGACCAACAGGGTGTCAACTATCCCAGCTTTGGGATATTTAACAAGTATGTCAAGTGTATTTAATCCTGTTTCACAATAACATGTTTTCTACGAGTCGGTTTTATCAAGTTAGAAAATAGTTTTGTTCACACTGTAAGAAGGAAATGCAATCGACGTTATAAACGTCGTCTTAATTTCAGTGTCACTGATTTGTGATATGCGTCAAACGAATAATATAATGACAATTTATTCAATTTTTACAAGCTTCTTCCCTTTGGGGGAGGCCTATGTCCAGCAGTGGACGTCTTTCGGCTGATATGCTGATGATGATGAGGAAGCTTCAGTGTGAGTCAGGCTTAGTCTAAGATCATATGTGTATAGTATACACGATAACAAAACCAAGTTCTTTTAAAATCTTGTGTTGCGAACGCAACGCTTATTTTTATATAGATTCTTACCATTCTTTATGCAGTAGCAAAACGCGCTCATCGGGCACAGTTAGTAAAATGGCGGCTTCTAAAAGCCACCAATAGCAGCTCTTTATCCCTACCACAAAAACCTACACTTTAGGTAAAAATCTTGTTTGTCATTACCTACCATCTTCTTTGTACATATACTTTTACCACTTCTGCATACTCTTTCGGCGAACAATCTTGTAAACCAGAACCTTTATGGGAATTATATATCTACAGTAAACTTTCATCGAAGTTTCATTTAAAAGTCGTCGAGTTCCATCATCATCGGCACCGGCGGCTACACCTTGCCAAATAAAAATATAAATTATTATGTAAAATAAAAATAAATAAATAATGAATAATAAACTTTGTCTACTATCTCTATGGTTTTAGTAACATCTAAGATAACCATTTCCCCCTTTTGTATAGAGCGGTACGGAACCCTAAAAAAGGTGTGTGTACCACCGAAATATATAGCTACAGAGAGTTTTTTTTTCATTATTTTCCATTAATGGAAGTGGTCATCTCTGACCATATTTGTTCCATGATTCCTCGTAATTGCAACAATATTTCTACAAAATTATAAATCCGCCAGGTCCGTAAAGATTTTCAGAAAAAAAACAGTCTTTATGGTAGATTTAATGCCATTAGCTCCCTAGGGGGAAAAGAGCGTTAAAATATTGTGCATGGTATTATTCTACCCTTATGGGGCATCGTTTGGCCATAGTTTAGGCTTTGGGGGCGGGCAGTTTTTCTAATGCTATCCCGCTACACCCTATGGTTTTGGACCGCAAGAAACAGTGAAGCTGTCCACTTAAGTGTAGAGGTAGGAGGTTCTGGGCCTAGTTTTACAGAACTGACGTTTGGCTAAATATCTAATACACATAATAAAATTAAATAACGGCTCCGTTACTATGTAATTTAATTCGTGGAATTCTTAATACATTTGTCATTTTTTTTATTAAAAACATTTTATAATTTGTAGTCTCTTAAATGTAAAAGTGACCTCTATAAGTAACGTAGAAATATATTCCTATCTGTGCCCATGAGGCCAATTCTCGGGCCGTTCGAGAGAATGACTATTTGACATATCTCGAAAAAAAAATAGCGATATCGATCGAAAACCAACTTGGGTATTCTCGAAATCGCACACTCGAGATATGTCTACTTCCAGCGTTCAAGATGAAACGAGTGGTCAGTAGCGATCGAGATGGTTTTACCACTAATTTTTTGACATTCGATCTGCCAGTGGCGGTTAATATTGACAACTTAAGTAGTTGAAGCACATAATAACCATATTTACGAAAAATATGTCGATTTATTTAAATTATTTATTGGCCAACGTTGCGGATATCGCGGAAGTTTTGGCGGAAAATATTTGACAGCTTACAAATATTGAAAGAAGTCTTCGGCTCAAAACTGTCAAGTCAAAACAGTTTTCATGCCCTCCATTTCACGTAAGTAGATAAACGACTACTCTTAAATATATTCGGTGTGATAAATCACCATAATTATCTATTAGATTATTATAAATGAATAATACTTTTGTTTTTGACATAATTTAGTGGAAAAACTTATAAATTGATTCATTATTTTACACTCGATTATAAACTAACACAATCGAAAAAACGGAATGCATATTACAATAGACATTGAGATCGTCGATCGACATAATCTCGATCATGCCCCAGAGTAAGAAATTTAGCTGTGTTCTACATTTGGTTTTTGAGATTTTTCAATAGATATTGCGTCAATCGAGGTCGTCTCGAATAAACATCATCTCGAACGGCCCGGGAATTGGCCTCCAATGTGTAGGTTGTACCTAGTAGAGACACAACGATAACTATGAACACATTAGTCATTTCTATTTAATTTTAGTACGTTCTAATATTGGTATACGAGTATACTTTACGTATTATACCTACGTCACAGTATAAGTAATAAATAGTACAAGCGTACGTATACGTCGATCAAGAGACCCATGGAACCCTATTCAACCCTTTTTTTGAATGGATGACTACCTAAGTAGCTGCGGCTCCCCCTTTCATTAACTTGACATCCATTAGATAGGTAAGCACTATTTGGTAAACTATTCAAATAACTAACGAAACATCCTTGAACCAGGTTTAACACTACAATACTACATACACACAGTAGACTTGAAAGCTTAATTGGCTCTTTCTTACTCGTACGGTCTGTGTAAATCCTATAAGTAATCCATACTTTATGTTGTGAGAGTGTAATTTAATATTATTTGAATTATTTCAATTTTGTAATAATTTTAAAAAGCTTTTCTAATTTATTTATAATTGCGTATACATGCTCGAAATTAATGTTTATTAATATTATTAATTGAGTAGCATACAAAAAAACCCGGTCAAGTGCGAGCTATGCCTACTCGCGTGCCGAGGGTCCAGTAGATATTCCTTTAATTAGGTATTTTGATTTTCTACAATATATTATGTATTACGAGCGTTATACGTTATGTTTATTATACAAACTGGAATTAGTTATTTTGACAATGAAAAAAACTCTGATAGAGAAAAAACTCTGATTGATGGTTATATTTTTCCTGTACCATTTACGTGAGTAATTACAGTAATAATTTAAAATTTCTCGCTCGATAAACTTTATAGAGAGAAGGGTGGGTCATTTCTTACGTTATCTTTCATAAGTCGAATAAACACTTTATTAAAAAAGATAAAGGGTTTTTGAGTTAGTAGTTCAAGCTCTTTTTTACCGAGTTCAATAGAAGGAAGTTCGTCTGCATGTTTACTTGTACTTTTTTATGTATGTACGTTCCCCGATAACTCGTGACCACGTTCGCCGATTTTGATAATTCTTTTTTTGTTTCAAAGCAGGTACCCTGAAATTGGTCCCATATAAAATTGGTGAAGGTCTGATCATGGGATCTCGGAGGAATCGAGGGAACTCCTCGAATTTGATAGGCACTCATATGCCGATTTCGGTATTTTCTGTAGATAACCAAGCAAGCAAGTACAAAATTGAAGTCGGTTTTTTTTATAAATTATTAACCCGTGGAACAAAATGTCAATTAAAAATGTATTGTAATTTCAACTATGACAAATCTAGGTTGGAAATTCATTTTGTTAGGAACACACCTGTGTTCGTAGCGCGCTTGACGAGTTAAACATTTTTGTTCTATATTGTTAATTTCGGTATGTAATAAAAAACCGATCAAGATCGAGCCTGAATTCGTCTTTATATTTTTTTATGATCTTAATAAGTAACCTACATAGTATTATAATATATACGTCATAATTTCCAAACATTTGATTGGCAAACTTTCGAGTGTGCAATGGAATTTTGTGCATTATTTTCTTTCGTAAATCGAAATTGAACTGCACTTCTTAATAATTTTTCATAACAAAGTATGATTCACAGTAGGCCATTCCGTGTCCGGGCCGACCCGTTTTCTTCTAGAGAAATACCGCGGCTGTTGCGTTTGCTGTCATAGAAAACGGGCCGGCCCGGACACGGAACGGTCTACTGTGAATCATCCTAAAGGGTTTCGTCCCGTAATGACCACTTTCCAAACAGACCACTTCCCGCCATGACCTTTCCTATAAGACCGATTCCCAAATTGACCACTTCCCAGAAGGGCCATTTCCCAAAACGACTACTTTCATATTGCCTACTTCTTAGAATGACTACGTCTATCAAGACCAGTCCCTATACCTACTGATTAACCTTGTGCAGCCTTGCACTTCACATAGAATCATCCTACATCAAACATCCCCTTACAATTAGACGCAACTGTAACAATCTTTTAAGCAGGTGTGTAGTTGATTTATTTTCTTGCTTTATTTTGGCACCCGGGTCTTGTATTTCATCTGTGTCCGGGTATGTCCTAAAACTACGACCAAGACCACCGGAGGATGGACAGCAGCATCCCTGGAGTACGGTGGAGATACTACGATCGCAAACCCGCATGCCAAGCGTGGCTATTATGGCATTTACCCCCCATGAAATTGGGGGAGACCTGTGTCAGGATACCCGCACTTAGCCCGCGGTCGTTCGCCTGCCGAGCTCGCGTAAGTACCACGCAAGTGTGTAGTCGGCGCAACAAGTCAGTGGGCTGGCGCACGTTGCTGCGAGCGGCGCGAGCTTAATAATTATTAAATACGGGCATGCGGTCGGCGCTATGACTACTGAAATGAAATATTGCGACGTGTATGGTCGTACAAATCAAAACTTGTAAGTTTTTCTACTATTATTTATAAATTCAAATTATATAAATGTTGAAATCAACTTAGATATTATTTCGTAAATTAAAAGAAATGAAAATTGTTTTCTGCTTAAATGCGGGTTTATATAAACAGATACAATTATCCCTTTATATCATTTGAAGGTAGGTATTGATTAGCAGGGTACCAATAATTGAATATTTTAGCATAAATAATTATCTAGGTAATTTAGTCGCAATAAATAACTAATTACTGGTAAAGACGTAACTTATTAATAAGTCTTATTTATTGTTAACAGTAGGTTCCCAGTTTAAATATTGATAAGAAAGTTATGAATTCTCTTGAACAGGATTGATTTCTGTGTAGATATTGGCTATGTGCACGTCAGAAACGTCAAACGTCATGGGTCCCGGGGCAATGTCAAACTCAGAGATGTCAAATAATGACACATGAATATTTTATATATTTTAGTAAGCGAGAAAGACCCCTTACTGGAAATTTGACTGAAATAAATAAGAAAATAAATAAATAATTACAAACGAAACGAATCGTAGGAAACCCCGGAAGTTGCACATTTCTGCCATGGTGTGCGCTGCGATCGCTTAGTTTACCCCCACCACCTACTTCGCACATAGCCAATAGGTATACAGATATACCTGAACGTCAATTTCGAAACTTATTGCAAAGTGCACGTCACTTTGTCAATACGTTTTTTGCTAGCAACTGTTTGTTTTTAAAATTGCTAATTCGAAGTAAACAATTATGCAGCACATCAAAACAAAGAGTTGTATCAAAGAAAACGGAACCTTATGCCGGTTACGCTAGAATGGTTATTTGAACAAATAATAACTCGGCTCTCATTCCCGGAATTCGCTCCGCAGCACGGCCCGCTAAAAGTGGCCCGAGATCTTCCGTAACTTACACAGTAATGTTAATTTTTTCAATAACTAAAATACGAACACGCGATCAAAGCCGCGAGAAACAATATTGTTTACATTTCGCCGCGAAGGCGCAGGCAGCCCTAGCGCAGCGTCGAATGACGTCACGCGGGCCTTCTTAACGTTAGAGTGAGTCTGGTATAATCTCCGCGCCGACACGCCCCCTTTCTATGTAAGTGCAGTATCTGTTACGAAGTAACTTGTATTTCATCTGTGCCTGTGTCTAGCAGCAGTGGACGTCCACCGGCTGATATGGTGGTGGTGGTGGTGGCTCTATTTCCGGACGGGCAACCAACAGACCAAGGTGTCGTGTTCATCTTCCACAAATCCCTCGTGACCAACGTGTTGAAGATCCAGAGTGGCGACTAGGGTGGCGTACCGTTTGAAGCAGCGGTGTGGCCGGATCCAGAAATGTATAGCTGCACTCCCGCGATAAAGGCCTAGCCTACTTAGTGCGGAGACCCCTGAAATCTCGCTAACCTTAAATGGCATGCACCACATATCTAATTTTATGACTCCTTTTATGTCTTTATATTTTCTGCGCAGTAAATAATAATTACTATCTTTATAAACTACCTATTCCAAATTTAAAATAACTAGTACTTGAAATTACTCGTATACTTAGCGATCATAGCGATACGACAGAAGTGTACGGTTAGACGGATTCTGTCGCACCATATCGTAGTCCCTTTTCTACCTTTCTCAGATGTAGCCCTAAACGACCTACCTAACTGTTTTATCACATTGCATATAATAAGTATGAAAAATCTTGATTATCGTAAAGCGGTAGCTAAAATATAGGTAAATTTTATAAAAGAAATTTCTTTTCCTGTCGGGTAAGTGCAAATATATATATGGCACGCCAGGTATAAGAAACAATAATGCAGCAGAGGAAAAAGTGGTTATTGTGTTGCTCGAACCGAAATACACAGAGGAATTGGACTGTTGGGTCCAAAGGACCCTTCGAATACAATGGCAATGAAAAGGCGACCACGAATGACTTTAATTAGCAGTATAAAAGCTGAACGCAAATATTTACCAACAATTTTGTGTACCTAATCGTTTAATTTTTAATGTTAAAGCATTTATACTATGTTCAAAGGTTTGGCTGTCAAAAATCATACTGCGTCTATTAACTTTCTTCGTCATTCAAACTATGTGCGTCAATTCAATTTCTTTGAAAATATGGAATGTTAACTTGTTTATTTAGCTTTTGAAATGAAACTTTGGGTTAAGTTATTTTAAGAGATCTTTTTTATCTTAGGTATTTTAGTGTTTCGTGCACGTTGGGATCTACGGTTTTTATACCTATTCTTGTTTTTTTTTGTCCCAGTCAAATAGTAATAAAATGAAGTGAGCTATGTTTTTTGACCTGTTTATATTTTATTAGTGTAATATTGACCGACCACAAAAGTTATGGCGTGTCTTCAATCATCTTTCCACGCCCCGGGCCTCGCCACAAGAGGTTCTTCGATACTACCTAAGTAGATTCATTAGTAATTAATTTTAAAGTGCACATTAATTAGACACACCTAATTTTTCTTGTCTTCTATTAATTCATCATCCTCCTGCGTTATTCCTAGTACAGTTGCACCCTGAAGGATGCCTGGGGTCTGCTACCTAATCTACCATGTCTTCCTTTATTTAATTAAAAAAATAGATTAATGAAACATATTAATTGCATTACATTAATATAAAATTAATTTCATTTCTTTACAAAGTCACTAAGTCTCCCTTTAATTAATATCAAAAATATAAAGTCACTGCCTCTTAGTTCCTTTTAAAAGTACTAAGTAGGCAAGTGGATATAAAATTATACCTACTTGGTATGATAACAAGGGTCAAAGTATTATACACCTACCTGAACCGAGTTTCATATCAACATCAAACCTTTTTAGTAACCTATTCAAATTAACAACTTTGTAAGATGTACAGTTTAATATAGTACATTTCGATACAAGTGCGGAAAGTTTGTCATTTTGTACGAGTCCCAAGGTGCCTTGGCCCGAGCCAAAGGGTGAGGGTTAAGACAAGGGACGAGGAAAAATGACACTTCCACACGTAGGTATATAGTATGCTATCCCGCACACCTTACTGGATCCACTGAAAACCAGCACCGTTGGCAGTACTGTGTCAACTGGATTGCTGAGTGGAGGCCTTTTCGGTACCGGTTTTTTTAAGGTCTTAAGTTGTACTGCATTACTATTAATGTGTTATCCGAAAAAATATCATTCTATTTTATCTATTTTATACTATATTGAACGACGTTTTTAATACGTTTGCGAATAAATGACAATGTAACAAAAATTAAAAGAGACAAATTTAATTATTTGGGCCTTTTACACGATTATCACTATGCTGGGGCGTCAATACTATCGCGATTTTTAACTTGTTTGAAAATTCATTAATTACTTATCAATATTCACGTGATGCTGATCGTGATATGAGTGTACCGTGTGATAATAATAACTGTGTAAAAGGCGCCTAATTCTACTCGTTTTCATTCTCATACTAATACTCAATCAGCAAACTTTACTTATATTAAAACTTTATTAGATAACCCTGTCAATTGTTAAATATTAAATTTTAATATTTTGAATGGGTATATGAAATGTAGAGTTTCAATATCAAACGATTGGGCTTGGTTGAATGTATGGCTTAAAAAATAGAAAATTAAAAAAAAATTAAAGTGTAAAGCGTAGTGCAAAAAATCTAACTTTCCACACGATATATGGTTACAAAAAGTACCACGTTTTGAGCAACTAAAAATATTTTAACTGTCAGCGTTTGTCAGTGTCAATATTTTCTCTTGTTATTATTGATCGCAATAACTCTGCGTTAAGGTGACGAACCTTTTCTTACCCTAACTGTATACTCAATTCTAGCGGGCCTGAGAGACCTTGTCCTGTCCACTAGGCATGATGACTCATTTTTTTACGATGGTGTATAGTTTTTTGATTCGATCAAATGTTTGTATGGGACCAAATACAATTAGAGCAACGCCAAAGGTAAAACCGACCAAGTGCGTGTCGGGTCACGCGCAATGTAGTGTTCCGTAGTATAGTGGTAGCCGTAGAAGCCCGAGTTCAGAGAAATACTGCAAATCGATGTACAGTTTAGCCGTTTGGTACACGCATTTTCATTAGTTGGGTATATCGTATCTGAAGGAGTCCAACCTTGATATTTTATGTCAAAAACTGAACAAACTATACCAACTGATGAAAAGGCGCAGTTAAAGGGTTAAAGAGGTATTTCCCGTTGGATATATGGATACTACGTATCATTTTATGATTAATATGTACCGTATCTGCACTACAGTTCCATAAGTCACGTAAAATAGGTATTGAAGTATAACTGTGTCACTTTGTAATATTGAAAAATAAAAAAATAAATACTTAATGAATTTTTTTTCAAAATTGCTTTTTTGAGGTTAGATATGAGGATATCACGAATCATTTGTGGTATATTGTATTTTAAAAAAAATCTGCCATATCGTATCTGGATGAGCCCAAACTTGGTATGTTTCCAAAAATTATTTTTGTTTTAATTAAAAAATATGGCTGAAATGTGATGATGATATACATTTTTAGAATCGCCTTAAAAAGCCCTTTCATATGATACAACACACGAAAGGTTTCTGAAAAAAAAATTTGTTTTCCATACAAAAAGTAAAATGTCTCATTACTCCCCCCCTAAGGGATTTTTTTTTAGGAACTGCGGATCAAAAAATTTGTTTTGACCTCTAGTATGCGTGTGCCAAGCGGCTAAACTGTACATCGATTTGTAGTCTTTTTAAGCGTACAGCTTACACTAAGTAGTGGTGGACACTTTGCAGACTTAAGTGTTCACTATACTATGTGTTTGACACAACTAAAAACATATTGGAATTTGTACGAAATGGAAATTGTACGAAAGTTGGCTCTTCCAAGTAAATATCTATCTTTATCCCGTCGGCAAAAATGTTAGCTGTGATTATAATAAAATAAATAGATAAAAAACACACATGTTATTACTTTTTTCGCAGCGTTTTAGTAGTTATTTTCACTAATTTTAAGTACATATCTTTACGCAAATACTGCAAAAGCGTGTTCTGTCTGACCTATAGAATAGAATCTTGTCTGCCTATTTAATTGCTTAAGCTTATTTCATATTGTTGTTATTAGGTTATTACTGTTGGTATTCCAAGAATAATGTACACATTCCGTATGCTATGAATGATGTTTGGTACCTATTGATCTTTGTTGTTTGCATATAAGTGTGTCCCTTTTTTGTTGTATTTAATCCCACTAAAATATATATAATTTCTGTCCCGCCACTTTGTTATCGCTATCAGACTGATGCAGTCCGATAGTACGTGGGCACATCCTAAACGCTGCCTTCTCTTCAGATCTAGGCTGGGCTATGTCTATAAACAAATCAGCGAAGCCGATAATCATCGAAGTGATTTGTGATGGTTATGGAACTTGAATCGAATTGTAGCTAGCCAGAGCTCTAATAGCAAACAGTCTTAGGGCAAATATCCATTATCCACCAGGAATATGCGGAACTGTGTGTTTCGTATACTCCTAACTAGTATGCTACTCGAACTATGTCTACATTTGAGTAACTCGACAAAGCTCTTCAAAAATTATCTAAACAAAGTGCAGACTAAAGAGATTGTTATGTTATGATGACATAACATGGTTTTACAGTAGGTATCAAACATGAGTAGATGATATTTTTAAAATCATCTACTAGGTTACTTTCAGCTCAGCACACCTCTGGCGGATACTCATCCTTATAGTTATTATAAGCAAATTGTGTTAACCTTTGCTAAAATTTTAGGCTAACGACGAGTTGACAAACCTTCTGGCCGAATTCACGAGAAACGGTGTACCCCCTTTGGCGGGGTACGAGTTCATCGACGAAAATGATCCGGCTTACGGCTACCTGCTGTGGGCCGAGGACCAAGCCAACATCGACGCAGTTTTTGACTGGAGTCGTAAGTACTTATTTAATTATTTGTGTTTCGTATTCAATACAAAATTCTAGATGATTAACAAATACCATTTGATCATATTTTTGAAGACCAAGCCCCTTTCTTTTATACTTTTATTACATGATTAATTGAATTCATTATTATAGTTTTACGGGATTTGAAGTCTGAAACAATTAAATTTACGTTAGGTTTTTTGCGTGTTAAGTAGGTAAGTACCTACAAAACAAATACATATTATGGGACGTATTTGTCACTAAGCGATACTACATTTCGCTCTGCGGTCTTGGAAAGATTTAACTTGTTAAATCTATATACAACACCCCAGAAGATTAGGCTGTATAGAAAAAAAACTTACTTTTGATGATTAAGGCTCATCAAGTCATCACCTACTCCCTAAACTGTAATCCACTAAACCCCTCCTAAACCTGCCTAAACTGTATCTTGTTTGGGTGTCAAGGGGTAGAAGATTTAAGTGACGTATTCTTGCAACAGCAAATGCAAACTGATGAAAAAAACAAAGTAGGTATTCTCTTACCTACCTACCTAACCTAAATAATATTTTTCAGTAGACGGGTACGGAGCTCTATTTAATCCGACTAGAATAAGTATAAGTATTTAGTTAAAATATAGTAGGTATTATTAAAATATGCAGTGCAATATATATACATCATATAATATATAATAATTTTTAACAAAAAAACCGACTTCAATGGGGGAGGCCGGTGAAAGATTATTATACTTAGATAGTAACTCTTAGATTCCATACAATAAAATAAAAATGGCTATAAGTATGTTTATAATGGTAGAAGACTAAGTACCCTCAATTCCTCATGGAATCATGGAAAAACCTTGCTTACTTGACAAACAAAACGAAGAGAACAAATCGCCAAACGTGAACTACCTACGCATCGTCGAAGAGTTCCGTTCTGATCATCATCAGCAGTTCCACTTCATCAAATGTCACTTTTATGAATGAAAATGCTTGATTAGTTCATGAAAATACTAAAATCACTATTTGTGTGCCTTTCACATTTGAGGAGTTCCCTCGATTCCTAATGGATCCCATCATCAGAAGTCGAGCATGACAAAAATCAATCGTGAAAATAGAACTTGCTTAACAAACACAGCTAGGAGGACAAATCACCAAACGTGAACTTTTCGTCGTTGAAGAGTTCTGTTCTGATCATCATCAGCAGTTCCACTTCATCCAATGTCACATTTTTGGATGCAAATGCTTGACTTGTTCATAAAAACACAAAAATCACTACATGTTTGCCTTAAAGATTTGAGGAGTTCCCTCAATTCCTCATGGATCCCATCATCAGAAATCAAGCATGACAAAAATTAATCGTGAAAATAGAACTTGCTTAACAAACACAGCTAGGAGGACAAATCGCCAAACGTGAACTTTTCGTCGTTGAAGAGTTCTGTTCTGATCATCATCAGCAGTTCCACTTCATCCAATGTCACATTTTTGGATGCAAATGCTTGACTTGTTGATAAAAACACAAAAATCACTATATGTTTGCCTTAAAGATTTGAGGAGTTCCCTCAATTCCTCGTGGATTCCATCATTACAACTGCGTTTTGACAAAAACGGGACCAACTTGGATATATATACTTACAATAAAAAAAAGAATTTTCCAAATCGGTTAAGAAATGACGGCGTTATGGACTAACAAACATTAAAAAAAAAAAAAAAAAAAAAAAACAAGAAAAAAAATACAACCGAATTGATAACCTCCTCTTTTGAAATCTTGAAGTCAGTTAAAAAGAGAGATTCAGATTCAGATTCAGATTATTTATTGATAAATGTACATCTCATTTACACGTCATTCAAGAAAATTCACACATTATAATTATATAATTATATAGGGTGGTAATAGTTGTCACAATTGTAATGTTTAATTAGGTATTCACAAGTAAAGTTACTAAGTACATTATATTGTTCAAAGTTGTAAAATATTAACACGTTCGGGTTTTCAGCGCATATATTATTTTGTATACAGTTTTGGGATAGTTGGGATTGTGTTAGGGTCAATGATTTTTCTGTAAAAACTCATTTACGTTGTAGCAAGCAAGGTCAATAAGTAGTGCCTTCAGTTTTTTTGTAAATAAGGCGTCACTTTCATGTGCTTTTATGTGCTCAGGGACACAGTTATATATGTGGGTCCCGGCAACGCTGAGGTACGGTACTAAGAGAGGTAGGACACAGCGCAAAGTCCACATAGCTCGTATTTGGAGCAGCCCAATTGAGAAAGTACCTTCACCTCAGGTAGGTGGTGAGTAATGTCTCCTTATCAACAGGAAGGCCGTAAGCTTGTTTTCCACCGTCGCTGTCTAAAATAATAAAAATATTAAGCAAACTTGATTAGTGAGGCACTTCATATGAAATGTGGGATAAATATTCAATAGAATTATTGCTTAAGTATTACCCGACTTGTTAGCTTAAGACACTCGAAAATTAGGCATAGAAGATGCGTGAAACAACTTATTTCGACTTATTCCACTTACGTCAACTTCCACTTAGGTCAGATTTTGTTTTTTTTTGTCATTTAGGTAAATTGGGAACTATTTGGAAACTACATTTTACGAAAATGTATAATTTAATTTTTAATTTAATAAATAAATAATAAATATTGGGGGACAATCTATTGGTATGTTAATTTTCATTATATAATCGAACAAACTGGGATCGGACAACACGCAAAGTGAAAATTTTCTCGATAGTTTTTCGTTCCAAACTATGGTCCATTTTTTTATTCTTTTGCTAATTATTCCGGAACTATAAGCATCCAACCTTTGAAATTTTCAGAAACGACGGTAATACTATTTATCTAGCAAACTGGGATATATCCTTTTATTTACTTGTGTAGTTTATTTTATATGAATTATATTATAAATTCGGAAGTTATGCCGCATACGCCTTTGTGTTCATGAGCGCCATCACTTTCTTTTGTCTCTTTTTTTACGCGCGAAAGCAATTGACGCTATCTCATCAAGACTCCGCCTTCAGACGCCTGTGGCTTTTGCCGACGACGGATGTGTGCCAAAATTGCGCTGATTTCGTAAATGAAAGCGGACGGAGCACAGCAGAGCAAAAAACCAATGGAGTCATCATCATTGACAGTTTTAAATTTGGACAACTATTCTGTCGATACAAGTCGGTCAGTAGTCAAAAGCTATTTATGCGTGTATATATATATATATATATATAGATTATGTAAAGCATAATCTCATATCAAAAGCATATTAAAGAAAACGCATCATGTCAATATACGTGTCTAAATAATAGTAATGTATAGATATGGCGATTTTTACACATTATTACTGAACCGAATTAATCGCGTACAACTGAAATGCATTCGACTTTTTTTTTATGTCGGCTCGTGACCACGGATGTTGTAATACATTCGAAACGTCGGCCAAACCTCCAAAAAAGGTGAATACATTTCAGTTTACGCGAGTAGTATACTACAATAAATATATATTTCTATAAAACTTTATTATGATTAAATACTTTTATTTCAACTGAATGTTTGACATCTTATTAAAATACATTCATGTGTTCAATACATAGGTACCAATATAATCCTTTTCTTAAATATTAATTGTATCACAACTATGTATCTTAACGCAGAATTTCACGACTGACACAGCAATATCTAGACACGCGGTAGCGTGTCCAGCCAAGTTCACCCCAGGAACTGGCGGACAGCAGCCGTGTCTAGACACGCGGTAGCGTGTCCAGCCAAGTTCACCCCGGGAACTGACGGACAGCATCCGTGTGTTATTTTACACGAACCGTTTGGAGCCACATGTGATCCCTCAATAACTCCAAGTCTATTTAATAATAATAATAATAATAATATTGGGGGACAATCTTACACAAATCGACCTAGTCCCAAACTAAGCAAAGCTTGTACTATGGGTACTAGACGACGATATACATACTTATATAGATAAATACATACTTAAATACATAGAAAACATCCAAGACCCAAGAACAAATATCCGTGAAAAATGCACAAATAAATGCCCTGGCCGGGATTCGAACCCGGGACCTCTAGCTTCGGAGGCAGAGTCACTACCAACTAGGCTAAACAGGTCGTCAATTTAACATAAAAGAATGAAATTTGGTACATGTATTAAGATCCTTTAGAACAACTAGAACCTCAAATTTCATAAATATAGGTAAAATAATTATTGAGATATTAAAGTCCAAAAAACGGCATTTTTACCACTGACTGACTGACTAGTAATCAAAAACCTAACCCACTTTCAGGTGACCTACAAAAGTGAAATTTGGCATCCAGCTTGGTAATTGTGTACATACTCGTACACATAAAAAAATCAGAAAAATCTATTTTTTTATTAGTTTTCTTATTATTATTAGTTGTTGTTACCTCAGAACTCCATCATTTATTAACCGATTTGGAAAATTCTTTTTATGTTTGAATTGGTATACTTTCGGGGTGGTCCCATTGTCATCAGGTCAGAGTGTAAGATTTGAGTCAGTTTTCTTAAATACCCTACAGATTTTATGGTATTATAACATACTGCATAGAAAACTGCCAAGTTAAGGCTCAAAATGCATTAAGCCGCAGTAAATTAATATTAATGTAAACAATGTAGTGCCGGACTTGCCACCATTTCAGAGAATCTACGGAACTTGGCACCCGTTTAGATCTCAAATCTTTTGTCGGTGAAGAAGACAACCAAACATCGCATTTTCTTAATATTGAACTTGGCTCCCATTTTCACATTTATGTTTTTGATGGGATATCATTACTTTTTGTCAATCTTTGCCAAATGGTGCTTTTTAAGAGCGAATGCACGAGTTACTTTACAAAATACCCAAATCGCTATAGGTGCACCTCAAATATTTGAAGAGTTCCCTCGATTTCTCCTGGACCCTATGATCAGAATCTTACTTGATATCTATGGGACTACCCCTGAACTATACTGTTTCAAACAAAAAAAGAATTTTCCAAATCGGTTAATAAATGACGGAGTTCTGAGGTAACTAGCATAAATAATAATAATAAAAAAACGAATAAAACAATCACTATTTTCGGTTTTTTTCTGGTGTACAGACACAATTATCAAGCTGCATGCCAAATTTTAGCTTTCTCGGTCACCTAGAAGTGGGTTAGGTTTTTGATTACTAGTCAGTCAGTCAGTGATAAAAATGCCGTTTTTTGGAATTTAATACCTCAATAACTATTAAACCTATATTTATGAAATTTGGGTTTCTTGTTGTTCTAAAGGGTATTAATACATGTACCAAATTTTTTTTTATGTTACATAGATTTGGAGTTATTGGGGGTTCAAAAGTGGCTCCAAACGGTTCGTGTAATATAACACACGGCTGCTGTCCGCCAGTTCCTAGGGTGAACTTGGCTGGACACGCTGCCGCGTGTCTAGATCGTGACTAGAGCATTCGCTCGTGAAAAGTACCATTTGGTGAAGTTTGACAAAAAGGAATGATATCCCATCAAAAAGATAAATGTGAAAATGAGAGCCAAGTTCAATATTAAGAATATGCGACGCATGGTTGTCGTCTTCACCGACAAAAGAATTGAGATCTAAATGGGTGCCAAGTTTCATAGATTATCTAAAAAGGTGCCAAGTCTGGCACTAGATTGTTTACTGTAAAACTAATTTATTGCGGCTTAATGCATTTTGAGCGTAAACTTGGCACCTGTTGGTTTGATAAGTGGCACGTGACGTCATATTGTAGGAGCATTTTCGGAGGCCACTAGCATTGAGCTAGGTTTGTCCTTTGTTTGTTGACCAACTACAATAATGACATTTGATTGTCATCAAAAACTGGTTCAAATGGCACCATCAAAAAAAATAGTTAACGTATATCAATAAAAAAAATCTCTATTCATTCTATGTTCTTGCTCCACTATTTGTTTTGAAAACTACACGCGCCGCACGAGCATGACGAACGAGTGTATCTAGCGGGTGGCGGGTTGGCGCGGGTGATGGGCGGAGCAAGCGTGGGAATTATTTTAGGTTGCCTCGTCTTAAGTCAAGCAAGTTGTTTTGCTATTTTACAGGTAATTTCACCGGCAATGTCTATAACTGGGGTTTTCTATACGTTACCCAGATATTGTACAATACGTAGGCAATGTATAGGTATACATATAATAATTATCTAAAACGTTTAGTTATTATCTTATTTTTATTCCTCCTACTCTGAAAGTAGGTATGTCTGTCTGTAGGTAGTGAGGCAAGTAAAGGAAGGCCCTAAGGTTGAAAAGGAATAAAAAATCGGCCAAGAGCATGTCGGGCCGTGCTCAGTGTAGGGTTCCGTAGTTGCCCAATGAACACTTAGGTATTCAAAAAAATCAATAACAAGCAAAAGGGAATACTTTCGCAGAGTTTCATACGTCTTTTACTAAGAAGGGAAGACTTTTTACGATAACTCAAAAACGGCTTAACTGATCATATCCGCTATAGTTTTCGTTGAAAGTCTTTATAAAGTTTACTTTCATGTTTTTTTTTACATTTTTTTGGATCCATAGTTCAAAAGTTAGAGGGGGACACACATTTTTTTTCTTTTGGAGTGATTATTTCCGAAAATATTCACTTTATCAAAAAATGTTTGATGAAGACCTGACAGGCTTTCAATTTGTAAGACCTATCCAATAAAACTCCACACCATAGAGTGGAAGCAAATAAAAATTTCATCCCCACTTTACGTGCAGGGGAGGTACCTACCCTTAATTTTTTTTTATTCTGTCATTTTCATTGATTTATATATCCATATCAAATTGCAGCTTTCTAGCACTAACAATCACAGAGCAAAGTCTCGGACAGACAGACTGACAGACAGACAGACGGACATGGTGAAACTATAAGGGTTCCTAGTTGGCTACGGCCGGGTCCATATGGTTGAATCCTGTACAACTACCTTCGTTAAATTGTCTTGATTTTAAATATTGGCATTATAATTATGAGAGTGGCAGTGACGTTAAGGCTGGGGAGCAAGGCTTGCGATGCGCATTGATGCATTTATATATATGGAAGAAAACAGCCACATGAGTTGTCAAAAATGTGCGGGTACACTTGGCACCACTCCATCAATGAAATCGAGCGTCAGGCTAGGGAGTCGCCATACATATTACCATGCTTCTTGCGAGTAAAGGGACTATTGCTGGTTAATGGAAATGTAAACTAATTGTTTATATCATTATTATCATTTCTTGTTCTACCTATTTAGTTAAGTGTGTTTATATTTTAGTAATTTGTTTCTGTACTTATTTTTTTAAATTTACTATACCTAATTAGGCTTGACATAAAGAATGTTAAATACACACATAAATAATAAATAAATTATAAGTAGGGATGTCACGCACGTCATTTGATCACATGAAAGGGAGGAGAAGAAAAAGAAACAATTGGCTAACATTGCAAAAAGAAATCTAAATAAACGAGATGAAACAAAAAAGAAACCGAAAACAAAGATACAAAAAAGAAACGTCGTGGAAACGAGTTCAGATGAGGAAAATATACAAATTCCTCCGTCACCAGAATCTGATTATGCTGTGGAAGATGAAGATCCCGAAAAAAGTGAGTCTGAGGAAAGTGTTGACGGAGATGAAGCGGATGTTCACACAGGAGATTGGGTTGTGGTCAACATGGTATCTGAAAAAAACTTAGTACACCGCTATGTAGGCCAGGTTATAAAAGAAAATCTTGCAAGCTAGGATATCAAATTTTCTAAAAAAATTGATGAATGGAAGTTCAAATGACCCGAAAAAAATGATATAAGCTTAATAGGGAAATATCAAGTAATAAAAAGGCTTCCTGTTCCTAACTTTAAGTCAACGTCAAGACGTGTAGGTACATTTGAATTTCCGAAATCACTCAAAAAATTTGATATAAAGAACTAGTCTTTTTAAATTTTTCCTGTTTTTGTTAAACTGCTATTTTAACGATAACTAACTATAAATAATTTTTAAGTAGATATGTGAGACATTTATTTTAGAAGTTTGTTACCTATGTTTAATATGTTTTTAATAATTATTTTTATTTTTGTAATTATGTTTTCTTTTCGATAAATAAAGCATTCGTTTATTACATTTAAATGTAAACGTAGAAAGGGATAGTCACATGTAAAATTTACAAGATTCCGTAAAACGATTTATAATAATAATTAATGGTACTCAAACGATCTCTAATAGATAAGGATAAGAGCCTTAATTTTGTTTATTTGTTGTTTTTTATATTATTTTGATATGTTTTTCAAATTAAGATTTTTTTATGCCTATTAGATAGGTTGATTTTGATAAGTATATTAGTAATGAAACAGTATTACATAAGACTGATTCTACAAACAATACCTCTCAAATTGATCTCTAAGCAGATAATATTAATTAAAAGAATACGTGTATAATTAAGCTAAGAAGAACTGATTTTCAGATTAAAAGACAAAATAAAACTTCGGTTAATTAACAACAATTTAGTTTCATTAGATCACCCCATGTGTCCCTGACTATGGTGCGAATGATCCTCCCATATTTTATATAACTAAACCATGTCTCCCTTACTATGGGAGACATGATCCGCCTCGGATTAGGACGTCCAATATCCCTCCCTTGCATACGGGACACTTGGTGCAAACCTGTTTTACTAGTTTCTCGTCAACAACTGTTACAAATAATATTGTATAATCCTTTTTACCTATAAACCGGTACTTGGTTAAATTATGCATCGTTTAGTCTAAGACTTGATCCACCGTCCAAATAGGTGGATCGTGTATCCCTTACAATGTGGGACAGATGGTACGAGTACAGCTGAATACAATATTAGTTAGTAACTTGTAATCAAGACTGATTGATTTATTTACGTAAATATTTACCCCCTTATCCATAAACGTCCATCAAGCCTCTATTAGTTAACAAGCCGCTAAAGTTGGTTTGTTCTTATCTGTCACTTTGACATTTATGTTTGTGAGAAAGGGACAAAACAACTTGTAGTTAACAGAGGTTTGTTAAGTTTTATGAATAAGGGGGTTAGGCCATATTTACTTAAATGGACCAGTTTCAAATAAATTTTAACTCAATTCCACCTTATCACTATTGCATTTCTTCCTACGGGAGACATGATCCGATACTGAAGTAAAAGTTCAAAAAAATTATCGTCTTATTACTGATTATGAGCCGTAATTAATTACCTTAAGTTCACTACTAAATTATCAGATTATTATTGGGAGGGAAAATAAAACTCACACTTGATAAACACCCATTTACTTCTATCTAATGACCCACGTGTCCCTGACTATGGGATACATGATCCTCACCTATTTATGTAACTAAACCATGTCTCCCTTATTGTGGGAGATATTATCCGCCCCGGATCAAGTCATCCAACCAGGCGGATCATTCCTCCCTTACATACGGGATACTTGATGCAAAACTGTTATACCAGTTTTACTTCAATAACTTTTATAAATAACATGGTATAATCCTAATTACCGGTAAACATGTACTTGGTTAAATTATGCACCGTTTGGTTTATACACGTGCTATATTTGTTAGAAAATGTACACATGAGATCATAAAATCAAAGTGGGGGATCAAGTGTCCCCAGTTTCCCCTATATTTCAGATGCACATGTGCGAATGCTAATATTTATAATCCGTATGTGCGAATGCGAACATTATCAATGCACATGTGCAAATTTATTTATTTATTTATTATGAAACAAACAGTCATACAAAGATATTGTTAACAGTTATCTTAATAATATGTAGACCTATAGTTTCCAATACTATTCAACATGTGCAAATGCGAATGCCATCACAATGATAATTAATCACGTGATACGGGTTGACGCTTTACGCATGCGCGAGTCGGGTTTTAGGGCAACATGCGACCGCCGGGCGTAACACGCAACACGCCACGACTGGCACATATTCGCAATCGCAAAATATTGGCGTTGTTTGGTGGAAGATGCGAATGTTGATATACTATTTATAGCGAACATTTAAAATGTTGCGTATGCGAACATGGAATGCAAATATTCGTAATATCCCTTATTAGCATTTTTTGTTCGATATATTCCCTTCAACCGCTTCCAGAGAATGGTCCACACACAAAAACTATTAACCCTTTTCCAGACATAGTACGATTTATCGACCACATACGATTCAATAGAGTTTCAATCTTATTAGTTCTCTGATTTAAGGTTCAAATCAGAAAATATTTAGATAAAAGCGAGTCGTCTTGAACTTAGCTAACGTATTCAACTATTTTCTTTTTTGACAAAACCTAGATTGGTGCGGGCTGGAAAACTTGAATAAGTCGACAGTTCCCGCCAAAACGGTCCGTGGGTACACCGATTTCAATACGAGTACCTATGCATTCGATAGGGCTTTATTGTATATACAGATAGGATAACATCCAAAAGAAAGTATTTTTGATATCTGTCATATTTAGTTTTATGAGGCCCTGAAATAAAAAAAATAACTGCCTAAAAATTTTTTTTGGTCCTGGCCGAGTTACGGATTTTTAGTGGTAAATAAATGTGTACCACTATTTTTTTTTATTCAAAAAAAATATTAGTTGTTTGACAACAAACGTAAACAAACTTACATCAAAACGAAATATTTCGTGATTATAAAAATAAATTAATAAATATGCCGAAAATCATCCAAAACGATGTCAGAAAGCTTATTGCGAATATTATTAATTATTTAAAACTAAGAAAAGGACAAAGGATTGACTAATATTCCAATACACAATGTTTCGGAATTGGTTGTTGACATGACCGCTAGTACTGACATTTCGTATTATTGTAAGTATTGATTGAATTGGCACGATTGGTTGGATTTGTCAAGTACACTTTTTCTTAATCAAGGTATGTAAGTCTACAATAAAAAAATATATAAAAACATTACACTCCTTCTTTTGGCAGTCGTCTAAAAAATGACGTTACCATCGTTGCCGCCAATGAAAAAGAGAACCAATTCAAAATTTAAAGAAAGTAGATGACTAAGTAAGCCAATACACACTGTCCCAACTATACATGGCATATTGTATATTATTGCCATTTAGCATGATGTTTGTGGTTCTTTGTATTCGTATGTCCTTATTGTACGATTATAAACGGATCTGACAGCTTTGTCAAGTTAGCAAACGGGTCTATAAAGGACGCCGTCAATATTATTAGGTAGGGTATCAAAATTTGTGTAGAAATAATTTGGAAGACATGAAATCCGAAACGTAGATATTTCTAACTGTAGTAAAGTAGGAAAAGTACGTGTTTGCACTGAATTTCTTCGTTTTGATAATGTATCTTCGCAGTCAGCATATAGTGTAGTCGACTGGATATAGTATAGCACGTACCTACATAAGTATACTGATGGGATACATAGCAACGCTTTCAGAGCTGCTTAACGAAATCCAAGTTAGTGAATTCCATCACCCATGAAGAGTACTCCATGATAGGTACGGTACAGCCGACTTCATAAATATATCAGCATTCCGAAGACTTCAAAAAAAATACCTGGTGAATTACAAATATATCTGAACACATGTATGTGTCAAAAATACACATATTTTACCCGTCATATTTTTATCTGAGCCTGCCTCTCAATAATATCCATATTCATACTATATACTATTATACTATATAATATTATAAATGCGAAAGTCACCCGTCTGTCTGTCTGTTACCTCTTCACGCTTAAACCGCTTAACCGATTTAGATGAAATTTGGTATAGAGATAGAAAAGGACATAGGATAGTTTTTATTCCGGAAATCATTCCTTAGGGGGTGAAAAGGGGGGCAAGAGTATGAATGTGCGCCTACAACAATTGAATAACAATTATTTATGTATAATAGCATTTGCTAAGAGTGTAAACGCTAAATCCATTTATTAACCCACCATTAAGTAGCAAATACTTTTTAAGAAAAAAAAAACGACTTCAATGGGGGAGGCCGGTGAAAGATTATTATACTTAGATGGTGCACTCTTAGATTCCATACAATAAAATAAAAATGGCTATAAGTATGTTTATAATGGTAGAAGACTACGTACCCTCAATTCCTCATGGAATCATGGAAAAACCTTGTTTGCTTGACAAACAAAACGAAGAGAACAAATCGCCAAACGTGAACTACGCGTCGTTGAAGAGTTCCGTTCTGATCATCATCAGCAGTTCCACTTCATCAAATGTCACTTTTATGAATGAAAATGCTTGATTAGTTCATGAAAATACTAAAATCACTATTTGTGTGCCTTTCCCATTTGAGGAGTTCCCTCGATTCCTAATGGATCCCATCATCAGAACTCGAGCATGACAAAAATCAATCGTGAAAATAGAACTTGTTTAACAAACACAGCTAGAAGGACAAATCGCCAAACGTGAACTTTTCGTCGTTGAAGAGTTCTGTTCTGATCATCATCAGCAGTTCCACTTCATCAAATGTCACATTTTTGTATGATAATGCTCGATTTGTTGATAAAAACATAAAAATCACTGTATGTTTGCCTTTAAGATTTGAGGAGTTCCCTCAATTCCTCATGGATCCCATCATCAGAAATCAAGCATGACAAAAAATAATCGTGAAAATAGAAATTGCTTAACAAACACAGCTAGGAGGACAAATCGCCAAACGTGAACTATTCGTCGTTGAAGAGTTCTGTTCTGATCATTATCAGCAGTTCCACTTCATCCAATGTCACATTTTTGGATGAAAATGCTTGACTTGTTGATAAAAACACAAAAATCACTATATGGTTGCCGTAAAGATTTGAGGAGTTCCCTCAATTCCTCATGGATCCCATCATCAGAACTGCGTTTTGACAAAAACGGAACCAACTTGGATATATATACTTACAATCAAAAAAGGAAATTTTCCAAATCGGTTAAGAAATGAGGGAGTTATGAAGTAACAAACATAAAAAAAAAAACATACAACCGAATTGATAACCTCCTCTTTTGAAATCTTGGAGTCGGTTTAAAAAGGTGCATCGCCTGAAAATAAAAGCTACTGCCAGTTATTTTAATAAATTGCTTAAATCACATGATGAGTCAACTTCACGAATTTAAAAGTTATCGGCTAATAATAAAATATACCCGCCATTTTCATAAGAATTTTGATCGCCTAGATGTGTAGCAAAAATAACAACTGTAATTAGTGTTTTTAAATAAATAAATATTAGGGGATATTTTTACACAAATCGAACTAGTCCCACAGTAAGCTCAATAAGGCTTGTGTTATGCGTACTAGACGACGATATATTTAATAGATATATACTTAAATACATAGAAAACATCCAAGTCTCAGAAACAAAACATGAAAAAAAAGGGAGGGGTTTTTGGTGTAAACGAAGAAGTATGACATCGCAAAGGTATGTACTTTTATTGTTTTTTATTAATATATCGTGAATTTTGAGCTGTAAATCCAATACAATCACTGTTTTGGGTTTAGAATAACCTCTTATCAAAATTTTATGGGATTTTTTAACCCCTGATGCAAAAAGAGAGGAGTTTTATACATATACAGGGGGTGGCCTGTAATAGGAGCAAAAAATTAAACGGTACACAATTGAGCTCTCCAGCAATTATTTCCAAACGATTTAACATGAAAAAAAAAAGTTTTTTTTTTGGATTTTTTTTTCGCAAATGTAGCTAATATGTACTTTTTTACTCTACTGAAGTGATATTAATAACAATTTATTCAAAAAACACTAAAATATTATAAAAAAAATTAAACATATCACAAAAATATTCTTTTAAACCAAAAATGCGACAACGATTATGAGTCACACTTGAAGCAACCTCAAAATTAGCATTGACTGCCACGCTATAATCTCTAGGTGCCAAGATCCATTACTTGGAGGTCATAACTTTAGATCAAAATATCTGCCAATTGAAAAAAGATAAAAAAATTTTGGACACAAGAGGTTACTGCCGGTGCTCTAAGGAAGCGACCTTTAAATTTATTGCTCCTATTACAGGCCACATCCTGTATAAATAAAAAAATAAAAAAATAATAATTTTTAAGAAAAAAAAAACGACTTCAATGGGGGAGTCCGGTGAAAGATTATTAATCTTAGATGGTGCACTCTTAGATTCCATACAATAAAATCAAAAATGGCTATAAGTATGTTTATAATGGTAGAAGACTAAGTACCCTCAATTCCTTATGAAATCATGGAAAAACCTTGCTTGCATGACAAACAAAACGAAGAGAACAAATCGCCAAACGTGAACTACGCGTCGTTGAAGAGTTCCGTTCTGATCATCATCAGCAGTTCCACTTCATCAAATGTCACTTTTATGAATGAGAATGCTTGATTAGTTCATGAAAATACTAAAATCACTATTTGTGTGCCTTTCACATTTGAGGAGTTTCCTCGATTCCTAATGGATTCCATCATCAGAACTCGAGCATGACAAAAATCAATCGTGAAAATAGAACTTGCTTAACAAACACAGCTAGAAGGACAAATCGCCAAACGTGAACTTTTCGTCGTTGAAGAGTTCTGTTCTGATCATCATCAGCAGTTCCACTTCATCAAATGTCACATTTTTGTATGATAATGCTCGATTTGTTGATAAAAACACAAAAATCACTAATTGTTTGCCTTTAAGATTTGAGGAGTTCCCTCAATTCCTCATGGATCCCATCATCAGAACTCGAGCATGACAAAAATTAATCGTGAAAAAAGAACTTGCTTAACAAACACAGCTAGGAGGACAAATCGCCAAACGTGAACTTTTCGTCGTTGAAGAGTTCTGTTCTGATCATCATCAGCAGTTCCACTTCATTCAATGTCACATTTTTGGATGCAAATGCTTGACTTGTTGATAAAAACACAAAAATCACTATATGTTTGCCTTAAAGATTTGAGGAGTTCCCTCAATTCCTCATGGATCCCATCATCAGAACTGCCTTTTGACAAAAACGGGACCAACTTGGATATATATACATACAATCAAAAAAAGGATTTTTCAAATAGGTTAAGAAATGACGGAGTTATGGAGTAACAAACATTAAAAAAAAAAAAAAAGAAAAAAAAAAAACATACAACCGAATTGATAACCTCCGCTTTTGAAATCTTGAAGTCGGTTAAAAAATCATTTATTTCAGACCATTTTGATCCATAGCAGGTTAGTAACAAAAGTGTCTTAGTACTATGTTAGTCGATATTAGTGTAAATTTAAGTACTTAACATCTATAGTAGTATAAGTACAACGTGTCTGTCTGTGTATCTGTCTGTGGTATTTTAGCTCCCAAACGGATAAAACGGATTTTCGTTTTTTTTTGTGTCATAGATAATTTTATCCCGAGTGTTCTTAGCCATGTTTCATGAAAATATGTTCAGCCATTTTTGAGCTATGATCTTTGATATGAAAATGTCGGGGGATTTCCACTTTTCTAAGTTGTAGTGGTTCAAGTCGAGATTCTTTGACCAGTGTGTGTTGCAGCAGTGATGACATAATGGGCACTGAAACGTAGTCGCTTACTATCTCATAAGAGGGCGTAAAGTCAAAAAAAACAATGGAGAGGGCTATGCTGGGAGTATCTCAGCGTGATCGCATCAGAAATGAGGCTATCCGCAATAGAACCCAATTATCAGACTTAGCCCTCCGAATCGCTAAACTTAAGTGGCAGTGGGCGGGGCACATTGCACGTAGAACCGATGCCCGTTAGCGCGGAAAGGTTCTCGAGTGGCGATCGCTGACCGGAAGGCGCAGCATAGGTAGGCCCCATACAAGATAGACTGATGACAGAAGATTTCATTTAGTTTTTTCAAGTAGTTTCTTTGTATATTAAGTACCTTTTGATTTACAGCATTTATATGTATTTATACGTTTTTTATATGTATATATATATCTCTAAGGAATTTAGGTACTCTACAATACTCTACATGAAGATCTATTTACTTTCTTTTTCTCGACAAACCGCTAAATCCAAATTTAAAACGTTATTTGATTGCAAAATACAGTGAGATTACAAAATTCAACATAAAAAATAGATATTCAAAACGCTTTCCCTGTCTTTTAATTTGGAATTAGGGGAAAAAAATAACCTAATTATATTTTTCCCGTTTTAGGGGTTTAATATTTTAATTTCAATATTTGTTTGTAACTCCTGTTAACGTCCATAATATAACGTTATCAGGTTTACACCATTAGCCGACGATATAAATAATTGAACGCGGACGAAGTCGCGGGCAAAATCTGTTTCCAAATATTTGTTAAAAGCGGCTCGTCAATTTATATACGCTACGTTTCAATTTTTTGTGAACAAATAGGAGTTCATAAATATCTCCTAAACCAAAACTTTTCGCTTGAATTCCTAATTTATGTGGACAACAAGAAGCTCATAATCATAAACATCCGAACAAAAATAACAAATTGAAAAATATTAAGAAACCTGTCATAAATTGATATCAAACGGTTCGTGAGGAACATAAATGAAATAGTTTATTGTATGATTTTAACACTTTTATTAATAAAACGAATTAATTTATAAGGAGCACATACATCTAGTTTGGTGATTGTTGTGCGAGAGAGTGAGTGAAGGAGTCGCGGATGGCGATATATAATTTTCATTCACTCACATATACTTAGTCGGCTCATAAGTTCTGTCACTGGCCTTTAAAATTTAAATTTGGAACTCCTAAAACAAAAACCGTTGTGCATTTGAATTTCGAATCTTTTTTAAATATTTGAGTAGTATAATTTTGCAATTTTCTGTTTTCTTTAACATGGAGTGGACGCTTAAAGATAGCCGTACCGCAATAATTGCACTATATCGTTGTGGACACTCGCCGACCAAAATTTTTAAGCTACTTGAAAATTTAAAATTCTCTCTAAGATTTGTGTATCGTACCATAGAAAGATACAGTGAGGTCTCTAGTTTAAATGACAAGAAAAGAAGCGGTCGTCCGCGTACAGCTAGGACTCCAGCGGTTGTACAAGCAATTAGGGCACGCATTGCCAGAAATCCCGCTAGGAAACAAAAAGTTATGGCCCTCCAGATGGGTTTGAGCAGAAACACGGTGAAAAGAGTGCTTAATCAAGACCTGAGACTTCGTGTGCCTATAAACGAAAAACTGGCCATCTTCTCAATGGTCGGCTTAAAGCTTTAAGGCTTAAAAGATCTAAAGCTTTATTTAAGAAGTACGCTAAAAATAAGCATCGTTGTATACTATTTTCGGACGAGAAAATTTTTGACATAGAAGAAAACTGTAATAAACAAAATGATAGAGTGTACGCTCGCAATAGTAAAGAAGCGTCTAATAGCATTCTCCGTATTCAAAGAGGTCACCACCCTTCATCTGTGATGGTTTGGCTGGGAGTTTCTTATGCGGGCGTCACTAGTATGCATTTTTGTGAGAAAGGAGTAAAAACTAGTGCCAAAGTGTACCAAGACACGGTGTTGACTAATATTGTGAAACCACTATCCCATACGATGTTTCTAAACCAGCATTGGGTTTTCCAGCAGGACTCTGCTCCAGCCCATAAGGCAAAGTCTACACAAGCCTGGCTCGCCTCCAATAAAATCGACTTTATACGGCATGAAGATTGGCCCTCCTCTAGCCCAGATCTTAATCCGTTAGACTATAAAATATGGCAGTATTTAGAGGAAAAGGTGTGCTCAAAACCTCATGCAAATCTAGACTCGCTGAAAAAATCCCTTGCTACGGCAGTAGCCAATATCGACATGAAAGTGGTGCGTGAATCCATTGACGACTGGCCACGCAGACTTCAAGCCTCTGTAGATAATTATGGCGGTCATTTTGAATAAATGTTATCATTTAGATTCTCTAGTTTATAAGCTTTCAAACGCTGTACAAATTATACGGAATAAACTTAAACTTTTGTTTTTATTTGATACTATGTATATGACAGAACTTATGAGCCGACTAAGTACATGCTATTTGATTATTCGTTCCGAACACAAACCTCTAAACGTATAAACCGAGTATGACGTTACACTCAATCTTAAAGAGACAAATGTATCATATGACAATATGGTACTCTTTTCATTAATTGTCATTTTACAAAATTAGAAATGTTTTGCTTAGACACAGACAGATATTTATGAGCCCCTACATGTTCACGAAAAATTGGAAAACGTTAGTACAGATGTTTGTGAGTTAGTACAGATTTGAAAATAACTCTTGTATATATTTATATGTTTCCACTTGTTTAAATAAATTCGAATATTCGTAGTACAGATATTTATTTATTAGCTCTTTAAATATTATTGAGAGGCTTGCTCTGGTCAATATGACGGATGAAACGTGTATATATTGTCTAATGATAAATCTATTAAGATGTATTTAGTACCTTGCTATGTACATTTATTTTTGAGCCTTTGCGAATGTTCATTTATCTATGAACTTTACTAGGTACAGTCACTTAGTACAGTCACTTAGTACTGTCACCAGCATAAGTTACGCTATCAACGAGCTCAAATTATCTACACGTGACTCAAGTGTCAATTGAAAATGGATTGTGTATACTTCAATTATTTTGACCGCGTTATTTTGTGTAATCAAAGTTGCTAGTCTTAGAACACAATAATTAAGTGCCACTCGAATCTTGGTTACATATTGACCAATAAGTTCAAGAAGGTATCAATGGATCTGGGGCGAGGTAGACCGATGGTGGCTGAGGCACGATTGATGGCGAGTCCCCGACCTCGTTGCGAGGAACACGTTCCAGTATACACGCCCGCGCCCGCCCAGTATCCGTAGATAATAGTAGACGCCTATTGAAATGGGAAACAAATGTGGTTGACTGACAATTAACTTTTTTGTCTATTTATTTATTGTGACATAGGGATGGAAAAGAATCAACATTAATTATAAATAAATAATATTAAATAAATATTGGGAGACAATCTTACACAAATGAACCTAGTCCCAAACTAAGCAAAGCAAACTTTGGGTACTAGACGACGATATACATACTTATATAGATACATCCGTGCTAAATGCAAAAATAATGCCCTGGCCGGGATTCGAACCCGGGACCTCTAGCTTCGGAGGCAGTGTCACTACCAACTAGGCTAAACAGGCCGTCATTAATCTAATCAATCCATCGAAATAAATATTAGGGGACAATTTTTTACACATATCCGAACTAGTCCACCTCAATAAAATCTTGTGTTATATGGATACTAGACGACGATATATTCAATAGATATACTTAAATACATAGAAAACATCCAAGTGTCAGGAAAAATATTACTGCTCACCCCAGAAACAAATGTCCTTACCGGGATTCGAACCCGGTCAAAGTGCCAAGAAAATGAAGCATTTCTGCTATGAAGAGATGTGTACCTACTGTACCTAGACATTCAATTGCTATGAAGAGATAAATTGATACGGTATATATAACTATCTTAGGTGCGAGGACATTACTTGGGCAAAGTTAGAAATACAAACGAATGTCGAAACCTAACCAGATAAATACTGCGATAATAAATATACATAAATAGAGCCAAAGTGTAATATAGTGTGATATGAAAAAGGTAAACTGCTGTGTTGTCTGTTTTTTAATCTTGTAGTAGTAAATGGTCTATGATTTGATTATTGAACTTGAATGATTTATAGTTTTTTAAATTACTTTTACCACTTAGCTAATTCTAGATAAAGTGAATAGGTTTTTTTCACAATACCACATAAATAGAATAAAGAAAAATTCGGGAAGTTCTAATTTAGCCCGAGGCAAGTGCCCAGAACACCACTAGTAGGTTAGTACCACTAGTAGGTTACGAGGTAGGTAAGCTACCTACATAGTAATATCTTTAAATTTGTTATAAAAACCCCCATACGTAGTAAATTTATTCCCATGGGTGAGATGTGAGGAGGATGTGTGGGGTGGGTGATTGTAGTCATAATTAGCAGTTTATGTAACTGTTACTTACATAATAAAAGTCATGAAACTCATGAATCTCAAGTGGCAGTGTACCTAATCATGCACATAATTATTCACCTTTTTGTATTTAAGACTTTTTTTGCTCTTTGTGCAGAAACAGGGTGTGATCCACATTTTTTTTATTTTACATAAGAATGTTTAAGAGTTACATAATTATAGAATTTAAACAGAGAATTATATTTCTGATATCAACATCATCGTCAGCAGAAGGACGTCCACTGCTGGACAGAGCCTCCCCCAAAGAAATCCACAATGATCTCATCAGTTCACCTTGCGGAGGGTCTCCCCACGTTACACCTTCCGGTACGTGGTCGCCACTTGACAACCTTTCCGCCCCAGCGGCCATCGTTTCTCCGTGCACGTCCCACCCACTCCCACTTTTTAAATTTAGCGATCCGAAAGGCTATATTGATTACTTATATTTTAGGTTAAAACTGGGAAGTAGAAATATATATAAAGAAACTGCTACTTGCAAAACAGGAGCACTGCATCCCAAATCACATAGCTGTAAATAATGATAGATAAAACTGCGTCTGAAGCGCCACAATAGCTAGGTACGATCAAAGTTAAAGCAGATACCGTAGCATATATTATGGATGCTTAAGACTCCACAAGAATCACAACCGCGTTGCCGACTCTTTATTAATTTGAGCATTTGTTGTGCTTATAGCTAGAGACAAACGCTGGTATCTCACTCTTAACACAGAACATCCTCGGGAGCTCTTGCGCTTTACTCCCCATCAGGAACACAACACCACAGACGTATATACCTACAGAGCAATATAATACGTTTCACGCAAACGAAGTCGCGGGTACAGCTAGTTTAATAAACATGTAAATACACACAGTTTAAAACAGGTATAATACTTGTATGATTGTTATTGTCAGACAAACGTCAGTTTTGTTTTTTTCGAAAGTTACATGTAATTTATAGGAACGATACAAAGTTTCGAAAGAAACAACATGAATCTTTCGCCATTTTCATCGCTATTCAACACATAATATATGTGTTGCGGGCGCATCCATGGAATGAGATTTTAACTTACTTATTCTTTTTTCATTTATTATACGAATTATTAAAGAATGCTCCAGTTAGAACAGTGCCCGAGGTATAGGTCTGATTTATTCATAAACATTTAACCATAATTTCAAGTGTTTTAAAAATGCCTCTTTGGAGAATCGCCCTTTAGAATACAAACGGGACATACGCTAGGAGGATGTTATAAAGCGATAGCGTCGTTACTAACACAGTTAAGCGCTAATCAAACATTTACAAAAAAATTAACTAGAATATTATAACTTGCGTCACTCTCGTAGATATAGAAGGCATAATATCGTAACATTCGTAACGTTTGCCTTTAACAACTACAATGATTGGCCTTACGGGCCGAACAGAGCATTTCCTGTTCGCGTGTTAAATAGACCCAGCACACCAAGGCCTCCCCCTGCCCAAATTATGACCGAACACGGACGCGAAGGGGAAATGTAACAACACAGAAGGCCGCCAATGAATGGACACTCGATAGCATCGAAACCTCTTGTTTACATCGATAATAATCAAACTAATTTCCAATTCATTTTTGGGTTATTGATGCAATAACCAACATCAGTTCTATTTATTTGTAACGGTGTTTATCGGATGGGAGGCGATGCTAACGTTTTATTTAAGTTCCCATTTTAACAATTACATGCAACGGTAGTGTAACCGTATTGGTAGCTCTTATTTCGCACTAGTTGATTGTGCGCCCGAAACTTTGCGCGCACAACAAACTAAAGAAATCTCAAAACAGTTAGCAAGACGCCCTTTCCACAAGTGACTGGCATACTAAAAAAATAAGCGCTTTGGTGCTTTGGAAGGAATGTTAATCCGTTAATCCCGGTTGTAGTTTGTGGGATAAGTTTCCATTCGCAAAAACTAGTGCATTAACCAATACTGCGGGTGACTTAGGTGACGGACGGGCCCCGGCTCTTTCGGAAAGTAATCGGACTAACCCTTCAATAGGTGAGGAGGGTAGTACAGCCAACAAAGAAAGGGGATCATAATAAGTAATAACTTAATAACACCATTATTCGAAAAAAAATCTTTGGCGCACAATTGCCGCACGCTAACCAACATGGAACTTTTGCAATACATTAAAAAACAACGACAAACATTTTTAATAAAGACGGAAAGTTTTTCAAGTATTTTTAGCCACCTTAGAGGTTTTCTTAGGTACTTGACAAAGTCGTAAAGCTACGACGTCTAGTCGCGGGTGCGTCGGTTTAACTGTATTATTAACAGACAATAATAATAAAATTTACGACGTTGACAACATTCGCTTATCGGCAGGTATGTATTATTCCAGGAACATTTCAAAGCTAACACAAAATAGAGAGTTACGATTATACTCGTACTTATAAGAATTTGATCAAAGAAAGTGAAAATAGACGAGAAATGTTTTTACTCGCACGTCGTTTGCGTGAACATCCATATTATTTTGACTAGCTTTTTCCCGCGACTTCGTCCGCTTGCAACTCGTTATATCGCCGGCTAATAGGTAGTGTAAGACCTGCTAACGTCATATTATGGAGCTTTACGGGTAAGACAAAAACAAAAGATTGAAGTTAAAGAATACAAAATACCATCGGGTTATTTTTTCCAGTAATTCCAAACTAAAAAGACAGCGTTTTGATTTTCTGTTTTTTACGATGTCGTTTGTAACTTAACTGTAATTTGCAATGAAATAACGTTTTATATTATAGTTTTAGCAGTTTGTCAAGAAAAAGAAAGTAGTTACATCATGGTAAGGAAATATAATTACCTAAATCCCTAAGATATAATTTATTTTTATTATGTGATGCCAAATAGTCAATTCTTGGGATTAGGTAGCGGATCCCCGGCATCCTTCAGGATGCAACTGTACTGGGAATAACGCTAGGATGATGATGTGATATACCAAATTACAATTAGTCATATGACAGTGCTTAAATATATCTACAAATAAAAACTAAGATATTAATATACAACTGCAAATCGAAAGGTACTTAAAATACAAAGAAAGTAAATGAAATATTCGGAAATTAAATATATATAAGTATATATATTGGGTATTGTGCGAAAATATTCATCATCATCATATCAGCCGAAGGACATCCACTGCTGGGCACCCGCATCCAGCAAACTACAGCGACTTTCACCAGTCATCAGTCCATCTTGTGTGGGGCCTACGCTGCGCCTTCCGGTAAGTGGTCGCCACTCGAGAACCTTTTCTCCCTAACGGCCATCGGTTCTACGTGCAATGTGCCCCGCCCACTGCCATTTAAATTTAGCGATTCGGAGGGCTATGTCAGATATTTGGGTTCTATTGTGGTGGCCTCATTTCTGACGCGATCACGCTGAGATACTCCCAGCATAGCCCTTTTGGTGACTTTAAGCCCTCTTATGAGGCCCATAGTAAGCGACCACGTTTTAGTGACCATTATATCATCACACACACTGTAACACACTTGACACACTGTAACAAAGTTATTTTGAGGATATGAGAAATACCTGCTAAGTACGTTTATCGCGATAGAAAGAATAAAAACTCTCATTAATTTTGACAAAAGGTTAACCTAACCCCAAAACAGTGATTGTATTGGATTTACAGCTCAAAACCCACGGAATATTAATAAAAAACAAAAATAATACATGCCTTTGCGATTTTATGTTACACAACTTCGTTTACACCAAAAACACGAAACAAAGTAAAATTTTGCGAGAACAGACATCTAGGCGATCAAAATTCTTTCGAATATGGCGGGTATATTGAAGTTAGCCGATAACTTTTAAACTCGTGAAGTTGATTATTTTATTCATCCATTTCATCATGTGATTTAAGCAATTTGTTAAAATAACTGTCAGTAGCTATTTTTCTCAGACGATGCATCTTTTTTTGCTACATAATGGTAGGTAAAACAATATATTTAGCGGGTTTACACTCTTAGCAAACGATATTTATAGAAATACTTGCTATTTTATTGTTGTAGGCTCCCAAATAAACTTTTATGCCCTCTTCACCCCCTAAGGAACGATTTCCGGAATAAAAACTATCCTATGTCCTTTCCCGGGACTCAAACTATGTCTGTACCAAATTTCATCTAAATCGGTTAAGCGGTTTAAGCGTGAAGAGGTAACAGACAGACAGACGGGTGACTTTCGCATTTATAATATTAGTATGGATAGTATGGATATAGATATATGAATTTCTATTCCATATTGCATACGTTTCTTGGTGGGTAATGTTTGGAATAAAATGTATTTATTAAATAGTAATGTGACTTAATAGGTACGCGCACCAAAACTGAGTATGCTTTTACACCGTACGTTGATGCTTGATGATTATGCTCGATTCCTTGCCATATCACGGGCCTTTCAGCTCAAAGTACGATTTATTCTATGGAAATGTTAGTTTAACTTGTTTGTACCAGATGTCACTGGGTGCTATCTCTATCGCACTTGCATATTGAAGTGACAGGGATGCAGCGGTCGTGCGGTTAGTTCTTACTAAATACAATAGTGCTCAAATTGCAAGTGACGTTAGGGGTTCCGTGAAAAATAAAATTCACCCGAGCCATCAACAAAAAGTATATTGTATGTACAAAAAGTATGTTCCCCTTATTGGAAGTTTTGTATGTGTCAGTTCCATTATTTATTATGTTCAGCAGACCACCAGTTTTAAGTAGGGAGTGATACGGGAGCGGGGAGGGACCCGGAAGCAGAAACTAATTTATGCGTTTTGCACTCTTTGTATGAGCCTTTTTGTACAACCAGTAATGCAGCCAGCATAGATAATAAATACCACAGTAGTTTAGTATTGACAATATCAGCGATTTACTAAGGTGGGCACGCAAATCAACACTTAAGTAAACGCGGATATTCTAAAGAACTTTAAGGAGGTAGGAGCTGTTACTCACAACACTGGTATGGTTCTAAAAGGGCACCTTGCCCTCCTTGAGGAGGTCATGATTATTTGCTTCTACCACCCTTTCTATTGGATCATCCATGATGTCAACATTCCTGGTAGTCAAAGCCTCGATGTTAGACAGTACTACCCGACCCAAAAACAACATATTTCGAATTGTTATTTTCCGACCAAGTAGGAATACGATGAAGGTCCGCGTTAACAGTATTGACAGCAGCATATATGTCTGTCGGTGCGATAGAAAGGTAAAGCTGGAGGTTGTTAGCGTAAAGGAGGTATTTGTACTGTAAAATATGAAAAGAAGGGGACCTACTCTACTATTGAGCCCTGTGGCAACCCTCTCATTTATACGTATTTGTATGTATGTATCGTCGTCTAGTACCCATTTTACAAGCTTTGTTTCGACTTGACTGCTTTATTCTGATCTAGGAAAATTCTATTGAATGATATTAAATATGTACTATAAACAAAATTAACTAAATTAAATATCAAAAATAAACTCGAGGAATAAAAAGATCAACTGATTTATTCTTCAATTTAGGCATATTATATATTATATGACGACCTGTTTAGCCTAGTTGGTAGTGATCCTGCCTCCGAAGCTAGAGGTCCCGGGTTCGAATTCCGGCCAGGGCATTTATTTGTCCATTTTTCACGGATATTTGTTCTTGGGTCTTGGATGTTTACTATGTATTTAAGTATGTATTTATCTATATAAGTATATATATCGTCGTCTAGTACCCATAGTACAAGCTTTGCTTAGTTTGGGACTAGGTCGATTTGTGTACGATTGTCCACCAATATTTAAAAAAAAAAAAAAAATATGCACCTATGAATGTCAATAAGCTACCACCGGTTCGGAAAAATAAACCTCTTAGTATAAGAGCTAGCGACCAAATCGGTGATGTGGCTTCAGCTGTATTAAAACTCCGTTAGCTACTTCCCTGAACAACCTTTTCCTATAATCTTCGTGCTGGCAGGCCACGGGCGGTGGGTGCGGTTGTAGTGGGGTAAGGAAAAAAAAAAGAAAAAAAAATGTGGGCTCAACGAGTTAATTTTTTTTTTCAAACAAGTGCTCTGTACTTCCTGTGCACCCAAAAAAAATTTAAATCGTTCGTGTGGTGAGAAGGGGTTGCCAGCGTAAATTAAAAGTACCAAAATAATAATAATTTTCGTGTGGGCTCAGCTGTATTGGCTTTTTTTCTGACGCGAGATTAATCAATATGTAACACCCCAAAAAAATAGCCATGCAAAAATATCGGTGGGAAGGTATCGAAAAAATGGTTATATCCATACTTTGACCAGGAATTGAGGGCAGACGGAAGCTAAATTATCACTCTGGCACTTCGGTAAGCTGCACATTTTGACCGTTGAACGTTTCTTTCGTTTAAAACATTCTAAAATAACGGAATGAGAATGTAAATACTGAAGAATATTACTGCCACCATAAGCAGCTGATTGGATGTGTCAACTGACAGCTGCGTTTACCGATGTTGCCACAACACAAAACCGCTTGGACGCTTTACATTGCTGCTTTAAGCCTGTCACAAACACGCGCGGCCTGCGGTGGCGGCTGGCCGCAGGCCGCTTGACAGGCCGCAACAACAACACACTGGCGCGGCCTGCGGTGGCGGCCTAGGTCAATATACGCGCCAAACCAAACGTCAAACCGGTCACATAAATAACCAAAAAAAACTTTTTTGCTAACTTTTGGACACTCAAAAGTAAACTTGAGCCTGCAGTTTCACTCTGTCTAGCTGATAAATGTACGACCAATAGTTTTTAAAAATATATTTATTATATTGAATATAATATAATCTAACTATGCATTTTTATCTATGGTTAATAGCGGTCAGTTGTAAAAATTTGCAACAGGCCGCGCGGCCGTTCACGCATGCGCAGTAGCGGACGGGGCGTGGCTTGCAGCCGCGTCCAGGCCGCCTGTGTCTGAATCATTGTTAGCATTGTCATACTTTACAACTGGCCGCCACCGCGGCCGCCACCGCAGGCCGCGCCTGTTTGTGACAGGCTTTAATGTACATCGCTTCGCATCCGCACTGTACTGAAAGATCCGAGAATTTCAACAATTTTTTTCGATACCTTCCCACCGATATTTTTGCATGACTATTTTTTTGAGGCTTACATATTGATTAATCTCGCGTTATAAAAGAAGCCAATACAGCTGAGCCCACACGAAAATATTATTATTTTGATACTTTTAATTAACGCTGGCAACCCCTTCTCACCACCCGATCGATTAAATTTTTTTTGGGTGCAAAGGAAGTACAGAGCAACTATTTGAAAAAAAAATTAAACTCGCTGAGCCCACATTTTTTTTATTTTTTTTCCCCACCCCACTACACCCGCACCCACCGCCCGCGGCCTGCCAGCACGAAGATTATAGGAAAAGGTTGTTCAAGGAAGTAGCTAACGGAGTTTCAATACAGCTGAAGCCACATCACCGATTTGTTCGCTAGCTCTCCGTCCATCTGTCACGAGAAGAATCGACGTAGGTACTCGACGATGTGTCATTTTTACTAAACAACATACGTACGTACATCGTATACTTTAATATAAAATTACAGTGACAGTTACTACAAAATTACAATGCTACAGTAGAAAACCTATTTTCACGATTCATTACCAGTGCAGGACGCTATCAATGCCTATTATCTCTATCCATGATGTAATCGTTTACCTTATAATATGCTTTTGAAATAAGTGTTTGTTTCACTACAGATTTCAATTTAAAATTGATAAGTTTTTATTCTGTTGAATAGTTTTTACAGCGCAATAATAAGTGAATTTCATTTCACATGACATGACATTTTTCATTTGACATGTATATCATAAATTAATTATTTGTTATTTCTATTGGTTACTCCCTTTTATATGGATTGACACGTATCAAATGTCTCCTCGATTGCAAACTATAAATTTTAAGATTTTATTTTTGAAATTTATTAAATTTAGGTATTTGTATTTTACTATTAATTGATGTTATGAATAATTAATTTTTTGGAAATTTATTTGCTGTCATGTCCTGATCGCTATTTATTATCATAATGTGTGCATGTAATTAGTTTTTAAGTGTTTTGTAAGCTTTCTAACACAATGTTATATTGTTAAAAAAAAAAAAAAAGTTCAGTAATGTCAATGTGTAGAGAAATTTTACTGTAGAATTAGATATAATTTCCCAAGAACGACTTTTTCGCCTTTAATAGTCTGTAAAACTAATCATGAAAACGTAAAAGAGTTGAATAAAATTCGTACACAATAAAGAAAGGAATACTTATTACGATACATAATATTAATATTTCAACACAGTTATACGTACAAGCAAGTATTAAAGTCTAACAATTCTTTCGTAAATATGTTTAGAGACCTTTTTTTCTTAAATCAATTTTACATTTCACTTAGGTACTACAATTCCGCCGGTCACATACCTCGACCTGCCCACATGTGTGTTCTGGCTGCTTGCAACTCTTGGTGGCACGTCCAAAGTGGCACTTGTAACAGTTGACGAAGACTCAGTGTTGTGATTTAAGGTCTCTAAGTATAAGGGCTGGGACTCCATAACGTAATTCCAGGACGAAAATACGCTGAAATCTTTTCGTCCTCATTTGTGGCTTAGTTTAATCAATAACAGGAAACTTTCGCGCGATGAGTCCTGTAGCTTGACAGCCAGCTTGTGCTCGTAGACGCACTTGTAGACCTCTTGTTCCTGTACAGTCGACTTTACTCTGACTAGACTATTCAAGGGCACAGTTTGTGACCTTCGTCGATAGTTAGCTCCGGGGTAGTTTTTTGACACGTCTGATTAATTTTCTCTATCATCCTTAGACTTAGTGCTAATGGGGTCTCCTGCGCATTATACGTATCACTAATAAACCTAGACACAACAAGGAATTCCGTAAAGTAACGCTTGGTTCTATGAATTTCAAGCTATCTTCGAATTCTCTATCAAACAAAATATGAATAGGATGTGTCATGATGTTTACGATCGAGTTTGTATATTAAAAAAGCTGAAAAAAACTATAATTGTAAAATTTTATAAAGAACTAGATTACTTTGTGTATATATCTCTTCCAAGAATATCCCCGTACCTGTAGCCAAATCAAGTGTCATTTAAAGGTATACTATACCTTTAGTATATATAAAGATATACATTTATTTAACTTTAAATATTTGAAGATGAAACCATGCCTTTATCTAACTGTAAAAATAAATATAGCTGTCGGTTTCATTTCGTAATTCCTCTCGCCCACGCCGCGCCATCTCTTTTAATGTAATTTTACTTTTTTGCGGCGATTCCCTACGTACATACTTACATATCTTTACTCACCATACCTCTATCCATCAATGTTAAAATCAGAAGCCACGGTGAAACAAAATAAGTAAAAAACTTCCATCACAGTGAAATCGCAATTTGTCGATACAATCTGCTTCACGTCCTCTCGAGATGAAAAAGTATGTACCTAAGTAAATATCAGCGTTATTAATATTTAGTTAATGAGTTTTAGGTAAGTAATATGGAAATCAAAATTCATTTTTACGATTTCTGATATTTTATATCCACATTCTTATGTTAGAAGACGATTTAAGCTACATCTTGCGCGCTCTTAATCTCTAACTTATCTTAATCACGTACGAGTAGTAAAGATAATTTAATCAAATGAACACTATGTGCCTACCGGCGCAGGTACCTTTTTCACGATTTTTGAACATCAACTGAAAGGCGAAAACTTTATATCAACATTCTCCTACCTAAGCTACTTACGATCAAGGACAAGATCAACATTAGTTAACTTTTTGGAAATAGAGTGTGATAGTCAGTCTAGTTAAATAAATGTCAGTAATTTGGAGGCGGGAACTGTCCAATACGAAGTAAATAACTGACAACTTAGAAAAGCACAAAAACCTCCGAAATATTCATTTTAACATTCAATATCTCAAAATCAGCTAAACCGATTTTGATAAAACGTATCACTCCTAGAAAATCTGCTTTCAAATAAAAAAACCGCAATCGAATCGGTTCACCCGTTTAAGAGCTACGATGCCACAGTCAGACACACACATGCACATGTTAAACTTTGTAACACGGGGGCGTGTTGCGTTGCGCTTCGGTGGTAAAAATGTAACCGGACTAAAGTCTAATAAATAACAGATTAAAATCCGTCAAGTCGTGGAAAAGTTCATTAAGTTCGCGAAGAGCTCGCCGGGTGCCGCGGCGAGCCGTATTTTATGGCAGGCTGTAATAGAATCACTAATTTCCATGAAAGTTAATTGTCTTTTACAAGTATCTTATCGCACGGGCCTGACCACTTTTCCTATTCTTTTTCATTCGATTAAGTACAGTGGTTTATTCGGCCCAATAAGGCATGTAAAACTGATAATAGCTCTAAATAGTCAAAAACACTTTTATGATTAGCAATTTAAACATTTATGACTACAATATCGAGCATTCTTGTATATTAGACAATGTATCCACTCCTAAGTAATACAATGGTAAACCATTGTGCTGTTTTAGGAACAGTTCCACTTGTACTAAGAGTCTTACAAAGTTATTGACTTAACCAATAAACTCTTAATTTTCTTTGATATAAAAATAACATCTCAGTTTAGAAGGGAGACGGTTCTATTATCCTTACATTGTCTACACACGCTTTGATAGGTCAGGTATAACGACTTTTCTTTGTTCACGTAATTCATTGACCAGAGGTGAGGGTTGGAGAACAATGCAACTTCTTTGTTTTATGCTGTCGGCACCTTGGCTTCCTCGGTACTCTCGCCAGAATGTAAAGCGTGCTTTACAATTTAGTAAACTGCGCCCTGTTCGAAGAAGGTACGGTCATTAGAAATAAATCTGGGCCTCAATTCCACTGGGGTTTTATAATCGCATATAATATGTTCCTTCCGCGAAAGCGCCCGTTGATGGGTATTTCATCCCATTAAGGAAATACCTATCAAGAGCAAAATTACACAGTAAAATCCATTATTCAATGCTTATTGCCGCGAAGCTACTAAGTTTTAGCCATAATTTACCTACACATATTACCTTCATTACTATGTTGATGATTTATGGAACACCAGACACAGGTTAGAGCCGGGCCACACTGCTGCGTTGCGTTGCGTTGTGTTTTTGAATAGAATCAGGATAATGACATGGGGTGATTCTATGCATAAACGCAGCGCAGCTGTGTGGTGGTGTGTTAGTTAGATACCTAACGTATACTCGTACGATTTTCGCATGTGCAGTCAAACGTAGCTATTACACTTTGGTATACAATGTAGACGTGGCGTTAAAGTGAGATGGTACAAAGATATGTAACCTGAGTTCCACCGTACCTATACTTGTTCTGGAATACTGTACGAATTTCAAACGCACTTAATAGAAATAATACTTATACATATATTACAGTGAATAACCTCCCGATATCACCAAGTCTGTTGCCCTTATCATTCGACCAACACAGTGCTCGTACTTACAACCTGACTTGACTGTAGTCTAACGAACCTCTGTATAAGTGAGGGCTTATTGTGGGGGTTGTTATTGTTAATTAAACAGAATAGCGTAAAAAGTGTGAAGTAAAGTGTAAGAAATCCTTAGGTATAGCGGAGGGGAACCACGTACAACTTTGAATTTGCTACACTGTTCCGTTTAATTAATAACCCGAACAATACATCCTCACTTCTACAGTTCGTTATACTGCAGTCAATTCAGGTTGTAAGTACGAGCACTATGTTGGTCGAATGTTAAGGGCAGCTGACTTCATTAGCCCTATATCAGTATTGAATATATTTCTGAGGCGCAGTCCACTCCCCCATCCTCCGCCCGGGCTCCCACCAGAAACTTGCTATGTCAGCCCTCCGTCTCGCAGGCACCCTCGACCTTCTGCTTCATGTGCCCACTCGACTCAGGACCTCCTTCGCAAGCTCCTGGCTCCGCAGGCCTTATATACACTCCATCAGGGGTAGGACAGACAAGACCTCGAGGAAGTGGGATGCTCTGATTTGGTTTTAGTCACTTGGTCTTACTGGCACATTTCATTGACCATCATCAGACAAAGTTTTAGGTGTTATGTAATTAGGTGTAGTATTCATGAAACGTGGTAATGATTATTAGGAAGAATCATTATTTAGTAGATTTTCAATCTTAACTTCCCTATTAAAATAGTTAGGTATAGGAAGTAGCGATTTAGTAGTATCAACTTCGGCATTCCAATAATTTCTCTTTTACGCGCGAAAGGCACTTGACTAAGTTGCAAGTTGGAGTGAACTTCGTACTGCCAAATTACCCGCAATATATCACACCACGGAATAGAGCTTGCAAACCGGGATCCCGGGCCAACTTTTATGGTATTTATGTACTTACCGGGATTGAAAATGAAACTATACCGAAATACGTTATTGAATAATTTAGATTTTAATAGAATATTCTAAAAGTGTTTTGTAAAACTTATAAAAAGGTCGTCGATTATTTTCGTTATTTTTCACTGATCTAGTCGAACATTATTCTTTCAAAGTTAAATAAATTTTGTACTCATAATAATACACTGGATTCACTACCATGAAAACATTAAAATGTATGTTTTATTTAGGGTTAAACGCGCAGCGTTTATAAGGTGTAGGTACACAATAAAAATAGTTAGTTGCAGGTAGGTAAACATTTGTCATGCAAACTTGTTTAACGTCGTGTAAGCATCGTGCGGACTGAGGCATTGATGTACGCAGTCCGTGTTACAATTGATGCGGCATTTGACTTACTTTATAATTAAGTAATATGTATATAATATATTCTTTCATCTAATTATTATTATATTTTTTTAATGTTGCATAACTGTCGGTGGTACTAAACATGTAAGATTGCACTTTGTATCTTAATTTTTAATAATTATCATTTACTGAGTAGATATAAATACTTAAGTTGTAATAATATGTACTTTTATGTTTTGTGTAGTTTTTAGGAGTGAGCTATTACAAGAAGTAATTTACTCTTGGTTCACGTTTTACACAGGTATGATATGTTTATACAAATGAAACTCATGTAATTATGTACTCTATATGTTTTTATATACTTAATAGTTGTGTGTAGAGATTTTTATTTTAGTATTTGTTAATTCGTCTTCTGATTGTTTTGTATGTGGAATTTTAGACATTTGACTCACAATCTTTATCTCTTGGATGTTTATTGTATAGCTTAGCACCCTCAAAAAATAACTAACACTTTTACCTATAATATAGATCGCATATTACAAGTTTGTACAAAGGCTCTCATCGACTGTTCAGTTATTAAAAAAATCCACTTCGACACGATTAGAACTGTTACATGGCAACATATCGCCTTCCGCTAAGACGAACAACTTTATTATTGGTACACCCCAAAAACCCTTTAGCTACTTAACAAAACCCGCGTAGCTACTTCTGCTGCTGAATATACTGCGAATTGTCGAGTCAAGCCGCGTCGTGGAAAGCCAGTCCATTCAAGCTGGTCTAAATTAACACACCTTCACACTTACGCTTTGGTTTGTGTGTCAACGGATTTATTGAAAAAATGAATGGCATTTTTTATCAAAATTCATATTTTTCTTCAATTGTCTCATAATGAACATCCTAATAAAATTATATTCGTATGTCACTTTTAATTGGTGACTTGTGTCTCTCCAATATTTCGGTAATATTATATAGAAATCCCGAGAATGAGATCAAATATCATATTTCAATCACGGGCTTAGGAAGCGTCCGGTGTTGTATGCCTGGCTTACCACGGAGGCCGCAGGTTAGCGCCACGGCAAACACCTTGTTTGGAAAGCTTGCCCCACCGTATTTGAGTTGGTGACACTGTTACAGTAATTCGACTGACAGATTGATATTATTAGCCCGATTCACTGCCCGGCGACTATAGTCGTCCTCGCTTAAACAGTAGGTAATTAAGCGTTTTTCATTTACCATTTCAGTCCGCATGGTGCACATTGCACAAGCAATGCGCATAGAGTAGTGTATTAAAATTGCTACGAACTATGTAGCAATTCGCAGTGAATCTGCCTAATATTTCAATATATTTGAATTATGGTTAAATCAGATAGGGTATGGAACGCTCGACTCAAGGCAACCCATCCGTCCCTCCTCGAAAACATTCAGGAAGACTCAGAACGTGCTCTCCTTCTGGCCGTCTCAGTAACTGTATAGGACCATTCGCTGCACGCCCTCTCCACCTGCAACATATAGGCACTATGCCAAATCCTAATTGCTTAAGAATAGCTATATGCTTAAGATTTGAAGCAAGAATGTGTCACTCACACCAAGCATGCACGTGATGCGGCAAGAGTTGTCGTATGCCGGCGCTGTAGCTGGTCAGGTCCAAATTCGGACCGGATTCTTCGAGTGGTTACTAACTGAGCGCTTCTGTGCTTTCGAAGGCACGTTAAGCCGTTGATTCCGGCTGCTGTCTGTGATAGAAGTCGTTAAGCCAAGTTGAGAACTTCTAATAGTCAAGTTGCCCACTCACTTGACAAGCCTAATCCCAGGCAGGCAGTCGCTTTCGTAAAAACTAGTGCCTACGCCGATACTTGGGATTAGATAGCGGACCCCGGGCATCCTTCAGGATGCAACTGTACTGGGAATACCGCTAGGATGATGATGCTCATCAAAACTTAATTCGAAATTTGTCTCTTTCTCCATAAAAGCTCGATATTTTAGCATTGGCTGAAATTTCAATTACAGGTAATTGCAAACGACCTTGTGAATGCGTCGACAAAAATGTACTATCGGCCAATGCTGCGAGTTCACACCTCTAGGATTATTTTGAAATGTACTATACAATGTTCTCCATTTAAATTGTTTATCAAAAGAAACGGCCAGCCTGCAGACAATTTTGTTGAGAAAGTGTGAACCCGTATGGTATTTTGTTGAGAAAGTGTGAACCCGTATGGTATTTTGTTGAGAAAGTGTGAACCCGTATGGTAATTTGTTGTGAAAGTGGGTTGGCCGATAGTACTGCCTATTACCTCTAACAAACAATTCTTATATCGTTAAATAGAAAACCATAAAATCTCGTTATTAGTCTACCTTCGTATATTTAGGTGCTATATTATTAAGATTAGCTATAACAATATCTTATTTAGGTAATGAATATATCAATGCATATAAAATCATGCGCAATAATCGCTACCTCTACATGAAAACACCTGGCAGGGCTCGCACCGTGACCCGTTCTTGTGGGATTATTTATGTAAAGAGTCCAATCCTCATCGGGTACCTATTTACCGGTAGCGATGTAATGTAGACAAGTAGCAGGTAGGGCGCGCGGCGAGCGAGGCTCAGCTGGCCGCCTACACAAACCTTCCTTTATTTATTATCCTCTTCTGACGAAACCCTACCAGAGCGAGCGCATAATTCTCTGATTTTGCTTGCAAACAAGAAGTACTCGACATTTGTTGTCTCGTCATTATCGAAATCGGTAACATATCAAATGGATACGTTTTCTTGAGCATATAATAAATAAATCATGTAGAGTCAACTTACTTAAGCGTTAAAGATGAAACATTCTACATAATCTACTACATAGTTCGATTTGTATAAAAATATTGACTGTTAAATATTGTTAATATTGTGTTTGACGGCCTGTTTAGCCTAGTTGGTAGTGACACTGCCTCCGAAGCTAGAGGTCCCGGGTTCGAATCCCGGCCAGGGCATTATTTGTGCATTTAGCACGGATATCTGTTCCTGGGTCTTGGATGTTTTCTATGTATTTAAGTATGTATTTATCTATATAAGTATGTATATCGTCGTCTAGCAACCATAGTACAAGCTTTGCTTAGTTTGGGACTAGGTCGATTTGTGTAAGACTCTCCCCCAATATTTAATATTTTAGTATATATTTTTTTTATATTGTCCCCTAATATTTTATTTTATCTCTTTTTATGAAATAAAAATACCGTTTGCAGTGTATATTCATTTAGATTGCAATTTCTTTATCCACCCATATTAAAAGGCTAAGCCTTGGTTTTGATTATCGTCAACTACATATTTGCGAAAATAACAACAGATACCTACTTGTATCAGCACTAGCAGGGCCAGATCCTGACTTCGAACCGTGGCATCAATTCTTATGCAAATCAGTTTATTTTTGTAAAGCCAAAAGCTGATCTTCAGTTTCTACCAATTGAAATTAATTGAAAGAATTAATCGCTCAAAATGAAAGATAAATATTTCGATTCATAAATCTCTTCTATCTCGAATTCCCTGATACCGGATGGTAATCGAAAAGATGATTTCACAAATGGAAATTTATTCGTTTCTCTATACGGCATTGGAAATTAAGATCAATGACAACAACAGTAGCGATTCTTGAATCAGAACAAAAAACCTTCCAATAGCGAGTCTGACTCGTACACCGAGGGTTCCGTCAAAATAAAGGATTAGATTATAACTTAAAGGATTGTTAATGATTTAAAAAAGGAAAAAAGGAACTAAAAAGACCACAAATTGGGGGGTCCCACGATTCAAAACGAAGATGCGGCATACCTCGCCGGTGATAGCGGGATAACTATAAACTCCTTTTTTAAAAGACTGGCCAGATATGGAATGGAAAAAAGGGAGAGGCCTTTGACCAGCATTGATCGGGAGATAATTTGTTCTTAATAATAATTAAGAGATAATTATAATATTTATTACTAGCTATTGCCCACGACTTCGTCCGCATCTTCGCTCCTATTGTTCGCAGCGTGATGTTACATAGCCTAAAGCCTTCCTCGATAAATGGACTATCCAACACAAAAAGCTTTTTTCAATTCGAACCAGTAGTTCCTGAGATTAGCGCGTTCAAACAAACAAATAAACAAACAAACTCTTCAGCTTTATAATATTAGTGTAGATTAATAAGCCTCATATCGTGCTGACTGAAGGCCGAGAAGGACATTTACCTACACTTGGCGCACGAGATAACCGCCATGTAGTATGTTAATTCAACGAGCGCTGTCCTGATGGCCATCTCTGAGAACGGTCTAATAGCAAAGAGTCTCTACCCACGCCTCAAGAGACGCTCGCTAGATGGCTGGAAGGGAAGTTGACCACTCCTTGACAAGCCTTATCCTAATAAGGTCGAGTTTCCCCCTTGGGTCGAAACGACAGATGGCAGTCGCTTGCTTAAAAACTAGCTAGTTCTTGAGATTAGGTCGCTGTCTAAACCTCGGGCATCTTTCGGGATGCATCTGTAGTTGGATAATGGTAGGATGATGATGATGATGGCAGGAAAAATATGACGTCATAGCTGGACAGTGTACGGGGTGGCACATGGTCCACCCAAAACACACAAGTAATACTTACTTACATATTACGAGTAGGACTCCTTCTCAACAGTCCTGAAAAATAATCTATATACTAAGTTTCCCACAGGACGGTTAATACCGACGAAGCACGCATTAAGTGGACGTGTGGGTAACATGATATGTAATAATTAATTTGTTGTTTGGATCAATACAACACGTTACATTAAGATATATTTGTATACGCATACATAAATTAGAAAAGAAAAGAGAATAAAAGCAAATATGTCCAAAACCAAGGAACCAGCTAATGCGTCGTCAACAACAATAATCACTTCGGCCTAATATTCGCTACATACCTACTCGTAGTATTCAATGTAACAACATTGCAGCTGCTACGAACTACGGTGCGACGTAGCGCTACGAGCGTAACGTCGCAGAAAAATAATCCTGTAGGATTTACAACATGTAAATATTCTCAATTGCATTGTATTTATTTTAGTGTTTGTTACCTAAAACTATTGTCAGTTATTAGCCGAAAAAAAAACTACTCGTACTCCAGCATTGTACTCCACCACATCAGCCCTAGGACGTCCACTGCTGGACATAGGCCTCCCCCAATTTCATGGGGGGTAAATGCCATAATCGCCACGCTTGGCATGCGGGTTGGCGATCGCAGTATCTCCACCGCACTCTAGGAATGCTGCTGCCCATTCCCCGATGGTCTTGGTCGTAGTTTAAAGACATATCCGGGTTCCGGAGCATTGTACTCGTACTCTGTCAATTAAATGACAGACAGCAGTATTAAAGCAATATTTTTTATAAACCAATGCAAGTCTATACTATAACAATTCATTATATGGCTGGTTGGAGAATCATAATGGATTTCCATACATTAATAATTTTTATACAACTGTTTTCTTTAAGCGGTATGCTTTTTTCTGCTACTATTTCGAGAACTGAGAAACCTTTGACCGTATATTGTACAAAATATACCGGCTACGAGCGTAGCGTTAAGAAATCCTTGGCAGTGAAAGTGAAAACTATGTTAATTTATTTTTACCATACCATATGAAATTAAACGACTTGGCAGAAATTATGTGACTTTTAGAGTAATATTGTATGTAATATTGCATCTCCGAATAAAAGTCCACTCAAATCAAAAAGTGTTCTTTTCTAACCATATAGCACAATTTTTAATGCCAACTTACTTCCACCTTGACTTATATTACGATCGCTTTTCAGAATTGAGTTCCAACGAAGAGGCAAGGCAGGCAGTAATAAGAGAGTTAATCAGCACCGAAGCAGACTACCTTCGACACCTCATCACTCTTGTACAGGTAACATTATATTTATAATAGACAACGTACAAAAAATCTAGCCTAATATTTTATTCAGATTGTCATAAGTACAAGAAAAATTAGGAGATATTTTTTTTTTACTTTAGCTTCCTTTTTTTAGTCATGTCTATCTGCACTTTTCAAAAATGGTGTACTCTAACTAGGTGATAAGATCAGAGTATGTATGTATCAAGGAATGCTTTAGGAAATCGAGTTTTTAATTTTCTTAAGTCTGCGTTAATCACAGCTTTTTCATCACATTTGCAAGGAAATAAATAAGTCTAGCACCAATCCTAATTGAAAAAATCGAAAACTTCACCTCTAGTATCAGCCCATTATCGTTGGGGTGTCCTTGCGAGAGGAGTGCGCAGCTTCAATATTTCAACGAATCATAAAGCAGTATTCTTGAGGTGCGCAGCCAACTAGATTTTCAGCTTCAATATTTTAATCAATCACAGAGACTTATTCTTGTGAAGCGCGGCCAGTAGATTTTCAATTTCAATATTTTAAGCATCACAGAGCAGTATTTCTGTGGAGTGCGGCCAAATAGATGTCACACACAAACTCATAACTCCCTCGAGAGTTATGAAAATCCATAACTCCCGCGGGAGGTCAACCTACGACTACCACCACCACCATATTAGCCGTAGGACGTCCACTGATGGACATTGGCCTCCCCCAAATTCATGGGGGGTAAATACCATATTCGCCACGCTTGGCATGCGGATTGGCGATCGTAGTATCTCCACCGCACTCCAAGGATGCTGCTGCCCATCCCCCGGCAGTTTTGGTCGTAGTTTTAAAATAACTATAATTCAAATTTCAAAATTTCCAAAAACTGACTCGATAAAAATATTCTATATAACTATCGAATCTGCTCACAACATTTCACGTGAATCGGTTGAGAAATGCGACCTGTAGAGGAGAACATCCGGACAGACAGACAGACATACGAAAGAATTTTTGTCGAAAGCTGTAACTGAGACGGATCGCCCGCTTCGCTCGCTCGGTCAATTAAAAGAAATAAGTACACTGGAACCTGTAACATCATACTCGTAATGTATACGGCAGACGGGTAAATAGACACCTTCAAACATGATTAAATAGATGTAATGGTTTGAACATTAGCACTAGTGCAAACGAGTTTCCGATGATGCGCTGTGTTGGGGACGTGTGTGTCTCTAGCTGTCAACACTAAACGAATGCTCGAGTCAATAAAGGGACGGCAACGCGCTTGTCATTCTTCTAGAGTCGCAGCCGTCTACAAACGGACAGGCCGTAAGCTTGTTTGGCACCGTCGTTGAATTAATATAAATATAAATCTTCCTACCCTAAAAAGCTCTGTCGACTATCAAATCTTAGTGTGGGTTGACCAAACAACAGTTACAGACCAACATGGTGCCAGCACCTGTCATCCCATAGATACTCGTACTTGTCAAACTTGCGATACCTACAATTAGATCAAGCACGTAGATATAGAAGTTGTAAGGAGGGGGACGAGCGGACGGGTCATCAGTACATCACACAATAAATGAATACGCGAGCGAAGCGAGCGCGAAATTTTTCTTTTACAAAAAAATCGGCCTAGTGCGTGTCGGACCACGCACAATAAAGGGCTCCATTCCCACCACTAACACTCCACATGTGAAACCACTATCCTTTACTTCGAATCAAAACAGTCGCATCTTCATAGGAAATTCACATGATATCGATATCTCAAAAACTATTAAGCCTAGACTTTTTCAGGTTTTTCTGTAATCTTTAGGTAAAGGACTGTTTTGTGTATTCATTTTCAAAATTGTAGTTAAGGCTTATAGTTTCGGAGATCAATTTTCGTCTATTTTATCAAATCACTTCAAAATTATTTATCAAATATTTATAAAACAATGAGTTTCTCACATTAAGACCTTTTATTTGATAGGTATATCACACGATATAGTTTGTTTTTATTCTCTAATTTACTCCTCAAAATTGCCCCCCATGTCTAAAATAAATATTTGCTCCACGAGTGATCCTTTTTTTTATACCACGCCTGTGAGAAACAAGCGTGATAAGGGTTCCGTTTTTTTTCTTTTTGAGGTACGGAACCCAAAAAACGCAAAAACGTAAATTGAAACACAATGAGGTACCTCCATACATTTTGATAGAAGTGCGGAAAATATGTTCTTCATAAGTCCTGAAAGATCTTGCCACGAGCAATAGTAGCCATACTAATCGACACTCAGAGTTTTTCACAGCGAATTTTACATCCTAAAGCACGATGTAGTTCTAGTTTCGACATGTCCGTCCGTATCTTATAATTCATAAGTAGGCATTTTAATCAAAAACTACACCCCGCAAACAAATAAATAAAATTTGGATAAAAGATGTTTTGTAAGACGCTACGTAGTAAAATAAGCAAAAAATAAAATAAATGGCGGCACTCCATACAAGTAACTGAAAATAAAAAAAAAACTAGGTTAACATGTGGCACTACATCAATCGATCGGTCTTTAAAAATAAATATGAGGTTTCTTAGCAGTTTTATTGATTAAGTGAATATAATCGGAGATAATCGCTCTAAAAGTCACAATAATTGTGATCCTCCCCTAACTTTCGAACCGTGGAATCAAAAAATATGAAAAAAAAAACATGGGAACTATGTCCATGATTCTTTTCTTATTAAACACTGACACCGAAAAATGTTTTTTTTTTTGATGATGCGCAACTCTAAGGTTTGGAATTCTCTGTCGGTTCATATAACCTAGACCTTTTTAAGGCACGAGTGAATAGGCATCTTCGGGGTGAGCTCGCTTAATCGTCGGCATCATCTTTGCCCCCTAGCTAGATGCTGGCCAAGAGCAATCCCATTTATAATAAAAAAAAGATAGATCTAATGGTTTCTAAGTCAGGTATCGCTAAAAAGGTACAGGATAGTGGTTCTAAACTAGGACCAGTAGCAGTAGATACAGAACCCCCCACTGCGCGCTGCCCAAACCGCACTTGGCCGCTTTTATTTAGTATGAATAGTATGATATATGGATCATCCAAATCAGTGATCATCCATTCTTGCAACATCGTAAAAATTGAGCTTGTTGTGCACCACACGAAAAACTGCGAAACTTTTTCACTTATTCGTGTTCTAAAAGCTAAAAGTCATAAACTGTAAGTTTGCAAAATGTAGTACTTTTTTAGGTCATTAAATTTACATCAATTCAATCCCAACTATGCAGCTAAGCTTTTTAGCCCTTTTAGGGACAAAGCTATGGCCTTCCAAGATGGTCAGATTTTGCTGTCGAAAAACGCACGGTTTATGTTATGACTTTTAGAACAAGTTGCGAAATTTCGCAGTTCCTCGCGTGGCCGCGGGCTCAATAAATTATTAGATGCTGCCAATCTAGACTGTTAACACTACCCTACCCTCACTGATGCGTACTACATACTATAAACCAGAAGTACATCGTGCTTTGCAATTTTAATGACAATTCCACTGGGTATAGGGCGAGTGCTAAGAATTGGGACGAGTGAAAATTACGTTTGCGTACGTGTACGTTAGGGGGAAAAATTCGCACTGATCAATCGCCCCAATTGCGGTCGTGGGTTTTCTTTGCGGCTCTAGGAATAACCAGTGTACCATCGAGACCTAAGGGGGGGGGGGGCGGTCCGGACCCCCAGACCCCCCTTATATACGTCCCTGAATCAGATTTTAACAAAAACAGCTTATTATACGATTACACACGATTTGGTGCAACACACCTTTAATGTCTTCCTTTTAGCCTTAGAATGGATACTTATATACGAGTACAAAACGTAAGTCATCAGAATTTTTTACTAACGCGATTATTATTATAATTAATAAGCTATATCAAGTATGTACCGACTACCGCTTAATATAGGTGAATAGCTCGTTTATTTTGGCCGGGAACAGTCACGCGATTGTGGGTAAATTTTAATTAAATTAACTTCGATGTAATGTAATATAATGGTACAATCAGCTGCATTAGCAGTTGACGGGACAAGATGCTCAAAAACATCTTGACACGAGTGATTTTATACGTACAACCGTTACAAGCCAGCTTCCTGGCTTATTGGAACTCTATAAAGCGACCAGTCGGCAATCGCCGCTTGACTCGAGTTCAATGAATGGTCTCACTGAATATCAGTGTCGCGGCGCATGTCCTGTAGCTTGTTTCATGACACCAAGCCGAGTGAGGATTGTTTGGTACATACATATTTCAGTGTTCTACATGTAAGCATCTTTATTATAATTTTTTGGTATCGTGTTAAGTGTGCTAATATTATTCTTCATTTTCTTTATATCTTATCGGCAATTTAAAAGAAGCTCCTGCTGCGTTATGTCTCCTTAGAGCTGGTCCACACTGCTTCGTTGCTTAGCTTTGGGTCTCGTCGCATATCATAAAAATATATGTACAACGTTGTAGCGACGTCGCAGCGTTACGCCGCCAACGCAACGCAAAGCAGCAACGTGTCCACTATCGCCACTCGTAAATAATTGTGGTTTGTGAAATTTAACGATAGATATCTAAAAAATGGAGCAGCATTGTATTGTATTTAAGTGCCTTTGGAGTATATCAAAGTGGTTTTACAGATGCGTCGTTATACAAACTCAAAAAAACGTCCGTTTTTAATTACCCTAACTCTTAAGAATTAGAGGAGTCATGTTAAAGATGGTAAAGAGGATGCGGAGTATTTCGGAAACCATAAGGCTAATAAAAAAGATACTAAGTAAACCCTCCCTTTCTGGGCCCCTTTTTAATAAGGTATACCCTTAGACAGGAGGTTATCTGTGGGGAAACCGTTCTTTCACAAAAGGCAGCAGTCAAAAAAATATTACCACTTTGCATGAGGATATTTAGCTATGATATTATAAGTAAATGTTCTTATTTATTTCTCAATTATTATTCTTTAAGTAGGAAGTTAGTAGGTACCTTTATTATTCCATGTATGTACATACGAGCAGGTAGGTACCTAATTTATGCAGTTACATTAAGTGTAATTTGATATTGACAGAACCCGGAATAACTAGGAAAACATTTGTTATTGTTCGATTCCACCACCACCACCACCATATCAGCCAAAGGTCGTCCACTGCTGGACAAAGGCCTCCCCCAAAATTCACGGGGGGTGTATGCCATAATCGCCACGCTTGGCATGCGGGTTGGCGATCGCAGTATCTCCACCGCACTCCAGGGATGCTGCTGCCCATCCCCCGGTGGTCTTGGTCGTAGTTTTAGGACATACCCGGGTCCCATTGTTCGTTTATTTGAAGTAAATCCATAATAAATAAATTTTATGAAAAAAAAAACCGACTTCAATGGGGGAGGCCGGTGAAAGATTATTATGCTTAGATGGTGCACTCTTAGATTTCATACAATAAAATACAAATGGCTATAAGTATGTCTATAATGGTAGAAGACTAAGTACCCTCAAGTCCTCATAGAATCATGTATCAGAACTCAAGCTTGACAAAAATGTGTCTTGAAAACCTAGCTTGCTTGACAAACAAAACGAAGAGAACAAATCGCCAAACGTGAACTACGCGTCGATGAAGAGTTCCGTTCTGATCATCATCAGCAGTTCCACTTCATCAAATGTCACTTTCAGAATGAAAATGCTTGATTATTTCATGAAAATACTAAAATCACTGTTTGACTGCCTATCACATTTGAAGAGTTCCCTCGATTCCTAATGGATCCCATCATCAGAACTCGATCATGACAAAAATTTATCGTGAAAAATAAAACTGGCTTAACGAATACAGCTAGAAGGACAAACGCTTTTTCTGATAATTTGTCGGAGTTATCATACTCACGACACGAGAATATAAAAATATGGAGTACATCAAATAATAACAAAAAACAGCAATTTAACATAGTGCACCTAAACATAAGATCATTACGTAAGCACTTCAATGAATTATTAGTTACAATTAACCAGAGTCAATGTCAGTTAGATGTGATTATTCTATCGGAAGTGAACATAAAAGAGGATGAAGTTTCTTGTTACAACATAAACGGATACTATGCCTACTCAAAAACGAGGCAAAGCACCAGAGGAGGAGGTATATTAATATATATTAAAAATAAAGTTAACTTCACTGCGGAAGAAGTAAATTGTCTCGGTATGGAATTGCTATATGGAATATTACAGCTAAAGAACAGAAAAATCAACTTATTGTCCATTTACAGACCACCCCATACAAACAAGAATTTATTTATGTATCACTTAGAACTTCTAATTCAACGCATGCCGATCTGTGAAGACCTGATAATTATCGGAGACGTGAATATAGACTTATCAAAAAATAATTTGAATGCAGCTATCATCAGGTATAAAAACACTTTGTGTGGATACGGCCTACAATGCGGCATACCAAGCTCGGAGATAACACGGGAGGCTATTGTGTCCGGTCGCCTGGAGCAATCGTGCATAGACCATGTGTGGGTGCGAGCGAGACGGCAACAAGGGCACAGTGCGTCCGCGGCTGCGAGTGTGATAGAGTGCGGTATATCGGATCACCATATGATCGGCTTAAGTTTGGACCTTGACCGTGAACATTGCAGGAATGCATTGCAAAAAAATACTCGTTTAATATTAGATGATAAACTCGTCAAAGATAAATTAGATAACTTCGATTGGTCACAATTATTGATTATAGTTTGTCCTTTGTTACTTTATCATAAACTTTGTCATATATTTGAATCAGTTTATCGCGAAAGCAAGGTTGAAAAAAGTGTAAAACGAAGTAGGATTACCCAACCATGGATAGATAAGCGGTTATTTATTATGACAGCTAAAAGGGACGAATTGTTTCGAGTGTGGAAGGCGACACCAAGTAATATGAATAGAAGACTGGAATACACTAAGTATCGAAATAAGGTAAATAAACTAATAAATATTGCAAGAAATAAGTATCGCAGACAAGAAATTATAGAATGTCAAAATGATTATAAAAAAATTTGGAACACAATTAACAATTGGTTAGGGCGAATAAAATTAAATGTTGACGAGGTAGTGATGCGATACTTAGGTAAATTAGATAGTATTCATAATATATGTAGTAAATTCTCTGAAACATTTACTCGGGAAATTTTGAATATAAAACACACATGTAACGTTAAATTTCTGGATCGTAACTTTTACGTTAAAAAAATAGATTTATCTTTTAGGTACAAAAAAGTGTCTGCAATTGATATTGAAAAAATTGTTAATAATTTGAGCATAAAAAAAGCGCCAGGCATTGATCAGATTAGAGTGCAAGATATCAAATACATTAAGAAGCAGTTATGTCCCATTTTGGCTAATTTTGTTAATATGTGTGTGCTGAAAGGTGTGTATCCAGAAAACCTGAAAAAATCTATTATTAGACCTATTTACAAAAACGGTAATCACTTAGAATATACTAACTACAGACCCATTGCAATGCTATCAGTAATTAATAAAATCGTTGAAAAAGTGGTCGTCGGACAAATATCAGGTTTTCTGGAGAAACACAACATACTTACGGACGCGCAGCACGGGTTTAGAAGAGGCCGTAGCACGGGGTCGGCGTTGGCACAATTCTCAGACGAAATAAACAGCAGATTGAACGAAGGTAAGCAAGTTCTTGCGCTTTTTATAGATTATAAGAAAGCGTTTGATACCCTAGATCACGAAGTTCTGCTCCAGGCAATGCGAGAATGTGGCATCGCCGGCCCCGTCAACGACTGGTTCCGCAGCTACTTAGCGGGCAGGACCATGCGCACGAGCATCGCCGGGACCACGGGCGCGGAGTGTGACGTCACGCTCGGGGTCCCGACCGGCTCGGTGTACGGCCCTGTCGGCTACGTGATGCTCGTCAACAGTGTTGTCAACGTCGTGCACAAGTGTAAAGTATACATGTATGCGGACGATATGTGTTTACTGTATTCACATGCAGATATGTCGGAAGCCCATAAAAATATTCAGAGCGACCTTGATAACGTAATTAAATGGGCCCATGATAACGGAATAATTATAAATTTAACAAAAACTAAATGTATGCACATATACTCCCCATACAACCGTAAGGCTGCTTCTGTAAATTATAAGGACTTTGGTGTCGTCGGTCACGGGTACGACTGTTTACACAACCACTTAAATAATATTTGTAACTGTAAACCGTTAGAATACGTACATACATATAAGTATTTAGGCATGCACGTTGATAACCACTTCAATTGGAAAACACATGTCACTGCAGTTTGTTCTAGACTTCGTTCAGTTCTAAGTAAGCTGTACCACTTGAACAAAGTAGTTAGTAAGAAAACCATGCTCGTTGTGTATTATGCGTTATCTGACTCTGTTATTAGTTATGGCCTCAGTGTTTATGGTAGAACATTTCAAACATATTTAGACGAAATTAAAAAATTACAAATAAGGTCTTTGAAATACATTGTCAATAAAAAAACTAAAAATAATCTTAGAGGTAATTACGACAAGATATACAAAATATGTAAAATACTACCTATACATCAAAGGGTGCAATATATGATAGCAATAGAAAATTATTTTAACGATGAGTATAAGGTATTAAAACAAAATAAATATAGAACAAAAAATATAAGGATAAAGAAATATGTACAGAAATCTGTTAAAAACTATTATGGCAAAAGAACTAATATATTTATGGTACCAAAAATATACAACGAGATTGAGTGGTTAAGACAGGAAAAAAAGTGCAGCATAATTGAATTAAAAAGTAGATTAAAAAAGATATTATTGGAAAAATTACCTTAATCCTTAAAAAAGCATGTTTACCATTATAAAAACCTTATAAAAATACTGCATTGTCATGTTTAGTGTTTAAGTATAGTTTATAGTATAGTACCTAGCATTAGTTAAAATGAGCGCGATCTCGCCAACAAACTGTTATCGCAGTTTGGCGAGTAACTTAAGTTTTGATTTGTTAAGTACTTTTTGATAAATAAATTAAAAAAAAAAATCGCCAAACGTGAACTTTTCGTCGTTGAAGAGTTCTGTTCTGATCATCATCAGCAGTTCCACTTCATCAAATGTCACATTTTTTTATGATAATGCTCGATTTGTTGATAAAAACACAAAAATCACTGTATGATTGCCTTTAAGATTTGAGGAGTTCCCTCAATTCCTCATGGATCCCATCATCAGAAATCGAGCATGTCAAAAATTAATCATGAAAATAGAACTTGCTTAACAAACACAGCTAGGAGAACAAATCGCCAAACGTGAACTTTTCGTTGTTGAAGACTTCTGTTCTGATCATCATCAGCAGTTCCACTTTATCAAATGTCACATTTTTGTATGAAAATGCTTAATTTGTTGATAAAAACATAAAAATCACTATATGTTTGCCTTTAAGACTTGAGGAGTTCCCTCGATTCCTCGTGGATCCCATCACTAGAACTGCGTTTCGACAAAAACGGAACCAATTTGGATATATGCACTTACAATCAAAAAAGAATTTTTAAAATCGGTTAACATATGACGGAGGTATGGAGTAACAAACATTAAAACATTCTGGGTGAGCTCGCTTCATCGTCGGCCTCATCTTTGCCCCCTGGCTAGATGCTGGCTAAGAGCAATCCCATTTTTAATAAAAAAAAAAAAAACTTACTACCGAATTGATAACCTCCTCTTTTGAAATCTTGAAGTCGGTTAAAAAGCGGCCAAGTACATGTCAGGCCACGCGCCATGTAGGGTTCCGTAGTCCACCCGTGACATTATGTGCATTTTAAATGTCAAAATAAATTATTCTTTATTTGACATAACTAACTGCAAAACAAAATTCAATAAATTCGAAAGTTTTTTTTAAAAAGTAGCTACTTTATGTACATATTTTAAATTCGGCTATAGTATACAGTAGCAACCGTTTAACTGGAAAAGGCGAAGGGACTCCAACAAAAAATACCAGTTTAAGAAATCCTATCACGCAAACTCATGAGTCATGACATAATAAAAATGGTCAAAGCAAGCTAACATTATTTTTAAATGAGCTATCTAACGATATCCCATACTATAGGTACCCTAAAATTTTATTCTTGAATTTATGATAACGTTTAGTGCGTGACGTGATTGATATATATACTTATGCCAAATTAGAGCTTTCTAGTAATAACGGTTACTGAGCGAAGCCGCGGTATAGACAGACGAGCGAACGGACATGGTGAAACTATAAGGGTTTCTTGTTTACTACGGAACCCTAAAAAAATTTCTGGAATTCTGAAAATCGACATGGGTATTGTTTTTATGATATATACGTTATTTCGTCATCACAGGTCATAATCATAATATAGCTGTTACATTGGTGTTTGAACAAAAAGAACAAAACCATGATGAGCCCATTAGGCATACGAAAATAAAATCACAGTCAGGTCAATATGATATGAAATGAATTAATTAGCTTATACAATGCAATATTTTTTACTAAAATGGCATCGGTTTTGAAAGTTTGTGCCAAATTTCAAGAAATAACTGACTGACTGAGTGACTGACATATCAACGCACAGCGCAAACTGCTGGTTCTAGAGATTCCAAATTTAGTGTGTAGGTTCCATATAAGGTCTTGAGGTGCATTAAGAAAGGATTTTTCAAAATTCAACCTTTAAGGGGGTGAAATGGGGGTCCGAGGTTTGTATGGGGAATCAAGATTAGTTGGATTATTTTATTCGAAACTTCACAGGAGTATTTCTAACGACAAATGAGTAAACATGTGTTTAAGGTTTTTTGAGAAATCAACCCCTAAAAGGGGGAAATCTGGTGACAAATTCTGAAAATCGATATGGGTGTTGTTTCTATGGTTTATCGGGTCGCTGATTACGTAAACAACAATGATTTTAAAATCCCACGTGGAGGAAGTGAAATACCATCCCCTCTGTTGGGGTCCAAGGGCGTTGGAATGTCTAAATATTAATATGGGTGTGATTTTTATGATTTTTTGGGTGGTTAATTTCGAAAATGGCATTGATTTTGAAATTTAATATTGCGGGCATGAAAACTTAAAAGTAGATTCCAAATTGCAAGAAGAAACTGACTGACTGACTGAGTGACATATCAACGCACAGCCCAAACTGCTGGTTCGAGAGATACCAAATTTGGCATGTAAGTTCCTTATAAGGTCTAAAGGTGCATGAAGTGCCTTGAGTTCCCTATGAAGATACGACCTTTTTTGATTCAATGTATTGTAAGTGGTTTTATTAGTGCCGTCCGATACGATTTCGACATAAATCGATATTTGAGGGTCCGAGAGCTCCCCTAATACGTCTCCGAGGTAAAATTTGGAAAAAGTCGCAGTCATATTGATGTTCTTTTTTTTTCGTCCCGATTTCGTTCAAAATCGATATCTGAGCGTCCGAGAGGTCTCGTAATACGAATCCGAGGTAAAATTTAGAAAAAGAGGCGGATATATTCATTTTTATCATTTCCGTCCCGATTTCGTTCAAAATCGATATCCGAGAGAATTCTTAATACGAATCCCAGGTAAAGTTTGGAAAAAGTGGCAGGCATATTAATTTTCTTCATTTCAACCCGATTTCGTTAAAAATCGATATCAGAGCGTCCGAGAGGTCCCCTAATACGAATCCGAGGTAAAATTTTGAAAAAGTGGCAGCCATATTGATTTTCTGCATTTCCGACCCGATTTTGTTCAAAATCGGTATCAGAGCGTCCGAGAGGTCCCTTAATACAAATTTGAGGTAACATTTGAAAAAGTGGCGGCCATATTGATTTTCTTTATTTTCGTCCCGATTTCGTTCAAAATCGATATCTGAGTGTCCGAGATGTCTCTTAATACGAATCCGAGGTAAAATTTGTGAAAGTGGCGGCCATATTGATTCTTTTTCCGTCCCGATTTCGTTCAAAATCGATATCTGAGCGTCCGAGAGGTCTCTTAATACGAATCTGAGGTAAAATTTGGCATTCCATACATGCCTGTATGCAAAAAAGTTTAATGTTACTATTTAGGCGTATGGGGTATCTATGGATTTTCTTTTAAAAACGACATAGAGGTTTCGATATTTTTTTCCATTTAAATCAACCTTTAGATTTTTTTTATCGTATGACATTTATTTACGAACCGTAATATTTTCGAAAATCAAGTACGGTTGCCAGTTTTTGTTGCACTTTTAGCACCACCAAGGTCACGTGTAGGGTAACGGTAGTTACTCCCTACGGACGTGGTGCAACTTCGACCCCCCTTTGTCAAGTGAGTGGGCAACTTGACTGTTAGTAGTTCGCAAGCCACTCGAAGGCCTCTAACTTGGCTTAACGATTGCAGCCGGGATCAACGGCTTAGCGTGCCTTCCAAAGCACGAGAGTCAGTTAGTAACCACTCAAAGCGGTCACCCGTCCAAGAACTGACCTGCGCCCACATTGCTTAACCTCGCACACCGCACGCGGTAGGCGGGTGCCGCTGGGCCACGAGCGCTCTAAATTCTTGATAGTTTGCGCCAAATTGCAATTCAATCGGTCCAGTAAAAGCAACTTGGTTGTAACAGACGGACTGACAGTAAGGAGTACGAATGGAAGTGAGGCCAAATTTTCTTTTTGGATGCTCCAATGGGAACTGGCAAAACCTTCCTAATAAATTTAATTTTAGGAAAAATAAATGTTACACGTGATATTGAATTAGCCGTACTTCAAAGGACCAGATTTTATGACCGCTGCGCGCTACTTGGTCGTTTACAGACCTATTGGTGTTACTGTAGTACACATATACTTTTACTAAGGGCCATTTAAGACATGCTTTTATATCATCGGCCCTTTCCTCTTCGGCCTCTCGGAAATGTATGATAATGGTTTTCGATCCTTATTTTTGCCAAAATCAAATGAAATTCAACAGTTTGCCGATTCTCAGAAGGTATACTGACTTTTCATCTATTCATCTGTTAATGAATCACAATCACCAAACTTCGTATACCGAAACCCCCAGAATGTAACAACTACTTTTCTGGAGACCGCATCTAAATCGGTTCAGCCAAACGCGAAATAATCGTGGACAAACAAACGAACCTGTTTTTTGTAGACGGTTAAAAATTTCGCTTAGTACGCGGGCGAAGCCGCGGGCAAATGCTAGTTATATATACGACTAAATTCGATGACTTACTATAATAACTCTTATACACACCATCATCAAAGCAGCATCACATTATCGTCGTATGTGCGAAATCTTAATTGAAAAGTTGTTAAATTAAACACAAATTCTTACTAGAAAAGTTAAACCAAGACTCTTTAGAAACTAGTCAAACCCGCGACTATACATACTTATATATAAAAAGGCTGCATATATTAAATCGGTAGTAACGAAATGACGAATGAAAAAGGGCTCGTTTTGTTCGGGATTCATATTTCTTTCGATGTGTCGGAACCAGAACAAGATTATCGGGAGTACCTATTCCACTGAAAGGTTAATCTCCAAATATCGAGGGCACTAGGTAGCTCCAGTCCAACGCGGCAACTTCAGTGAGATCGATCACGGTGCTCCTCCGCCCCATTCAAGGGTCCGCGAAGGGCAAGAGGGAGCACGGCCTGACGCACTTAAATGTTTGTTTTTGCTATGAATTGATATCTATTGTCCTCCTCAATAGTAATTTGTTATAGCCTTCGTGCGATAACAGTATCTTAAGGACCATTTTCTTACTTCTGGTGATTTTTAAGAGATTGACAAAAAAAATCAAGCGTCTACTATGCTCAGTTCAGTTCAGTCAGCTATAGAAGACAAGTAATATCATTTTTGTTTATCAAAAGTAGGATATTTTCAATTGCGCGCGGGAAATGAAAATTCAGTGTTTCGTGAAAGGGCTCTCATCTAGACGAGTTTTTGATATGTGCAGATGAAGAGGGAGACGCGAGCACGCGCTTGTCGCTAATGGCCATATTACTCGTATGCTGAATGTAATTCGTAATCTCGTAACAAAGAAATTCAAGGATTTTCCAACAAACAAATACAAACAATGTAAAAAATTCACTTGTAATCCATTGAAATGAAGTAATAATTGTTATGAAAGGAGACGTATACAATGATACATTATCTTTTCATGTAAAGGTACAAAATATGATAGTTCTTCGGCATGGGCCTCATTACTCTCATGCATACGAGTTACAACTTACAATGGTCTGTATTTGTAATACTTAATTCATTATTCTTAACGACTTGCAAGGCTTCTTTTTGTCAATTAAAAAAAGTTTATATATGTTAGAGATATGCGAACATATCGATTACCATAATACCTGATTACGATTGAGTATACCTAATTTGATACGTCGTTTTTTTGTTGCGCTATCCTCAACTTTGAATTATTATACTGATTTAGAGATGATGACAGATTTCAAACAATACCATATTAGAATCCTCCCAACTCTAAATTCAAAATAAAAATCGCTTAAGAGCATGTCAGGCCTGCTCAGTGTAGGGTTCTGTAGTTGTCCAATGAACTTACTCTAAAAAAATCAATAACAAGCAAATGGGAATACTTTCGCAGCGATTCATACTCGTACGTCTTTTACTAAGAAGGGAATACTTTTTACAATAGCTCAAAAAATGTTTGATGAAGACCTCTATTCATTTTGAAATACCTATCCAACAACACCCCCACCACCACCACCACCATATCAGCCCTAGGACGTCCACTGCTGGACATAGGCCTCCCCCAATTTCATGGGGGGGTAAAAGCCATAATCGCCATGCTTGGCATGCGGGTTGGCGATCGCAGTATCTCCACCGCACTCAAGGAATGCTGCTGCCCATCCCCCGGTGGTCTTGGTCGTAGTTCACACCCCACACCATAGGATTGAAGCAAAAAAAAAACGTCCCCACTTTACATGTCCACTTTACATCCGCATTTTGCTGAGATGGGACCGTTTCGTGACAACACATTTCAGTTGTACTATAATGTTATGATATTATTGTGGTCACGAATAAACGGTTTATTATTATTATATTATTATTACATGTAGGGGAAGTATCCTGAAAAAAGTTGTATAGGGTTTTATTTTACGACTTTGTCTGTATATCCATACCAAATTGCAGCTTTCTAGCACTAACAATTACAGAGCAAAGTCTCGGACAGACAGACGGACAGACTACGGAACCCTTAAAAACAACATTTCATATCATAATTGAACGTACCTCCGTCCTGATTGCGTGCCCTGTTTTCAATACAAAATGGAACGAAACCACGAATACCACAGTATATTCATAATAATAATATTAATAGCCATTTAATTATTATAAACAATATAGTGTATATACAGGTAACCATTTGGTCATGTTATTTATTTTTGTAACTCTCAAGCCATCGATACTTTTCAGGGTTCCGTACCTCAAAAGGAAAAAACGGAACCCTTATAGGATCACTTTGTTATTCGTCTGTCAGGACTCTTAATGCCGAGAACGCGTAGAGTTATTGAGTTGAAATTAAAACAATACGCTCAGGTCTACAGTCCCTTGAAGCTGTGACAAAATCAAACTTCAAAGTTAGCGTAAAAAAATCTATTACCTTACTACCGTTTATGTTGCAAAAACGTATATTTTAACACTCTCTAGGGGCAAAACACAAGCACTTCCGTAAAACTGAAAAAGCACGTTTCGTCTACTTTGTAAGCTACTATATGAAAAACATAGAATATACAGGGTGTGGCCTGTAATAGGAGCAAAAAATTAAACGGTACATTTTTGTTTATCAAAAGTAGGATATTTTCAATTGCGCGCGGGAAATGAAAATTCAGTGTTTCGTGAAAGGGCTCTCATCTAGACGAGTTTTTGAAAAAAGTTGTATAGGGTTTTATTTTACGACTTTGTCTGTATATCCATACCAAATTGCAGCTTTCTAGCACTAACAATTACAGAGCAAAGTCTCGGACAGACAGACGGACAGACTACGGAACCCTTAAAAACAACATTTCATATCATAATTGAACGTACCTCCGTCCTGATTGCGTGCCCTGTTTTCAATACAAAATGGAACGAAACCACGAATACCACAGTATATTCATAATAATAATATTAATAGCCATTTAATTATTATAAACAATATAGTGTATATACAGGTAACCATTTGGTCATGTTATTTATTTTTGTAACTCTCAAGCCATCGATACTTTTCAGGGTTCCGTACCTCAAAAGGAAAAAACGGAACCCTTATAGGATCACTTTGTTATTCGTCTGTCAGGACTCTTAATGCCGAGAACGCGTAGAGTTATTGAGTTGAAATTAAAACAATACGCTCAGGTCTACAGTCCCTTGAAGCTGTGACAAAATCAAACTTCAAAGTTAGCGTAAAAAAATCTATTACCTTACTACCGTTTATGTTGCAAAAACGTATATTTTAACACTCTCTAGGGGCAAAACACAAGCACTTCCGTAAAACTGAAAAAGCACGTTTCGTCTACTTTGTAAGCTACTATATGAAAAACATAGAATATACAGGGTGTGGCCTGTAATAGGAGCAAAAAATTAAACGGTACACTATTGAGCTCTTCAGCAATTATTTCCATATGCTTTTAATTGAAAAAAAAAGTTATGCTTTGGAATTTTTTTCGTAAACTTAGCTTATATGTACTTTTTTACTCTACTGGAGCAATATTAATAACTATTTATTTAAAAAACACAAAAAAATTATACAAAATATTTTCAAAATCCCAAAAATATCCTTTTATACCAAAAATGCCACAACGATTATGAGTAACAACTTGAAGCAACCTCAAAATCAGCATTGACTGCCGCGCTATAATCTCTGGGCGCCAAGATCCATTACTTGGAGGTCATAACTTTAGATCAAAATTTCTCTCAATTGAAAAAAGATTTTTTTTTGTGGACACAACAGGTTACTGTAGGTGCTCTAAGGAAGCGTCCTTTAAATTTATAGCTCCTATTACAGGCCACACCCTGTATAACGTTATTATTACCGTTTACACCACAACAAGAATTATGTTCCATCCAGGGATCGAACTTTTCGTGCCAATGACGTATAATTGACCTCACACTGCATATAGGATGGTTCCAATTGGTGTTGTAGTAATTATCAATGTTTAATCGTCAATCGTTTAAAAAATTAAATTAAATTAATATTGGGCTACAATCTTACACAAATCGAGCTAGTCCCAAACTAAGAAAACCTAACCATGATGAGAATTTAACCATGCATTTATGATAGCATTTTTTCAAATGCGGCCTATTGTATCCAAAGATTATATTAAACCCTTCTTTTTCTATTTAGAAATTTAAATAATAAGCAGGTGAGGAACTCATAGTCTTTCAAGTTTTATAACAGGTCATATAAATGTTTAATCTAAATAAGGATTTCTTTTCATATTTAGAATTTTAATTTATAAGCAGGTGAGGATCTCATGGTCTTTCAAGTTTTATAACAGGTTAGAGAAATGTTGAATCTAAATATGAACGGAAACTCTCTATGATGACGAGGTTTGTTTAATTATTGGTAATAACTGGTATTACACATTTACCAGTCACAAATACTTGCAGTATTACCTAATGTTGTACTTTATAAGTTGTGATGTGACAGGCAAATTGCGTTTGTAATAGGGACGTAATTGTAAAAAGTGTATGTGTACATGATTATTGATTAATGAATGATGATTTATTGATTACAATAAGACTAATTAAAATCACCTATATGGAGCGTGACGTCACCGGCACGAAAAGTAAGACCCCTCCCGTTACCTACAAAAAAATGTTACAAATGTCATAGTAATTTTGATAGACTTGCCTGAGTAGCGGCTTGATCCGCAGGCCAATGTGGGAATAACGAGGACGGGGCGAAGATAATTGACAACAATTTAGCCGTATCAAGCATTATCTCGGGACGAAATTAATTTAGCCCTTGAAATCCGGCCCTACAGCTTCTGAACCATATGATGAGATACTCGTCTTAGTTCTTGCTTATAAACATTTCATTAATATATTAAGAACAATATTATTCAATTCAATTCTCAGTACATGGTTCCATACACATAATTACAATTTAAGAAAAATGTTAGTAATAATAATGATAACTATGTTAGTAAGCAAAGTATAAATGGTTATGATTTTAAAATTACAAATAATAAAATTAATTAATTTAAAAAAATTGCTCTAGTGGCATTATCCATATTATACTCATTCTCGTTAACCAAGTAAATATAATATAAAGTAAAAAGGCTTTTAGGGTTCCGGAGTAAACGAACGGACGGACATGGCGAATCTATAAGGGTTCCTGTTCCTTCTCTGTACACGGGGTGTGGCCTGTAATAGGAGCAAAAAATTAAATGGTATACTATTGAGCTCTCCAGCAATTATTTCCAAATGGATTTAATTAAAAAAAAAATCTTAAAATATTTTTTACGCAAAAGTAGCTTATATGTACTTTTTTACTCTACTGGAGTGATATCAATAACTATTTATACAAAAAACACTAATCATTATTTACACTAAATATTATCATCTTTATGCGGATGATTTACAGATTTATACGGCGGCTAGCTTGAATGATTTCCCTTCCCTGATTGACAAAGTGAATTGCGATCTTGAGTCGATTCGCTCCTGGGCGATGCGGTATGGTTTGAGTGTGAATGCTAAGAAGTCGCAGGCAATCGTTATTGGCAGCACTAACTTTGTGTCCAAACTTTCCGAGCTGGTGATTCCCGATATCCTTTTTGATAACAAGACCATTCCTTTATCGTCTTCTGTTAAGAACCTGGGTATCATCATAGACCAAACGCTATCCTGGTCACCTCATATTTCGGAAGTAAGTAGGAAGATTTTTGCTTCGTTACACTCTTTGAAGCGTCTGCAAAACTTCCTTCCCCTTGAAACAAAAATCACTCTCGCCCAATCTCTCTTTTTGCCAATAGATAGATTATGGTGACATTGCTTTTGTCGACCTTAGAGAGGAGATACTTGACAAGCTGGATCGCTTGCAAAACATCTGCATTCGGTATATATTTGGTCTGCGCAAGTTTGATCATGTATCCCACTTTCGTTCACAACTCGGCTGGCTTCCGATTCGTCGTCGTAGAGATGTGGATGTCCTGGCATTGCTTTTCAATGTGTTGTTTAACTCTGCTTCCGCTCCTTACCTCTCTGAGAGATTCCACTTTCTGGCAGCCAACAGAACGAAGGCGGTAACCGGTTACCGCCTTCGTTCTAATGCTAACGCCAATCATAATAGGTCGCGTGCTTATAAGAGATCGTTCACTGTGCGGGCTGTTAAGCTGTGGAATGGGTTACCGGTGTTCGTGAGGCAATCCCAAACTATAGCATCCTTCAAGGCTGCAAAAAGAATATGGCTGTCCGACTCCTGGCTATTTTCTTTATTATTAAGTTTAGTATCGTATTTATTGTTTATATAAACATAATTACTTCACACACAACTTTTTATTTTATTTTCGGCTGTAAGTATTTTATTTTATAATACCCTAAATATTTTGTCGTATTTTCTATTGATATATATACCGATTCGCGTTTTTTATATTCTTATTTGGTATTCAGGTAATGTGTATTCAAAATGAATTTGTTTTGTTTTAAATTTCTGTTTCAGTGCATAATTCACAGTGTGTTTATCTTCATCTTCCATTGTTTTCTTTCAACTCATTTGCTCAAAGGTTAGCTGGAACAGATCCCTTAAAGGGATAAGCTCGCCTTTGTACTTCCAATTTTTGTTTGTTTGTCATTTTACCTTGTTTTATGTACAATAAAGCAATACATACATACATGCAAAATTAATTAAAAAATGGTTTTTCCAAAAATATCCTTACGATTTATGAGTCATAACTTGAAACAACCTCAAAATCAGCATTGACTGCCGCGCTATAATCTCTGGGTGCCAAGATCCATTACTCGGAGGTCATTACATTAGATCAAAATTTCTCCCAATTGAAAAAATGAAATTTTTATGGACACAAGATGTTACTGCAGATGTTCTAAGGAAGCGTCCTTTAAATTTATTGCTCCTATTACAGGCCACACCCTGTATATAGTTTCGCCGCGTCCGTCCGTCAATGTCTTGCGTCAAATATCTTGGGTTTTACTCATATCGAAGAATCACATAAAACACAAACATGGAGAAATAAACAACAAATTTAGAAACCAATACTAGGTCTCTTAGGAAGCTCTCAGCAACAAACTGATAGAATACTGCTCCATCATTAATAGTTATTTATACAAGGCTGCAAAGTTGTTGTTTTGGTGCATGTGCTTGTATTGAAAGCCAAGTTAGCGAAGGGTTGTATGATTGAACCACGAGCGAACGAGTGGACCAAAAGTACAAACCTGCGCGTAGCGAGGCTTTCAAGGCACGAGACGTAAAACAACTTTGCTGCCGACCGAAATGCACAATTTTTCAATTCACCACCGTGAAGAAAATTATTCATGTATAATGAAGTCGTATATAAGTTTTACTCATTTTCAATAAAGACCTGTTTAAATCTCATGTAAACCAGACATTTTATTAATTTTTAGCATTAAAATACATGAAATAGTTTCTATTCCTACATTAAATGAGTCGTATTATTGTTGAGTATTCACGGGTAACATAAGGCTCAAGTAGGCATATTTCACCCTTTCCACTAACTTAATATTACTTTCCACTAATAAATATATTCTGCACTGATATATATCAACAAAAAACATTATTTTGATTTTTAGAACTTAACTAAATCAATCAAAACATAATTAAACGTATGGCACTTTTTTTAAACCGAGAGTTTTTTTAAAACTATCATTGGTTAGGTTACGAACTTTTTTTTCATGTTACTAGTAGTGAAATGTTGATAAGGAAACGAAATTGTGTCAAAAACGATATGTTTGTATGTATAGCCGCTTTGAAGTTTCAAGACTGCGACGGCGGCGAACAAGCTTACGGCCTGCCTGATGGCAAGCTGACACCGTAGCCGATAATTAAAAATATAAATTTAAAAATATAGTAATAAATATTAAAGACAATTTCACATTCATGATTATTTGTAAGCTTCTTTTCACAATCTAAAAACCGATATTTTACCAAAAAATACTCGAACTAGCTTCAGAACGCGCATATCATACATAAAACCATAACATGAAAACATAATCCCATTAAAATCAACCAAGTCAGCTGACGTCAGAAATTTTAAAAAGCAAATATTACATGCTCACTTTACGTCCGAATTAACAATGTGATGGTTGGGATTAAATCCAGTCAGCGGGTGGATGGAAACTGAACTGCCTGCCTTAAGTTGCCTGGAATTAAGATCTGGTAATAGGTGCCAACCGAAAGTTGCACCGAAAAATCGCTCATGCGTGTATTAGAATACCCGACCTATCTGTTAGGGACGTGGCCAAAAAAACTACGAACATTGGCAAGTAATGTCCACCGATGATAGTCTCTTGTGACGGAATATAATACACTTATACTCCGTCTAACTCACCGTATATTCCAAAGCGCTTTTTTTTCTACGCCGTCCGTTTCGCCGTGTACAACCATCGTTGACCCAGAAACAGCCAAGCTTGCAGACAGTGTGTACCTAGTAAGACTGTGGCGCATAGCTGCCCAGTCGGAAATTGATCGATTGCAACGTGCGCTCCCGCCGAAGCGCGCGTCAAGTGCTTGGCATATGGACGTGACATATCGCCTAGAGCAGCCGGAACCATTCTAAGCTAGCATGTACAAATATAGGCAAACATGAAACAGAATTTGAGGGGTGATACCTTTATTAAGTTTCTAATGAAGCACACCTTGTAGTGCACAAATGTAGGCGTATTTATTAAATTATATTTTAGCAATGTAAGGATTCAAGTATGTATTTGTAATACGCGAGTGAAGCCGCGCGGGGCAGCTAGTATTTATATAAAAGCTAAAGAATAATATCCTCAATACTATCTAGAAGTGTAATATACCCAATGAATTTCTTCCGCCTAGAATGGTAAATCATATATAATCAATATGATAATTTTGAATAAGATATTTTTATGCGTTTATTAAAATAGGTTTTTATCACACTTGCTCGTAATGGGTCTTATTGCACGCAGGCGTATAGAACAGTTAGAGCCAATTTACCTCCCGCGAGAGTTATGGGTTTTTATAACTCCCTAGGGAGTTATAAAAATTCATAATATATATACATAATGAAATGGAGTTTAAGATAGATATACTACATATCAATTTAGTCTTTCAAATCAAATTAGAGAAGTCGACCCAACTTTTCCTTTAAAAACTCAATACTCTCAAAACAGCTAAACCAATTTTGATAAAACGAAATCCCACCAAAAACATTTCATGTAAAATGTTGCCAAGACCACATAAGGTTTGCCCTGTGAAAAAGATATCAGATCTCATGTAGAGCCAAGCTTCTGAATCTACACGGCCTAACTCTACCGACCCTAAGTTCAACAAATTCTACATATCAGTAAATATGTATGGCTTCGCCGTTTCGCTACCGTCGTGGAGGTGATGCTAATATTTAGTTACTTTTAGTTAGTGTAGAATTTGTTAAAGTTAGGGCCGGTAGAGTTAGGCCGTGTAGATTCAGAAGCTTGGCTATACATGAGAACTGATATCTTTTTCAGAGGGCAAACCTTATGTGGTCGTCTTGGCAACATTTTACATGAAATGTTTATGGTGGGATTTCAGTTCTTTTTGTAAGGCGGAGGTTCCTGTAAGTACTTATTAATAGGTTTTTTAGTTACTGTCTACAGTCCCGTGTAAACTTTCATGTCCTAATTCATAAAATTGGTGAAAGTGTCATATAAACTTCCAACCCCCCATTTTAGGGGATGGGGGGCGAAAGTTATAAGTTTATGATTTTATTTATTGGTTGTATACTAAACTTAGATTACATACCAAATTTCAGCTTTCCAGCACTTCAGGAAGTAGCCAAAAGTTTTGATGATCATCAGTGTGCCAGTGAGTTTGTCAGTGACGAAATCGGTGTATTTTAGATACTAATAAAATCTAAAGTATTAAAGCTATTCAATTGAGACTTTGTATGTTTAATAAGTCTATTATTGACATCATATCCAGAGAATATGAACTATCTGGTACATCGTAAACCAACTTTATGAGGGTTCAAAAAAACGACGAAACACTTCGAGAAAAGGTAGGTAGTGCCCTTGCGCTTCGCTTGGGTCGTTTTGGCGGGGGCAATACCGTGCCCCCTGATTAAAAACCATCTCGATTAAACTCGCTTTTGATTAAAAAAAACCGCGTCCAAATCGGTCCGTTCGTGTAGGCGCTACGGTACCATATACAGACAGGCACACTTTTTGCGTTGGGGGTTAAAAATGGACGATAATAGTAATAAGTATCGCTACGTTTGATGATAAATTGTCTATTTTTACAAGATTTATTAAACCTGTACTGTTTGAATCAATTCGAATTCAAAAGTTCAATTTTTATAAAGATCTAAATATAAATCAATTTAAGAAAATGATAAATATTACGCTTCTAGATAAGTGTTTTTACTCATTGAATGACTATTTTAATCATGACTTTGACTTAGTTTATTAATTTTATTGTGTATAAAGATGAAATAATTTGTATGATTAGTGTTCCACTCTCCATTTTTGCATGCTGTATAAACAGTAGGACATGTTGCGCTTAATTAAGTTACACCTAAGACCACATTTATATGTACACACATGTTCAGCAAATTAATAAAATTTCATTTCATTTGTATATTGTCCGTCAAAATATGCAAATCTAAAAAGCATATTTCTGAAAATACAGTTCCTAAAGTTTAATAGATATTTTAATAATTAAGAAGAATAATAAAGTGGTTAAAACGATCCGAAATAATTTTAAAGAAAAAAAAACCGACTTCAATTGGGGAGGCCGGTGAAAGATTATTATACTTAGATGGTGCACTCTTAGATTCCATACAATAAAATAAAAATAATTATAAGTATGTTTATAATCGTAGAAGACTAAGTACCCTCAATTCCTCATGGAATCATGGAATCATGGAAAAACCTTGCTTGCTTGACAAACAAAACGAAGAGAACAAATCGCCAAACTTGAACTACGCGTCGTTGAAGAGTTCCGTTCTGATCATCATCAGCAGTTCCACTTCATCAAATATCACTTTTATGAATGAAAATGCTTGATTAGTTCATGAAAATACTAAAATTACTATTTGTGTGCCTTTCACGTTTGAGGAGTTCCCTCGATTCCTAATGGATCCCATCATCAGAACTCGAGCATGACAAAAATCAATCGTGAAAATAGAACTTGCTTAACAAACACAGCTAGAAGGACAAATCGCCAAACGTGAACTTTTCGTCGTTGAAGAGTTCTGTTCTGATCATCATCAGCAGTTCCACTTCATCAAATGTCACATTTTTGTATGATAATGCTCCGTTTGTTGATAAAAACAGAAAAATCACTGTATGTTTGCCTTTAAGATTTGAGGAGTTCCCTCAATTCCTCATGGATCCCATCATCAGAAATCGAGCATGACAAAAATTAACCGTGAAGATAGAACTTGCTTAACAAACACAGCTAGGAGGACAAATCGCCAAACGTGAACTTTTCGTCGTTGAAGAGTTCGGTTCTGATCATAATCAGCAGTTCCACTTCATCAAATGTCACATTTTTGGATGAAAATGCTCGATTTGTTGATAAAAACACAAAAATCACTATATGTTTGCCTTTAAGATTTGAGGAGTTCCCTCAATTTCTCATGGATCCCATCATCAGAACTGCGTTTTGACAAAAACAGGACCAACTTGGATATATATACTTACAATCAAAAAAAGAATTTTCCAAATCGGTTAAGAAATGACGGAGTTAAAGAGTAACAAACATTAAAAAAAAAAAAAAAAAAAAAACCTTACAACCGAATTGATAACCTCCTCTTTTGAAATCTTGAAGTCGGTTAAAAACAGACTTCAATGGGGGACGCCGGTGAAAGATAATTATACTTAGATGGTGCACTCTTAGATTCCATACAATGAAACAAAATGGCTATAAGTATGTTTATAATGGTAGAAGACTAAGTACCCCAATTCCTCATGGAATCCTCCATCAGAACTCAAGCTTGACAAAAATGTGTCTTGAAAACCTAGCTTGCTTGACAAACATAACGAAGAGAACAAATTGCCAATCGTGAACTATGCGTCGTTGAAGAGTTCCATTCTGATCATCATCAGCATTTCCACTTCATCAAATGACACTTATTTAAATGTAAATGCTTGATTTGTTTATGAAAATACTAAAATCACTAGGTATATGTATGCCTTTTACATTTGAGGAGTTCCCTCGATTCCTCATGGATCCCATCATCAGAAATCGAGCATGACAAAAATTTGTCGTGAAAATAGAACTTGCTTAACAAACACAGCTAGGAGTTCAAATGACCAAACGTGAACTTTTCGTCGTTGAAGAGTTCTGTTCTGATCATCATCAGCAGTTCCACTTCATCAAATGTCACATTTTTGGATGAAAATGATGAATTTGTTGATAAAAACACAAAAATCACTATATGTTTGCCTTTAAGATTTGAGGAGTTCTCTCGATTCCTCATGGATCCCATCATCAGAACTTCGTTTTGACAAAAACGGACGGGACCAACTTTGATATATATATACTTACAATCAAAAAAAGAATTTCAAAATCGGTTCAGAAATGACGGAGTTTCAGAGTAACAAACATACATCACAATAAAACATGTTTCATTAAGTAATTATTATTTCCTCGAGCCAATGTAGCTACGTGGCCAGCCCTATGCAATAAACGCAATATGCTGATGTTACAAAGTCACCGGTGCTCTTCTCATAGTACGATACGCCAAATAAAGCTGCAAATGGTGTTAAAAGCATGAAAATCGGCAGGATTTATCTCTGGCCATACGAATCAATTTCACCCGTAGCACGAACAAAAAACAAACAATAAACAAAAAAGGAGAGACTTATGACGCCACCTTTTTTTTATATGGGGATTTTTTTTTAATCTGAATCAATCGTTCCAATTTTCATGCTCTTAACACCATTTGCAGCTTTTTACTGAATTTCGGGGTGTACCGCTAGCACTATCACAACGGTAGACCCGTGTCATCCTTGTGCTAACTCGGTTTCCTGGTTGGGCCTCGGCTTACAAAATTTCAACTACTTTTCTCCATACAAAATTTCATGTCAATCGGTTCAGCCACGTTTCACCAGGTTTTAAGCGTGGCTTAATGCATTTTGAGCCTTCACTTGGCAGTTTTCTATGCAGTATGTTATAATACCATGGAAGCTGTTGGATATATTTCCAGTCCAGTAGTTAAGGCTCAAAATGCATTAAGCCGCAATAAACTAGTTTTACTGTAAACAATCTAGTGCCAGACGGGGCACTTTTTTAGATAATCTACGGAACTTGGCAACATTTAGATCGCAATCCTTTTGTCGGTAAAGACGACAACCACGCATCGCATATTGAACTTGGTTGCCATTTTCACATTCGTTTTTGATGGGATTTCTATTACATCACCATAACAAAGTGTTTTTTTATATATATAAATGCAGGTGTTTATGGCTGCGGCACACGCGCTGCAGGACAGGGGCTGGATGCTGGACGTGGACACTGCACGGCTGTTTTCCAACATGCCCGACGTCCTCAACGCGAGCATTGAATTCTGGGAGGCCACCATCTATCCTATGCTTCAAGATGCACATGAAAATGGCACTCCGTAAGTCTTTTTAAACTTCCAGCTAATGTAATAAATGATCTAATTCTGATGACTAGGAATCATTCTGAAATACTGTCCATTTGAATTTAGTCTTGTGAAATTGACAATGAGCCGACGATACATTATACAATCCGTGAGATTTTAGGACAGTCCGGCCGATAACGCTCCTTCGCGAAAGAGCAACAATACAGACAATTATTTAATAGGCTATCGGTGTCTGTTCAAGACGTTATCTCTTGGCTTGTTTCAGATACAATACAGACCTCATGATGTCAGGATTTAGTCGGTTTAACGAATTAATGCACCCTTACGAGAGATACGTCAATGACCACTCACGAGTACTGGATTATTTCCGCTCGGTCTCCAACAACTCCCACTTTATAGCGTACTTGCGATGGTGTCATAGTCACAGAACGTGCAACAGGTAAGCACGGAGAGAAATGTCATACCTATACACCTCCTCCCATTCTACCACATAGAAATAATATTTCTATGAAATCATGCACAAATAAATCAACATAGTCCCAAACTAAGCAAAACTTGTACAGTCAAGAACAAAAATAAGTTGTCTCTTTACATACTTTACTATACATCTTATTCCATTGTGTTAAGGTGAAAAAGTCGCTTCCTTAGAATTATAGTGGTCACTATAATTCTTAAGGTGCGAAGTGTTAATTTACTTTGGCTCCTGTCATACCTATACACCTCCTCCCATTCTACCTTATAGAAATAATATTTCTATGAAATCATGCACAAATAAATCAACATAGTCCCAAACCACCCAAACTAAGCAAAACTTGTACAGTCAAGAACAAAAAGTTGTCTCTTTACATACTTTACTATACATCTTATTCCATTGTGTTAAGGTGAAAAAGTCGCTCCCTTAGAATTATAGTGGTCACTATAATAAGGTGCGAAGTGTTAATTTACTTTGGTTCTTGACTGTACTATGGGTACTAGACGACGATATACATACTCATATTATATAGCTAAATAAATACTTAAATACGTAGAAAACATCTAAGGCCCAGGAGCAATTATTCGTGCTCATCAATAAACGCCCTGGCCGGGATTCGAACCACGGACCACCATCTTCGTAGGCAGGGTCACTACCAACTAGGCTAAAGCGGTCTTAAATAAATTGAAGGCAATCAAATTTATTTATTTATTTATTGTTTATTTATTTATTTAAAATATTAATAAACTATTTAGCACTAACAGTTAATCGAACCTTACGTGCCAATTGATAAACTATTATATAATTATATATTATGCATTTACGTGTCCGCCTAAATGTTAACACTTATTAAACACACAAAACAATACACTCAGATAATTTATAAAAAAAAATAATACTAATAATTAATCTCAGAAGAATATGTCACATAAGTTTTTTAATAAGAATGTCAGGAATACAAGATTATATGGCACAAAAATTACTTGTAAAAACTCCAGTCAATGGAGCTTTGAACCACAATGGCTTCAAGAAAGCGACTTGATGCTGTCATGAAGGTTGCCTCAGGGGTGAAAAAGATATCCAGGCCGGTATCACTGGCCAAGATGTCGTTCATAAGCCTTAATGCTTGGTGTAGAGGGAAAGAAGCAAGCGCACGCGTCCTGGTAGGTGGAACTGCAAAAAAGTTGAGCCGGCGGGGGCGTAGCTGCTTGGCAGAGGCGAGGAACCCGTATTGGGACCCAAGCCAAAAACTGGGGATTGGTTATCTGGCCTCGAAGAAGTTGGAGAAAATATTTAATTAAATAGATATTTCTCCGAGCCTCAAGTGACGTGTAACGGACCATGCCTAGCAGGAAGAGAGACGGATAACGGAAGGGATAGTAACCGTAAGTCTTCTTGTACAAGAAGCGTAGGAACGACTTCTGCACTCTCTCCAGAAGGAGTTTGTAATGTTGCTCCTGGGGATTCCAAATTAATGCATTATGTTCCATTTTGCTGCGCACGTATGCATTAAATAAGATGCTAATTGCGTGTTGACTGGTGAATAACTTAGCCTGGCAGATAACAAATCCAAGACACTTTCTGGCCTCATTACAAACCCTGGTTATGTGCTGGTTAAATGTTAGGTGAGGATCAAACCAAGTCCCCAGATCCTTGACTTCGGTAACCCGCTTCAGCGGCCTGCCTTGGACTGAGTATGCAGGGACGATAGGTTGACGAGCGCGCGTATAGGTAACGAACGAACACTTATTCTCATTAAGGGAGATACTATTATTTAGAGCCCAGGTACAAACAGCATCGATGTCATGTTGCAGGGAGACCACGTCAGACGGGCCACTAATGGGTCATTCCTGAGAATGGGATTCTTGATGTCATTCCCTTGGCGTTTTTTATTTAAACAATTTTCTGCATAGTTACAATAATATATGAAATTATATTAAATCATATGCAGATTTATCGAATAGGCATCACTTTCAGTCAATTAAGTCCACATTTTCTACCACTTTAAATTTTAGATGCCAGGGGAATGAGAAAAAGTTACAGGGGAATAAAAAAACGACAAGGGAATGATAGAATCGACAAGGGAAAGTCAAAAACGACAAGGGAATGATAAAAACGACAATGGAATGAAACAACTTGTAGTTCAGAGATCAACATGATTTATTTAAAAAAACAAAGTCTACAAAATAAAATAAAAACAGTCTTTCTGTAGCATTGATTGGTATTTTATTTTCTTAATCGTCTAATTGCAGTCTTGGACTACGTAATTAACATTTTGCATTACTTGCATAACTACGAAACAATGTAATTTTTTTGTGCTTATTTATTTATTTATAATTAACAGCAACTATTATTACGACATAACAAGGACATTCTTTAAAAACTATTAATAATTCGTACACAACCTCTTCTGAAATGAAAAGCATTGATCAATCAGCACTAGAATAATACTTCTACTTTTTTATTACCTACTTAATCGTAAATATATAATCAGAGATCACAAATTAAACATGTCAGTCAGTACCAACTAGGCTAATCGCGTCTCGTGCTTTGAAAATCAAAGATAAAATATATTTTGCAAGAAATCTATGAAAATTATCACTACCCTGCTTAAAACCCAAGGGAATGAGAACCAGGGAAATAAGATAAAGTATGTTTTTTGTCAATTTTGCAGAAACTGTAAATAATATAGAAAAAAGCTATTAGATCAATACATACAGTCATCTATATAGTATTATTTTTTCTAAACACGCTAAGCTAATTACAAGTAATCAATTTTATATGAAAATACAAGGTAATGATAATCACAGTGAACCAAAGCCAGGGGAATGATATATTTACCTTCATAATTCAGAGCTCCAGCGACGAGTGACGTCCCCTCCCCGACGTGACGGAAGCGATACTGACGCTTGTTCGGCGTGGTGTGCGTAATGTGTTGAAACGCGTTTAAGTAGGGATGTGCACGTTGTTTAGTTAGCCACCAAGGGAATGATAGCTCAGCTCCGGACAAACCTTTCATTTAGATTCTCGAGAAAACTACGATAAGCACAGCTAACCATATTTTTTTATTTAAACCAGAAAACTATCTTGTAACGATTCTATTCAATACCACTGTTTATTTCAATCCCTGACTTGTTCTTGTAGGAGTTTGTTCACAAAAAGCCGAATGGACGCACCAGGGTAATGAGGTTTTAAGTGTTTGATATTTTTTTAAGATTAGTTCTACTAATCTATTGAAACAAAAAAGCCGTGCCCCAGTAAGATTTTGTGGTATTCTAACGAAAAAAAAATAGTAAGGTTAATTATTTCCATTTTACGGGCACTTTTTCTCCCAGGACGGTGAAAATTGATACTTCCAAGAATCACCCTAATAGGAAGTGCTAACTTTAAATCGTCCGCAAATAAGAGGCAGGTCGAGCATTTTACAACCGCTGGGAGATCGTTGATGAGGATCAAAAATAACAGAGGTCCAAGATTACTACCCTGTCCAATCCCAGAAGTGACCATGAATGAGCGCGACTTACCTGTTTCGTACTGCACAAACTGGTACCGATTTGAAAAGTAGCTGGCTAAGAATTCCAGCATGCTAATGGAGGACCCGGCCATGGATAGTTTCTTAAGTAAAACATCGCAGTCCACTCTGTCAAATGCTTTTCGAAAATCGAAGTAAGCAACGTCAACTTGCTTTTTTTCGTCCAGTTTATTACTTATTAGCGTGACAATATTAAGTAGGTTTCTATGTTGTTGACCGTTTTGGGAGAAACCCATGTTGCTCATCACAAAACCATCGCAAAAGCTGGTTATAAAGTCTAGTGTATATTATTGATTCGAAAATCTTCGCAAAAACTGACAGTACTGCTATAGGCCTATACTTAGAGACATCAGACTTAGGTCCGGTTTTATGGATTGGGAGAACTTTTGAGGTTTTTCAAACCAAAGGATAGGTTTTACTCTTCAAAGCCAAATTACATAGGTACACCAAAGGTTGTACAAACACCTCGCGACAGTCCTTGATAATATATTGCGGTATCCCATCTGGTCCCTGTGTGGGCTTTTGGCGCAAGCGGTTAATAGCTGTGCGAACATCGGCTTCACTAACGAAATCGATAGCAATGTGGCGATCACTAGAACCCAACACCTCAGCTGAAGCCGCCGAACAAGCGGCCTCAACGTCATGGGTGGGAGCGTCATGGAGGAACATATGTTTAAAAAAGTCAGCAAACGAGTCTGCAACCTCTTGAGCTGACATATTTCCACATGTGGCAGGCTGGTTAGAACCACGACGGCGTTTGATATATGACCAAAAAGAAGAAGGGTCATTTATTATGTTTGCCTGCAGGTTCTGGACGAAATTCCGCATATCTGCCTCCGACTGACAGTTGGTCATTCTTCGATAATAGAAAAAAAATGCGTAGTATAAATTATTACCAGTCTGTTTAAATAATTTATGATAGATTTTTTTTTGTGTGATTAACTGGACGAGTTCGGGCGTAAACCACTCGGGGTACTGCTGATTTTGATTATATTTACGAGGTTTTCTTGACGGTACACATTCGGCAAGTATATCATTCAAAATACCATAGAAATAGTCGGCACAGCCATCAACATCATCAATATTATGGAGTAGGGACCAGTCAGCACTCGCAAGCTTTTGGTAGAGAAGAGGAAAATTAGCTTTACGGTAATTTCTGTATGTTGTATTGGTGGCAGGTTGGTTATGAGTAATATTGGAGAGCGGAGTATTGAATATTGTGGGACAAGACAATTCAATGTCCAAGGGGGCATGATGCTTCACAAACGAGACCAAACTTGAATCGGCCTGAGTCACCCTGACCTCAAGTAGGTACCACCACCATATCAGTCAAAGGACGTCCACCGCTGGACATAGGCCTCCCCCAAATTTACGGGGGGTATATGCCAGAATCGCCAAGCTTGGCATGCGGGTTGGCGATCGCAGTATCTCCACCGCACTCCAGGGATGCTGCGGCCCATCCCCCGGTGGTCTTGGTCGTAGTTTTAGGACACACCCGGGTTCAACATAGATCAAGTAGGGTACATATGTAGTGAATAATGTCTAGATCCGACATGACTGGTGTTAAATAATACGATAACTGATTGACACTTCTTCGGGTCTAGTATTCCGAGGTTAGCCGAGGGGAAAGCATTATTGTCTTAAAATTTTGTTCTGTACTGGTATTGTCTTAAAATTTTACACGACCTGTTAAGCCTATTGGTGAAAGTGACCTACGAAAGACAGGGCACTTATTTATTTGATGAGAACGAATACTTATTTATTTGATGACTTATTTATTTGATGAGTTCCTGAGTCTTAGATTTTTTCTATGTATTTAAGTATTTATTTATCTATTTAATATAAGTAACTATGTGTATATTGGGACGTTTATCTACTTTTGAGGCCTTTTATAACCATATAACCATCGATCACATAATGCAATTAAAGATACGAGTAACCATATATAAGTAATACATAATTATATAGGCCCCCAGAGAGTGCCACAATGACCGACCGATCCTAGTGTGGATTTAATATGGTGAAGTATTTTGAGTGGTATAATGAAAATGTTTTGTTAATCATAAATATGTATTCATATTTTCCCAACGGGCTAAATGTGAACATGAAACATGAAAATGTGAAAAACAGTTTGGTTTATTAAAGTTAAACATAACCAGGGGTGTTATACTTACGAGTATAGTAATCCAATACATTTGGCCAATTTCTTTGTCCAAAAATTGATCAAATCTAATTTCTATAAAAATATGGCGGCAGAGGCTGTTAATAAATTCAAAACTTATGTAAAGCGTAAACTCATATCGAAAGCATACATATTATAGCACACACAACTAAATGAATGGTAAAACACCGTGGGATTAATTGTGACTGAAATATTAATGGATTAATAATTATGACATTAGATATTAATGTCTTATTATTTTCTTTTTGACATTTTGATTTTATTCTAGAAACTGTTTAGACTTTTATTTTTTTTATACATTTTTATTATTATTATCATTTATGATTTGGCGATCCTATTGTGAATTTAACTAGGTACATAATAATTTCTTAATTTTGACACGTCTACAGCAATCCAATATTTATTTGAAAGAATAATAATAGCATGCTTCGAAAGTGCTTGTTGCTAGGCCTATTTGAATAATAGTACATTACTGCAGAGGCCGTGAAGTAAGTTGCAGGACTCGTTTTATCCGGCCTCGTCTCCGACTCGGCCGTTTATCCCAAACTCGTCCAGCAATCCCTGTTCCGGCCGAGGATTGTATAGTACTTTTCTCAAACATGTTAGAAAAAAAAACAATAAAAAAACTACCATGTAAAAAGACTAAAAAATACAAAACGTCCAAAAAAAGCAAAGCATCACTACAAATAACGGAAATTAAATAAAAACACGAAAAATGCTACAAAATACAAGCACCATTTAAAAAAACACAAATAACTAAAAAATACCAAAAACACGTAAAAACTAAAAAAAAAACACAAAAAACATGGAAAAACACAAAAAATTCTAAAAGTACAAAATAACTACGAAAAAACTTAAAAGTTCAAAAATATCAAAAAGCACAAAAAACGCTACAAACACGAAACACGACACGAAAAAACTAAAAGAATACATAAATACTTAAAAAAATCGAGAAAAAAAACAACAATATAAAAAAACAAGAACGATAAAAAAACCGGAAAAGCCATAAAAATACCAATTTACATAACAAATTAAAAATATATACAAAATCGTGGTGGTTGGCTCTATGTAATATTTCCTTTATCAGTTGATTTTAGTAAGCAAATTTAAAAAGTTATAGCAGCGGACATTAATGTTAGTTTCATACATTCTCCATACATTAATTCTTGGCCGCCAGCCAAGAAGTAGTGTAGGGAGCCATAAACAGGTAACTTCATGTCCTCTTTTCGTGACATTAATGCATACATTTAGGCGCATGTTTCAGAAAAGAATATTTTGACTTGATCTGAAGGCCCACTCCATTTATCCCATTTCTTCGGTTAATAACGGACAAACATATTGGATAAGTAGATTACCACCCTAACCTAATGTACAGTCGCGGAACGAAAAGGTACGTCACCTTTTAACTCTGTTTTAAAGGTCGAAAATTTACGAACCTTTTCATTCCGCAACTAAACATACTTAATATATGTATACTCGTAGTTGCGTTGTCGGTTCGATTTGTATAAAAGAGTTATCAATATATATTTATTTAATATGGGAGTCAAATAAATCAGGGACTGTTGTAATGTTAATGTAGGCTTCAACTAACCGATTTGATGGTAAAGCCGATGCAGCGTCTGACGAAGTACAGCATAATTCTCCTTCGCATCATTTCTCATACGGAGATCGAACCGGAAAGAACCTCCCTTCAAATTATGGTAAGTTAGCACTTGTTTTCTACAGCCAGTGCCGCAGTTAGAGGGGGAGCGCACTGTATGACGGAAGGGGGTGCTAATACTCGGAAGCCTGTGTCATTCAGCTCCGTGGATGACTCTCCCCCTCCGAACTTCGCCACTGGATGACATCCACAATTTCCGCCCCGGGTGCCACCCGTGCTAGGACAAGTACGCCACTGTCTCTAATTACGTCGATACTAATTAAAACTTGTCCGATTTTCAGGAGACGAATGTTAAAAATTACGTACTGGACATTAACCGCTCGATTAGACAAAGGGAGGAATTGGAAGTTCTTGAGCAGCTTGCGATCTCAATTGAAGTTTTTGATGTGGTATGTCTTAATTTCGTACCTAAGTACGTAGTTATTATACTCGTAGCTTTAAGACTGTAGCCCTTGCTCTTAATTAATTGAGTCAAAATATGTACCTACCTAGCAAAAGTAGTCCATGCTTCATACTGACTAGTAGTATGAAGCATGGCAGCCTAGTGTTCAAGCTTGCGGCTGTCAAACGGCGGTCGTGCGCTCGAATCCCGCCAGCTCGTAGCGATGAGTTTTCGGAACTTATGTACAAAATATCATTTGTTTACCGTTAACTTTTCGGTGAAGAAAAATATCGTGTAAACTTGTATACATCCACGAAGAAATTCAAAGGTGTATGTGATGTCACCAACCCGCACTTGGCTGTGTGGGGACTATTGCTCTTTCCTGTTCATCAGTGACAGGAGGCTTGTGTCCAGCATTGGGACATATACAGACCCTAAGTATATGCTGGGCAGATCGTGATACTACAATACCACTGGTCAAGATTTGGCCACGTCACGTGGAATTACAAGGAGGCCTTGTCTCCCGGGGGGCACCCAAGGCTCTGATAATATAAATAATAAATATTGGGGGACAATCTTACACAAATCGAAGCTTTTACTATGGGTACTAGACGACGATATACATACTTATGTATATAAATACATACTTAAATACATAGGAAACATCCAAGACCCAAGAACAAAATCCGTGCTAATTGCACAAATAATGCCCTGGCCGGGATTCGAACCCGGGACCTCTAGCTTCAGAGGCAGTGTCACTACCAACTAGGCTAAACAGGTCGTCAAATATATGTACAAAGGCCGTGCCAGGATAAGCTAAGTGATTCTGCCCCCCTTGAGTTTGGGCTTGTAATTTTTATGGATTGTGTGGCTCTACATTACTCATCATTGTGCCAAATTTGAGCACCCTAATCGTTATAGTTTTCGTTAAAAAAAAAAAAAAACAAAATTTAGTTTTTCTTTGATATTTTTTTTTCTAGTCGACCTATTTTAACGAGCTTGGCATATATTGTACATTTTATAAAGATGATTAAATGACCATAATTATATTTTCATTATGTTATAGAAAAAAAAATAAAAAAATCCAATTAAACTTTTCAGAATTTCTTTTCTTCTACTTTTACGTTAGAGACCGCTCCAATTTTTTCACTGGTAATACACCCACCAACGTCCTATAGTATGTATTTTTTTCAAAATTTTGGCTGAGGGAGAACATGGAGATATCTTTACATGAAATGCTTTACATACATTTCCTTAAACCGCTATAATTCAAATCGGAATGATTAAAACCTCTTTAGAGAAACGTATATATTGCATATTAAATACTGGCCACTTACATTTCAACTTTTTAAAAAGAAAAAAAAAAGTTTTCAGCAAAAGTAACTCCTTTCGATTGTCGTGCGTTGGGAAAATAAAAACAACGATATGAATTCATTGACAAAAACGACTGCAATACAACGCGTTTTCCGTAATAAAGTTAAAACGCTGTATTGCCTCGCAATAAAAACAATACTTCAGTGCATAATAATAATATTCGGGGACAATCTTACACAAATCAACCTAGTCCCAAACTAAGCAAAGCTTGTACTATGGGTACTAGACGACGATATACATACTTATATAGATAAATACATAGAAAACATCCAAGACCCAAGAACAAATATCAGTGATAAATGCACAAATAAATGCCCTGGCCGGGATTCGAACCCGGGACCTCTAGTTTCGGAGGCAGAGTCACTCCCAACTAGGCTAAACAGGTCGTCATAAACGAACAATACGTGGGTCGTGTATAAACGAACAATACGATTTTTTTAATAATACGCTTCCTATTTTTGAACAGGTAATAGTCAAAAAGGCATCTTGTGCATTTGTATAGTAATTAATGGCTACTTAACTTTAAATAGGTCGTTTAAATAATTAGTAGTAGTAGTAAAACTCTTTATTGTACGTACATACAAACTAATAATTATGTTTTTTTTGTTCATTTAGATTGAAGACATTCGTTATACACTATACTGCCTGAGACTCCCAAATTCCATATAAGTGACTGACTATTTCCAGACATGTTGTGCAAATGTAGTGCACATTTGCACTTATTTATCTTATAATAACTGCATATATATTACGTCAGATGAAGTATACAAGTAATGTTTATGTAAGATGTTTTCGTTTGACATGTAATTAATATAATAAAATATTTTCCTACGCACGACAATCGAAAGGAATTATTTTTGCTGCAAACCGTTTTTTTAATCTTTTTAAAAAGTTGAAATGTAAGTGGCCAGTATTTAATATGCAACATGTACGTTTCTCTAAAGAGGTTGTAATCATTCCGATTTGAATTATAGCGGTTTACGGAAATGTATGTAAAGCATTTCATGTAAAGATATCTCCATGTTCTCCCTCAGCCAAAATTTTGAAAAAAATACTTATTATAGGACGTTAGTGGGTGTATTACCAGTGAAAAAATTGGAGCGGTCTCTAACGTGAAAGTAGAAGAAAAAAAATCTGAAAAGTTTAATTGGATTTTTTTATTTTTTTTTCTATGACATAATGAAAATATAATTATGGTCATTTAATCATCTTTATAAAATGTACAATATATGTCAAGCTCGTTAAAATAGGTTTGATTGAAAAAAAATTATCAAAGAAAAATTAAATTTGTTTTTTTTTTATTAAAAACTATAACGTTTAGGGTGCTCAAATTTGGCACAATGATGAGCAATGTAGAGCCACACAATCTATAAAAATTACAAGCCCAAACTCAAGGGGGGCAGAATTACTTAGCTTATCCTGGCACGGCCTATATATAATTAATTCGCATAGAAATACTATAATGTATGGAATCACAATCACGTCGTAAAAATGGCTCTGTAAAAGCCGGTATATGGGCACAGTTTACGCGGGGATCGTCGAGCGGAGCCGAACACGTCCGAGCACGTGGTTAATATTCACAATGCCTACTGATGTACGAAAACTTCATCTCAGAAAATCAGTATAAGCCGGACCTCCGATTATGCATAGTTGTAACGAATCTCAAGGTACAGATATAATAAGAACTTATGGTGAGGCGAGACTAAACAGGCTGTGAATATCATAGTATTTGACTGGTATTTGACTGGTATTTGACAAGACAACTTGTCATAGCCGGTTGCTTGCTGTTTAGTGTTTAAAAGCAGAAATTCAAGCAGAACTAAAAATAAAAAAATGGTGGGTTATCTTATTCTCAGTAAGTACCAATCATTATTGAATTAAAATATGTATTTATTAAAAGCGTGAGTACTCGTTTTGTTATCATAGTGTAATTTGACAATCTCCAGGAATAAAATACCTGTGGAGTAGGTACCTTACTAGTAATTCCGAAAAGTTAGTTAATAAATGCAAAAAAAATATGTGAAATTATGTTTCTTCAGCATGCCACTGTACTGGGATAACACTAGGATGATGATGAGGACGTTTGTTGGTGACAAAGTCTTGCAAATTTTTAAATGTTTTAAAATTAAATTATGACTAAAATACCTATTGATAATTCCAATAAAGTGATTGAAGGATGCTTAAGAGGGCGCAGTACGTTCGGTCTGGCTCGGTTCTCCATACAAACGTATTTACCCTCTCATTTTAAAACGCCATGCTAGAATAACATGAAAATTTGTATACACAATGGGATCCGGCATATCTAGGTCGGACCATAGTTTCTGTTGCTATAAATTGTAAAAGAAAAAAAATACAGCGGCTTTTTGAGTTTTTTACGGCTTGTATGAAAACCTTAATAATCGCTGTATTTTTTCTCCATTATAATTTCAAGCAACAGACACTATGGTCCGACCTAGATATGCCAGATCCCATTGTGTATACAAAGTTTCATGTTATTCTAGCATGGCGTTTTAAAATGAGAGCATAAATACGTTTGTATGGAGAACCGAACGTACTGCGCAGTCTTAAATTAAAGTTAAGATAGTAAAGTTATTCGATAGGTATACGTCGACATGTCGCAGCGTCATGTTGGAGCAACATCGTGAGGTCGTGAGTTCGAACCCAACTGCAGACGGCAGCAGCAGATGGCAGCGCCGTCTTCCATTTGGTTCTGAGTGTGCCGCGAAACAACACGACTGACGTGTTTTTGAAATTTGAAAGTAGGGATCGCGATTTGTTTTGTATCTTTAGTTAAAAGAGGAAGAAGACGATTATGATGATTTAATAATAAAGGTATATGTAGAGAAAAAAGACACGCCAAGAACTTTAAAGGATGACGTAGAGCCGCTATACCCGTGCGACTACGAGGAACGGAAAAGCTCTTGTGCAGCTAAAATGAGAACATTTTTAACATGTGTAATTTGAAAAAAAAACTTGATTTACATTATTATGAATTGATATCAACATATTTCGACCACGTCACATAGTTCGACGACTAACTATAATAAATCCTTACATAAAAACATTGTTCATAGAAATATGAATGCGACTCCATTTCGAACTGTGTTCCCATTGTGACAGCTGACATTGGGTATGAAGGACATGAAGTTGTTGCAAATGACGCTAATGAAGATGATTTTTCACATTGTACTAATTTGAGTCTTATTTTGGGTGTGATACAGTAAGTTTTCGCATGCTTTACTTTTTAATTTTACGATCGTGGTTATGAATTGAGTGAGGTCGCTTCTACTGGAATGCAACATTATTATGAGCTATTATTGTGACAGATTTAGTTCGGCACTGTGACTCTTAGGTATTATAAGAGCTCAATGTTAATTCGTTATTTTGATATTGATGATATATATTTTTTCATTATAGGATTTCAGGGACGATGACCTGGAGCGATGTTTTCACATGTTCTCGCAGATAAACCTACGCGCCCCCATGTTGAATTGCTTGCCCACCCAAAGCAGGGCCTTAATCTACCAGGGTGACCTGCGCTTCAGAGACAACAATAAGGAGGCAAGCCTGGTCTTTGTTGTTTTTCTTTTTGTTGTCGGATGCACCCAAGAAGTTTTTTTTTTAATCAAGTGTCCGTGTATGATCACTAGTTTATTTTTTATTTAATCGTATGACATTTATTTACGAACCGTGAGATCTTCGAGAAGACAAGTACGCTTGCCAGTTTTTGTTGCACTTTTAGAACCACCCAGGGGTCACGTGTAGGGTAACGGTGGGTACTCCCTACGGACGTGGTGAAACTTCGACCCCCCCTTTGTCAAGTGAGTGGGCAACTTGACTGTTAGAAGTTCTTAAGCCGACCGAAGGCCTCTAACTTGGCTTAACGACTGCTGTCGTAGACAGCAGCCGGGATCAACGGCTTAACGTGCCTTCCAAAACACGAGAGCGCTCAGTTAGTAACCACTCAAAGCGGTCACCCATCCAAGAACTGACCTGCGCCCACATTGCTTAACCTCGCATACCGCACGCGGTAAGCGGGTGCCGCTGGGCCCCGAGCGCTCTCTAGTGAAACTCGTCATACTCAATGCGAGTCTCACAAAATATAAATCTCTACATCAAAAACGAGCATTTGTGAATACGCTTGATATGATGGGCATGCGAAAGCAACTTGCTACTGCGAATATTTGCATACCTACATTTATCCTTGCAGTTGCGAACTGAAATCCTGAAATGTCCATTGCATAAACCACTGCTTTACGGGGTATTTGCATCGTGAAAGTAATGTATGTTACAGATCGAGGTGCGCATCTTCCTACTCACAGATATGCTGCTTGTATGCAAGAGGACGTCTAAAGGCAGTGCTTTTTCGTATAAATTAATAAGGTATTTATATCCAAGTTATTTTCATTGACGTAGGTATTCTCGGTTAAATTCTGCAGTCAGTTGATGTGTATAGCCAAAGTCAGCTAGTAGTAATTTGTCGGTAAATAATTGCTTTTTATATTTTATATTAACTGCTTTTCGAAATGACTTACTTATTTGAGGTGATAATTGCTCTTAATGCACATTTATAATATATTTTGTTGTAATGTTTATTTATTCAGTAATCGCTAAGATTTGCTAAATGTTTACGCTCATATGAGGCCTTTTTCTAGGCCTAAGTACATGGTGGATAGAATGGTCCTTTTCCCAAGATACAGTACAAGAAATCCCAGGGAAATGGTATCCTTGATAATCGTCATGCTCGACGACTTTGGTACTTCGTACCATTGTTTTTTACTGTCCGAGTCCACCAGGGACTCTAATCCGCAAGGCTCCATACGGGTAAAGTGATCTATTCTTATTATTATTTTTATGTGTTTGTTTCTTTTTACGTACCTATTTGACTGTGTCCTCTGTGTAATTCTTGAATTGAGTTAGCTTAGCCTACCTTAACGCACTTGTTGTATCGTTTTCTTAAAGCCCCTCCATATCCCACATTTTCAATACCTATATTGTTCAATTTGTATGCTTATTCGATAAAAACTATAGTTATCCACACTCATGCGCGTTTTAATAACATTATTTCCGAAGGGTTTTCCAACTTACCGGACTGTACTGTTTTCTAGAACTGGGAGCAAAAGATAAGAGAGGCAAGACTCACATACGAGCTCAGTGTATGGTTTGCCAGAAACCCATCCCGGGATCTTTCTGAAGTAGACGTGGACTCCTCTTCTGACCACGGTGCTGTTGGCACTAGTTCCAGTAAAGGAGTGAGTATAACTTTTGAGAGGAATTTATTCATGAAGTATAATATCAGAAGTCGTAATTTTCGCGGCAAAACATAAGAGTGTGGCAATTTAACTAGTGTCAGAAACATTTTAATCAATATCAATAGTTGTAACATAGAAAATAAAACGGTCCTCCAAGTGACATTGATAAGATATATTTAATTGAAAATCTAACGTGAGAGGTCGTTATAGTCTTGTATAGAACTATACTAAAACAGGTGCAATTTCTTCTACATGTCATTTGTATTGTGGTAGGAGTAAAAAACCTTTATTATCTCAAAATTATCTAGGATTAGCCTGTTTAGTTTTTCACATCAAAGTAATTTATTTATATTAAAAGAGTAATTAATTTTCCAATATAATAATAAAGCAATTCATAAATTTAATTTTAAATAAATTCACACGACTGATTTTAAAATTGTTGTCTGTGTATCGGCACGAATTTCTTTTCATTTATAATCATCGATATCTACGAAAAAAAAAAATTCGCACTAGTGGACTGCGGCATTAATTGCATAATTCATGGTTCACGGCACAAAATCCAATCAATGAGCAATTTTATTTACGCACTAGGCAGCGAAAACGAATCAAATCATCCATAGACATCGAGATATTTGTAATTAAGTATCTTAATTTCATATTGACGTGTGATTATTCTATTGACATACATTATATCTTTTTAAATTACCAATAATATGAATTAAATCGAAAAGATCCTAATTAAGTCGTCTTTAAACATCGATCACCTTGACAGTCTCTAAGAAAGCATGCGTATGCGTATGCGCTACAGTTATTCACAGTACAGGTGGCATTATGTGTCCTCGGGATGTTGTTCTCGTTTGAAGGGTTAAATATGAAGTATATTCGTAGAGCAAGCACAACTCTGACGACGCGAACATGGAGCGCGACGCGCGCGAGCGCGTGGCCACCATGGTGCACCGGAGCATGGGCGCCTCCACCGACTACGACTACTCGCAGGCGTCTATGAACACTGACTCCTTTGACGGTATGCCACTACTTTATTTTAGAGTCCATTGAAATTGAAGATCTTGTCGTGGAACCGAATGTCATCGGGGTAAAGAAAGCGTATCGACTTCGTTGGCTTGGTCATCTAGAGCGAATGGGTGATGACCGTGCCGTCAAAAGAGCCTACCTGGGCAAACCGAGTGGGAAACGCCCGGTCGGCCGCCCTAGATACCGTTGGGCCGATGCTGTGGAGATCGATTTATGCGAGCTTCAAGTTGACTCGTGGAAGGAAATGACGCAGGATCGGGATCGGTGGCGTGCACTCGTATGGGAGGCCAAGACACACTTTGGGTCGCTGCGCCAGAGGAGTAAGTAAGTAAGTAAGTTTCATATATCCTAAGAAGATTTTTCGTGCTAGACCTAGTACAAAGTTAAATGCAGTTTTGATTTCACGTGAAATGAATGGAAATCCATAAATATTAACCCTGGAAATTAACAATAATATTCAATGCATTTTAGTACTAACGAATATCAAGAAAGATCCAACTTAAGCGATTTGTTCCAGTTTAGGTATTGACAAACCACAAAATATAATTATAATTTATACGTAGTGAAGATATACAAATACTTACCCACAAATTAATTTATTTTATTTCCCAGTCCGCATGCCAAGCGTGGCGATTATAGCATTTACTCCCCATGAAATTGGGGAAGCCTATGTCCAACCGTGGACGTACTTGGGCTGATATGGTGGTGGTGATGATTTACCGGTTCATGATGTACTTGCGGAAAATGACATAATTTCTAATTTGTCTCCTTAAAGTCCAAATTGACATAAAATGGCGTATTATTCGAATGGACTTGGTTAACATAAGTGCGTGTGCAGGGGAGGGGTCGGGAGCGCCGGGCGCTGGGCGGCGAGCGCCCGCGCTGCGCAGCCTGCGGCACCCCGGGCGCGCCTCCACCGGCGGCAGCTCGCGCCAGTCACGCCTCTCCAGCTTCCAGCAATCCACCAGGTCACTTCAAGCTCTCTCTTGTAAATTACATAATGTATACACTTATTCTTATTTCAATTTTCTTTACAAAAAAAGCAACAAGTTTCTAGCCTAGTGATAGGTAGTTGCAAATTTTTAGAGTTTGATATAAATTCGGAAATAGTGGTAATAGGTAGTTCCTGGATACCATCATTTGTAACAAAAGCTCGATAAACGCAAAGAATTTGCCTACCGGTATCTTGGCAGCAAGTGATAATGGTGGTGGATTTGTTAATATTCCAATGTGTTATAGCGCGGCATCTCACGATGAGCCGCAAGCTGGACCCAGTCGCCAACCTGACTACTACCGCGCCGGCAGTTCCGTGGAGCACGTCATACCGCCCCAAAACCCGGACGACGGTAGGGAGTATATCAACATTCAATATCAATATCATTCACTTTATTTTCCTGAATAAATAGCTAACGCATTTTTCAACGAAAAATACCGTGATCAAAATAATGTACCTATAAAATATGTATTTATATAATCACCGCACATAAATACAAATACTTTAATCCCTAAGCTTATTCCACAATATACAAATATAAAGAACGTGCCTTAATATTCGTGTAGTTTTAAATATAACTACTTTGGAATAAAAAGTTTGTAGTGTTGTGTTTTAAAAGCAATTAATGGTCGAAATTAAAAAACTAGTGCGGTGAATTTCATAGATATGTATACATTACCAAAATCTATCAAAAATATCTGTACGCTCTTATCATTAAGTCCATGTTTGCATAACTTTGGCACCGATATTTTTGATGTTTACTGTACAATATTTCGCCTCGACATCCTAGGTTGTAATAATGTTATATGAGTTGTAATAATAAATAATGTTTGTGAGGTGGGCTTGGGAGACGATGTTATCGTAATAGATAATAGATTAACAGTTAAACGACCTCCCTGTAGTTACTTGGGCCTCACTCTGGTCGGCAATACAGCGTGCAGACATTCGAACGGAAAAACTCAATATGAATTCAATTATACATGATGGTATTCGTTTCAGCCGTTACCTCCATAACTGTGAACGTGGTGAGTGAGAGCGAGTCGGAAACGGTGGTGCCCTCGCATCAGCAAGCAGTAAGTCAATTACAGTTATTATACAAGTAAATGATTTAGGGTTTATTATTTACATCATAATTATAACCCAATTGTGTTATTCTTCAGCGAACGTTATAACTAACTATCTACTACTACCTACTACTGGGGCCTATAACTTTCCAAGTCTACACATAAACACTATTAACGTTAGTCAACAGTTCCCACCAAAACAATCCAATCGATTGCATTTGACTGATTTAGAAAAATAAATTGCAGATTTAACAAGACAGAGTGTTTAACTCGGATGAAATCACCCATTTCAGCTTCATACTCACGAAAATATCGTATGGATCGGAATGTTGGGCCGCAAAGGTGACGGATGAAAAGAGATTGCATGTTACGGAGATGAGAATGTTGAGATGGATGAGTGGCGTAACAAGAATGGATCACATAAGGAATGAGTATATAAGAGGAAGCCTGAAAGTGGCACCCATAGATGATAAGTTGAGAGCTAATCGTCTACGGTGGTATGGGCATGTTATGCGGAGGGATGAAAATCATGTGACAAGAAAGGTATTAGGCGTGAATGTGGAGGGATGTAAGGGAGGGTAGACCAAGGAAAAGGTGGATGGATTGCGTGAGAGACGATATGAACAGGAAGGGTGTGAGTGACGAGATGACTGGCGATAGAGAGGAAGAAAAAACATGCTGTGCCGACGCCAAGTAAATGGGAAAAGGGCACGCGAATGAATGATGCCTCACGAAAATATCTCGTCTCGAAAAGTGGCTTTTAACCCTTCAATCTACTATCAAACTTTTTGGAATTTTAATGTATTTTTCTGCTAATCATAAACAATAATTAATATGAAGATAGGTATATAAAAAATCGCTTGATCATGGAAAGGTTCCTCACATCCTTATACATCCTGGAAACTTGTAAATTTGTACGAAAACACGATGACTTGTTTAAAATCCAAAACCCCAAACCACAACTACAGAACTTACGTAATTGCAACAAACTTGTGCAAGAAATTCCAGCTAACCTCCAAATGTTCAGTAAAGGCCCTTACTCAATGTCCATTCGAATTTATAAACACATCCCTCAGTATATAGAAAATGAAACCAAATATAATAATTTTGTAAATAAGCTTAAGAGTTACCTTCTGACTGAATGCCCATACACTCTACAAGAATTTATGGATAATTAGAATAAAAAATAATTATTATGTGCTTAATAAAAATGGAGCATGATAAATGTTATAGTGATATATTAAAATAACTACATAGACAATACTTGATTTTAAATATTGTAATACTGTAAATATTGTTTTTAATTACTTGCCTATTATTCTATTTGTAATTATTGTTTATACATTTATTTTATAAAACTATATGTAAATGTTGCTACGCCCTAGTAGGGTCCATGATTGTACTCACTCCATTTTAAGATCTGTAATACCATGGTTGCAACAAATAAATGAATATGAATATGAAGGATTCGCTGTGATAAGAGTGAGGGACCTGTATATGTCTCTGGCTGTTAATATAGGATTTGCGCTCTTGAAATTCTTCTGGGTCGTAACGCAGGCGGTAAGCTTGTTTTCCATCTCCGTTTGCCGTAGCATTATTACTTAGCCTTTGTTTTTCTACAAACTGCATACAAACAGAGCCTTTTTGGCGTACCTACCACTAAGTTGATGATTTGACCATCAGGCAAATACCGTATTCTACGCATTTAAAACTCTTTTTTACAGACAGTCTGAAAGGCGTTAGACATAGAAACATAGCTTACACATTTAATAATAATCGACCAAGAGCATGTCGGGCCATGCTCAGTGTAGGATTCCGTAGTTGCCCAATGAACTCAAAAAAATCAACAACAGGCAAAAGGGAATACCTTCGCAGCGTTTTATACGTCTTTTATTAAGAAGGAAAGACTTTTTACAATAACTTAAAAACTGCTTAACGGATCATATCCGCTATAGTTTTCGTTGAAAGTCTTTATTAAAACTGAAAATATTAATGATGTTGATGTGAAATCAGTAAATAATACTACCTATAGCCTTCCATAATAGGTACTTGTACTTAAATGAATTGTAATCGATACAAGAACACGGGGAGCTGATGTATTATGGCTCTAAATGTTTATTTTGGAAAATCGAACCCATTCGTCAATGTTAAAAACCCACTCAAGTGATTCGCCCGTGCCACGGCGTGTACCTGCTCAGCCCTTTAAACATTTTTATTATTCACTTGGTTTTACCCGCGACTTCGTCCGCTTAGAAATCATAGAACTTGTTATCGCCTTAGAGAAATAACTCAAATACAGGGTGACATCGGAGACGTGATCAGAAACAATTTGACTCGATGAAGTATTGAATGACAAACTCAATAAAGATGAAATCACAGTTACTACTTGCAATATTGACTATTATTTCTCAAATTATTAACAGAAAAAAAATGTTACATACAACTTGGTCACCCTACACCACACGACGTCTTGTCATCCCTCATACAACGTGTGTCAAAAGTGATAGGGTGACCATGATGTACGTATGGCGTTATTATTTTTCTAGTAAAAGTTTGAAATAATAAACTTGTTTTATTCGATGTAACAACTATTTGCATTTAAAACGTGATCATCAGTAGAGTCTGAAAAATTTGCTCCTGATTACGTCTCCGATGTCACCCTGTATATTGTTTTCACTTCTCATGGTCGAAAAGTGTGTCATATAAGGTTTAAGATCATTTAATCTCATAAAGAATTGTACAATTCTTTATGAGATACACATAAATAATTAACTTACATTATTATGAGCGCACAAAAACACTTAATTAGTTAGGCTTTCAAGCGGTGATAAAGTAGTACATTTAACCCCTACTAGGGAAAATATGTATACATATTAAATCCACCAATCTAACTAGTAAAGTAAGGGCTCAAAGGGCGTAAGAGACAACATAGCGAAAATGAGTATAATTTTAAGAAGAAATTAGAAACTTCTTTCACAAACCTAGAATTAAATTAAAAAAATTTATTCCCAGCGTTTTTTCAAATTCACCCTAGTAGTGAAAACGGGGTTAAAGTTTGTTTGTGAGCAAGTACTACTGTTTAAGGGAGAAACTTGAAACATAGTAGACTAAACATCAAAATACATGAATAAGTCTTACTCTATAAAGCCAGATGATCACGAGATGGTTATTTACCCGAACGAAGTCATGGCAAATAGTTAAGAGGGTTAATATGGCTTTTGGGCCAGGTTCTACCTCACTCTACTTCACTCAGGTTCACTCTACTTTTCACTTCGATTGCGAGAAAATAAATAAACAAGGATTACACTTCCAAAAAGAGCAATAAATTCCACAGCGAACATATCGACTACCGTAGGCTATAAGAGCGTAAGGGACAAAACGAGATTTTTCATGACAGCCAAAAAACCGTTTGTTTTGAAATAAATCATAACTTTTTGGTATCGTAATACATTATAATGCAAAAAAGTGAACTGATTGAAAGATTCTCATAACACTTTTGGCTTTTGTTTAAATCCACTCTTAAGCAATATAATTGAACATATTATATGTCAATATCTTTGAGTTTTGTGGCATCATTAAATAATTTGCAAGTGCAACGCTTCTCCAGCATAACTTCCTCCCTCGGACGCTACGATTGTGGAATGAGCTGATGCCGAGGTTTTCCCGAGGAACTACACTATGGGATTCTTCAAGAAAAGAGTGTATACATTTTTAAGGGGTCGGCAACGCGCATGTGACACCCCTGGAGTTGCAGGCGTCCATAGGCTGCGGTGACCACTAACCATCAGGCGGGCGTACGCTTGTTTGCCACCGACATGGTATAAAAAAAACTAACATGTTCTACTCTTTTTTTACGACAGGAACGCTCTCGTCTACGCGGAACTCTAATATTAATATTGTCTAATAATGTAGTGGCATCTAGTTATGAGTGAACGGTTTTCAATAGCAGAATTCACAATATTAAAACGGTTGCTTGTGTCTTCATAACCTGTTTTTAAGGGTCCTATCCTTGTGCTTTTACAAAATAATTTTTAAGAAAAAAAAACGACTTCAATGGGGGAGGCCGGTAAAAGATTATTATACTTAGATGGTGCACTCTTAGATAGATATACAATAAAATGAAAATGGCTATAATGTATGTTTATAATGGTAGAAGACTAAGTACCCTCAATTCCTCATGAATCATGAAAAAACCTTGCTGGCTTGACAAACAAAACGAAGAGAACAAATCGCCAAACGTGAACTACGCGTCGTTGAAGAGTTCCGTTCTGATCATCATCAGCAGTTCCACTTCATCAAATGTCACTTTTATGAATGAAAATGCTTGATTAGTTCATGAAAATACTAAAATCACTATTTGTGTGCCTTTCACATTTGAGGAGTTCCCTCGATTCCTAATGGATCCCATCCTCAGAACTCGAGCATGACAAAAATCAATCTTGAAAATAGAACTTGCTTAACAAACACAGCTAGAAGGACAAATCGCCAAACGTGAACTTTTCGTCGTTGAAGAGTTCTGTTCTGATCATCATCAGCAGTTCCACTTCATCAAATGTCACATTTTTGTATGATAATGCTCGATTTGTTGATAAAAACACAAAAATCACTATATGTTTGCCTTTAAGATTTGAGGAGTTCCCTCAATTCCTCATGGATCCCATCATCAAAAATCGAGCATGACAAAAATTAATCGTGAAAATAGAACTTGCTTAACAAACGCAGCTAGGAGGACAAATCGCCAAACGTGAACTTTTCGTCGTTGAAGAGTTCTGTTCTGGTCATCATCAGCAGTTCCACTTCATCCAATGTCACATTTTTGGATGAAAATGCTTGACTTGTTGATGAAAACACAAAAATTACTATATGTTTGCCTTTAAGATTTGAGGAGTTCCCTCAATTCCTCATGGATCCCATTATTAGAACTGCGTTTTGATAAAAACGGGACCAACTTGGATATATATAATTACAATCAAAAAAAGAATTTTCCAAATCGGTTAAGAAATGACGGAGTTATGGAGTAACAAACATTTAAAAAAAAAAAAAAAAAAAAAAACAAAAAAAAAAAAAACATACAACCGAATTGATAACATCCTCTTTTGAAATTTTGAAGTCGGTTAAAAAAATAGTAGCGTTTCTATTCTGCTGATGTGAATATTATGGTACGGTTTCCATACCGCATAAGCAAATTATAAGTGAATTCGAACAAAACTATTGTATAGAATTTTATAATCATAAGGGTATTTAAATGGCTTACTTACTCGTAAAAGAAAAGATTACGCTAAAATTTTGTCGACATGCGGGATAAATGACAGTTTACTGTCCATAATCACTCCTAGATTGCGAATTTCTGTGTCTCTGTTCAATATTCTATCTGACAGTATTTAACTATAATTGATTTGCTTTTTCTTTATGGATAAGATAATCATATTGCATTTATCTAAATTCAAGAATAGGATAAGATATACCTAAACTAATAATAGTTTCACAATAGCTAAACAGGTCATTTTTAGATTATCTTGCAGTATAACACAATCACTTTTTTCTTTGTTAACCCTAAAAATCTTAGTATCGTCTGCGTAAAATAGTAGTACATCGGAACTCTTGATGTGATTTATTATATCATTTATATTTAAAGTGAAGAGCAAAGGCTTAAATGAAAGCCCTGCGGGACTCCAGTACTTATTAAATTCCATTGTGACTGGTAACTAAGCAGTAAAACAGACTGACTTCTCTATTTTCGTTGTAAGACTTAATTCAACGGAAAAGATACACCGTGTATAGGGTAGCTTCGCCGGTTCTCCGTCCAGCGCCGGTTCTCGTCCTTTTGAGTGACTTCTTCCTTACAAATGCATAGAATAGGAGTATATAAACAATTACTCGCGCAAGTTTTGGCTCTTTGCGTTCCTTAATACCGAACCTACAATGCTAACTATAAACAAACATTATTTAACAACGTGTGACTAAGATATAATTAACGAAAGTTTACACCACATTTTAGAGCCTCGAAAACCACGCCAAACTACAAAAAAAATAGTGTGTAAGGAAAACTTTGAAGTAAGTTTTGTTATTGTTATTAACTAATTGCAGTGATATTTTTGGCACATATTACTAGTAATATACATAACGAAGAAAATAGTGAGTGTTAATTATACTTATTTTACCTAAAACCTGTATAAATTTAATGGACGGGAACCGGACCATCAATTTTGCGTATTTGCCAGTTTTCGTCTACGTGGACGGATAACCGGCTTGGGGTCATTTTTATTATGGATGGCTGATTTCCTGAACGGGCAATTGACCCGTGTGGTCTTACAAGCAGAAGGCTACACATCGAGCCAAATGGCTTTAGATGTCAGTGCCCCTCAGGGACCTATTCTGCCTGCTACCTTATTTTTATTGCATATAAACGACTTATGACTGGTACCTGTGGGTATGCCGATGATAGCACTGTAGTAGTCAGATATCTTTCCAAAGCACAGGCCAATAAAGATGTAGTCCAATCTCGTCGACAGGATATTATGAATCGGAATTGACTTTTAGAGTAGTTTCAGATTGGGGCGATGCTAATAAAGTCAAATTCAATACATCCAAGGCACAGACGTGTCTCATCACTATTAAACAGAGTGAACGAACTCTCGACTCCCAACTTTCCGGAGTGTATTCATACCAATTTGCGAATTTCTGACCATCTACAGCTCCTTGGCATGAGCAGCATGTCCAATATGAACTTTGGGTCCTACATTGAATCCTTGATGTAAACTGCAGGATCCCAGCAAAAACTTGACAACCTTTTTAAGGTGAAGCGGTACTTCACACCTGGGCAAATTATAAAACTATTAAGTACAGGTAGGGTATATGCAGTACTGCTGCCAGCTCGGAGATGGATTTGCTTAATATCAGCTGGCTTGGCTTTGATTGATAAGCGTGCCAGGAAGCTCATTAGTATCTAACTTGGACTTGGTTGAAGCTAAGATGCAATGTATAAATCATCGTAGGAAATTCGCCTGCATATCGGTGTGCTAGGATTACACGAATTAATCCCTTCCTGACCATTTTAGGACAACGCGTGGACGACATGGTTTGACCCTTATGTTGTTAACAACAATATTGACATGCCTCTGATGTGCACGAAGCGTTTTGATTCTAGTTATCTTACGAAGACAGCTAAAGAGTGGAATAATTTTCGGAAAAATCTATTTCCATTTCATTATTTACAACTTAGATCTTTTTAAGATGAGTGAATGGGCAGTATTATCTAGGTACGCGTTTTACACCCTTGACCTCATCATCACTTACCATCAACTGAGATAGGGGTCAAATGCTTATGCATGATCATCCTCATAACGTTTTTTCTGGTTATGCTGTAAAGACCCCGGGTTCCGCTTTCACAATTAATCGTAAGATTTGGCGTAGGCACTAGTTTTACGAAAGCAACTGACATCTGACCTTCCAACTCAGAGGAAAAACTAGCCCTAGTTGGGATGAGACCGCTTTCCTCACGATGGTTTCCTTCACCGAAAAACTTCTATTAAATTTAAAAAGAGCCGGGGTTCACACCCGCGACCTCTAGATTGAAAGTTGCATGCTACAGTGGGTCACTCAATAATTACCTTTTATATCTATAAAAAATAAGTTGATAATTTCTTTATTTCTTAATAACAAAAGCTAACTATTAAAACATTGTAAGATAAATAGCTAAGTACCTACGCATTAAAGGTTTTATACTCAGAAATTGGTTTTTGAGTGTATGAATCACTCCTCTTTTCCTATAGACGAGAACTGGCACCGCGTGGACGAGAACCGGGACAATCGGACGAGAACCGGCAAAAACCATACTTTTTCATTTATCATCTTTTACAAGAATAACGGTGTATGTTATTAGTTAAAACTTAAACTTGGCGAAAAATAGAGTATATTGCCATTAAAAAGAAATATTATTCGTATAAATTGCTATAGTTCAACATATTATTTTCCCGCCACAAAGTTGGCAACTCCACTAATCGGACGAGAACCGGCGAAGCTACCCTACTTGTTGACAAAGCTTAGAGAATAAAGTGTAATGACAGATTTTGTTGAAAACTTTTGTAACTTCAAGTAATTTAACACACAATTTAGAGATATTAAATGGAAGTAGATTATTAAATTCAGTTTCTTTGTACAATACGAGTACCTATATATGTATACATCAAAGGTGGCCGTTTTGTCTTTGTGTTATGGGCTGGGAGTAGTACTTAACCCGGGGCTAGGGCTTGTGCAGGGCAGTTCGATGACGGGGAAAAAGTGATGACAACGGTGTTGGTTGGTATTTGTGCAGGGCCCTGTGCGACTGGCGCTCCGCAGTCCGAGCTCGGTAGCGAACAACACACTGCGCGTGCAGCCGCAGAGCGGCGTGCTGGCTCTGGTGCACAGCCTGCCCGATCTCACCATCCGCCCGTCACCGCCCGCTCGCCCCGCGCCCCTGTAAGTCGTCGCAATCGTCACCACCACACTACTGTCAACCGCAATAGAGCGAATGATCACACACAGTGCCTTTACACGCTTGTGCGTCTTGAGTGTTTGTGGATACCCCCACGGCTAGCCATAACTAAATAAATGAATAAATAACTATAACTTACGACAAAAGCCTAATGGCTATTTTTAGAATCAGATTAAAAAGGACAATGTTAACGGCACTCTACATTAGTCAATACGTCACTACACTACACTTCCGATAATTATGCACCTGCTCAATTTCGTCATATGTACTATTTTCACACACAAGTAATTAATTAATATAAATAAATTATAAAGTGTACTAGTATAAGTTAATATTTTGAATAAATACAAATAAAAAAATAACTTTTGACTAATACTCCGAATACTCGACGTCTTGCACTGCCAACCCCCTATAGTGTTTGAGAATTCGACTTCATGCTTACGGTTGGGTTATTCAATAGCTCTCCCCCCAAAGTCATACATAAAAAACTATACCTACGTACTATCGCTTTAATAGATTTGACCCCCAGCAGTACAGAATGGAATCAATGTCAATATAAAATAAATGGTTTCGTAATACATATAAACTTACTAAATCTGTCATTATTACATTTATGACCTTCCTTGGAAACTACAAGCTCCACATATAACACACATGATTCTAGCATGCATCTCAGCATGTTCTTTTGAGTGCGCAGATTTTAATGTTGTGTCAGAAAGCGAAACAATTTGATATTTATTATTTAACCATTTTTTGCGGTAAATATCAACTTTCATTGTCAATTCTGTGCAGGCCGGTTCCCCAAACAGCATCAGAGAGGCTGTACCAGTCTCATCAGGAGTTATTGCAACGAAACCGGCTGTCCGCCGTGCAGCATCATCAATACCTGAGCCCTGATCATAGGGGCACCAGTTATCCGCCTCCCAGCCCCTCTAGGTAAGAGAACTGATAACAACTCAACCCCCACAGACCTATTCCAATCGCTTGACGCGAACGTCTGTCATCTGTAACCTTCCGGCAGCAACAGATTAACTTGCCATAAGTATTTAAATTTTGCTTAAAAGGGGAAGCTACATTTGACAGCTAACATAATCACATCACTAGGGTAGAAGATTTTCTGTACCTAATAAGTAGGTATTTATTTTCTGGCACAAGTTATACCCTTCGCCATAAATAGATTCCATCAAACCTACCATGAAATGTAGCACTCGTACATTATATTGATTATTTGACATAGACTTAACAAAAATACGTGACGAAAGACGTAACATAGAAAAAATATATATAATAACTTTCTTAATTAATATAACTCCAAAAAAATACATGATATAAAACAAAATGAAACGAAGTTACGAGTATATTGAGTAATCATTCGAATTACCACAAGTTTCGATATACAGAAAAAAGGGTAACACCGAGGGAGAGGTTTAAGGCGAAGGGGTGGGCAAGCTCTTTCCATACAAACTTTGTGCAAGTTTTTCTTCGTTCGTGTTTGCACTCCAGTTACTATTTTTGGTCCATATGCTTATTTTTTTGTTAGCTATGTCTTGATGTGTTTCTGTTTTAATTTTAATTATTTTTGTATTTTTTTTTTTGTTTTGAAATAATGCAAATTTTCAACATCAAGTTCTGCGTATATCCAATATTTACCAACAAAAATTAAAATTAAATGCTGTAGTGCCAGAACTAACGCAAAAAACTTGCACAACCTTTGTATGGACAACGGCTTGCCCTACCCTGCGCCTTAATGAAAATAAAATTGTTTTTAACCTGAGGAACGATATATCATTCAAAAATGTACCTATTGTAATTTAAAAAAATACCTAGATTAAAGTCTAGGTTCCAAATTCCAAAATCGTTGGGCGCACACGTCGTGTGTGCCTATGTCGCTCAAGGGGTTACGCCTCTCTCTCTGTGTTACCCTTTTTGTAATAAGCATGATAAATTTCAAACGTCCAAATTGGTCTAAATTCGAGGTCTTACCCTTATATTGCATCCCTATACTGTTTGCGGGCCCTAGAATACACAGACTTTGACATCACAACATAACAGTAACTACCCTAAATTTTGTACTGTATATTGAGAAAAAAGTCTAAATGCGTGTACTTTTCAGGGCTGCATTAAGGCGTGGCCTGGCGTTCTCGGACTCATTCAAGTACCCTCCGCTCTCGAAAATGGGCCACGTCTATAGCCAGAGCACCCAGCCGCAACAGCAGCCGTTCGAGCCGCAACCGGGACCGTCTACCTCGTCTGCTCCTCCCCCTGAGGTAGGTAATCTTATCCTGACTTCTAAACCAACATTACCAACCCAGGTACACATACTTTTTCGTCAATACTGTGCAAGTAGTGGTAGGCATTATTGCGACCCCATTACCACCGCTACTTAGTACCAATAATTGGCGTAGGCACTAGTTTTTACGGAAGCAACTACCATCAGGTCTTCCAACCCACAGGGGACCCTATGAGCGGCAGTTTGAACCGAATATTTTAAAGGCAATATATTAGACGATGATGAGTTTAAGGTTTGTCCAATCTTACAGCACTGAGTAAAAAAATTAAAAGATCGACAATCATCTCTCATCCCAATGTACAAAATGAGTCATAAAAGGATAACTAGTTAACCCTTTAGTGGGGAACGGCAAGATGTTTGCCGTCATAGGCGTCACACTTTTTTTTTTCAGTGAACGCTATTCTTAGTTGATATAAATTGTATTTAATACACGTATTGCAGAATATACTCAATACAAAATGTTAGACTTTTTTATATTACGAACATTTGAATAAAAATATCTACCTAAAAAGATTGTTACGTCTGATTTTGTTGACTCTCATATTTCAAACGTCAAACTAATGCTTTTTAAACATAATAACTTATTTAAAAAAAGAAATGCCTTTAAACTTTCAGTCGCACTATGACAATGGGTAATTTATGTCATTCATTGACCGATAGTGGCAAACATATTGCCGTCTAAAACTTTGAAATGACAATAGAAGAAAAAGATAATAAAAAATAACCTAGATTGTACGTGCTCGCAAACTATTAAATGATTGCTTAAAAAATATTGCTCAAAGGGTTAAATACTAAGGTAATATACCTAAAGTTAGTTTCCAGGTTAGGAAAAAATAATTTTTAAGAAAAAAAAAACCGACTTCAATGGGGGAGGCCGGTGAAAGATTATTATACTTAGATTCCATACAATAAAATAAAAATGGCTATAAGTATGTTTATAATGGTAGAAGACAAAATACCCTCAATTCCTCATGGAATCATGGAAAAACCTTGCTTGCTTGAAAAAGAAAACGATGAGAACAAATCGCCAAACTTGAACTACGCGTCGTTGAAGAGTTCCGTTCTGATCATCATCAGCAGTTCCACTTCATCAAATGTCACTTTTATGGATGAAAATGCTTGATTAGTTCATGAAAATACTAAAAGTACTATTTGTGTGCCTTTCACATTTGAGGAGTTCCCTCGATTCCTAATGGATCCCATCATCAGAACTCGAGCATGACAAAAATCAATCGTGAAAATAGAACTTGCTTAACAAACACAGCTAGAAGGACAAATCGCCAAACGTGAACTTTTCGTCGTTGAAGAGTTCTGTTCTGATCATCATCAGCAGTTCCACTTCATCAAATGTCACATTTTTGTATAATAATGCTCAATTTGTTGATAAAAACACAAAAATCACTATAATAATAATAATAATAATAATATTGGGGGACAATCTTACACAGATCGACCTAGTCCCAAACTAAGCAAAGCTTGTACTATGGGTACTAGACGACGATATGCATACTTATATAGATAAATACATACTTATATACATAGAAAACATCCAAGACCCAAGAACAAATATCCGTGAAAAATGCACAAATAAATGCCCTGGCCGGGATTCGAACCCGGGACCTCTAGCTTCGGAGGCAGAGTCACTACCAACTAGGCTAAACAGGTCGTCAAACTATATGTTTGCCTTTAAGATTTGAGGAGTTCCCTCAATTCCTCATGGATCCCATCATCAGAAATCGAGCATGACAAAAATTAATCGTGAAGATAGAACTTGCTTAACAAACACAGCTAGGGGGACAAATCGCCAAACGTGAACTTTTCGTCGTTGTAGAGTTATGTTTTGATCATCATCAGCAGTTCCACTTCATCAAATGTCACATTTTTGGATGAAAATGCCCGATTTGTTGATAAAAACACAAAAATCACTATATGTTTGCCTTTAAGATTTGAGGAGTTCCCTCAATTCCTGATGGATCCCATCATCAGAAATCGAGCATGACAAAAATTAATCGTGAAGATAGAACTTGCTTAACAAACACAGCTAGGGGGACAAATCGCCAAACGTGAACTTTTCGTCGTTGTAGAGTTATGTTCTGATCATCATCAGCAGTTCCACTTCATCAAATGTCACATTTTTGGATGAAATGCTCGATTTGTTGATAAAAACACAAAAATCACTATATGTTTGCCTTTAAGATTTGAGGAGTTCCCTCAATTTCTCATGGATCCCATCATCAGAACTGCGTTTTGACAAAAACGGGACCAACTTGTATATATATACTTACAATCAAAAAAAGAATTTTCCAAATCTCACAAACATCTGAACAAGAGTACCTAGCTAAAGTCAAAGAGTTTTGTTTTATGATATTCTATTATAGGCGCAAGGATGCCATGCAAGGGCATGTAAAGGGCCTGTTATTATATACCTATGTAATGGCGACTGTTAACTAGGTACTTAGCGACGCAAACTCATTCGTTTTGTTTATCTATTGCAGAACGAAGAAGGAGCAGTGGTTTCTATGCTAGTGCCGAGTACAAGCATCGAGAAGGATAAAAAAGAAAAGAAGCATTTGATTAGTAGAAGGTAAACTAAGTTTCGCATGTTTGTTTGTTTTTAATTGCAGTTCCAAGTTTTAAAATCTATCTTGCAAATGAGTTCATTGATCTTCAGTAGCCGGTTATTCAAAGTAATGGATTTGATTTACGTTGTATTTCTAAGAAACAGAAAAGTTATTTGCATAAATCAGTTTTTATTTTCTTCTATCAAGAACACGAATAGTTCCAGAGTCTAGGATCTTTTTTATGTACCTATTTAAGTAAGTATCTAAGTATTTATTTTTCGTACCCATATTATCAGCATTGCTTAGTTCGGGACTAGATCGATTTGTGGGAGATTAGTCACTAATATTAATTATAATTATATACTATATGTCCCAGCAAACTTCGTTCCGTCCTCGACCCGTTCCGTGCAAAATGTATGACATTTATTTTCGTATACATATGTTACCGATATTTTAATAGTTATTCTGGTATTTCGAGAGTAGACAATACCAAAAAATTCAAATATCATAAAAATGGCTCCATCCGGTCGTAAGTTACATTATAAATGGTGTAGATAACACGACTTGGTTTTAAATACATACTAGATGAAAGCCCGGCTTCGCTCGGGTGAAATAAATAAGAAAGAAATAAAGTAAACATTTATTTTTGACAGTTATCTTATGCAAACGACGAAAGAAACAGTTTATAAAAATGTATAAAATAAAAACATTACAACAACGGATTATGATGAAACTTCGTATAGAAATATAGTCTGTAGTCTGGATTAACATATGGAATTGGGAGTAAATGATTACGCTGACGACATCACGGGCAAAGGCTAGTGCTGCTTTGCAAGTTAATCCTAAGCATTTTTATAAGGGTAGTATTTAAAGGCACATAATAAATTTGACACCGTAATCAGTACTGATTTGTATAGCTAAAATACTAATCGTTCATTAAAATTGAGTTCAGATATGCAATTGTTAAATATTGATGTGCCTGTCAGTATTTTTGGTGCGAAGTCAGAGCTGCTAACGCGATCGAAAACCAATGAAGTTCGTGTATCTCCCTCTCTGTCGCACTTGCAAATTCGAGCGACACAGAGGGAAATACACGATGTTCGTTCGTTTTCGTTTCGCGGTAGCAGCTCTCTATTCTCCACCAAATTCTATTCAGTGGGGCCCTTTACACTCAATATTATGTGTCAATATTATCGCGATATTCAAAATTGTATGGGGTCTGTTACACGCTTAATATTGTCAAAATACTGGTGTGTCAATATTATCGTGGTTTTCAAAATCGTATGGATTTTTCTTCAATATTCATTAAACAGTAAGTGATACGGATCGTGATATGAGTATATCACGTGATAATAATAACCATGTAACAGGCCCCTATGGATGTTGCTTCAATATTCAGTGTTTCGCGTGATAATAATAACAGTTGGTAATATTTTCTCCAATTAATGGAAGCTATTTAACAACTTGTTCCGTTTTGCCACAGGTATTTCACATTCCGATACGCGCACTATCCAGGAATAGAAGCCGTCAGATCAAAGGGCCTACCGCGATCTGAAAACAAAGTATTTCCCTCTCCACGCTCGAATATGCAAGTGCGACAGAGAGGCATATATATTTAGTTTTCGGTTGGTAGCACTTTAGTCCGAGCGCGGTGGACGGTCGAAGAAAGTCAAAGAACATTCCGTGTGTTGTCTGTCACACATATAATTTTTAAACTTCCCTTCGACCTATGAACTTGAAATTAGGTGATAATGTTTATTATGAAGTACATTTTACCAAAAATATCAATATATTGATAAATCACATTTATTTTTTAGTTGTACGGAACCCTCAGTGCGCGAGTCCGACGCACTTGGCCGGTTTTTCTTACATTTTGAATTTTATTTCTCATATAGTAAAATACCCTATTCGTTTTAAAGTTGGCGCCTGAGGGCCTACCGCGAACCAAAAACGAACTATCTTCCTCTCTGTCGTTCGAATTTACATGTGCGAGAGAGAGGCAGATACTTCGTTTTCGGTTCGCGGTAGCGCCTCTAACGTCCGAGCGCGGCGAACGGCATGAGCTGGGGGTTTACTCCGAAATTCAAAATCCTAACTTCGTATGGTGCCGTCCCTTTCACTCTCCTGTCATAGACTATATGAGTGAAAGGGACGGCACCATACGAAGTTCAGATTTCGAATTTCGGAGTAGACCCCCAGTACCACTAAGTTATAAGATAGAGCGAGATAGGGATAGAATTTTGCTAGACGTTTAAAAGCCATAAGTCACCTAGTAGTTTGTCACAACAAAATAGAGACGCAGCTTTAAGATGGCGGACAGACTCAGCAAACATTCAAGTGGTGTCCTTTACACGATTAATATTATCACAATACTGGGGTGTCAATATTATCGCAGTTTTCAAATTTGTATGGATACTGCTTCAATATTCACGTGATACTTATCGTGATATGAATGTATCACGTGATAATAATAACCATGTAACAGGCCTCATACATTCGCTTTGAAGGCGGTTGTTGTGACAATCAGCCTAGCTAGCACGATAGATTATACCGTTACGTTTTGTGTGACGTTTTAATACATTTCGCCCATATAACGTGACGGTATAAGTTATCGTGCTAGCTAAGCTGATAGGTGTATAGAACGCTTGAAAACTACAAAAACAAAACGCTACAGACGCGGCTAGCCGAATCCACGCCCAGCAACCTGGCCAACACACCGGACGCAAACATAGTTTACAATTTCCGAACGTACCCAACCCAACGCTGTCAACAGTATCTTCTTAGTAGTCTGTGCTGTCAACCAACGAATTTAATATGGCCGACCTTTCGTCATAAAATTAACACTTTTTAATGCAAAATACGCGACGATTCGAATTTTGCGGATACATATGTACAACTCAAAAATCGTTATTTTTATACGTTCTTCAATTTGAGACAGGTCTCGTTCGGGTCTACCGTACCCCTGCACGAAATTATTAATATAGATATTTTCGTTCACTGACATATATAGATTTATTCTATTTTCGGTCGTACTCGAAGAAACTGCAATTTACTTGTAAGAAGCGATTTAATTGCCCATCGTCATCATCGTTATCCCAGGCAGTTGCACCCTAAAGGATGCATATTTTTACGGTGTGAAAATGCTTTATGCTTATATACCCACAACCCGGGGAAGGCCATTTGTGGGTTATGTGGGACTCTCTCCCCTGCCAACTGATGGTGGCAGGAGTATACCCACTAAAAACACACCGGCGTTACCCGCTCTACCGTTAAGGAGGCGCAATGGGATCGCGAGCATTGCACTACGACGCCTCCCGGCGTTCCTGGCTAGCTTCTGCCAGGGTATCTACGCCTAAAGGTTGACTCCTCCCTAAGACACATAGGGCCGTACAACGTGGGTCCCCAACCTGGCCCTACTGGTCGGCGGGGAGGCGACCAGCAGCAATAAACCGCGCACGTCGCTCCCTCTCGCTCCCAAACACGAAAAAAAATAGTTATCGCGAGGCCACCAATTGAAACAGTGGTTGCCTGAAAGTGTGTACCCTGTGTATATAATAAAAAAAAATATATAATGTATTTTGATGCCATCCCTCCTGGTGCATCCGGCGCCCTGTACGCGGGTGAAGAGAGAAAAGTTGTCAGACAGCCTCTTGAATATTGGTATGCTTAGCAAATAGAACTTATAAGTAGTGGATCTATACTGGAACGAAAGTGCGAGCCTGAAAGAGACTCACTTTTTAGCGTGTCCCTATCTAAGCAAGACTTAACAGTCGTTCTCAAGTTATGGCGTGATCAAGGGAAATAGAGAATACGTTTTATATATTTTATACGCGAGGATATACTCGTATTACATACATCTTTTGTTTTTTTTTTTACACAAACCGCCCTAGTCTCAAACTAAGCAAAGCTTGTACTATGGGTACTACGCGACGATATACATACATACTTATAAAGATTAATAAACACTTGAAATACAATAAAAACATCCAAGACTCAGGAACCTAACCGGGATTCGAAGCTGGGGCCTCTGGCTTCGTAGCTAGGGTCGCTACCAACTAAGCCAAAGTGGTCGTCTGCACATGTAGTTGACATGGAGTGTTTTAAATAGCTTTGATTTATATTTCTGTATACATAATATAATAATGTATGAAAACGCTACAGCCATGTAAAATTGTTTCCAAATACTATCCGGCAGGGTAATCATGTAACTTTTCGAACGTACAAAAGGTTAATCTGTCATTTTTACTATGGAAAATGACATTTCCATCTTTACGCATGCTCTTAATCGTTGCGTAATTACCCCGCAGGCCATGATAGAACAGATTTAGCCACTTGAATTCAGTCGCTAAATTTCTTCTACCAGTTCATTCTTCAGTTCCGGCGGATGGCACTCCAAAATCGAGGGATGACACATAAGGGGCTGGAGGATGATGACATTTAAAAGGCAAGAAGTACATAGCATATAGGTATTATAAGTTATTTAGAGACTGTGGGCCAGCAACAGATATCCATGACCAAGTTCTCTCTCGCACGATAACTTGTGCAATACTTAAGAAATATATAATAGGATGCCATGTGAACGTCAGCTGCGATTCCATTGTTGGCCTGAAGAGCGGCAGTTTCCCAAGTGCGTAAAAAAATTGTATTAAAAGTTATATAGGACAATTTGGATTGCTAACCCAATATCTTAAAGAAAAAATTCATCATCATCTGAGTATAGCTAATAGAGTGGTGGAGTATGCGTCATCTAGTCACATGAACAAGTAAAAAATATATTTTCAGGGATTTCCTCTGAAATGAAACTTTGTCAGATAATACTTAATTTGCTATTGTGTGTGAACAAACAGATAAGTGGTTATATTTCGTTGGAAAAATCGTCAGCTTATGGCCTAAAAATTGTAATGCATGACCATTTATCGCCTATTTAAATGCACCGGCTGATGTGTTTTATTGGGTATATTACCAGCTGATATAATAAATTAGTTTCAGGGTCGTATCAGGTCAGGGGGTATGTTATGGGGGGGGGGGTGTATATTAGCTTACGAATATTAATCCGGGAGGAAATATGTTCCTGTAAGTAATAATTCCGCTACTAATAGGTACGCCGAGGAAACACCCGTCAGTTGCCGCATTGTGATAAATGCTCCTGTCTCCTGTAAAAATGCTCGTTTGTCTCGCAATCTTTAGGGCATATTCTGATGGTTTTTTCACCGAGTTACAACCAGTTGATGTGTGTTTCTTTATTGACAATAGCTTATAAACTGGCATCTAACCAAGTTTTAGGCGCAGATATACACATACATAGACATCTTACAAGTAGTTGACGATATATGCTCTTGGCCCGATGACTATTACATTAGCTTGATCAGCCTGCGCCTAATGTGTAGAAATATCCCAGCCCTATGCTTTGTAAATGGCATATTGCGTTTCATAGATGCAGGTGATAGACGTGAACTAATCGCATGTAATCGAGCAACTCGGCGTATGATTCTGCTTACGACCCACGATATTCACAAAATATTTTTATACGACGTCGGTGGCAAACAAGCGTACAGCCCGCCTGATGGTAAGCAGTCACCGCAGCCTATGAACTCCTGGGGCAATTCAGTAATTCGAAGATGCAGTTTGTTAAACATTTTAATCATCAAAAAAATTCCCTGTTTCTGTGTTTTCTTAAGTCTACATTTTGGTAACAGTAATTTATTCTTTGAACGAGTGTTATAGTTATGAACATCCGGCACTTTAAGCAGTGAATCAGCACACACACAAGAAGGCAAAGTTTCTCCTTAAACTTAACGGTTCAATATTGCTTGTGAATTTGGAATCGTCTACGATTCGCACAGCACGTCTCTGAAGCGAGTCAAAAGGCCCAAGCTGGTATCCAGGTGCTCCCGCCCAGAGGTGACAGCAATACTCCATGTGGGGACGAACTTTTGACTTATATAATAGAAGTCTCTGTCCTATGACTAAACCATCGAAGATGATTGGCACCACATGTGTTAAGTCAATGTTCGAGGTCGAGCGAGGACCCCCAATGATGATAGCTTGACACTTAGAAGGGTTGACGGCAATTCCAAAATCTTTCGACCAGGATAGGACGGTATTGAGGTCATCGTTCATTTTTGAATTGCCTTCTAAGTGGCTTCGCAATTGGACGTCGCTGGAAATGTCGACACCAAGGATCCCAATACTCTCTGAGATGGAGAGGGCTGTGTCGTGGAACCGTGGGGCCACAGAGGGGGTTTGCTTAGCGGTAAACGCACATATTTGTGTCTTGTTGGGGTTAAACCGGCTTAGATTATCCAGGCCCCACTCAGAGACTCTGAATAGAGTGGTTTCGATTTTAGACACAAGTTGTTCGCGACTCTCTAACACAAAGAAACCAGGAATTACCCGTGCAGAACGCTATCACTGCCAAACATCCCTATCCATGATGTAATTGTTTATCTTATACTATGCTCTTGAAATAAGTCTTTGTTTCACTACAGATTTGAATTTAGAATTGCTAAGTTCAGTAATGTGTTTAGGAATTTGATACAATTTCCCAAGAACGACTTTTTCGCCTTTACTATAGAAGGTTATTTTGAGTTTCCCAGTATTTCTCGTGGCTATTGGTTTATCAGTGTTCGTTGGAAAATTGCTCAAATTTTTCCTAACATACGAGTACATTATTATTTCAAATATGTATAGAGACGGCAGGGTTAGAATATCTATTTATTTGAAAAATTCTTTTAATGAGTCACGCGACCCCAAGTTATAAATTTCTCGGAGCCTTTTTTGCAAAATAAAAACAGTTTCAATATCTGCAGCTGATCCCCACAAGATAAGACCATAAGTAATTATACTACTAAAATAAGCAAACTAACCGTGCCGTTGCCACATTGGTAAGCTGCCTTATTCTCCTGACTGCAAATGCAGCAGAGCTCAACCTACTTCCTATCGCTGTTATATGGGAACCCCATTGCAATTTTGAGTCCAATGTAATACCTAAGAATACAGTAGAATTAACAAATTCTTATGTTTGACAATTAATATTTGTATTGAAGTTTCTGTTTGATGAGTTCGCTAGAGAGAATTTCATATATTTCGTTTTTTTCGGGTTCAATACTAAGTTATTGGCAGCAAACCAGTCAGATATCATGGAGAGGGTATTATTTGGTTCAATGAGTTCAGTATCTCTCTTATTTACCTTGAACAGTAATGAGGTATTGTCTGCGAACATTACAATGCCTGATCTTCGGCTTACCATATATGGCAGATCATTTACATAAACAAGGAACAGGAACGGACCAGGATGTCTATTCATGCTGTCACCCCTGAGGTACTCCCATCTCTACCACTGTCTCTGACGAAATGGCTTTATTTATCGCTACCTTTTGATTTCTCTGTGTTAAATATGACTTCATGAGATCTAATGCATGCCCTCTGATGCCATAAAACTTAAGTTTACAAATTAAAGTACCATGATCTACACAATCAAAAGTGATAAAGGAAACTTCACACTTCACGAATGACTCCCGACGTTTTAAAATCTGATTAACGGCCAGACCGTCCCCAGTACGATATTCACCAAAAAAAGTTAGCACACTTGCCGACTCGTAAGCTAAAGAAGTAAAGCTAAAGACCAAGCTAGTAATAATAAGTAGATCACTTTTGAGTATTACTGATTCTGATTAAAGATATCTTACGCAAAAGTATGAATGTCTAATTGTATCTTAGTTTGTTACACAGCAATCGCTATCTACCATTAGACATAACATTCATTTCTCTCAATAGGTACCTAATGAAAACTTTTTGCTGTTTAAACTGAACTTTTATTCAAAATATATTCGTTGTCATAATTATGGCAGATGTCAGGTAAGACTGACATTTACCACTTCCGTATTGCGTGTATGCTTGTGTGTGTGGTGAGGTCACATAATTAAGGCGTGTTACCCTTGAGATTTATTAACTTGTTGATTAACTAATATCTCGAAAATTAGGCTTTATCCAGCAATGTTTATATTACTTTTTTTGTCTAAATAGGCACTAGAATCGATGATAAAATCTGTCGGTATACTCATTCCCACCCCGTATATAATTATTAATATGTATATATAACTGATTATTTTAGGGATATGAATTTATTCTCCAATTGATCCTGATTGACTTTTATCTTGAATTTTATCTTGTTATTACTACTCTTCATGTCAACAATTATTTTAATTCGACTTATGCATGGATTTGTCATGACATTGATATTTATGCGTTTTATTAATGTAATAATGTATTTACTTTATTTTTTAGTTAAGTACTTATTTTCAATTTTCACATGCCTGAAATGGCTGAATAGAATGGACTGGAACTGCAATGTTAATACGAGTATAGTTATAACAGCTTGGTGTATACTGTATGTTCTTATGAATAAAAAATATATCACAACATTTCATTTCAACAAATTCGCAGTTGCCTATGTAGTTTCGTATAGTATACACAGAGTTATCACTTATCAAAGATAGCACGATGCACGTTTAGATGCGGCTTAGCCGAAATACACATGAAATAAATATTATGTAACAGATTATAAAACCTACGTAATAATTGATGCAGGAACAAGGGCAGTGGCAACAGCGAGAAGGGAGATAAAGAGAAGGCGGAGAGGAGAGACAAAGCTGACAAGGAAAGAGTTGACAAGGAGAAAGCGGACAGAAAAGACAAGGCGGACAGGGACAAAGCGGAAAAAAAAGAGAAAGCTGATAAAGAAAAAGCGGAAAAAAAAGAGAAGGAGAAAGCAGACAAGCAGGAGAAATCTGACAAAAAAAAGGCAGACAAGGAGAAGGAGGAATGACGCCGCGCCAAGTCGAAAGACTGAAAGGGGAAGAAGAAAACTTTGCTTTACAAACGGTGCTGTCTTTCATAAATGTGATAGCCTATGTTGGGCAGAGTGAGAACATAAGTTTAGAGACTTTTACATTTGTAGCCAACGAAAAGATTAAGTGATTGAAGTGTTACTTTATTTATTTAAAGCTAGAATCCTTGTAATGAGTCATACTCGCATCCTCGCGCCCCTTTTCTCCTAGCGGGGCCTTGGAGCCGGGTCGGCACTAACACATTATGCCAGCCATACAGTATTGTGAGCAAAAGCTTGGCTGAGTTCGGCTCGGTTACAGGGTAGCTTTAACGGCCGGAATCTTCAAGGTTCGGCCGACTAATTCACAACACTACTTATAGGTAAAAAACTTAAGAAAAGGACCTGTTGTGTAGTTGTGACGTGCTCGAATAGACATTACATATTTAAAATGTGTAACACACACAAAACAAATGTCTATTCATACACATCACAACTAAACAGGTCCTTTTCTTAAGTTTTTTATCACAGCCGTATACGGAAAAGTTGTCAGATCAAATTTAGACTTAAGTAGGTACCTAATGGTATTTTCTGCGTGAACTTTCAGCCGATCTATTAGCTACATAGTTGATTATTAAGTAACCAAACTTATCTGGCTGGACGTAACTAAGTAAGGTACTTACGTCTCATAAATGAAACAAAATAATTGTATTCTCAAAGGATTAAATGTTGTTTAATTGTAAGCTAATAATATATCTCATATTACGAGAAGATATTTAGAACACTGTTTTTTATGAATATGGTTAAGTGTCAAGCTTAAAACTTAAGAATTGTAATAAAAAAAAACCAAGAGTTCTTTATATTATACGAGCGTTTAAATATCAGTATCACACATGCGGGTCCATTAGTGGCCTATTTTTATTAAGAAAAAACCTGAGTGTACAAAGTACAATAAAATATCGTATCGTATAGTGTAAATTAAAACTTTCACCGAAATCACAATATCACCAAAAGTCACATTTAACAAAGTAGTTACTTCATTGAAGTAATATTCATTCAACTTTCAATCAGCTGAAATATATAAACGAACCCCTACTTTTTACCCGGTGTATGTCTAACACATAATTACTTAATAGGTATATGAACATGGAACATTTTACATGTGTACATAGGTAATATTTATACATGATTACCAGGTTTAGGAATATTTCCGAGAGGGCAACCAACAGTCCCAGGGAGGTGTCGGATTCGTCGTCCACTAATCCCGAACAACGTGGTGATGATGGAGTGTGTCGGCTAGGGTGGCGTACCTTATACTTAAAGTATCCAAGAGAAACTCGTTGACGGTCATACACGTATACGCGCTGACCACGGCACACTCCGACGACGAGGTGAAGGCTATGTACAAGGATATATCAAAGGTCCTGCATAATTCCTAAACCTACTACACCGATGTTAAAGGGGATTTCAACGCGAAACTGAGCAAGAGAGATGGTCAAGAGCTGAGAGTGGGGCAATTTGAAGTTGGAAATCAGAACCTCCGGAGCCAACTACTGGCTGGTTTCTTGGAGAAAGAGGGACTCATGAACTCCTTCAAGAAACGCGAGCACAGGAATTGGAGCTGGATGAGTCCCGACGGTGCACAAAAAAAACGAGATTGACTTCATCATGTCAACGAGCAGATATACGAGGGGCATTCAATAAATAGAGAATTAGAATGAATACAAAAGAATACGATAGGTGTTTTATTTTTATTTTTCAATATACTCTTCCCCTATGTTTATGCACTTATAAGACGGGTAATTTGGTTTATTTTGACCTCTCATAAAACATATTTTTTGTCGTTGCGTGCTCCAAAACCGTTTCGATTTTCTAGGCGGCGATGTGGACAAATGCAGTGACTGGTTTGTAGAAGCTGTCCATAGCATTGGTTCTAAGTTTTTCATGCCCAATGGACACGCAGATCCAAAACGCTCTCTATCTCCACTCAAAGCCTCATTGAGTAAAGGAGTAAGATTCTTCTGCATTCTTCTGCCGATGCGTCATTAACAGGTAGCTCAATGAACAGATCTCCAAGCCCCGCGCTTACCCGCGATCTACGCCAATTCAATACAAATCTTATTGAAGAGGCCATCTAGCAGAATAAGGCTTCTAAAGTTTTTTCGAGTGATCTGTCTATTGGTCGCCAAATTAAAAACTGAAGATGGGAGAATCGTTTCATCCAAACCTGAGCTTCTGAGTGAGTTAGAGTGCTTTTATGGACAGCTATACACGTTAACTAGCAGATTAGAATTGGTCTGGCGAAAGACCCTAGAGCTAAATTAACCCAAAAGAATACCGGAGATATCCCGGACATCAGCCAAGACGATATTAGAATGGCCTAAAAGAGCTAAAGAACAACGAGGCGCTCGATGAAGATGGAATTACAGTTGAACTCCAGAAGTTTTTTGATTCTGACTGGCTGGAAAGGAAAACTTCGTAGGCATGGAACAGAGGTGTGGTAGTATTGTTCTTCAAAAAGGGTGACAACGTCTTACTGAAGAACTACTGACCCACCTCACTTCTGAGCCATGTCTAGAAGCTGTTTTCAAGAGTCATTACGAACCGTCTCGCATGCGGGCAAAATGACTTCCAGCCTCCCGAGCAAGGCGGTTTCTGAAGAGGCTTCAGCAAGTAGGCTCCATCCATACGCTTTTTCAAGTTATACAGAAGACCGAGGAGTATAACCTGCTCCTCTGTTCAGCGTCCGTGGACTACGAAAAAGCCTTCGATTCGATTGAAACCGGGGCTGTACTGTACTACAATCTCTCCAGTGGTGCCAAGGGGACTACCGCTACATCATAGCGCTGTAGTGCTTGTACGAGATCGCCACTAAGTCAGTATCACTCCAGAACCGGAACTAAAACTCCAGCGGGGAATCAGACAAAGAGATGTTATTTCTCCTAACTGTTATCCGCTGCACTGGAGGATATTTTCAAGACCCTAGAGAAGACTTGGCATCAACATAAACGGCGAGTACATCACTCACCTTCGTCTTCGTCATCACTCGTCTTGGCTGAGATCATGGAGGATTTAAGTACGATGCTCGATGTCCTCAGTAAAGCTTCCGAACGAGTTGGCGTAAGGATGGACATGGACAAGACGAAGATCATGTCAAATGCCCATGTAGCACAACTCCCGTTACAATCGGACACTTTACGTTCGAATCATAATATCATATCATATGGCAATGAAACGTGGTCGCTTACTATGGGCCTCTTAAAAAGGCTAAAAGTCGCCCAAAGAGCAATGGAGAGCTATGCTGGGAGTTTCTCTGCGTGATTACATCAGGAATGAGGCCATCCGCAGTAGAACCAAAGTAACCGATATAGCCTTCTGAATCACTAAATTTAAAGTGGAAGTGGGCGGGGCAAATAGCACGTAGAACCGATGGCCGTTGGGGCGGAAAGGTTCTCGAGTGGCGACCACGTACCGGTAGCCGTAACGTAGACTGATGACCTGGTAAGAGTCAAGTATACAAGTACATACACGGTCTGTGCTCACACACAATTACTTAATAACTACATATATGAACATTGAACATATTAAATGTGTACCTAGGTAGGTTATATTCATATATAACTACCAGGTTTATGATCAAAGCTCGGCAAGGGTGAGCTGTTTTCAGTTTTTGCATAACATGGACATACCTTGTCATTTAATGGTAAATACCCTATGTGTAATTATAAACTAATGAAATGATTTTATTTAGGCTACCTTTCTGCTATGAGCTTTACGTCGCTTGCAAACAAATTGTTTTTATTAGAACCTACGCAATGTGATTTTGCACAGCTTTCCGCTTAAGTAGGAAAACAATTTCAACTAGAAGAAAAGTAGATACGAGTGGCGAAAAGAATTATTCAAACCCAAAATTTACGAATAAGATTAAAATATATTGTTAAGAATTTTCATTTTATTGAATATGCCATCAAGGAATTCCCAGAAACTAAACTGTCTATTGTAGTTGCACTTTTAGTTTTAGATTCAAGTGAGAGCTGTTACTGGCCTTCATCTGCTTCTGTCAGTTAGAAATTAGAAGACTGTATTGTACTATTTAATGTACGATTTAACTCCAATCACTTCAGTGAATGTAGAAAAAATATGTTCTATCCATAAATGGACGAACTCAGTCGCAACTCATTTTAAATTGTAAATATAGAAAAAATTATAGTTATTTACAGGGGTCGGAATTCTCGTAGCACTTTTGAGCTGTCATAGGGACTTCTCATTTATCGACTTACGATCTACATATTATATCGATACATTGTAGAACACAACATGTTGATGAAGATTAACAGTAGAGGTAAACAACAGGCGGTCTTAGCGCTAAAGAGCGATCTCTTGTGTTTGTTTGTTTGCATATGTCTATACAACTACTAATCAAAGGTCATCAGATTGATGGCCAGTACCTACATAACGAGGTTAGGATTGCCATCGTACCTATCATTAGGTACGATGGCAATCCTTGTTATGAAAAAAATGTCTAAAAATAATGCCTCGTAATAAGAAATCCACAAATTATTTATAAGGAACATGAAAAATATTATTATAATAATTCCTATTTAAAATTTCCAAAATGTTGGCATCCAAAGGTTATCTCGAAGAGGTAGCTCATTCGCGATAAGATTGCCTGTTGTTTACTTTACACTTTTAATATTCTGTATTTATCGACATATATTTGTATATCGGAAGTCGATAAATGAGAAGTCCCTATGACAGCTCAAAAGTGCTACGAGAATTCCGACCCCTAGTTATTCATTTACAATAAATAAAAAAAGCTTAATACCAGTTTTGTAATGCATTTTAACTTTAGTTTAATCATGTCAGTTTTGTCTCCTTTTAATATTTCTTTATGGATACACCTTATCCATATTAATATCTACAAGACACCACTCACTACATGACATTAATGACGTAAAAATAGCTCAGCCCCGCCGACCTCTGTTTATGATATAATGCTTATTTTGTTGTAAACTTTGTTGTTTAGGTAATTTAGTAAAATATATGTTAGTTGGTAATATAGTTAAATATAATATATTATTATATAGCTTTAAATATAATATATATTAAATATTCCTTAAAAATAATGAGCTATTATCTATTTTATACAATTTATAAAGAAAGCTATGAATATCGGTATCCACAACAGTATTACAGGAACATATCCCACGAAACTTTCCAGGTGTGAGAATACACGCCTGCGTTTTGCATTTTACAAACCTATAAGTATACAAACCTTTTATATTTACAAACCTGTCAACTTGCATTATTTTTGTTTTACAGCATAAGCAGAGCCTTATTGTTTTAGTACTGCTAAATAAATAAAGCATATTTTGTACAAGTCGCGCTAGTAGTGGTCGCGCTTATTAGCGTTCGGTTTCTGTCAGCTGACAAGCTGGTTAGTGTATGTAAGATTGGCAGATGCAGGTGTACGCGATCATCGTATGTTCATCAATCATGCAGCATTGTTGTGCATTATAATTCTTTGCCTAATTAAACTAAATAAGTATTATTATAATGTCTATATGTGTTACCTTATGACACGTTATATATAATTTTAAGCAGCAGCATAACATTGTTTATTGACGTTAATGTTTAAGTAATTGTAAGATACGCTTATTTTTTATAACGAACTCGATCAAAGTCGAGTCGGGCTTGCACGGTCAGAGTCCTATTCCACTGTTTAATTCTTTTGGACCTTAACGGATGAATAATATAGTAGTCGAAAAGTGGTGCAGTCAGCAGCAGAAGTAGGTAGACGAAAATAGTGCTCAAAATGAGCCACCCACCTCTAAATGTCAAGAGAATAAGGCTCCGAGGTAATTGTGAACGTATTACAGAGCTTAGCTACTTCTGCTGTTGACTGTGCCCCACTTTCTTGTCTGCCTATACTAGCTTCCGATTGTGTGTGGTTGTCACTGCACCGAAGCCAAGAACTAAGCAAGCCCGTACCGTTTAGACGTCTTGCTGCAGTTCGCGGCGTCAATGTATCTGTCAACATAATACAGATTACGAGTACATTCCATTAAAATGACAGAAGATTAAGGCTGGGTTGCACCAAACCGTCTGTAATCGTAAGCTGTGTATGAAAAGTTTGTCAAGTTTCTATGGTATGACAGCTGCCGGCGCCATATTTAACGTGGATCAGTCTGTGATCGTAAGTCGGTGAAACCCAGCCTACACATATTTTAGTGATTTTAAGGTCTCCTCATACGTAAACTACCTTGTACGTTTTAGATACGTATGAACGACGCTAGTTGTGTAATTGTGTTATAGTAGAAATTATATTAAATATCAGATTTTTTCATAAACGGACATTATGTATTGAACCTTCTTTATTGTGTAGTTAGTAAGTCGGTTATTTGAACGGACCAATTTCATACAACTCGGTCAATTCAAATGTTTTTAAGTATAATTTGCTTGGCACCGCCCTGTAATAATATAATAACCGCACTAAGTACGTACATTTTTAACGGTAAAGTTGTTTTTGGATAATCATCCGAGAAATTGTGACGGCCACTCGTTGGCCAGAGCTTCGTACGTAGATATTAAGCTCATTTCCTAACAGCAGGCCTTTTCCTCTCGCCAGTTCGGCCAACTTCACCCGAACGCGCCCCACACCGCCGGACAGTGGCAACATTGTTTATCTTGATTGTACAACACTTTACTGTATTAATATATTGTTTAGTTAATACTGAAGCGATAGCCTCGTGGTCAAGCATGCGGCTGTCAAACATTGGTTTAAATGCCGGCTCGTACTAATGAGTTTGTGGAACTTACGCACGGAATATCATTTGATACTCGTGTATCCCGTTAGTTTTTCGGTGAAGGAGAACACCGTGAGGAAACCTCACGGAATATCATTTGATACTCGTATATCCCGTTAGTTTTTCGGTGAAGGAGAACACCGTGAGGAAACCTCACGGAATATCATTTGATACTCGTATATCCCGTTAGTTTTTCGGTGAAGGAGAACACCGTGAGGAAACCTGCATACATCTGCGAAGAAATTCAAAGATTTCTGTGGAGACTCCACTGTGCATTAAGCCTGGGGACTATTGTATATTAAATTAATCAGATTATAAATATTAAATTATTTAATTATAAATATTACAATAATTAATTAAATTAATATTTTTATTAAATATGTAAATTATAATAAATGTTAAATTATCAAACAATATATTTTAAATTAATCAAATAATAAATGGTTTATTACTCAAATAGGTAATTAAAATATTAGATGTATTATGAAATAATAAATATAATATTAATCAAATAATAAATGTTAGGTACATTAATCAAATAATATATATTATATTAATGAACTAATAAGTATTATATAAATCAAAAGATAGTGATACATTAATCATGATGATGATGATGATGATTAGTGATTACTTTAATATTTGACATAATTGTTATTTTTTTAAATTGGAATTACGATTAAGATAATAATTAACTGAAATGAGTTTATTAAAAAAGGTAATTGATAGGCTTAGCCAAACAGCGACGCAAAAGAGACGCCGAGCAAAGCTAACCGCTCTGCGCGCCGGAATGTACGGTACCACACCACAGTAACGGTACCCAGCTACTAAGCGTCCCGCGACCGCGTCCACAGACTAGTAAAGGTGATTCACAGTAGACCGTTCCGTGTCCGGGCCGGCCCGTTTTGTATGACGGCAAACGCAACGGCCGGCGTATTTCTCTAGAAGAAAACGGGCCGGCCCGGACACGGAACGTCCTACTGTGAATCATCCTTTAGGGTTCAGACCGCCAACTCGCGAAGCAAGTATATTTTAATCTATACTCGCTGGTAGATTTTTGACGTATATCTTTTTTAATTATTCAATGCACAGTGGCAATGGAACTTACTGTGTACATCCAACGATAGCTCATTTAAATTTAAATTTTTGTAGAAGCTCACGGCATTTTCAATTGAATACCAACTTCCGATGTAAAATGAAACTGGTGTTCAATTGAAATACCGTGAACTATATTGTACCGTATCTTAGTTAAATAAAATTAAATAACAATGGTTATTATGCGTTTCCAGATGAATTTTATCAACTTCATAATAAACTATCAATACCTACTACAAATTAAATAACAACAGTTGCAAAAACTAAAAAAATGGTCAAAGACGACTAGACGAAATTCCGAGGAGACGCCATTTCGATTTGTCACTTTGTTTTGACGTCCAATAAACAAACATGACAGTTACGGCAGTAGCCAATCCACAGCCAATCAGAGCTCGGTAAGTCGTCAAAATCTTTTTGAAACAATATGGCGCATCATACACGTTTCGTTCAACGTAGATAAACAGCCGTGACCGCGTCCGGCTGGCGTCGCGCTCAGAACTCTAGATCCGAAGTGTCTATCACCTATGTAGTATTATTAGTATTACATCAAGTTCATGTCTGTAAATGTGAAACTTTACGAGGGCTGCCTTTTAAGTTCTGTCGTTTGCAAACCTCCCGTGATTGCATAAAAAAGAACTAGTGTCATCTTAAAATATTTGAATTTCGTATTCGAAAACAAAAGAATGACTCGAAATCGGCCCAACCATTTTAGTACAGCGTTCGTTCAAAGTTGACAAGTCAGTTGTGAAAATGGAAATTTCGAAGGAAAATTTACTTGCGATAATTTTTTACAACTTCAAAAGGGGCTTAACGCGACTTCAGTGCTTCGAAGAGTTGACTACGGTTTTCAATGATAAAGCACCATGCCTCCGGACTGTGGAACGCTGGTATTTAGAATTTCAACGTGGTTGCTCTAGTCTTGGTGATAGACATCGTGAAGGTCGACCAAAAACAGCCGTAACCCAGGAGAACATTGATGCTGTACGGCAACTGATCGTCGAAGATCGCCATGCGACATACCGTGAGATAGAAGCTTCCTTAAGTATTTCAGGGACCAGTGTTCACAGTATTTTGCATGATCACTTAGGCGTAAAAAAGTTGATCTCACGTTGGATACCACATTTACTCAGTGAAGACCAAAAAACGGCTCGCGTTCGATGGTGTCGCAAAACTCTGCTGCAATTCAACCGAGGAAACTCAAAACATGTTTACGACATTATCAGTGGTGACGAATCTTGGATATATACGAGGCTTGCACTGAAAGTGGCGGGAATCGAATACTTATTAATTTATTTTTAACATGTATTATACCTTTTTATAATCTCTGAAGTTTCCTTATCTCAACACACTGGCCACTTAGAAAAAAAAAAGTATGGTTCGGTTTCAATTGTTTATTGAAGTCGTCGAGTCACTGCTTAAAATGGAATTGTGCCGTGAAAATCTCAGAGCTATGATTTATTATGACTTTAAAAGTGGACTAACACAAAAACAATGTGAAGAGCGGATGGTTGCTGCTTTTAATATTGAAGCTCCTTCAAAGACTACAATATACAGGTGGTATTCAGAATTTCAACGTGGCCGTGTATCCCTCACCGACGAAGTGCGTGAAGGTCGACCAAAATCGGCAGTCACGCAAGAAAACGTCGATGTTGTGCGTCGTCTGATAAATGAAGACCGACATGTGACATATCGGGAAATTCAAGAGCACCTGGGTATTGGAATGAGTCAAATACAAATTATTTTAAAAGAAGAATTAGGCGTGAAAAAGTTATTTTCCCGTTGGATACCTCACCTATTGTCTGACGAGCAGAAAATAGTCCGTGTCAATTGGTGCCGCAAAACTTTGAAAAGATTTAACAAGGGACGCTCAAATGCTGTTTTTAGCATAGTATCAGGTGACGAGTCGTGGATATACGCTTATGAGCCTGAAACTAAAAACCAATCCCGAGTATGGGTCTTCGAAGACGAGCTCAAACCCACAAAAGTTGTTCGTTCTCGCAGTACGGCTAAGAAGATGGTGGCTACGTTTATCTCTAAATCTGGTCACGTAGCTACTGTGGCTCTTGAGGATCGTAGAACAGTCAATGCTGATTGGTACACCACTATTTGTTTGCCGAACGTCTTTGCTGAACTCCGAAAAACAAACCCTAGTCGTCGCATCATCCTTCACCACGACAACGCCAGCCCACACACCGCTCGGACAACAACTGAGTACCTGGACGGTGAAAAAGTCGAAATATTGGACCACCCTCCTTATAGCCCTGACTTAAGTCCCAACGACTTTTTTACATTCCCCAGAATCAAGGACAAACTGCGTGGTCAGCGGTTTCAGACGCCAGAAGAAGCAGTGGAGGCCTATAAAATAGCCATTTTGTCGACCCCTACTTCAGAGTTCAAAAAGTGCTTTATGGACTGGTTTGAACGCATGCATAAGTGCATGAAATACAAAGGAGAATATTTTGAAAAACAATAAAAATAAATAAACTCACTTATACTGCATATTTTCTTCTATTCCCGAAACTTTCAGTTTTACCCTCGTATATGCCTACGATCCCGATTCTAAACAGCAGTCGACTGTTTGGGTGTTCCAAGATGAGCCAAAACCGACCAAAGTAATACGCTCACGGAGCACTTCGAAAAAAATGGTCGCCACGTTTGTGGCGAAAAGTGGCCACGTTGCCACCATCGTGCTCGAGGATCGTAAAACGGTTAATGCTGACTGGTATACCACTGTCTGTTTACCAGAAGTCATCGGCAAGTTTCGAAAAAATAACCCAAGACGTCGTATAAGACTGCACCACGATAATGCGAGCTCGCGCACCGCCCGGCAAACAATTGCGTTTTTAAAAGAGCAAAACGTCGAAATTCTGGAACACCCGCCGTACAGTCCAGACTTAAGCCCTAACGTTTTTTTTACTTTTCCAAAAATCAAGCAACGACTTCGTGGTCAACGGTACCAGACGCCTGAAGAACAGATTGAGCCATACAAAACGGCCATTTTGGAGACCCCGACTTCGGACTGGAATAAGTGTTTCGAAAATTGGTTCGATCAAATGAAAAGGTGTATTACATATCACGGTGATTACTTTGAAAAACAATAAATACCATTTAACACTTAAATTGTCTTTAGTTTTTCCAAACGACACAACTTAAAAGGCAGCCCTCGTATTAGTCGATGTCAAATATCAGAATGAAAACTGGTAGTGTTTTGCCATTTAATATATGTAACTGATTACGGTAAATGATTGACAGTTATTATGGTCTAGTCGTATTCAGAGTTTAGACGATGCAAAAACATTTTATTCATGACATCCTGTACCTAACATGTTTAATTTAATACGGAAACTACGAAGCCTAGTGGTTCAAGCATGCGGCTGTCGAGCAGCGGTCGTGGATTCGAATCCCCGCTCGTACTAAAAAGTTTTTGGAACTTATCATTTGATATTTACAGAAACCTGCATACATCTGCGAAGGAATTTTTCTTAGTACAGGGTGTATGTGACGTCCCCAACCCACATTGTGCTAGCGTGGGGATCACAGAACAGTATGTTCCGTTGTGGGGATTAGAATTGATCTTGATCTCAGTAGTGGGACTGAATAGTATAGTGGTGGGTAGAATAGGCTAATGATGGTTTTATTTTTAAATTTTAATTTAGGTTCAAATAATGTAATAATTTTATAATAGGACTTCCGATCGTGTCCGGGTTTTATCTATTTACCAATATATTTCAATACACATATGAGCTAACGGAATAGCATCAAATCGCTGACACGGTAAAATGTTACTTAAATATATAAGAATGCACAAATACAACAATACATAAAGATATGCCAAATCGTAACATAAGTACGAGTGTAAGTAGTTTCGCGTAATTGTGTCGTGTACCCAAGTCCCGTCCGGATAATTATTAGCGCCTGTGGACTCGGGTACAACCCGTCCTTGAGGTACGTATGTAGAGGGAAATTAAGTAGCCCGATGTTCTGAGAAGCGAATACACCCAAACCAGTACTATACGAGGCTGTTCCGAAAGTTTTTAGCTGCTCTCACTCTATTCATGCGATATATTTTTTATTTACACCATTATGTGGGTAATTTCAATTGTTATGAGCTGAGATAAAATCATTAGTAAGCAGCAAGTATTTTTTTCACAACATTTCTTTTACCAAAAGGCCTTTTGTATGAGCTTTTAAAAATTTGCGAAAATAGTACTATTTTTGATACCTAAAAATTGTTTTTGCAACGAAATCCCTAACAAATGTAGTAGAAAATGCCCGGGATGACTTCCTAACTTAGTTTTGCTGATTTTAATGTAAAATCACTATGTGTTTATTTTATTTAAGTTTTTTTTGTGATGATAACCAGTCCCTAGTCTTGCGACCTAGACTAATATTCGACACACCTGCTCATTGTCGCTAATTTTCATGCAATCGAAACAGATTACGTGGGTAGAGACAGGTAAGATTCATAGTTTGCGGTGTATAAAAATTCGTTTAGTTGTGGTGGCGTATTAATTAATATGGGCCCGCAACACAAAATTGGTATTGTGACCCGTTCATCGCATATTCGATAGGGCTGTTGACACGTCGTACTTAAAACACAATTAAAAAAACCCAAGCGACTTTCATCAACTGTTTCACCCCAAACATTATGTATCGAAATTACCCGCATAATGGTATCATTAAAACATATATCGCATGAATAGAGTGAGAGCCGCTAAAAACTTTCGGAACAGCCCTCGTACCTAACAGTTGTAAGTTAGGTAAGATCTTTTTTATGAATGTATATTGATGAGTAATTTATAACTGACCTGTAAAGGCCGGATCTCGTAGACCCAAACTAGCCGAACACGAACCCGAAAACGGTTATGGTACACTCAGCGTCATATACAACCATATATTTTGTATGGTGTACCGAACTATTTGGCCACTTTGGCTGATAAGTACTATATGACGCTGACTCTACTCGTACGTAGTTCAAATTCGAACACTTAGCTCCGCGGTGTTAGGAACCCGGGCACAGTAGATATATTTGCATTGATCATACATCGTCATACACAATAAACATGTCAAATATATTCACTACAGGCTACATAAGTTGGCAATTAAATTAATATAGGTACAAGGCTGAGGGCCGAAGGCCCAAGACAGAGCGGCAAAGCATGCGAGACCGAAAGCCAAGCGTCCCAACACAGCGGGTTCATTATGTAATGATCATTGCCGAAACTGCAAAGCAGAGCGGCAAGAAATGCGAGGCGGAAAGTAGCATACATACACAGCGGCCTCCTTATGGCTTAGATTATCTGGCCTTCTGGCTTATATTGGGCTGAGGGCCGAAGGCCCGAAGCATAACGGGAAGGCACGCGAGGCTGAATGCCGAGCATCCCAACAGAGCGTGGCTCTTTTTGTAAGGCTAAAGGCCGAAAGCCCGAAGAGCGTGCTACTACCTGTCCCCGAGTGTCTTATAAGCGAACCTGAGGGCCGAAGGCTGGAAGGAGATCACCAAGGCAAGCGATGCTGAAGGCTGAGCCTCACATTAAAGCGCACTATTTAAGTATGGCTGAGTGCCGCAGGCCGGATGGGCAAGCCGACGTGGACAGTGGACACTGGCTATGTCTATTTACGTAAATCTGAGGGCCGAAGTAAGGCACGCAAGGGCGTAGGTTGACCTATTAAAACTAAAGGTGTAACTAAAATTCAAAATTGGCTTCAATGTTGGCTGAGATCGTTTCACAAGTAGCTGATCATCATGAGACCCTCAAGTAGGCAATGGTATAGAATATGCTATTAAAACCAGCCTGGTTTCGGCCCGGTCCGGAAACGAAACGTTTTAGTGGGCGGCATCCTTTAGAGAGACGTACATACCTACAATGACATCTACCTATTAGAAGACTTAAACCAAAAGCATCATTTTTAACCGACTTCAAGATTTCAAAAGAGGAGGTTATCAATTCGGTTGTATGCTTTTTTTTAAATGTTTGTTACTCCATAATTCCGTCATTTCTTAACGGATTTGGATAATTCTTTTTTTGATTGTAAGTATATATATCCAAGTTGGTCCCGTTTTTGTCAAAACGCAGTTCTGATGATGGGATCCATGAGAAATTGAGGGATCTCCTCAAATCTTAGAGGCAAAAATATAGTGATTTATGTGTTTTTATCAACAAATCGAGCATTTTCATCCAAAAATGTGACATTTAATGAAGTGGAACTGCTGATGATGATCAGAACAGTACTCTTCAACGCCGAAAAGTTCACGTTTGGCGATTTGTCCTCCTAGCTGTGTTTGTTAAGCAAGTTCTATCTTCACGATTAATTTTTGCCATGCTCGATTTCTTATGATGGGATCCATAAGGAATTGAGGGAACTCCTCAAATCTTAAAGGCAAACATATAGTGATTTTTGTGCTATTATCAACAAATCGAGCATTTTCATCCAAAAATGTGACATTTGATGAAGTGGAACTGCTGATGATGATCAGAACAGAAATCTTCAACGACGAAAAGTTCACGTTTGGCGATTTGTCCTCCTAGCTGTGTTTGTAAAGCAAGTTCTATCTTCACGATTAATTTTTGTCATGCTTGATTTCTGATGATGGGATCCATGAGGAATCGAGGGAACTCCTCAAATGTGAAAGGCACACAAATAGTACTTTTAGTATTTTCATGAACTAATCAAGCATTTTCATTCATAAAAGTGACATTTGATGAAGTGGAACTATTGATGATGATCAGACAACTCTTCAACGACGCGTAGTTCAAGTTTGGCGATTTGTTCTCTTCGTTTTGTTTGTCAAGCAAGCAAGGTTTTTCCATGATTCCATGATTCCATGAGGAATTGAGGGTACTTAGTCTTCTACGATTATAAACATACTTATAATTATTTTTATTTTATTGTATGGAATCTAAGAGTGCACCATCTAAGTATAATAACCTTTCACCGGCCTCCCCCAATGAAGTCGTTTTTTTTTCTTAAAAATTATTTCAATACTACCTCGTAATGTCATAAGTTTTGAGACGACTAAATATTCGAATAAATTGTAATTATTAAAGTATTTTATTTTATTTAATTAACAAATACAGATATTTTAAACTGTATTCCATTTATTGCCATTTATTGCGTCGGCTACACCTGGATGACACTGCGAGACACGAAACTTTTCATCAGGGATGCTCATTTTCTCTTTCTCTTCCTCTGGCTCATTTATGAGAAACCATTTATAAGTGGAATTGAGGGCAGATTTCTAACGCTGAATTGTGCGTTCACAAAAGGTAATTTTGGCCTTATAGAGTAGTACTTAGAGCCAGGCTCGAAGAAAACTACGACTTTGAACTGATAAAAGAGATATCTTTTTCCATTAGCAGGTTTCGTACGAATTTTAATTTTGTGCCGGCTATCTTTAAAATCTTGTCAAAAGACCCGTTATTTTGACAAAGAAACATGACAAATAAACTTTGACAAGTGATTCCAATTGTTGGTACATGGATAATTTTGTGGCTTAATTAAGCATCTAGTGGTCAAAACTGAAGGAAAAGGCTACCTCATACGCAATACCCGACCACATTGTGAACCTCGCATGGTGATCCGGTTGCGGTACATTCTGTGCAATAGCCGAAACATCTATCGACATTTTGGTGTCCAATTTTTCGTTCCGCCGCCTTAAATTTCATTCTACCATAGACATTATCTTGTCAGTGAACAAGGCCTTTTTCGTTTCGTGCCAGCACCAAATGAGTGACCATCGCATTTAATGGACCATTCAGACGAGGCCAATCATTGAGACAATCCAGTAAGCCAGCAAATTAGAAATCGTCCTATTACAAAGGACTGGCTTCATCAATGGCTTGAAGACAATCCAATGCAGTGGATTGTCTCTATTTACACGATGCCAATATTGGATTGGCTTACTGGATTGTCTCAATAATTGGCCTCGTCTAAGTGGTTCATAAAGGCTTGAATAGGGTTTGCAGTCCCGGTCCCGATTTGTATGAAAATTCCCTGGAATTCCCGGGATTTCCAGAAACTGAAATATAGAAGGACATTTTAAATAAACTACATTTACTTTTTTCAACTACAGCATAGTGGTTAAATAAAAATAATAAGCTTGACGGAAATAATTTCAAAAATTGATTTAATTAAAACAATATTCCTCGAAAATGTATGACCATACGAAGTACTTACTGATACTTAACCAAGATTGTGTACTTTTAGCTTCAATATTGGTTAGGGGGGTTTATCAAAAGTAGCTGATCATCATAAAACCCTCATTCCGTCATTGGTATAGATAATGCTACTAAAACTAAACAATTAACTTTTTTTTAATTCTCAGCTTAATTATTTGCCGAGATCCTTTCTCAAGTAGCTGGTCATCATGCGATCCTCGTTTAGTGAATGGTATAGAAAATGCAATGCAAACACAAAAAATTGGAATCCTTAGCCTCAATATTGGCTAAGATCCTTTCACAATCATCACAAGGCCATCATTTAGTGAGTGGTATAGATAATGAATGCTACTGAATCTAAACGTATTCGTATACCTAAAATTTTGAGGTCTTGGCATTGATATTGGCTGATACGAGTATGATATAGTTTCACTGGTCATCATTAGACACTCATTCAGTCGGTAGTTCAGAAAATGCAATTAAAACCAAACGTGACACTAAAATTTCGAATCCTTAGCTTCACTTCAACCTTGGCTGAGATCCTTTCTTAAGTAGCTGGTCAGCCATGAGACCCTCATTTAGTGAGTGGTATAGAAAATGATATTAAAACTTAACATACAATCAAAATTTGGGGTGGTTAACTTCAATATTGGTTTTAATACTGCGAAAATAGATAATAAAAGCCTGCATCGATGAATTGACTCCAACTCTTACTAAACTCATTAACCAATCTTTCGATGAATGTAGCTTCGCGGATAAATTGAAAATAGCAAAAATCAGACCCATCTTTAAAAAAAGGTGGAATAGCAGACAATCCCTCTCAATACAGACTCATTGCCCTTCTTCCCGTAATATCAAAAATCTTTGAGAAATATATGTCCAACCGCATCTATAGCTTTCTGGAAAATCTGCTCATTTAATCTAGGTGTACAAGAAGTAACCGACTGTACTCTGTTAGGCGTAACATTAGATTTTAATTTAAACTGGAAAGTACACCTTAAAAAAATAATAAATAGATTATCTCGTTTCGTTTTTGCACTTAGCATGTTGAAAGCAAATACAGGTATAGAGTGCGCCCTGGCAGCGTACCACTCGCAGGCCTGGATGCGCTATATGGTCTCCTGTTGTGGGGCCACAACACTGACATCCACCAGATATTTGTCATGTAAAAGAAGTGCATCCGAATCCTAGCCAACATCCACCAACCTCATAGCTGCAGGCCCCATTTTAGAAACCTGAATCTCTTAACTCTCCCTTCACTATATATATTAGAAACTGCAATTTTCGTCCGTAAAAACCTTCACCTATTTAAATTTAACCAAAACACTCGTCGCTGTCACAACCTGTATCTTCCAGAACCTAAATTAGAAATATATAAAAATGGACCATATTATAAAGCAATAAAAATATATAATAAAATACCCACCCACATAAAAACTGTACCTGCGGACTCTTCCTTCATGAATAGTCTAAAATCAAAATTGATTAAAAAGTGTTATTATTCCATAGCCGAGTTCATGGAAGATAAGAATGTACTCGTATAATAATTTAATAATATGTAATCAGTCATAATCATAAATGTTGCAAATGTTAGAACGAAATTAGGTAAGATATTGTACCTAGTTATATAGGTATATTACACTAGCTTTTGCCCGCTACTTCGTACGCGTAGAAAGTCGTTAATTGCCTTGACTTGACAATTAAAATAATCAATTAGACTTCCACATATGTAGATATTCAATAATCGTATGGAATTGAAATGTTCTAGGCTATATGGTGAAAGTGATGGACAAAATGCAAAACACCGAGGGAGAACTAATTATTTCATCTTTTTGAGCTATCCGAGGCTACGTCCAATTAATTGATTCAGTGAGTTATGCTCAGAAATGGCTCGAGATGGTGACGGTCGATAATCAACCGACGAAGAAAGCATGGTTCTATTTATCAATTTTGTCATATAATTAAATCGGGACATAATATTATTACATTTTTTTTTATTCTTTTTACAACTTTTTTATTGAAGTATTTAAACTATTGCGCCACCCGCATCCAGCGGACTCTTGCGACCTTTACCAGGTCATCAGTCCACCTTGTGGGTGGTCTACCCACGGTGCGCCCTCCGGTACGTAGTCGCCACTCGAGAACCTTTCCGCCCCAACGGCCATCGGTTCTACGTGCAATGTGCCCCGCCCACTGTCACTTAAGTTTAGCGATTAGGAGGGCTATGTCGGTTACTTTGGTTCTACTGCGGATGGCCTCATTTATTATGCGATCAGGCTGACGTACTCCCAGCATAGCCCTCCCCACTGCTCTTTGTGTGACTTTGAGCCTTCTTATGAGGCCCATAGAAACTGACGAAGCCCTTCACAATGTATTTCCCTAATTCGTTGATCCTCAATTTACCTACTTAGTGCCGTTGCATAATTTGGGTGAGTCTAAGTTGCGCATTTACAAAACTGGTACGCCTACCTTCAGTTCTCAAGCGTGTGGGATGGCACCCCGGATAGCTTCAAAGAGTTCAAAAATTCAACGGGGTAAGTGGAGGTGTCATCAGCGGCCATGACTGTGTCGATGGAGTTATATTTTTTTTTTGTATAAGTTATTTTGGCGAGATATTTTTGTCGATTTTGAAAACAATATCATTTTATGGTGCCAAAATGGTTCTTTCTCACTGCTTATTTTCGTTATTAATATTTTGTTCTCAATCAGGAAAACTTGAGCTAGCTTCCGATTTCAAAATATGACAAAGGGATTTGTTAGCTAGCCGTCCAATACGCATTTGGTCCAATACGCAGTTCGTCCAAATATAACTGAAATTCTCATTTCGTCCAAAACGCTTTTCGTCCAACACGCTTTTTGTCCAACACGCTTTTTGTCCAACACGCTTTTTGTCCAACACGCAGTTTGTCCAATACGCAGTATGTCCAAGACGCTCTTTGACCACCACGCATTTGGTCATATACGCAGCATGTCCAATACGCAGTATGTCCATCATGCTTGGGGTGGATTTTTGATGTCGATACCTCGTTTTATTATGGGCATATGGGGCATACAAATGTCGCCGTCGCGAAACGTCAAAAATCAACTCTTTTTCGTTCAACACGCATTTGGTCCAACACACCATAGTCAACGAATCCCGTGGAAGGCTGGCACAGCCGACTTAACAAAAAAGTTCCTGCGAAGCCGAATTTGCTGCTGTTAATTGATATTTTAAAGAAAGAAGGGCGACATTATGACATTCATATCAAAAGAACAGTACCGATGAATAGAAGAAAAAGATTACGCGACATTCGCTTCAACAAGTATTTGAAAAAAAAATTGCAATTGTTGAAAAAGTGTAAGTTATAGCAATAGAATTTTTGGATATATTCAAAAAAGGTTCCGTAATATTTTTTCTTTTTTTTGTTTATAAATGTTACTGTTTTTATTTATGGAAGGGTAAATATTATGTTCTGCTTAATGTAAGTGTATTAAATAAAAATAAGTACCAATAAAGGTTTATACCTATCAATATTTGTTTCGTTTTAATCCATACTAATATGTGGCGTTCCATAGCAAAAGGGTCCTTATGGCCATTTCTAGTGCTAGTTACGGAGATATTGACGTTTTAGTAAAATGCTTCAAATTTATCAATTTTTTGTTGTAAGCAAAATAGTACAATTTACATATATGTAGGCGTATTTGTAGCTCGGTTTCATTAGTGTATTTTAAGTATTCTTTTTTTGTTCGAAAGAAGAGTATGTTTTCTAGGGAAATCGCCGTTGTTGTTTCATGACGTTCAAATTAATCTCGACCGTAGGGTGGTAGACCACTTTTTTGGCCCACTGTACATGCAAAATTTCAGCAGGCCTATGATGGTTGCATTTTGTCATGGTTGCATCATAGGCCTGCTGCTCTTATCAAAAACCGGGAACTTGAATTTAAAATTGACGAATAGCGATATGGACGAATGGCGATATGGACGAATAGCGATATGGACGAATGGCGATATGGACGAGTAGCGATATGGACGAATGGCGATATGGACGAGTAGCGATATGGACGAATAGCGATATGGACGAACAGCGGCATGGACGAACTGCGTTAACGACATCTGACGGACTGCATAATGGACGAACTGCGTATTGGACCAAATGCGTATTGGACGGCTAGCTAACGTCACATCAATATTTTCTCTCCATATAAAGTTTCATCCCCTTTTTTGTCTCTAAAAGGGATGAAATTTAACATAAATTATAGCTATTCTGATATGTAAGGTACATAACTGTAAAATTTCATAAGAAATCGCCCAGTAATTATTGAGATTAAGGGGAACGTACATACATCCAAACTTTCACGTTTATAATATTATTATTAGGATAATTGTTGCTACACCCTTCCTGGGTCCATTGTATCTTAGCTTAAGTACAAGGTTGCAATAAATGTTAATATTATTATTATCACGAGAATTGAATATTTTACTGTTTCTATTTCCATCAAACATAGCTAAGAACCATCCCCGCCATAAAGGCTTTCAATTGGAACAAACCGGGGAGCTGGGATGCCACAGACTGACACACACGTTAACACCCCTCTTTTGCATTACATCGGAGGTTAATAATTTTTAAGAAAAAAAAGCCGACTTTAACGGGGGAGGCCGGTGAAAGATTATTATACTTAGATGGTGCACTCTTAGATTCCATACAATAAAATTAAAATGGCTATAAGTATGTTTATAATGGTAGAAGACTAAGTACCCTCAATTCCTCATGGAATCATAGAAAAACCTTGCTTGCTTGACAAACAAAACGAAGAGAACAAATCGCCAAACTTGAACTACGCGTCGTTGAAGAGTTCCTATCTGATCATCATCAGCAGTTCCACTTCATCAAATGTCACTTTTATGAATGAAAATGCTTGATTAGTTCATGAAAATACTATAATTATTATTTATGTGCCTTTCACATTTCAGGAGTTCCCTCGATTCCTAATGGATCCCATCATCAGAACTCAAGCATGACAAAAATCAATCGTGAAAATAGAACTTGCTTCACAAACACAGCTAGGAGGACAAATCGCCAAACGTGAACTTTTCGTCGTTGAAGAGTTCTGTTCTGATCATCATCAGCAGTTCCACTTCATCCAATGTCACATTTTTTGATGAAAATGCTTGAGTTGTTGATAAAAACACAAAAATCACGATATGTTTGCCTTAAAGATTTGAGGAGTTCCCTCAATTCCTCATAGATCCCATCATCAGAACTGCGTTTTGACAAAAACAGGACCAACTTGGATATATATACTTACAATCAAAAAAGAATTTTCCAAATCGGTTAAGAAATGACGGAGTTATGGAGTAACAAACATTAAAAAAAAAACAAACAACCGAATTGATAACCTCCTCTTTTGAAATCTTGAAGTCGGTTAAAAAAGGAATGCAATCGTTTCCAAGTACGCTAGTAGGAAATGAGTTTTATGAACGTTTTTCCACTATTAAGCCTAGATTATGGGTTCGGTCACTCACGCCGATATCACTACGTTCCTATTGGAGATTAAATTTTCTAGCTGGATAATTACGTAAGAAAACCATAAGTATTGAAAATTCTTCTATTGATAATTTAATTGCTACATTTACCTTCACAGCTCCTAACGTTTGATATCATAAAAATCCGGTTTTTTCGGTCTTTGGCAAACACTGGACCCGGCGCCGAGCAACAACCGTCCATACAGCAAGGGCCCCACATCAGGAACAGCACCAGCGCCAGAGCCATCCCGTACAACATTCTTACTTCTTCTTACATGCGAGCCTGCGCAACCAAAACTGCGTAGGTAATAATGTAACAGGATCAAAGATTTATACCTACGAACATAATATCTAGTCCGTACCTACTCGTACTGCAGGCTGTACTACAAAAATCATTAGGTAGGTACACTCCGTTTTGCTTTACCGCAACCGTTTAAATATTACAGTATATAACATTTTCGGACCTACATATTAAAATGCAATAAGGTGAAAAGGAGAAGTGGATACATTATATCTTTATAGTCGATTGGATCTAAAAACAGGTAGGTATGTACTTAAGCGATTTAGAGTCTGGCCAATTTTCCAACTAATTTGATTAAGTCATACTTCCCGTTTTAGATCTATGGCTAGCAGTTTTATCATTGTTACCTAGCGACCGTTAACCAGGATAATGGCCTGTTTAAGTCCAGTTTACAAATTGCGAAGAGCAAGTGCGAAGTTTATACATTTGGTACTACAAGTGGAAAGTAGCTAATGTATGACCGTTGCACTTGCTTGGTTAATAAGTAGGTACAGTACGCGGCGAAAAATATTGCACATCAGTCTTTGGAAAGAGGCAAGTAACAACATTTTATTTTTCAAGCGAGCCTTTTTTTATGAAAACAAATAGAAATTATAAATAAAGTAAAACCACATGTTTAATAGGTATTCTCGATAATATCCCAATTTCACTTAATTTTCTCTTACTATTAAATATATACTATCCAACAGCTTTTATGGTATTATAACATATTGCATAGAAAACTGCCAAGTTAAGGCTCAAAATGCATTAAGCCGCAGTAAATTAGTTTTACTGTAAACAATGTAGTGCCGTCCTTAGCACCATTTCAGACAATCTACGGAACTTGGCACCCATTTAGATCTCAATTATTTTGTCAGTGAAGACGACAACCAAGCATCGCATATTCTTAATATTGAACTTGGCTGGCTCCCATTTTACATTTATGTTTTTGATGGGGTTGCATTACTTTTTGTCAATCTTCGCCAAATGGTGCTTTTTAAGAGCGAATGCAAGAGTCACTATAGAAAATACCTTAAATACCCAAATCGTTATGACCGTGCACCTCAAATATTTGAAGAGTTCCCTCGATTTCTCTAGCACCCTATGATCAGATTCTTACCTGACAACTACGGCACCGCCCCTGAAGTATACCGTTTCAAAAATAGTTATTTGTTCAACAAGAGAGCAAATAAGACTTTTGCTGCGAGTGTTGATGTTGAGTGGGGTGAAAGATTCTATTCTATAAATTAGAATCTTGAGCTTAGCAAGGGACTCAAAGACACAAGATGCAAATATCTTTGCTCTCGTGTGATACATACAACTTTTCCCCTCAGCGGCGAGAACATATAACGCAAAGGAATAGTGATAGAGAGAATGAAGTTACTTAAACTAACCTACGATATGAAAAATTAAAACGTAATTTTTTTTCACCCTCGCAGTAAAATTGCATTTGCTCACTGGATTCAAGCTGGAAAAGTCGTTTTCACGCTCGCAGCAAAATTGCATTTTGCTCAATGATATCAAGCAGCAAAACCGTCATTTTCGAGCTGAGGTGAAAAAGATTTTTCCACTTCTGTTAATAATGACGAAGTTCTGATGTAACTAACTAGCATAAATAATAATAATAATAATAATAATAACTGGCTACGTTTTGGGGATCTTTTTGGGGAAACTGAAGGTTTTGTCTGTGCAATTGCGGACGAGGTTATCATGACGAACAACTACCGGAAATATATCCTGAAGGACGGTACGGTCGACATTTGTCGGGCATGCCGCCGTCCCGGAGAGTCACACAGGCATATTATTTCTGGTTGTAGTCATCTTGCTAACGGCGAGTACTTGCACAGACATAACTTGGTGGCCAGGATTATTCACCAGCAGCTTGCTCTTTTATACGGTCTTGTGGACTTCGAAGTGCCGTATTATAAGTACACACCTGCGCCAGTTCTCGAAAATGGTCGTGCAACGCTCTATTGGGATCGATCTGTCATCACGGACAGGACTATTGTAGCCAACAAGCCTGATATCGTGCTGACAGATCGATTGAAGCGCCAGGCAGTGCTCGTTGACATCACCATCCCCCATGACGAGAACCTCGTGAAAGCTGAGAAGGACAAAGTCAGCAAGTACCTAGACTTGGCACATGAGGTAACCGCCATGTGGGATGTTGATTCAACGATTATTGTCCCGATAGTCGTCTCTGTGAACGGTCTAATAGCGAAGAGTCTCGACCAACATCTCAAGAGACTCTCGTTAGATGGCTGGGTCAAGGGTCAAATACAGAAGGCGGTACTCCTGGACACGGCGCGGATAGTCCGGAGGTTCCTCTCTCTGTCGCCCTAACCACCGGTAGCTTAGGCCCGCCTCGCTGCCGGCGGCACTCTAGGTTAGGTTTTTTATAATGCTTTTATACTTTGTACGTGTATTTTTATATTTTACATTTGATAAATTTATTGTAAAAAATCTAACCCAAGAAGAAGAAATAAATAAGGTGAATAATAATAAATCTAATAAAAAATTACTGTTTTCTGATTTTTTCTGGTGTACACACACAATTAGGTACCAAGTTGCATGCCAAATTTCATCTTTCTAGGTCACCTGGAAGTGGGTTAGGTTTTCTATTACTAGTCAGTCAGTCAGTCAGTGGTAAAAATGCCGTTTTTTGGAATTTAATATCTCAATAACTAGGTATTTATGAAATTTGGGGTTCTAGTTGTTCTAATAGATCTGTTTATGTTAGATAGATTATGAGTTATTGGGGGGTCAAAAGTGGCTCAAAACGGTTCGTGTAAAATATCACACGGCTGCTGTCCGCTAGTTCCTGGGTGAACTTGGCTGGACACGCTGCTGCGTGTCTAGATTAGTTCTCTCGTACTTTAGTGGTAGGTCTACACAGGAAGTTTTAAAAATGCCCTCTTAACAAAATTTCAACCCACTTTCAACCCCTTCAGAGAAATTTTAAATATACTGAAGTTAGTTTTCATATATTAATGCTTGCTGCTCTACAAATGATGTTCTCGTTTAAAAAATACTTGCGCCTGAAGCATACTTTCAAGCTCCCTTTTCAACCTTTCAGAGAGTGAATTTTCAATAACGCTGACATTTATTTTCTTATACTTTAATACTAGGCTTTAAAGTAATGATAGTTCTCCTTTAAAAAATATTTGCTCCCCAGACAATTTTTTATCCTCTTTTACAGTAATAGTAGTTGTAGCAGTCAGCTCCAGAGTAATACAAATTTATATTTTAATATTTAGTCTACTAAATGTCTATAAGTAAAAGAAGTTCAGTTTTCTCGTTTAGAAAAATACTTGTGCCTGGAACAAATTTACAACCCCCTTTTCAATCCTTCAAAGAATGAATTTTCAAAGACGCCTTAATTGCTTCTCTCATACTTTAATAGTAGATATATACACGAAATTATAAAAGCATCTCCTTTAAAAAATACATGGCCTACAAACAAAATTTTAAACCCGTTTCCACCCCTTCAGAGGACGAAACAACTCGGCGGAAACCGGTAGCCTTTTTTAACGGAACTGGTTACGAACCTCTGGATTTGAACGCGGCCGAAGGGCTTTTATGCTACATTATAAATGATTAAAGTAGCCCCATTTTTCTAAAGTAACCCCTGTCTACGATAATAAAGTAAAAGGGACATATTAACAACGGGAAGTTTTGCAAATGGGAGCGTGGCATTATAAATGCAAAATTGAAGTGATATTTCTGAATGAATGCTTCGTAAAAATGGCATCTACAAGAGGAACCTTCAGCGAAAGGGACATTCTGCGAACGGGACCTAATGCGCACTAACCCTAACTCATCATTCCTATTTATTTAATCGTATGGCATTTATTTACGAACCGTGAGATCTTCGAGAAGACAAGTACGGTTGCCAGTTTTTGTTGCACTTTTAGCACCACCCAGGGGTCACGTCTAGGTGGGTACTCCCTACGGGGCGCTAGTCGGGTAACCTCCACGAGTATCTGGGCTCTTCCAGTTCCTGTGGACCCTCACGGGTCTCGGGAAAGGGGAAGGGTTCTGGCCGGTGCGCCCTGGAGGCAAAGGTAAGTGATTCATCTTCGGAGGGATCGGTTCGGTTCCCGGGAGTCCGCCATGCCTGTCCTAGGTCCCCGGCTAGGCGGGATGCGTGACGGACCCTACGGACGTGGTGCAACTTCAACCCCCCTTTGTCAAGTGAGTGGGCAACTTGACTGTTAGAAGTTCTCAAGCCGCTCGAAGGCCTCTAACTTGGCTTAACGTTTGCTGTCGTAGACAGCAGCGGGGATCAACGGCTTAACGTGCCTTCCAAAGCACCAGAGAGCTCAGTTCGTAACCACTCAAAGCGGTCATCCATCCAAAAACTGACCTGACCCATCATTCCTATGACGAGCCTGTGACGTCCCTAACTGCAACTATAAATATATGCGAGTAATGTTAGCCAATAATAATAAAATATATAACATACGTTGTTTTCACAATATTTCCAATGTCATAACGACCACAGAAACCTCAATAATTGTTTTACAGTATAAAATTACTGTGTACGGTATTGTAACAGACTGACATTTTTAAATGACATAAAGAAGTGACTGGTTTTACACCGTTTGTACGAGTTTGTATGCAACAGGTTGTATATGCTTCAAAGGAAGTTAGCCGTCTCTTCTTAGTATATACTTTGTGGTTAGCCATAGAACTTAGTGGTTTAATTTCAAATGAAATGCCACCACGATTTTGAAATAACTTAGAGTAATTATAGCAAATATATGAGATACGATCTTAGGTTACGATTAAATGAATTTAAGTGCGGTTTAAATGTGTTAATTTTTTTAACTTTAAAGGCGGCGCGGCGGAAATAATCAATCATAGATAAGTATGTGTAATTAAAATTAATCAATCACCAAATATCACATAAAGGGAAACAAGCGAGATATGAAGTGTATTTATTCATTTTTGGTTCAACGCGCGACTTCTATAACTGTCAAATAAATACACATGCTGTGGGAGGGGTAGTCTAAAAGCTCAACGTATAAGCTATCAATTATCGTCTGTTCCTGTACCAATAGATACTACTTAAGCCTTGTTTTCCAACAGGTGCACAGCTACAGCTACTCCGTAGCGCAAGGAGTCTCCAAAATTATTTACTGCTACTGAATGTCCGTTTTTTGGTAATAAATCGTTGAAAAATTCTTGAGTCAATTTTTCCGTGTATTTAAACAATGTAAGGTGACAAGAAGAAAAAATGTATATTCAAAATATTTTATTAAAAAAATATGCAAATATAGGAAGCACCATATCACTTATGAAGACAAAAGTTATCACAAAAACATCTTTTGTTTCTACACCCCATTTTGAAAATGTTCAACAACCACCACAAATTACGGTATAATTATAATAAATTATTTAAAATGTTTTCAGTTTGTGACTGACATTAACCAAGGAATGTTATTAAAGGAATGACTGTAATAAACTAATATATTAATAAAAACATGTCTTGATAACTTTGATAAAACGACATAAATAACTTCAAATAAGTAATCAATGTATAATTTGTTATACATAAAACCTGTTTATGTGATGATATCAATTTAATACATGTATCAAAAATAATTTACTTAGCATGAATATATATTGTATTTGCTTAAAGGTAAATTAGTTTCGAGACGTTTTTGCATCTGTAGTAGTATTTGTATATTTACAGCGAACGACACACGTACACGTTGACGTATACACACACACGTCAACGTGTGTGTGAGGCTGGCTACAAGCTGGCTACAGAGGTCACAACTACAAATGCAAAAACGTCTTGAAAGCAATTTACCTGTACTAGTCTCCGTAGTCTTACTAGTAAACTTTTATACGGGCAGCTATAGTAATTAGCTAAATTATCAATATACAATAATAGAGACTCGACAATTGAGAACATTTGTGTAACCTGAGCTCATCGTCCTTTGTGATTAACTAGATCTGAATCAGAATATTGCGACTTTTCACGCACATGTCTAGAAATGGCATTCGTGATTCATGAGGCAACACATAAATTGCTTTATAAATAATAATAAGTCATCTTATAATCCCACTACTAAAAGTACCAATACATACTTCTGGATATGGTCAAATAAATAAATGCACTTAGACATACACTATATCGTCATTTTTGACACATAAATAGAACGTAAAAGCTCCACATTAAAACAAAAAATAAAAATAGATGGGGCGCGTGGAATTAGTGCGCAGGTCTGTGGGCAAGTCTACGTGCTGTAAGTAGACGCGGACACGTTGCCGCCGTGTCCGGTCCAGTTGGTGTGGATGAACTGGCCAGGCTTGGCGGCAAGCTCATAAGTGTGCGCGCCAAAATAATCTCTTTGAGCCTGAAATATAGACGAGATCATTATTATACACATTCGTCTTTATAAACATACACGTCTCAAACGTCTTTAAGCTATGCTTTGTTTATGGAGAAAATGTAATAGTGCAGTGTTAAGTTGCTGGCGGCTCATCGCCCACAGCACACTTCCCTGCACAGCACGGTTCAGCACAGTTTATTTCAGGGTTTGATAGAGGAGGTTGTTTTATAACACACTTACTATAGTATTTTCTAAGTTTTTTTTCTGGTTTATCGTAATTTTTCGGTCGTTGTATGAACTAAGGAGATATTCGAATTCAATTAAGTAAAGAGTTGTTAGTCCCGATTTAATTGGTTTCTAGATCATCCTTTTATCCTACGGCTCTTAAAAAATTACGATATCCAAGAAAAAAATAAGAACATTAAAAAGGATTTTGGTGACGTTACCCACTGGCAGCAGCTTATTAGATTAGTATTTATTTATTTATTTTTCTTTTATAAGTATGTAGGTATTAGTTTAATTTTTTAATATGTTAATATTTAATATGTAAAATATTTGTAATATTGAATTGGGTAATTAACCAGTATTGATCTATCTACATTAAAAAGCATGATAGTTAAAACTTTCAAAATAAAATGGCAATATCTTGGAAAGCTAAAAGACTTCATACAGGAAGAGTCGGTCTAAAATGACCTTCTTTATCATCCCTGAATGTTTTTTCACCTAGCTGCCAAACATTCTGTATACACTTTTTTAGCTTTATCAAATCAAATGGTTTTTATTTAAATACTGTTATAGTTATAGTGTCATCCACGACTATTCTTCCTAATTCCAATCCATAATGTTGACGACCTGTTTAGCCTTATTAGTAGTGACACTGCTTCCGAAGCTAGAGGTCACGGGTTCGAATCCAGGCCAGAGAATTATTTGTGCATTTAGCACGGAGTTTAGTTCCTGGGTCTTGAATGTTTTCTCTGTATTTGAGTATGTATGCACCTATATAAGTATGTATATCGTCGTCTAGTTCCCCTTAGTACAAGCTTTGCTTAGTTTGGGACTAGGTCGATTTGTGTAAGACTGTCCCCCAAATATTTCTTTATTTTATTTTATTTTAATCGCGAATAGTACAAATGTGCAATCTATAAGCACACTTGTCTACACAATAATTAGCTATGAGCGCATACGCACACGATACATCGACCAAAATAACAAGAGAGCAGCAGAGAGCATTACGGGCTCGATCGAAAAAAATAGTGGCGCTCGTCTTCATGGGTGACAGCATCTATAAAGTGAAACTCATTTAGGTCTTTCTTATCGCTAATGGCCAGGGCTCGAACTTTTTGTGCCGGTGGTGTAAAATTGACGTCACACTGCATATAGGATGATTCCAATTGCTGTTATAGTAATTATCAATCATGAATCATCAATCATTTAATCAACCATTTATAACGGTATTCAAATACGGCCTATTGCATCCCAAGATTGCAAACGGTTTCTTTTTCTATTTAGAATTTTAATTTAAGCAGGTGAGGAACTCATACCCCCTTATTCATAAACGTCTATCAAACCTATTTGAGTTAACAAGCTGCTAAAATTCGTTTGTCCTTATCTGCCACTTTGACATCCATGTTTGTATGAAAGGGACAAAATTAATTTTAGTTAACAAAGGTTTGTTAAGTTTTATGATTAACCCTCATAAGTCTTTCAAGTTTTATAACAGCCTATAGGAATGTTGAATCTAAATCTGAACGTAAACTCTCTATGACGTTCAAGCCGATTACTGATCAGATTGGCCGTCTCAAGTGGCATCGGGCCGTCGCATTCAGAATGGAGTTTACCTGCAGAAGGTTAGCGGGCAAGACGCCTGCCCGGTAGCCGTCATAGAAGGCGAGGGCGGCGCCGAAGGCCGGCGCGGGCACGCCCACGAGCGCCGCCTGCGCGACCACCTGCCGCAGCGAGCCCTGCGACGCTCCGATGTGAGCAGTGAAGTACGGGTCCAGCAGCAGGTTCGACAGCTGAGGGTTCTTTGTAAACGCGTCCTGTTTCAAATCATTCATTGTTATTATTCGACCTGTTTAGCCTAGTTGGTAGTGAGTCTAGTGACACTGCCTCCGAAGCTAGAGGTCCCGGGTTTTTTTCCTCAGGGCATTTGTTTCTGTGGTAAGCAGTAACATTTAGTTTCTGAGACTTGAATGTTTTCTATGTATTTAAGTATATTATCTATTAAGTATTTGGACGTCTAGTACCCTCACAAGCCTTATTGAGCTTACTATGACTTTTTTCCGATCCGAAAAAAAATTGGGGTTTATTATCAAGAAATTAACGAAATGAGTTAAGATTTCATATTATATAAAAATTTGAAATGTTGTCAATTGCTACAAGTCTAAGAAAATATATGCATAGAACTACTTGGAACCAAAGAGTGGCTGCTGTCTTCGAGTGGTAAACTTTATACTTTTTAACGTAACGTTAAGGCTAAAGTCATACTTGGACTTCATTGACGTGTTCTTTAAAATTATCTAAGAGATCTGTTTTACAATGACATTGTTTGTTACACAACATAAGTTGAGGGAATATTATTCACGCGTGATTGGCTTTGACATTGAAGTTACTACACGCCGAACTTATCACAATGTCAATGTCATTTAGGTCATGCCGAATGATACCGTACTAAATATTTAGGCTAAATTACGTTGTAAAATTAAAGTTTTGATGGGAATTTGTTTCATTAATATTGATACCGTCAAATATTATTGTGATGTTTATTACCTATTATGCCATAAACATTACAATAATATTATTTTAAACGGTTTCTACGTACTCCCGTACTCGTAAATTATTTAATCAACACTTGAATTACAAGGAAAACGGAAATCGTCCAGGACACAAACGTCGATATTAAAGGGTAATAGAATATTACACGGTACATCCATACAAATTTATTGGACTGAGTAACCAACTTAGCATTAACAGTATTGATAATATTGATATGATAAGATGATAAAATGATGTGTGATTGCAAATGAGCCGTATATGTTACGCGAATGACTGTCATTGTTTACCTTGATATTGCCCAGGAATGCACTCCTGATGATACAGCCGCCGCGCCACATGAGAGCGATGCTACCGTAATTCAGGTTCCATTGGTGCACCTATGGAACAAACGCACGTTGTGAGACACACTATAAACAATGACTTTTCCAGTTGTAAGCATACACACATCTGCTGTGTGCACACGAACAACTTTCTCAAATTACGAGCAGTTTGCAAAACAAGGAGTGGGTGCGGCACGCCGTCTCTCATTCTATTGTCATCACTCGTCTTCCACTCATAGGTGTTCTCGTTGGAAGCGCCGATCTGATGATGGCATCAGAATAGCTTTTTGACGCCATAGTATTTATTACCTACTAAATAGTTATCATGCTAAAGTTAGGGGGAAAGGAAAAAACACAACACTTTACTAATTATTTGATATAGCTCTATATTACTTACTCATGGAAAGCCTAATGTCAGTAATATAAGTAATTTGGCAAAGTTCAAGATGTCAAATAACTTCATTGAGAGATGCAGTGGAAAAATCTAAAAGCAGGGCTAGCACAACTGCCGCTGCGACGCGACACGAGGCAAGACGAGAAAAAACTACCCTCCTCTTTCTAATTCCCACAGTACGAATGAGGACAGGGCAGAAATCGTTGAGTCGCAGGTGACGCGGCGTACCAGCTAGTTGTGCTAGCCCACTAGGTGTAGGTACTGTCAAATTATTATTTGCTTTATTTGAAGATAAAATATTGAATATGGTTACACACTAATGTGAATGGTGTTAGGTATTCATATGCCACTTTCGTCATTTTTTTTAATATTAGTATTTTGGTTCTAAATAATTTTTAAAAATTGCATGTGCGAATTCCCATGGAAACACACAAGAAGTCTGTTTTAGAACCTTTTGGGATCTTACATTACAGATGATGGATGACATTGATGACAGACCCCGACGTCGTCAGTTGCTACATATTTAAATACAGTCAAGGTATTTAAATATGTAGCGGATTAATCCTCTCATGAATAGGTACTGCCGAAACCTTAATTCGCCGACAAAAGAACCATGGGCCCATGGGACGTATTTAGAGTAGGTTGTATGCACTAATATATACGTATTGCACTTGACTGTAAAGCTCTTACCTTGGCTGCTTCACGTAGCAGCATGAACCCTTGCGCATACGAGATGATTTTGCTGGCGTACAGCGCCTTGCGCAAATGCTCCAGGAACGCCTTCTTGTCGCCGGTGAACTTTGCCGAAGCACCGGGGAGCACGCTGCTGGCTTTCACTCGCTCCTCTATAAACACGATTAACTCATACAACCACCATTTTACACTTGTTTTATATAACAACGCGGCTGAGGTACATGGGGCTAGCCCAAACCAACAACCAAAGCCAACGAGACGAGTTATTTTTAGTGTCTCGCTCGTTTCGCTCTCATACCAGTCTCTATGGCCTCTTTTACTCGTACACATTGTCTCAATGGCAAGACCGATAAAGCACAGAACGGACACATATAAAGCTAGAGACAATGTGCAATTGTGCACACACTATCAAGTCAAACCTGCGTCCGTGAGATATAAAATACTGTAGCAACTGTTTTTTTCCTAGTTTAAAATATAAAAAAAATTATATCCTAGGACTAAAATGTGTACCATAGTTTAAATTTATGTACTATCGGGTTTTTACATTTAGTGCCCCACACGCCAAGACTTCATATTATCAAGTATGGTTCATTTTCAATATTTTGCTACAATGACTTTGGCGTATGAGACATGAAACAACAATAACTTACGGAATCTACACTGTGACAGTGTAAAGTTTAAAAAGGTGTGGAGTCGGTTTCTATAGATGATCTTTACTTAGATTGAAGTAGTTACTATGAAGTTTTATACAGGTCTTATTATGTTTACTGGCAACAATGAGTATTTAGATCGTACGCAGTTTTAAGTTCGCGTCTTTCCTGTCCGTGGACTTATCAAAACTGAAGCGCTCGAAAGCCCAATTTTGGTTGGATTCATAATCCGCATAAACAGCGCCTCCATTTCTATAAATACGTGTATTAAACTCATACCTTTACATGTTCATAAGCCGTCCATAATAAACTAAACTATACGTCTATAAAAAAACTAATAAACTACAGACCACATGGAAGAAGACTTTGTTATTTTCTACGGTGTATGACCCATTTATCACATACTACGACTACATGTATTGTATGGTCAACCATTTTGATTTCTGGGCCACTTCGTATCTTATTACATTAAAAATTAGTACAAAAGCTGCTAGAAATCTCATATTATCGTCACTGTGACAAGGTACGACGTGGCCCAGAATTAAAATTAGTTAACTATGCAATCAAGAAGATCGAAAGGAAATATTTTCCGCCCTTGTCACAATGACAGTAAGACAAACTTTTTTTTTCCGTTTCCTTTACTGCACAACAAAGCGTGAAACCAAAAAACGGATAAAATGTCTATCCTAGCATGGAATATGTTTACGAGTATACACGTGTGCCGAAGTTAACATGATTTAAGTGGTTATATTTTATAATCGATTTTATGTTTATAAATAATAAATACCTAAAATATAGTCCGCTTGTGCACCGCCAAATAAAAATCTCGTCGGCAGGGCGACAGGTATTTAGGCACCCGAATATCCCATCCCTGGTTTAGGGACAAAATTACTATGACAAGGCAAAATTAATGACGACTAAAATTGAATTGACCGTTAATCACGATAACGTCGCGATTAATATCGAGCACAGTTACCTCAATCCTCAATTCTGCAAGTCAACTTTATCCATTGATTAAATTTGAATCTACATTGAAATTTAATCAATGGATAACAATGCTATTTCATATACGAGTCAAACCGTATGTTGTTGTGGAATATTATGTTCAATGCTAAATATAAACAACGGAATTATATGCATTTATTAAAAAAACTGGCTTTTGCCGACCATAACTGCCCCACTAGCATCATTATCAGCCTGTAATCGCCCACTGCTGAGCATAGGGCTGTCTGACAGTCCCAGTCCTGAATCAATCTTATCCATAAGTGTCCCGATATCTTCCTAATGTCGTCTTACCACCGAGCCGAGGACAATGACGCCCAGCAGTGACCACCAATCCGTTAAAATCATCAACCGTACAATAATAAAGTATTTTCGACATACACAATCTAAATTATTTTTATTGATGCTTGGTGCAAATGAAAGCAGTACAATTATTTAAATTAGAACGTAAACTACAGTTTTATGTTGATATGAGTTCACTACTGTAATTTTGCACAAAGCCGCAACGAATAGTTATTTGTTCAACAAGAGAGTAAAGTAGATTTTTGCTGCGAGTGTTGACGTAGAGTCCCGAGTAAGCGAAAGATTCTATAATTCGCCCGCTACGCTCGTGATTCAAGATTAGAATCTTGAGCGTAGCGAGGCACTCAAAAGACACGAGATGATATCTTTGCTTTCGTGTGATACACATACAACTATTCATCTCAGCAGCGAGAACATATAGGAAGGAATAGTGACAGAGAGAATGAAGTTTAAATGTTCCAAGTTTGTTTTACACCCCGCAGTATGAAAAGATCTCCTGCGACTAACCTACGATATGAAAGAAGTTGTATGCACGCTCGCAGCAAAATTGCATTTTGCTCACTGGTTTCAAGCATCAAAACCGCCATGTTCGAGCCGCTGAGGTGAAAGATAATATACAAATGAGGGATAGCAAGATTAAGAGGTGTAACTGACCTTTGAGCGCGGAGAGGCAGCGCGCGAACACGGCCTCGCCGATGAGCGTGACCGGCACGCCGTACTCCAGCGCGCTGATGCCCGTCCATTTGCCCGTGCCCTTCTGTCCCGCGCAATCCCGTATCTTCGGCAGCAGATATTTACCTACGCACGGGTATCAATCACGCATCGCGATATACACTGTCGGCGGCACGACCTTATGCAATAGCAATCTCAATAACTCGGCATTTACGGTAATAACAATAAATGTAAAACAAATGCTAAGTTCGTAGTAAAAGAAGTGAGAGCTAACTGGAAACCAGTTCTTTCCTGTGAATGTCCTGCATAACGTTCTTCAATTGCTTAAAATTATTTATTACGTAATTTGCTATTTTAAGTGCGACTTTGCAAATAATTCTTTTTTATTACTCAAAGTACCCGATTTATCCTGAGCGTAAAGTTAATTACTTCCTTAACTTGTCATACCTTAACTTTCAAAAGCTAATTCAAATACTCGTACTTGACTAGATTTTCGACAATGATATTCTAGACTACATTGTACATAATCAGACTCAGTTTAAAGTTGATAGATACAAACTTGCTAAGTTGTGACTTAGCAACACGTTATGCCATTTGCAGTGATATTAAGTAGCCATTGACATTTAACAAATCATTTTCATCAGGAATCAGGCAGCTGTGATCTAAGAAGCTTAAAAGAACTTGCTTTCCGGTCAGTTTTCACCTCTTTTATTGGCGAAACCGTTTACGAAATATCATTACTTTTATCACAATGTATCTGATTCTTTTTTGAATTAATAAGCTATTTTAATATTTTTTTAAAACCTTGATTTAGATGTTTTCCTTTATATATACATTTACTTAGCTGAATCCCAAATCTCATCATTCTATGTAACCTGGCCTGGAAGTAGTCAAACATTTTTTTGAGTCAATCAGTCAGTGTAATAAAAGTAATTGTAATAAAAATAACGCCTTCAATAATACTAAAAAGCAAATTAATTAAAGACCTATCTACAGAAGGGTCGACCTCACTCTTGTTTACATTAGGTCCATTATTGGGTTACCCCAACCCCTTTTGGAGCGCTCGTGGCCCAGCGGCGCCCGGGTACCGCGTGCGGTATGCGAGGTAAAGCACCGTGGATCCAGGTCAGTTCTTGGATGGGTGACCGCTTTGAGTGGTCACTAACTGAGCGCTCCCGTGCTTTGGAAAGCGCGTTAAGCCGTTAATCCCGGCTGCTGTCTACGACAGCAGTCGTTAAGCCAAGCTAGAGGCCTTCGGGCGGCTTGAGAACTTCTAACAGTCAAGTTGCCCACTCGAAAGGGGGGGGTCGTAGTTGCACCACGTCCGTAGGAAGTACACACCGTTGGGTGGTGCTAAAAGTCCAACAAACTGGCAACCGAAGATCTTACGGTTCGAAAATAAATGCCAAACTTTAGTACTTAGAATGTTCGTGCGTTGATTGTTTTAGTGTGAGTGCTTAGTAATGGGAGAATGTTTTGTAAGTGTGCGTAGTTTTTTATATGTTTGTTACCTCCCCGTAATATTTTGTTCGGTCTTACCATCAGAATCCTTATAATTCAGAATATCTCTTGTGATTTCGATGAGGAACGAATCCAATTCGCCTTTGTTCCATTCTTCGAATACTTGCGCCATTTCACCTTGATCCATGTCTGAAAATAAATAATACATTAGTCACGGTTTATCATTATCACACACTCTGATTAAATAGCATAATTAATTACCAGAAGTCATCATAATATGTATATGATGTAGGTGTAATGAAATTTAATTTTAACGTAACAAAAACTAGTCAAACTATAGCCATGTAGGCTTCTTAGCAGTAGGGGTTAGTAGGGTTTGGTTCTAAATTAGGTATACAAAACGTGCCTTAATCTTTTAGTATAATAATGTTACATATTAACCTACAATATTAGGTATTGTAATTTTTTTGTAACTAAGGAACACCCAACTACACAAAAGCTATGCAAATTATCATGAAGTTTATGACATTATAACTCACAGTCTCTGCAAAATGTAAAGCGAAGACACAGAACCTGAATAGTAATGTAAAGTAAAAAAAAGTTAGTAATTAGAAATTAAAGGGTCTAGCAGGCTAAGCTAACAAGAGTGGCCCCCGCAAGGGATTTGATTGTAATTTGAGGTGCAGTAGTGGCAGGACCTAAGAACACTGTATGCGTAATATCAGTCTTCGATCTTCTTTTGTTTCAGACTTATTCACGAAATTGTCAAAAAATCAAGGTAATTTTTAAACTGTTATTTTAGCTAAACCAAACAAGCGAGAGTAACCAAATAAATTCAGAATTAAGTAGCATAAAATAGGGTTCCCAATGCATATTTTTTCAGACATTCATATTCTTTTGGATTGCGGATTTGCATCCCATATTTTTTTAAGTTCACTTATTTGATAGGATTTATTTACCATCTATATCATTACCTAGCACATCTTTCATGAGATGATAGGCTTCGCAGATAAGTTGCATGTCGCCGTACTCGATGCCGTTGTGCACCATCTTGACGAAGTGGCCCGCGCCGTCCTCGCCCACCCAGTCACAGCAGGGCTCATTGTTCGCTTTAGCGCAGATAGCCTGTACACCACATCATTGTTCTCATAACATAACATAATGTACCAACGTTAGCATGCAAAAACTGACATTAGCTTACAATTACGTATAACAGAATTAATGTTATATCGCCAAGGCCAGACAAGAAGAAATCAAAATGATGAACAATATTTTTTCACCTCACCAGCTTATAAAGTTTTACTTTTGTCAATTAAAATCTACAACCAAAAGCCCACTTTATACGCTAGCCTATAAAGTAATTTGAAATTCATCACGAATTCCAGATTTTATAAGGGGTCTTTATTGGGTCCGACCGGACGGCGTCCTGTGGGTCTCCGCAAGTATCGCTGGAAGGATTTGGTGGACGCGGACCTGCGTGAGCCGGTGCAAGCTGGCGAGAAATAGCGCAGAACCGAGAAAAGTGGCGCGCTCTTGTCTCGGAGGCCAAGACTCATTTTGGGTCATCGAGCCAGCCTAGTTAGTTAGGTTTAGTCAGTCCTTGTTGGGTGTTTAGAACTATATGATAATTGTAATGGTAGTTTACTCTTATTTATTGATAAAATTAAATTAATAAGACACTAAGACTGATTCTAGCTTAATATTATAATATGTACTAAGTAATTATTTAGATACATTTATAAAGGAACGTTCGGAATTAACGTTATGAAATTAAAACATTATAAATTAAAAAATATATGTTACATGCATATTCAGCTCGCACCATTTAAAAAGTGTGTTTAAGAAAAAAGTCCTATACATTTAATTATGTTTTGTTTTGTTCTAAGGCTGGAGTAAAAATCTAAATAATGAATTTTATTTATACAACATTTCAGTGCAGAAGATTTTCGTGTTTGAATTTTAGTGCCTGTTATATTAGTGGAAAGAGTGAAATATGCTTATTTCAGCTTTATGTTACCCGTGATTACTCAACAATTATATGTTCAGAAACTATTTTATGAGTTTTAAAGTTACGAAAATATGTAATAACTAATTACAATGATTCTCTGGCCCAAAGTAAGTCTTGGCCTCCGACACGACTCGTTGCCACCTAACCCGATGGAGCGCCACTTCGCGGCTTGGAGACCGCGCAGGTCCGTCTCAACGACATCGTTCCACCGATACCCTTCCAGTAGGTCGCCTCCCTACTGGAACGCTCAGACAGGCCCGTTTGGCGCCCCAATTTTCTCCCTTCCTTTCCATATGGCCGAGCCTGCGGAGACAGCGCGCTTTCGTCCTTCCGATGATATTGGGTGCAGCCACAAGATCCTTAATTTTGACCTTCGTTCGGACTCGGAAGCTTCCATCATCTCTTATGACCTAGTAATTTCCGGAGAATTTTTACTTCCGCCACCAGTACTTGCTTTCTTCTTTAAGTGTTAGCTTCACATCCATACATGAGTGGACTTAGGACCGTTTTGTAGATGCGAAGTTTGGTGTTTCTACTTAGAAGCTTTGACACTAACACTTTATGAAGCGCGGCACTGCATCACAAGGTGTTCTGGATGCAGATGTCTATTTCCTCCTCTCTGGTATTGGTGACAGTGACAGTGCACCCTAAGTCTTCAGATTTGGCGACGCCTTTGTATACGACATCCCTAACATGAAGGAATTCCCTTTTAGCGCGTACGTTTTGTAATGCTTCATGAGGAGATATTCGGTTTTTTCATGGCTAATATTTAGGCCCACCATTTTGCTATCGGTCTCTAGGACTCTCACGGACTCTGCAACTTCCTCTCTAGTTTCTTCGAGCAAGGCCAGGTCGTCAGCATACCTTATTTATGCCTTCCATTTAGTCACAGCCAGACATCTAGCGCAAGCACTCTCCTGAGGACATATTCTAGCCCCAAATTAAAAAGCATAGGTATCTGCTTGAATCCTGTCTATCGGTACCGAAAACTCGTCTGTTAGCCCGTCATCGACCCTTATCCTAATTTTACTTTCCTTGGTAGCTACTTCAAGTCTACTAGCTTTTCCAGGATATTAAAGTTCCTGAGTATGGTACTCGTATATATTAGGGCACGTCGGTCAATACTGACGTAGGCTTTCTTGAAATTCACAAACAGTATGTGGATGCTCTGACCGTATTTCCACTCCATAAGTTGTTTCAGACGGAAGATCTGATCGGTAGTGCTGCGATTGCAACGGAACCCACACTGATAATCACTAAGGATTTGTTGCGCGTAGGGTTCCAGTTTTTAGAAAATTATGAAATATTTTCTATTAATAATTACTTACTAAAAATATATATATAATACTTTGATTTAGATGAGATTCGAACAATTCTTTATTGAAAATGGGTACAACCTACATAAACTTGCATTATACATGAACCATTTTCTTTCCACTGGTGAGGTGAAAAGTTGTTTGTAGTTCCCGACAACAAAGTTATTTGACGATACGCTCAGGATTGTACTTTTGAATTTCGATCTCACTACAAGCACTCGCGCCAAACAATAACTTTGCAGCCTTGCATAACAAATAACTATTGTTGTGAAATTAAATTTCATTCCTGTAGAGACCAATTGTTATTCTTTGGAAGTGGGTCTTTTCTCCTCATAAATAACATTTTAAATGTTTATTAATCATGATTAGTTGTTAATAAAAACTATACAGTAAGGTACCTGGAATATAGGTTTCACGTGCGGCCAGGCAGCTGGGTGGCCGCCTGGCATCAGCGATGGGCCATACCGTGCGCCGTCTTCTCCACCACTCACCTGACAGAAATCATTCCACATCACATGCTCTCATTATTTTATCACTGATATTGTAAAAATAAATTTTTTTCATCATTTATTTCAAGAATGGATTTACAGTTCAAATAGAGCTTTTAAGCAGTTTATTGCACGAAATAAATAACATTAAATAAACTTACACCCATCCCCAAATAGTGAATACCAGTGGGCTTGAGTTCCTTGCACCAGCGCTGTGTATCCATGTATTGAGAGTTACCACCATCAATTATTATGTCACCTTTCTCCAATAGAGGAACTAATTTTGAAACAAATTCATCCACCGCTGACCCAGCTGTAAAATAAACAGTATAGTATGTTTCTATAGATTTTTTTTTCAAATACATGTCTTTTTATTTGCAAGAAAATTGATTTTTGACTTAAAACACTTGCACTCTAATTAACCCTTTATTGTGCTATGTTAGCAAAGATATTTACCTTTCACCAAAATAACAATTTTTCTTGGCCGTTTCAGTTTGGCAACCATATCTTCTAGAGATTTTGCTCCAATAATTTTTGTTCCCTTTGCCTCATTAGCAAGAAATTGATCTACCTGTAAAATTATATTAATTAGAGTAAAATTATTTGTGACACAAATTTTGTAATAAAAGACTGGAACAAATTGAATACCACTTCCTGTAATTGAAGTCTGATAAAAAAGGAAATTGCAAGTTACATAAATACCTTGGCAACTGTTCTGTTATATGCACAAACTATGAATCCTTTAGAATCCATATTGAGAATAAGGTTCTGGCCCATCACAGCCAACCCAATGAGGGCAATGTCGGCCTTGGCTCTGCAAATATCAAACAGCGCTTAATAAATGACCTACATACATTTTGGAAAGTATCGTGACTATAACTTTAAATTGGCTATGTTTCTCATAATGAGTTAAGTATTATGAGATACAAGTATTTATGCAGAGAATACTAATTTTCTCTGCAGCCACTAATATATTAACATGATACATTAAATAAGGAGTTTACCTAATGGAAAAGTATTATCCATTACAGCATGTATATGTCAATTGTTAGACATGAAATAACTACTAACTACTTTTTGAAGTATTAGTATGTACACACTAGTGCTATATGTGTTTATAATAACAATTTACTAAAGGGAGACAAAGCTACTAAGTCACCTTCAGATAACCTTCAAGTGTAAGCCTTTACTTATACCCCACTTATGCTAAGAACTTCATGACTTACTTAGAACTTCAATATCTTTAACATATGATTGATACAACTAATAGCAAATGACATTGAAATGTGCAAACCAGAGACATACACTAAAAAACAAATTTACTTATTTTAATAGAAACATTACTAATGAGGGAAGCCAGAAACACCTTCAAAAAATTACATGATATTTTGTAAGGCCGTATGAGTCATTCTATGTTATTTTACGACATTTCCAAAAATTACATGAATTGTATTAATACAAGTCATGCTCTGAAAGTAAGCAGTAAAGTGATGATTAAGGTTTTTACTAGGTATTATTGTGTACGGTGTAAAAATAGTTTGGTTAACTTACTCTGCCATGTCGTGAAAAAATTAAATATATAAAATATAATAACTTCAAAGGATATTATTATAGCCTATAATAGGCCTGTACTTGTCGACCGAACGAAACGACGAAGTAACACTGAACTGAATGTCAAATATGTCATGCGTGATGCGTGCGTTGACATTTTACATAGCCACCGTGGTTTGAGAGCGGTTACGTAATGGTATTACCACCTCTATATTTTATGAAACTTAAGCGGTCTACAAACCATGTAATTTATCATAGGCGCATAAAATTAGCAAAACATGCCCGGCTAGTAAAATAGCTTATACCGTCACGTTATATGTGACGTTTCAGTACATTTTGGCCATATAACGTGACGGTATACGCAATCATACTAGTCGGGCTGGACATAATTCCATAACTGTAATTTTCTTTTTCTATGATTTATTGTACTGTTAGTAATGGTTAAAATAAAAAAAATTAAACATTTTAAGGCTGGGATAAATGTAAAAAAAACAATAAACTAAATTGTTAACACATTTTGATTTTGTAAGTAAGCCATAATAAATAACTTTGTAAAAGTACCTGTATTATGATAAGAAAAAATATCATTTAATCAATTATCGTAGATATTTTTTTGTTTAATACGTTTCTTATAGTACTAATAAAATGTTGACGGCATCAATTAATCACTTTTGACGTAGTTATGTATTTGGTTTTCCAATAATTACCCATATTTGTGAATTTAGAGATCTGCAAATATGATGATAAATTATTAAAAATTAAACGGCTTCTTTATGCACATTAACTAAAACGTTCTACGTCAAAAGTGTTAACATTCACGCGGAGCCTTAAAATGTTTATTTGTTTTAATTTTAAGTATTGGCTACGTGCTTAGCAGGTGATAGCGGTAAGTTAGGCGATCGCAGCGCACACCACGGCAGAAATGTGTACTTACCGGGGACATCTTTCAAATTTACTTTCACGTTTCCTATTGGTTTCTTAACGGTTTCCTACGATTCGTTTCATTTGTATATATTTTTTTCTTATTTATTTCAGTAAATTTAGTTCGCGTCCAGAGTTTCCTTAGTCAAAGTATCTCTATCTCAGTCTATTGGCTATGTGCGAAGTAGGTGGTGGGGGTAAACTAAGCGATCGCAGCGCACACCATGGCAGAAATGTGCAATTTCCGGGGACTTATATGTCAAACTTTCTTCGACGTTTCCTATTGGTTTCCTACGATTCGTTTCGTTTGTATTTATTTATTTATTTTCTTATTTATTTCAGTCAAATTTCTCGTTTACTAAAATAAATAAAATATTCAAGTGTCATTATTTGACACCTCTGAGTTTGACACAGTCCCGGGACGCTTGACGTTTCTGACGTGCACATAGCCAATAACTAACAATACTTCAAATCATAGAACAAGAAAATTACAGTTATCGAATTATGTCCAGCCCGGCTAGTATGATAGCTTATACCGTCACGTTATATGTGACGTTTCAGTACATTTTGGCCATATAACGTGACGGTATAAGCTATCATAGTAGCCGGGCAGGTGTTGCTAATTTTATACGCCTATCATGGTTTAAGGCCTGGTTCTAATCGACGGACTGTAGTACTACGCCCAGACAAAGCTTATTCTTGGTGTAACTTTTTTTTTGTGAGTCTGTATAAATACTATACACAGCACAAATGAATTAAGGTAAAAATTAAGTACTAAATATTTACGAAAAGATAGATTCGTGGTAACGCCTACAACTAGGGAAACTGACCTTGGTCCTGTCAACCAGCCCGGCTAGTATGATAGCTTATATGTCGGACATATAGCATTCGTCCCTCTCGCACTTACATACTTGACAGTACGGGACGAATGCTATATGTCCGACATATAAGTGATCATACTAGCCCCTCTGACGTCAGAATGGCTGACTATTTTATTTTCAATATTTCTCGATTTTTAGCGAGGTACAAAATGACTTAGAATGCGATAGATAGTATGCTCATTTTCGGCTGTTAACGAATTATATCCATTTGAAAGCACACCAGAAATTTAAATCCACTTAAAAAGGGGAGGTAACGAGTGTGTCGCTACTGTTGGTGAGTGTCCTTAAATTAAAAATGGCACGGAGTTCATACACATTGTTTATTGTTCCGAACACTTTCACACAAGAGTACGTACAGTAATAAAACAAAGCACAGCACAAAAAGGTTATTATGTTATCAGTCTAGGAACAGAGATATTCGTCTAACCGCTCCGCTGCGGACGCTTGCCTTCTCGGCGCGGGCGCGGGCGGGGGACGGGATTGCTACTTCTGTTGCCGTTAGGTGGCGTTGTCAGTTCGCCTCCAGACACTTCCCGCGTTACACACTGAGTTAGTTCAGTACAATTTTCAGATATGAAGACGGAGACACAGGCGAAAACTTGTCAGATGTCACTTGTCTGTCTCTCTCAAACTTTCTGATTTGTGCATTAGTGAGAATAGATCAGATGTACTAAAATCGTTCAGCTTAAATGAGCGGATAATAATATGCTTTACTCTGATATCTGCCTAGCTAGTGTGATAGCTTATACCGTCACGTTTTATGTGCCGTTTTAGTACATTTCGGCTATATAACGTGACAGTATTGGCTATGTGCACGTCAGAAACGTCAAGCGTCCCGGGACAATGTCAAACTCAGAGAGAGGTGTCAAATAATGACACATGAATATTTTAATTTATTTAGTAAACGAGAAAGATCCCTTGCTGGAAATTTTACTGAAACAAATAAGAAAATAAATAAATAAATACAAACGAAACGAATCGTAGGAAACCAATAAGAAACCATAGGAAACGTGAAAGTAAATTTGACAGATGTCCCCGGTAAGTACACATTTCTGCCGTGATGTGCGCTGCGATCGCCTAGCTTACCCCCACCACCTACTTTGCACATAGCCAATAATCTGTCCCATCAAAAACATAAATGTGAAAATGGGAGCCAAGTTCAATATTTTTTATTTCAATTTGCGATGCTTGGTTATCGTCTTCACCAACAAAAGAATTGAGATCTAAATGGGTGCCAAGTTTCGTAGATTCTCTGAAATGGTGCCAAGTCCGGCACTACATTGTTTACAGTAAAACTAATTTACTGCGTGCAGTTTTCTTAAATATCCAACAGCTTTTATTTTTTTACAACATACTGCATAGAAAACTGCCTAGTTAAGGCTCAAAATGCATTAAACCGCAGTAAATAAGTTTAACTTTAAACAATGTAGTGCCGGACTTGGCACCATTTCAGAGTATCTACGGAACTTGGCACCAATTTAGATCTCAATTCTTTTGTCGGTGAAGATGACAACCAAGCATCGCATATTCTTAATAATGAAAGGGCTCCCATTTTCACATTTATGTTTTTGATGGGATATTTGATTTGGGATATTTTGACTTGTTGTCAATCTTCGCCAAATGGTGCTTTTTAACAGCGAATACATGAGTTACCTACTTTATAAAATACCCAAATCGCTATTGGCTATGTGCGAAGTAGGTGGTGGGGGTAAGCTAGGCGATCGTAGCGCACACCATGGCAGAAATGTGTACTTACCGGGGACCACTGTCAAATTTACTTTCACGTTTTCTATTGGTTTCTTAACGGTTTCCTACGATTCGTTTCGTTTGTATGTATTTATTTATTCTCTTATTAATTTCAGTAAAATTTCCAATACGGGGTCTTTCTCGTTTACTAAAGTAAATAAAATATTCATGTGTCATTATTTGACATCTCTAAATTTTGACATTGTCTCGGGACCTTTGACGTTTGACGTTTCAGACGTGCACATAGCCAATAGGTGCACCTGAAATATTTGAAGAGTTCCCTTGATTTCTCCAGGACCATATTATCAGATTCTTATCTGATAACTATGGGACTACCCCTGTGGGGCTAGTATGATCGCTTATATGTCGGACATATAGCATTCGTCCCTCTCGCACCGTCCCGTACTGTCAAGTATGTAAGTGCGAGAGGGACGAATGCTATATGTCCGACATATAAGCGATCATACTAGCCCCTCTGAAGTATACCGTTTCAAACAAAAAAATAATTTTCAAAATCGGTTAATAGATGACGGAGTTCTGAGGAAACTAGCACAATATATTATAATAAAACTAATAAAAAAATCACTGGTTTCTGATTTTTTCTGGTTCAGCTTTCTAGGTCACCTGAAAGTGGGTTAGGTTTTTGATTTCTAGTTAGTCAGTGGTAAAAATGCCGTTATTTGGAATTTAATATCTCAATAATTATTAAACCTATATTTTTGAAATTTGGGGTTCTAGTTGTTCTAAAGGATCTTAAATACATATACCAAATTTCATTTGTTTATTTTAGATAGATTTTGGGTTATTGGGGGGGTCAAAAGTGGCTCCAAACACATACTAGAAGCAGTGCTTAGCATTGTGTACACGTGTTGCCGGGGCAAATTGCTTGGTGTATAATGGCCTTAAGTTATATGGCAACATTTTTGTGATCGTGCAGCCAATGCTGCCAAATGTTCTGTGTGTATATGAAACACAGACAAACGGTAAAGTGTGCGGTAAAGAAACGAAACTTAACACGCCACGCTTACGCCATTTTGTTGTAAGTTGTTGGGTTAACTGGCAGCGCCCTAGGGGTGCTTAAAATTATTTTAATATGTTGCAATTGGCATTACATATATAAAACATTTGGAGGAACCAGCGGCAATGGCCCTAAACCATTAATGTATGTGATGATCTGTGCAAGCATACATAGGAATTTGAATGACTTGGCTGCCTAAAATTTGTAGCGGATAGTGTCGTAGCGGCTGGGTGGCTAACAGTTTCACTTTGATGCCTTTGGTAAGTTCTTTATTTATTTATTGTTTGTGTTGTAGGAATTTTACATATATTTTGAAGCCTACCAGCCTTTATTTTGGAATCTAAACTGGCACCTTCACGCCATTTTGATGTTGATTGTTAGGTGAAGTGTCTCACCCTCTGTATTAAAAATTATTTAGAACGTTAACTTTGGCAGTACAAATCTAATACATTTGGAGGAGGTGGCGGCAATGGCCTGAAAAGTACTGATATATGGTGCTCGATGCGGGCTGAAGGAATGACTTGGACTGGCCAAAGATTGTCGCGGATAGTGTCGTAGCGGCTCTGGCTAACAAAGTTTCACTTTGATGCCTCTGGTAAGTTCTCTATTTATTCGTTGTTAGTGTTGCACGAAATTTATATATATTTTAAAGCCTACCGGTCCTTTTGCTGCGTTCGATCAGTTTTCAGGGTGGGTAGTTCCCAAAATCAGTATTAACTCAAAATCAAACATTACCGTCTTAAGGTTAACGTATCGTTGTAAATATTTATATAATCGAAATACAGCTACTTAGTTAATCCTATAATGCATGTTCGGCAGTGCTAAATCAATGTGAAAACCTTTTCACTGCCATAGTCGGCAATATCGTGACTAGTGAGTACCTACTACATTGTCTATATACACAAGTTTACCGAATGACTTGAGAGTATCACACTTTAAATGTTATTCTTTTTAGGGTGCATAGCCAAAGAGTCCAAATGGAGCCCTATTGCTGTTACTCGCATGTCTGTCCTTGGTTTTTTTATTCCAAAGAATTTCTAAAAAGCAGTACGTGAAGCATTGTTACGTACGCGTGTTGCGCCCAAGTCACGATCCGAAAAACTGGGTAACCAAAGATGTTGAGGCATACCCACATATATCCATATATCAATATATAACATGCCTTTCCCCCATGTTTTCATATTTTCCACTCGCTTAAGTCTTCATAACTACACATGCACACTTAAGTCTTTTTCACTACACTATTTAGTCCTTAACCTAGTTATATATCAGTCTTTGTTTTATTAATTGTTCAACCCCTCATCTACACTATCATCACTGTAGTTTCCTTCACTCTCACTACAGTGCTCATTTTCATTATCCATTACTTCTCCCAGAGCAATTCTCTTCTTAGATGATGCTGCTGACGGTGAACTTTCGCTTGACCTGTGAGGGAATTCTTAATGTGCCATATGCCTGTTCTTCTTCTCGAGGATTTATTTGCGTCAACTTGTCACCTCCTTTATCTGGTAATTTTTCTGTTCAGGTGCATTGTCCCTCTTACTTTCAAAACCAAGCAATTTGATTTACATGTCTTATGAATGTTTTATTTTCCAGTTTTACTTTATATCTAACTATACCGATCTTTTTCACCACTGTCCCCTCTAGCCACCATGGTCCATTAGTCGTTCCTAAAACAAACTGTTTCACCTACTCTAAATTCCTTGACCTTTTGTGTTAAATTATTAACATTTTACCCTCAATGTGGCTATCCACCTGGGCCAGGTGAGCCTTCGAATTTCTTGGGTAAAATGACTGACAATTTAATAATAGTGGTTCCTAGAGCTGTATACATTGTGAAGTCAATAATTATATAGATTTTTTGCAGTCAGTTTTTGGAAATTTTGAATAATGGCTTCACCTTTTTACCCCACCACTGGCCGAACGATCTTTGAGAGTTGCGTGAGCTGAGCGCACTACACGCGGCAATATCTTGCTAAAAATGATCCCTTCATTTTATTTCTATTAATAGTCTGACGACAAATGTTTTAACTAATATTTAGTGTTATGTACCATATCTGCAGTACAGTTCCATAAGTCTCGTAAAATAGGTACTGTCACTTTGTTATAGTAAAAAGTAAAAAAAAACTAATTGAAATTTGGGGCATGAGGATACCATTCCCAAGGGCATAACGCATAATGACTTCAAAAATGAGTAGTAAATATTGAAACGAAAATTGTACTTGTACACTTCGCATTTTCTTCATGATGACGGTTAGGCATCCAATAAATAGCAGGGTCCCAAAGGATAAATATCGTGATTTTTATACTCTGATAATTATTGATTTGATAATAACCTGATGAACCATGATGTGTTTCCAAAGTTTCTGAATGAACACTAAATGTCAATGTCTGGAGGGAGTTCCATGGTTGATCGTTATTGTCTTGATAATTTCGAACCCTGAAAAATAGTGATCATAGCCAAGTTATCTTAATTTCCTGAACAAATGCTGCGCTCATAGCCCAGCGGCGCCCGCGTACCGCTTGGTTAAGCAATGTGGAGCCAGTTCAGTTCTTGGACAGAGTCTCCCGTGCTTTGGAATGTACGTCGCTAAGCCAAGTTACTTCAGGCGGCTTGAGAACTCTTTCAAGTTGCTCACTCACTTGACAAGGGGGGTCAAAGTTGCACCGCGTCCATAGGGAGTACCCACCGTCACCCTATACGTGACCGACTTGCCAATGTGTAACAAATTTTGGGCCCCAGTGGTTTTAGATAGGCTTGTGTGGGTACAATACCATATACTTTGTACTATGAACTAAATGGAATGAAATCCAGTCACTGTACTAAAATTATCATTCCATTTCGATTCTACACTTTAGCACTATAGGAGACTTGAACTGGGTAAAAGAGATGATGAAGAGCTGAGAGTGGGGCAATTTGGAGTTGGAATAGAAACTACCGAGGCCAACTACTGGCTGGCTTTTTGGAGAAGGCTATATAGTGAACTCCTTCAAGAAACGAGAGCACAGATAGTGGGCGTTGATGAGTCCCAACCATGCAAGTAAAAACGAGATTGACCTCTTATCATGTCGACTAAGAGGCATACAGTTAGTAACACAACTGAACCAATGGCCACTACTTTGATAAGTATCTTCAATTAAAACAAAAAGGGTGAAGAATTATGTTTCCATTGAAACATTATTCGTTAGCATGCATTGTAGGGATAATCTGCCGTTATGTAATTTCAGATCAAGATATTGCATTTTGTCTCTAAGGTGACATTAGCATTGAATCAAATTTGCACCGACCGTTTTCTATGGAAGTTTGTCTGATCTATCGGCTGTATCTTAGGAAATTGCCAGGAAATTAACATGAATTCAGTCAGCTGTGTTCACCATTTTTTTTTTTCATTTTTTATTTAGGGGGGGAAAATGCATTACGCATACCACCCGGGTGCAGGGAGTGACCCGAGTGGTTATGTGGGACTCCCGTAAAGGCTGATGAGACCCACGGTGTACCCGCTAAAAACCCCCCCCATCTGCCGCCTCGCCGCCTTGTGGCGAGGTCACGGGAACGCTTGCGCACACATCCGCGACCCCACCGGCGGCAGCCGCTCTCAAGCGGCTCCTTCGCGGACGCCCGGAGGCCCTCCACGATAGGCACGCCAGATAGTTTTGGCGTGCCTTCCTCTTCGACCTCCACTTTGTGCAGCAGCGGACCCCCCTGAGTCCGCTACTAGGAGGTCATGGGTGCCGAAAAACTTCCGGCACCCGGTGGCGGAGCAGGTCGGTGGTTCCGCCACAAACCACACCTCGGCCGCAGAGGATAGGGAAAACATTTCTCTTCCTCTGCGGCCCCACCAACACCGTTTCTGCGGAACGGCCCCGCCAAGTTCGCAGGGGGTAGGGAGAGTGGCGCACCGAAATACCAACACGCCTCTCCCCCTGCGATCCCGCCTCGGCCACAGAAGATAGGGAGAACGGCTCACCGCAATACCGGCACTCCTCTTCTTCTGCGGCCCCTCCTCTACGCATCCTCAGCGGGCTACCCAAGCCCGCTGGGAGCGCCCTCCTCGGGCCAGCCGGCAGCCCAAACAGGCCGGCCCTGGGTGCCTCTTAACTTCACCGTGGATGACCAGTCCACGGTTACTAAGCCCCCCCGCCCCGACAAGGCGGGCACCCTCGAGGGGGCAGCTGTGTTCACCAAGAATCAATAACAAAACTGTAACACCTTTGAACAACGACACAAGAGGAGAAAAAAAAAAGATTAGTTCTCAAGAAACTTGTAAATTATATGTTTTTGTTTAACGAAAAATATATAAAATAAAATATATTTTTTATACTCGTATGACGACCCCAATTTTTTTAATTGTCTATAATAGTTAATTCTAGCTTCCTTAAAATGAGCACGCAACTTTTGTAGTTATTGTAGGCTTAGACTCGTTGAATAAGGTGTCCACCATTCAGTTTTCATACTTATTTACATTGACTCACTTTCGCACCGAACTCTTTGTAGCCAATAATTACCTCCTAAAATATATCTCATCAACATACTTTCCGAATCACTCTTAGACTGAAATTGCCTATTTTAGGTGGTTTCAGTAGGTAAAAAACTATAAATTGTAAGTAATACACAAAACATTTATATTTTTATATAGTTTGACATCTATTAAATCGAATCCCATCAAAAACATAAATGTGAAAATGGCAGCCAAGTTCATCGACAAAAGAATTGAGATCTAAATGGGCGCCAAGTTCCGTAGATTATTTGAAAAGTTGCCAAGTTTGGCACTAGATTGTTTACAGTAAAACTAATTTACTGCGGCTTGGGATGAACTTGGCTGCCATTTTCGCATTTATGTTTTTGATGGGATATCATTACTTTTTGTCAAACTTCATCCAATGGTGCTTTCCCAGAGGGAATGCACGAGTTACTATACAAAATACCCAAACTGCTATAGGTGCACCTAAAATATTTGAAGAGTTCCCTCGATTTCTCCAGGACCCTATGATAAGATTCTGACCCGATGGCAATGGGACCACCCTGGAAGTATACAGTTTCAAATAAAAAAAGAATTTTTCTAATCGGTTAACAAATGAGGGAGTTCGGAGGTTACTAGCATAAATAATACTAATAATAAAACTACTAATAAAATCACTGTTTTCTGATTTTTTCTGGTGTATAAACATAATTACCAAACTGCATGCCAAATTTCAGCTTCGTAGGTCATCTGGAAGTGGGTTAGGTTTTTGATTACTAGTCAGTCAGTCAGTGGTAAAAATGCCGTTTTTTGGAATTTAATATCTCAATAACTATTAAACCTATATTTATGAAATTTGGGGTTCTAGTTGTTCTAAAGAATCTTAATATATGTACCAAATTTCATGTATTTATGTTAGATAGATTTGGAGTTATTGGGTGGTCAAAAGTGGCTCCAAACGGTTCGTGTAATATAATAACACACGGCTGCTGTCTGCCAGTTCCTGGGATGAACTTGTCTGGACACGCTGCCGCGTGTCTAGATCCTACTAACATACGAATATTGACTCACTTATGCTACTAACTGTATATTCAACTAGCTTTTGCCTCGTTAATGGCCCCGACTTAAAAAAAAACAATTAGACTTTCACATATGGTGAAAGTGATGGACTAAATGCAAATCACCGAGGGAGAACTAATTATTTCATATTTTTGGACTTATCCGCGGCTACGTCCCATTCGATTCAGTAAGTTAAGGTTATTTTCCACTGGCGAGGCGATACGCGGCAAGGCGAGGCGAGAATTGAAATTTGTATCAATTCCTCTCCTAGCACATCGTCGTTAGAATTAGTAAGGATTGACGAGGATGTGCGATATGTGAGTTGAAATATTTGTTGGTGTAAAAATTAACCGTATTGATGTCAGGGTTCGAAAATATTCGATATTTATTATAAATATCAAAATATCGGATTTTTTATATATATCTGATATATATCGGACTAGCTTTTGCCCGCGACTTCGTCTGCGTAGAACTCATTCTCGCTTTAGAGTTATTTGTTTTCCCAAACATCATTCAACCTTCTTTACACCCCCTTAAGAAATGATTACATTCAATATGAAATGCTCTTTACCACGCACGGCAAATTTTAAAAGGAATCCTTTTTTCAAAACGAATCATCATCATCACCATATCAGCCGAAAGACGTCCACTGCTGGACATAAGCCTCCCCCAAAGAGTGACACAATGACCGTTCCTTTGCCATCCGCACCCAGCGAACACCTGCGACCTTTACCAGGTCATCAGTCCAGCGAGGTCGTAGGACGAGCTTCCCAACAGAGTGGATTCTTCATGTAAAGTTGATGACTAACGTGCCGAAACGGAGTGGCAAGGCATGCGAGACCGAAGGCTGAGCATTCAAATAGAGCGGGATGATTATATAAGGCTGAGGGCTGAAGGCCCGGAGCCGTGTGGCACGCACGCGAGGCCGAAGGTCGAGCGTCCCAACAGAGTGGGCTCCTTATGTAGGGCCGAAGGCCTGAAGCAGAGTGGCAGTTCACGCGAGGCCGAAGGCCGAGAGTCACAATGCCTAGACATATAAACCGATAGATAAACAGACACGAATTCTTAAAACTGTTGAAATGTGTTCTGTTTCAATGCCAAGGGCCCTCCAATCGCTCCATTGATTTATCCAATATCTTCAATGTACAGATTTTCGACCATCTACAGCTGTATTATATATGTATACGGATAAGCATAGATCCAGGGGCCTTTCAGCTCGAAGTACGATTTTATCTATGAAAATGTTAGTTTAATTTGTTTGTACCAGATGTCACTCGGTGCTATCACTATCGCACTTGCATATTGAAGTGACAGGGATGCAGCGGTCGTGCGGTTAGTTCTTACCAAATACACAACGGCGCTACGATCTATGTGGAGTATTTCACTGGTATCTCCATCTCAGTATATATATTGTACTTTGTGCATAGATCTAAGGTGCTTCAACCGTTAATGTTGACGATTGGGCTGCCCAGTCCAAGTGATCTCTTATATCAAACAGTTATTATAGTGTGAAGGGTCACCAATTACGTAAACAATAATAAACGACAAAATTAAATTGTACACCGACGATACACAGACTGCATTGAAGCAGCTGTTTTTGTATTTAAGCATATGAAGACAAACAATTCCAAAGTATCGCAAATTTATTTTGATTTACTCGCTATAATAGACCTAATTGCTAAAAGGTTATGCTCAAAAATAGCGTCATCAATCAGAAGGAATTATGATATTTCTGTTTTGACATATCGAAACGTCAGCTTGTTTACAATACGTCAAATTCTGCTACGGCTTACGTTAAATTAATTGACACGCCGTTACACTCCCAATTGGCTGAAACTTAAAGCTTAGGATGGCGTATGAGGATTTAAATCACCCCGTTTCATAGACCATATTTGCACCCCCGATTTCATCCCTTTGAGGGTGATTATCGGGATAAAAAGTATACTATAAGTGAATCCAGATTACATACTATTAGTATACAAAAAATCATCTTGATCTGTTCAGCCGTTTTTGCGTGATTGAGTAACAAACATCCAAACATCTAAACTATCGCATTTATAATATTAGTGGGATATATATCCGACTATATCATTTTTATACCTTCATTTGTAGGTACACCATGTTTTTATGGAAAATTAATATTGATTGATTGATATATCAGTTCATAATAATTGAATTATAAATATCAAAATACCCAATAGTAGACATGTTGTCACACTTTTTACAAGCTTTTATTTAACTTGCACTGTTTGTCTGTAAGTAAATATGTAAGTTGTCATCAAAATATGCAATCCTTTTTTCAGCCACTTGCTGCTATCAAATTAAGCTGAAATTTGGCATACTTATTTATTTAAACTTTATTGCACAGTAACAAGTTACAGATACAAAAGGCGAACTTAATGCCATAAGGCATTCTGTACCAGTCAACCTTCGGTAAACAGAGAATTAATATAGTAGGTGCAAGACTAGACTACAATAAAGAGACGAACATAGCCGACAAATTATTGGTCGTTTTACGTAAAATAGTTATAGGATAAAGTACATGCTACATACTTAATATAATATAATACAACATAAGTACAATATACCATACATACAATACATAAAATACCTGCTACTAAAACTATGAGGAGCCTTAGTCTCGAGAGATTTCAATAAATGCTTGCGCAACTTGCGTTTGAATGAAAACTTACTCTGAGCTTGTCGAATGGTAAGGGGGAGAGCATTCCACAGTCGAATAGTTTGCACGGTGAATGAAAACTATTAGACTTATGTAATTTTGGTGACAGTACAATGTTATGGTACCACCGAGCTGATCTGATGATGATGTGGGCATAGCAACTCATAAACTACCCAAGATAAACCCGTCGTGTTTGAGTTCATTCGAACCGTCTCAACGAGTAGTTGATGATTGTGGAAAAAGTACAGTCGGCAATAAAAGCTTGTACCGAAAATGACACTTTTAACAGAAACTTATTACTGATTAACCTGGACTTGACAAAGCATGACGTTGACTGATCAAAGCCCATGACAATAATATACAATCAATTGTAAAATTGTTCCAAATGAAGTGGTAATTCCCAGAAATAGACTTTTTATTTTTAAGGGAAAAAATAACTATTCATTATGAATCTTATTCCGTGGTGATAAGGTTTGAAATTCAATAAAAATCTAATCGAGTAGGAATGAAACAATGCGAAATCTAGAAATTAGAGTTTGTAACAACAATTAAAGTGAAACATTTTACTATTTTTTACTCTAGTATTGCATGTGTATAACTATCAGATAGAAAAAAAAACTACTTTTAAAAATAAATATCCATTGATATATATCAACGTAAATATCAATTGATATATATCATGATATATATCGGCGGATATATATCGGCGAACCCTGATTGATGTCGATATCTAAATATATAAAAGAAGAAACTGACTGACTGACTGACTGACTGACTGACTGACATATCAACGCACAGCCCAAACCGCTGGTCCTAGAGATTCCAAATTTGGCACGTAGGTTCCTTATAAGGTCTAGGGGTGCACTAAGAAAGGATTTTTCAAAATTCAACCCCTAAGGGGGTGAAATGGGGGTCCGAAGTTTGTATGGGGAAACAAGATTAGTTGGACTATTTTATTCGAAACTTCACAGGAGTATTTCTAACGATAAATGAGTAAATACGTGTTTCAGCTTTTTTGAGAAATCAACCCCTAAAAGGGGGAAAGGTGGTGACAAATTCTGAAAATCGACATGGTTATTGTTTTTATGATATACCGGGTCGCTGATAACGAAAACAACAATGATTTTAAAATCTCACGTGGAGGACGTGAAATACCATCCCCCATGTTGGGGTGCGAGGGGGATGAAATGTCTAAATATTAATATGGGTGTCGTTTTTATGGTTTTTTGGGACGTTAATTACGAAAATGGCATCGGTTTTGCAATTTAATACTGTGGACATGAAAACTTTTGAAAGTTTGTGCCAAATTTCAAGAAATAACTGACTGACTGAGTGAGAGACATATCAACGCACAGTCCAAACTGGTGGTTCGAGAGATACCAAATTTGGCATGTAAGTTCCTTATAAGGTCTAAAGGTGCATGAAGTGCCGTGAGTTTCCTATGAATATACGACCTTTTTTGATTCAATGTATTGTAAGTGGTTTTATTAATCAGTGCCGTCCGATACGATTTCGACATAAATCGATATTTGAGCGCCCGAGAGGACTCTTATTAGGAATCCGAGGTACCTAAACTTTGAATAAAGTAACAGCCATATTTATTTTCTACATTTCGAACACGAATCCGAGGTAAAATTTGGAAAAAGTGGCAGTCATATTGATTTTCTTCATTTTCAACCCGATTTCGTTCAAAATCGATATCTGAGCGTCCGAGAGGTCCCCTAATACGAATCTGAGGTAAAACTTGGAAAAAGTTGCGGCCATATTGATTTTCTACATTTTCAACCCGATTTCGTTCAAAATCGATATCTGAGCGTCCGAGAGGTCCCCTAACACGGATTTGAGGTAAAATTTGTAAAACGTGCCGGCCATATTGATTTTCTTCATTTTCAACCCGATTTCGTCCAAAATCGATATCTGTGCGTCCGAGAGGTCTCCTAATACGAATTTGAGGTAAAATTTGGAAAAAGTAGTGGCCATATTAATCATCTTCATTTTCGTCCCGATTTCGTTCAAAATCGATATCTGAGCGTCCGAGAGGTCTCGTAATACGAATCCGAGGTAAAATTTAGAAATTAGTGGCGGCAGTATTCGTTTTTACCATTTCTGTCCCGATTTCGTTCAAAATCGATATCTGAGCGTCCGAGAGGTCCCCTAACACGAATCCGAGGTAAAATTTGGAAAAAGTGGCAGCCATATTGATTTTCTTCATTTTCAACCCGATATCGTTCAAAATCGATATCTGAGCGTCCGAGAGGTCCCCTAATACGAATTTGAGGTAAAATTTGGAAAAAGTGGCGGCCATATTGATTTTCTACATTTTCAACCCGATTTCGTTCAAAATCGATATCTGAGCGTCCGAGAGGTCCCCTAACACGGATCCGAGGTAAAATTTGGAAAAAGTGGCAGCCATATTGATTTTCTTCATTTTCAACCCGATATCGTTCAAAATCGATATCTGAGCGTCCGAGAGGTCCCCTAATACGAATTTGAGGTAAAATTTGGAAAAAGTGGCGGCCATATTGATTTTCTACATTTTCAACCCGATTTCGTTCAAAATCGATATCTGAGCGTCCGAGAGGTCCCCTAACACGGATTTGAGGTAAAATTTGTAAAACGTGCCGGCCATATTGATTTTCTTCATTTTCAACCCGATTTCGTCCAAAATCGATATCTGTGCGTCCGAGAGGTCTCCTAATACGAATTTGAGGTAAAATTTGGAAAAAGTAGTGGCCATATTAATCATCTTCATTTTCGTCCCGATTTCGTTCAAAATCGATATCTGAGCGTCCGAGAGGTCTTTTAATACGAATCTGAGGTAAAATTTGGCATTCATACATGCCTGCATGCAAAAAAGTTTAATGTTACTATATAGGCGTGTGGGGTATATTGGATTTGTTTTTAAAAACGACATAGAGGTTTTGATATTTTTTCGATTTAAATCAACCTTTAGATTTTTTTAAACGTATGGCATTTATTTACGAACCGTGAGATCTTCGAGAAGATAAGTACGGTTGCCAGTTTTTGTTGCACTTTTAGCACCACTCACGTGTAGGGTAACGGTGGGTACTGCCTACGGACGTGGTGTAACTTCGAACCCCCTTTGTCAAATGAGTGGGCAACTTGACTGTTAGAAGTTCGCAAGCCGCCCGAAGGCCTCTAACTTGGCTTAACGATTGCTGTCGTAGACAGCAGCCGGGATCAACGGCTTAGCGTGCCTTCCAAAGCACGAGAGTCAGTTAGTAACCACTCAAAGCGGTCACCCATCCAAGAACTGACCTGCGCCCACATTGCTTAACCTCGCATACCGCACGCAATAGGCGGGTGCCGCTGGGCCACGAGCGCTCTAAATTCTTGATAGTTTAGATAAATCGGTTGTAACAGACGGACTGACAGTAAGGAGTGCGAATGGAAGTGAGGTCAAATTTTCTTTTTTGATGCTCCAATGGGAACTGGCAAAACATACCTAATAAATTTAATTTTAGGAAAAATAAATGTTACACGTGATATTGAATTAGCCGTATTTCTGTACTTCAAAGGACCATAGTTTATGACCGCTGCGCGGTGCTTGGTCGTTATCAGACCTATTGGTGTTACTGTAGTACACAGATACTTTTACTAAGGGCCATTTAAGACATGCTTTTATTTCATCGGCCCTTTCCCCTTCGGTCTGTCGGAAATGTATGATAATAGTTTTCGATCCTTATTTTTGCCAAAATCAAATGAAATTCGACAGTTTGCCGGTTCTCAGAATGTATACTGACTTTTCATCTGTTCATCTGTTAATGAATCACAATCACCAAACTTTGTATACCGAAACCCCCAGAATGTAACAACTACTTTTCTGGAGACCTTTTTGGCAAACGGTTAAAAATTTCGATTAGTACGCGGGCGAAGCCGCGGGCAAATGCTAGTAGAGTATAAATTAACTCTGCAACAGAAACACGTTTCTGGCGATAGGTGTTTTGTTGTTCGGTGCTATTTATTACTTCAGAATACCGTCATGATAGTGCCATTTCTACTAGAGGTATTACGTATTAGCAGCGATACGAAGCGCGACTCCTGCAACTGCCCTTATCATACTTATTTGCGCGTGACGTAGACTGTTGCACGGCTCTTTCGTGTTCATTTAGTACTCACTTTTTAATATCTAAAGACTGAACTATGGATATACCAGTTGGTGGCATATAATGTACATTCTAAAGTTTTATACGAGGGCTGCCTTTTAAGTTGTGTCGTTTGGAAAAACTAAAGACAATTTAAGTGTTAAATGGTATTTATTGTTTTTCAAAGTAATCACCGTGATATGTAACACACTTTTTAATTCGATCGAACCAATTTTCGAAACACTTATTCCAGTCCGAATTCGAGGTCTCCAAAATGGCCGTTTTGTATGCCTCAACCGCTTCTTCAGGCGCCTGGTACCGTTGACCACGAAGTCGTTGCTTGATTTTTGGAAAAGTAAAAAAATCGTTAGAGGTTAAGTCTGGACTGTACGGCGTGTGTTCCAGAATTTCGACGTTTTGTTCTTTTAAAAACGCAATTGTTTGCCGGGCGGTGTGCGAGCTCGCATTATCGTGGTGCAGTCTTATACGACGTCTTGGGTTATTTTTTTGAAACTCGCCGATGACTTCTGGTAAACAGACAGTGGTATACCAGTTAGCATTAACCGTTTTACGATCCTCGAGCACGATGGTGGCAACGTGGCCACTTTTCACCACAAACGTGGCGACCATTTTTGTCGAAGTGCTCCGTGAGCGTATTACTTTTGTCGGTTTTGGCTCATCTTGGAACACCCAAACAATCGACTGCTGTTTAGAATCGGGATCGTAGGCATATATATATCCAAGATTCGTCACCACTGATAATGTCGTAAACATGTTTCGAGTTTCCTCGGTTGAATTGCAGCAGAGTTTTGCGACACCATCGAACGCGAGCCGTTTTTTGGTCTTCACTGAGTAAATGTGGTATCCAGCGTGAGATCAACTTTTTTACGCCTAAGTGATCATGCAAAATACTGTGAACACTGGTCCCTGAAATACTTAAGGAAGCTCCTATCTCACGGTATGTCGCATGGCGATCTTCGACGATCAGTTGCCGTACAGCATCAATGTTCTCCTGGGTTACGGCTGTTTTTGGTCGACCTTCACGATGTCTATCACCAAGACTAGAGCAACCACGTTGAAATTCTAAATACCAGCGTTCCACAGTCCGGAGGCATGGTGCTTTATCATTGAAAACCGTAGTCAACTCTTCGAAGCACTGAAGTCGCGTTAAGCCCCTTTTGAAGTTGTAAAAAACTATCGCACGCAAATTTTCCTTCGAAATTTCCATTTTCACAACTGACTTGTCAACTTTGAACGAACGCTGTACTAAAACGGTTGGACCGATTTCGAGTCATTGTTTTCGAATTCTAAATTCAAATATTTTAAGATGACACTAGTTATTTTTTATGCAAACACGGGAGGTTTGCAAACGACAGAACTTAAAAGGCAGCCCTCGTATATATTTATAATCATATGAATAACTAGCTGTTGCCCGCGACTTCGTCCGCGTCTTCGCTCCTATTGGTCGCAGCGTGATGTTATATAGCTTAAAGCCTTCCTCGATAAATGGACTATCCAACACAAAAAGAATTTTTCAATTCGAACCAGTAGTTCCTGAGATTAGTGCGTTCAGACAAACAAACAAACTCTTCAGCTTTATAATATTAGTATAGATTAGTATTCGCGGTTAATGGGGTATCCGATTACAAGAGTATTTATTATGTTGTTTGATCAAGTAGTAAAATATGAATAAGTGGCATTTACGCTACATGACTTGTCAAAGTTGTCAACATCGAACACCATTAAACGAAACTCAAAATATTTACGATAGCGAAATTACATCAAAATAACGATTATTAAGTCGATAAATGTACTATTTTGCCTCAGTTCATAAATATAAACTGGGTAAACAACGGTAATACTTAGCAGCGGCCTCAGACTAAGCAGCAGCCTGAGTCAGCAGCAATTCAAAGATTTTAAAGTTTATTTACGGACCAATATTAGACAACTTTGATTTGACACCTGGTGCTGCCATGTAAGATTCTATGTTAGTTGTGTTTTATTTAACTTTTACTCTTTATTGTCAGACTATAAGCTATTTCTGTATGTATAGTAAACAATTATCTGGTAGCTAACTTATTTTAGAATTATGGGCAGATAGGCCAGGTAGGCTGGTCCAGTGCATTACTAGCCCACTCCCTGACTGTACAGCATTTTCTTGGCTAAGTATAACATTGTATTGCAGTTACTCCATGCTGCCTCGGCAACATCCACCATCATCAACCCCGGGGCATGCTGATCCTTCAAGTGAAGAAGAAATTTGCCGCAAGTATATTTGGGGCACTTGTGACAAATATGAGCAGTGCAGATATCGCCACGAGTTGGATATAGATAGAATGAAAGATATTATACAGTTTTGTCACGATTATCAAAATAGGAACGGTTGCACAAGGCAAAACTGTAAGTTTCTTCACGCCACCAAAGAAGAACAAAATCAATTTGAAGCGACCGGACAAATCCCTCGCGTTTTAGCCGAGCGTCACGCTGCAATGGCTGCCGCCGCCTCCAACATTCCGACCAACGCTGAGACGATACCACAAATTGCAATGTTCATCTCCGAGTCGTATATGTCTCAGCCGCCGCCGGCTACGTGGCCACCCTTGCCGCCTCCGCCCGCCGTACTGCCGCCTGTAGCGACTGCGCCGCCGCCGCCGCCGCCGGCTTCTTCACCGCCCCGGCACGCCGCCGTGCTCCCGGCTGCCCAGCCAACTCAACATCCCCCTCCGCCACCAGCTCCCACGACCAGCGCACAACTTCGCCCTGCCCCGACGACCTATTCATGTGAGTTTTCATTTTCCAGAATTATTAGGTAACTACTACAGTCAGCGTCATAAATTTAGTGACAGTAAAATATATCGTCAGTATATCAACTCATTTTCGTTAACAACACTTCTTGTACTGTATAAATGATCCTTAACAATTAAAATGTTAGTTTTTAAATTCTACATCACCATTTCGTCGCACAAATGGTGTGTCAAATGTCACCCATATCATTGTTCAGTGTTTTCACTGTAGTTTCAAGTTAACCGTATGTCATCTGTAAAGTGTAAGCTGGCACGCTAATACCAACGACAAGTTACAACTGCCTACGAAGCTTGAGGGCCCGGGTTCGAATCCCGGTAAGGGAATTTATTTATGTGTTAACTTGAAAACTATGTTTTATTTTTTTTATGCGTAAATCTAAAAGTAATAAATAAATAAGAATAATTATTTTATGCTATCATGATATTTACAGCAGTCTAGATTCGCCTCACCATACGTCATTACTACGAGAATATATAACTTGACCTCTATATGCGTGACAACAATGTGCATAGTCGGACGTCAGTTTAATCTGGTTCTTTCGAGACGAATTTTCCGTACGTCATTGTGAATATCAGCCACGTGCTCGGACGTATTCGGCTGATTTGTTAGATGCATTTTCCGATATTTTTAATTTCTTTTATAAAAAATTCCGATCGCCTTTCTTTCCAGTATTTGTATTAACTTGTATAAAAATTTCCGACAGCCTTTTTTCCATATGTATTTTTTCTTGTATAAAAAATTCCGATCGCCTATTTTTCCAAACACTTGAGACACGTTTAATTTCTTAGTCGTATATTTTACTTGTCGCAAAATATCATATTAGCCTTTTTATCTAAGCGAATATTTTCTAATAGATTATATTCTCAATAGATAATTATTACTTACATTCGCAATTTTGCTCACTCGCGTTATAACACTGTTAATTGGAGTTTGACATTTGGCACTTTTTGATCTCAGTTGGGCAAAGTTCTTTTTTTTTCAATCAAAATCTCATTCATTGCGGCGGATCAAATTATAGACACATTACTATTTGTACCTTGCAGTAACCATACGTACAGCGTATGTAGTCTATTTTCAATCCGGAGGTCATATGGAGTAAGAATAAGATTGGAGCCGGTAATATACAAAGATGTGTAAAAGAGATGTAAGCATAGACAATATCGCACGTGGGAGCGAGATGCACTGACAATATCTCCTGTCCCTCATCGCGTATAAGGCCATAATATTTGCCACCGCATCCTATGGCTGGCCTATATATATAGTACATTACTTACCTAGGGCAGTAAAACAAAGAATGTCTCAGATCGCAGGAATCTGACGCCCGAGCCAAAAGCGATATCGAAGCGGTATTAAGCGATAAGCAAAACAAGGGCGATAAATATGCTATCTGACGATTTCTTTAGTACCGCCTGTGGTAAGTACAAAATTTTACGTCTCCCCCTGGATTAAAAGTGGAGCTTTTAGGCACGTGTAGTGGGCTGTAATTGCCACTTCATAGCCAGGAGTGACGTCATCATCATCAATATCATCATCATCATATAAGCCGAAGGAAGTCCACTGCTGGACATAGAGAGAGAAGAAAGAGTGCCACAAGGAGTGACGTTCTAAAAATATAATATATTCAATTTTTCCTTGGTGAAAACTTACAAGAAAGAAACTATGCGTATGAGAAATTTTTCAAAAGGTTAAATATACGCACATGAAATTGTTCGAGTGGAAAATTAAGTGGCTGGAAAAAAGGCGATCGGAATTTTTTATACAAGAAAAAATTATGCTGGGAAAAAAGTAGTCGGAAATTTTTATACAAGAAAATAAAAATACTGTAAAGAAGGACGATCGGAAATTATTATACAAGGAAATAAAAATATCGGAGAATACATCTAACAAATCATTCGGCTCCGCTCGGCCATCCCCGCCTGATACTTAGCCTTGTAACCTGTTTTGCAGAGTCATTTTTATGGTGTAATTGCGGGTCTTTATATTATGGTATTTTTGTGTGTTAACCATGTGCAGACGCTGACGCACGCTTTGCGTCGAGAGGACGCTCCGGCCTTAGTTCGAACTGGCTGATTCAAACCACTTTTAAAACGTTGATATCATTAACAGTGGCGGCTGTACCTTGAGTGCGCTCGTGCGTTGCACTACCAAAAATTTAACACCATCAATACCATCGTCATCAATAAAACAATCGCAATTATCTACTATACATACTATACTATAGTACTATACATACATAAATTACATTTAAAAAAATGCAAAGAAACCACTACGCTATGTCGTGGTCATTAAAACTCTTTTTCGTCCAGTCTCAAAAAACCTCTCCGTGCGCTTCGTGGAGCGCACGCACTAGCCAGTACAATTTCTATGAGAATCGCGTTAGAACGCCGGGCGCGTGAGACGGAAGATAATCGGTACAAAGTCTATGAAGAAATAGGTAAATCTGGTGCGGCGCACGGAGTATTACCCGACCAAGCGAAGTAAACGCTCAAAATATAAAGATTTCCTTGTGCGCCAATTGTCAAGTTGGCTTAGTTGGTTAATAATAATAACATGGCCTGCACTTTTCTCGTATCGCGCCATCATTTGTATTTCGTGTTTATTGTTTGTTTTTGTAAAGCGAGTGTGACTATCTTTTATGAAGTGACGAACTGTGTGTTTAATGGAAAAAATAAGTGTGAACTTGAATATCGAGAATATTAAAATCAATAGTATAACTTTTTGTGATTGATAAATTAGAAATAAAATCGACTGGGCCGCCAAGGTCATGTCTTAATACGAGATTAGCCATTGACCAAAATCGACGAATTGAGGTAATACATAAAAAAAAATTGTTAGTAGGAAAATGTGGTTGTATTGCAATTTTTGAGTTATATATTATAGTATTTCATAAATCCATAAATTAGCGCACCACCGGTTCTCGTAGTCAGCAGCCGCCACTGATCATTAACCTATGATTTTATACGTCTCACGGCTGGGGGGCACCGGCCCTCTCATAGATTTGACGAAAAGTTGATCGACCCTAATAATCTTTTTAATTTACAGCAGTGCCTCAATCTCCGTCGGTTTTATTCTCAATGAACCAACCGCCACCTTTATTGCCTGCAAAGTAAGTTTTGTATTATGTCGATAATGTTATGCAATTTCTTGGAATAAAGTGTGACTACTATTTAGTTGTTTTTGTTCTCGAACAGTTTTGACGCAAGTAGACCCCCGCCTCCGATACCGTCAAATGTACAACCAAGTAACAATGGGCAGCTGAAGAGGAAAAGCGATGCCAACGGAAACGGTAAGTTATAATATCTTCTTAGTTTCTCATAAAAATAAAACTCAAATCACCATCCTGATAAATATTCTATTATCCCTATAAAAAATCATAGTGCCGTCATTGTTTGCTCAGCGATACTAATAAATCATGCAATGGTTTAAAACAAGCATTTAACTTAGCTTACGCGAATAATTTGGTTAAGATTTATTTAACTAGTAAATTAAAATTGATAGAACACTTTCCGTTCGAATGTACAAAACCAGGTATGTGTGATGCTGTTTGAAGCTCAGATGAATACACGACTTGTTACCTACTTTATTAAATTTCCATTGCTCTTGAGCCCGGTTAGGTCCTAGTAACTTTAAAGCACATGAGCACAAGATGTTTTTGAGTTCATATTTCAGGCAGCCGCTGAATTCTGTGCACCTTTTCGTTAGTTATTACTATTCATGCATCCAAGAAATTTGCAATTGCTCAATTCTGAACAGTAAATACTTTCGTAGTCTTAAAAAACCTGCTAAGTGTGAGTCGGACTCGCGCACTGAGGGCTCCGTACAACTAAAACAAATGTTATTTATCAATATAATGGCATTTGTTGCTACTTAACCCTTTGAACGCCATCATATTTGAATGAAGTGATCACTCAGAAAAATTGTTGTAACGTTTAAACCAATAAGAACAATTCATAATTGGTTTTTGCATGATCAAAGTACACCTTCACTCCGACCTTTTCAGTGGTTGTTGGCGTGGTGGGCACGACGACACACGACCACTTTGTAGGCTCTTGGCGATCAAGGGGTTAAAAAATTCGTAATTATAAACTTATCACCAAAATATTTGAAATTCATAGTTCAATGGAAAGTTTAAAAATTCTACGGAATAAAATGCGTCACAGCCGACAGACGGACAGGCGAGTGACAGCAATAGGGCTCCTTTTGGGCTTTTCAGGTACGGAACCCTGAAGATGGTCTGTGAAAGATGGACAGATATCGAGTGATCGCGTAAAAGGATACATAAATGGAGCCCAGCTGCTTGCAAAAAAATTATTACGTACTAATCTTAAACTTACCATTCTTGAATAATTAATAACATCTTTAATTATGCATTATTTTGTGCTGTTACTCGTTTGCCATTATAAAGAAGGCTAATTTTGAGTTTTGCTTGGCGCTGATTGATTCTGTTCTCAGCTGGATCAAGCAAGACAAGGAAACCCGAAGGCCCGGAAGTGTCTGAAGCTCACTGCGAAAGCTGTGTCCAACGTGAATTGAGGTTTGCCACATCGCTGTTTGTTTTAAATTATTGCTGCATGATTATATTTAAATAAACTACTTATTTTGTTGAAAGCATCTGACATGATTATGTTTAAATTAGGCTGATGGATAAAATAATTGGAATAGAGTATTCTTATATTTTGTATATGCATAGCGCGTCTAGGTTATCAAATAATTATATTTAATAAGCGAATTTAAAGTGTTTTCGAATAATATTTCATGCTTTATCTGATACCTAAATGTGAACATATTTTATGGGTGTTCAACGATGTCGTTGGCATCTGTAGTTTGTTACAAATAAAAAGATCTAATCGATAACAAATAACGCAATGTGTCATATTTAGAGAGTATAAGCAGTGCGAAAAATAACATTTTTTAATTTTAATAGGGGAGTAACCATAATGTGATAATTAAAACCCTTGTGCACATTGCTACCTACATAAAGGATAGACTTGGGCAAACTTAAAAATATATGCTGAAGCGATACACGACAACAGAGCGCGGCGACTTCAGTATTGTGTAAAGAAAGAGCAGATTAACTTCATGCTAATAGTAGGATTTCTTAAGTACGAATCTTTGCAGTCTACCTAGAATACGAACGAGGGCTGCCTTTTAAGTTCTGTCGTTTGCAAACCTCCCGTGTTTGCATAAAAAAGAACTAGTGTCATCTTAAAATATTTGAATTTAGAATTCGAAAACAATGACTCGAAATCGGTCCAACCGTTTTAGTACAGCTTTCGTTCAAAGTTGACAAGTCAGTGGTGAAAATGGAAATTTCGAAGGAAAATTTGCGTGCGATAATTTTTTACAACTTCAAAAGGGGCTTAACGCGACTTCAGTGCTTCGAAGAGTTGACTTCGGTTTTCAATGATAAAGCACCATGCCTCCGGACTGTGGAACGCTGGTATTTAGAATTTCAACGTGGTTGCTCTAGTCTTGGTGATAGACATCGTGAAGGTCGACCAAAAACAGCCGTAACCCAGGAGAACATTGATGCTGTACGGCAACTGATCGTCGAAGATCGCCATGCGACATACCGTGAGATAGGAGCTTCCTTAAGTATTTCAGGGACCAGTGTTCACAGTATTTTCCATAATCACTTAGGCGTAAAAAAGTTGATCTCACGCTGGATACCACATTTACTCAGTGAAGACCAAAAAACGGCTCGCGTTCGATGGTGTCGCAAAACTCTGCTGCAATTCAACCGAGGAAACTCGAAACATGTTTACGACATTATCAGTAGTGACGAATCTTGGATATATGCCTACGATCCCGATTCTAAACAGCAGTCGACTGTTTGGGTGTTCCAAGATGAGCCAAAACCGACCAAAGTAATACGCTCACGGAGCACTTCGAAAAAAATGGTCGCCACGTTTGTGGCGAAAAGTGGCCACGTTGCCACCATCGTGTTCGAGGATCGTAAAACGGTTAATGCTGACTGGTATACCACTGTCTGTTTACCAGAAGTCATCGGCGAGTTTCGAAAAAAATAACCCAAGACGTCGTATAAGACTGCACCACGATAATGCGAGCTCGCACACGGCCCGGCAAACAATTGCGTTTTTAAAAGAGCAAAACGTCGAAATTCTGGAACACCCGCCGTACAGTCCAGACTTAAGCCCTAATAAATTGGTTCGATCGAATGAAAAAGTATATTACATATCACGGTGATTACTTTGAAAAACAATAAATACCATTTAACACTTAAATTGTCTTTAGTTTTTCCAAACGACACAACTTAAAAGGCAGCCCTCGTATCTGGCGAGTAATTTGTGCCGTTATGTAGAGTGCTAGAATACACTTATGTATGTATACACAGTTGTAAAATGTATCAGATGCGAATTTATTAAGAGTCCTGCGTCCTATCACTGTCCAATAACCCAGAGTTTCTCAAGACTCAAGAGTCAGTTAGAGTAATTTCTATAGCGATCGCATTTCACGCGCAACCCCTAACTAGCTGTTCTTAAATTTGTCATGCTGTGTACATATTTAAGTACTACGCTTTTTCAGAATCGATGGTTACAAGCAACAAATGGAAGCTTTACATAATGAAGAGGAGACCCAAATCCTGCTGTACAAAAAGAAACTGCAGGAGTATGAAATTGGAAGGGACATTCTAAAAACAATAGTTGGACCCGATTTGTTCGCCGTGTTCAATAATTTGATTGAGGTGATTGAGACTTTGTTTATGCTTATAAATGTAAAGCCAACTTTTAAAGGTATTATTTAACGTATTAAAATAACGACATCAAACAAAATTGGAAATATATTTGACTACGACTGCTACACCATATATTTTGTATGGGGTGTACCGAAGTATTTGGCCACTTTAGCTGCTTTATACTATACTAGCTGTTGCCCGCGACTTCGTCCGCGTCTTCGCTCCTATTGGTCGCAGGGTGATGTTATATAGCCTAAAGCCTTTCTCGATAAATGGACTATCCAACACAAAAATAATTTTTCAAGTCGACCTAGGAGTTCCTGAGATTAGCGCGTTCAAACGAACTCTTCAGCTTTATAATATTAGTATAGATGACGCTGACTGTACAACAGGAGTACATCCAATTAAACCTTTGAACAGCATTTATTTATTTATTTATTCGGATAACAAACAAACATAGATGTATGAAGGAAAACATACAGATTAATTATTACTAAACATGCATCTAAGTCCTAAACAGTTCCAACCAAGAGGTCCATCGCTTATAAATGTACTACATCATACAATACAATTGAGAACAAGAGATACAAAAATTAAAACAATTTAGAAAAAAAGAGATTCTGGGAAAATATATTTTAGATATTATGAAGACAGTCCCAAAACACTAACAATTAACACGTTCCCTGTCCGAAGGCCCCCAATGTGGGGACATGAAGCTTTTTTTCATTAGTCCGTGTCCCCACTGTAGGTTGTTCACGGCTACGAACTACAACTGTCACTTGGACTTGTGATATTGAAGGATCATTTTGTATGGGGACAGGGAACGTGTTAATATTAATATAACTAAAAATTCTTAGACTTTCTTCATGAACGTAAGTAGCACTTACACGTCAACTCGTCATCCAAAAGAGATTGAATATGAAGCTTAGCGCAAAGCACGAAGGTCATTTTGACAACGTACGTCATAACATCTACAGTCGTTTTTGGCGCCGTTGGCACAACAACACGCGACGCCTTTTCTTGGCGTTCAGAGTTAGCATTTCATTTATCGGACTCTTAATTTTGTTTAGGTATTTTATTGTATTGGAAATGTTAGCTGATAAGTATTTTTAGGGTTCCGTAGCCAAAATGGCGACGACGGAACTTCGATTTTGGTCATGTCTGCCCGTCCGTATGTCACAGCCGATTTGGCTAGGAGACTATAAGCGCTACAAACATGAAACTTGGTAAGAAGTAGATATGAGCGCCGAAGAGCAATTTTCCGGCGGCGGCGTGACCTTGTAAAAACGTAGGGTCAAACAAACACAATTAAACCCTATATATTTGCAGAAAGGCGCATCATTTGCGATTTTTGAACCTATTCGACTGACCTCAGTAAAGCCTCTGAGCGTGTTGGTCATGAAGGATGAACATGGACAAGACGAAGATCATGTCGAATGTCCATGTCGCTCCAACTCCCGTTGCAATCGGACACTACACTCGAAGTTGCAGACTATTATATATAGCTAGGACAGACTGTCCAGTTAGATAAGTACAACTTCGAGAAAGAGGTTTATTCGTCGAATCCGACTCGGCTGGGAAGCGTTCGGGAAGCTACGGCACATCTTTTCGTCCAATATTCCGGAGAGTCTCAAGACGAAAGTCTTTGACCAGTGATGACAAATGGCACTGAAACGTGGTCTTACTATGGGCCTCATAAGAAAGCTCAAAGTCACCCAAAGAGTAATGCAGAGGGCTATGTTAGGAGTATCTCTGCATGTCCAAAGTGGGCTACTTCCACAAATCGATGGCTTTTGATTTGTTGTTTAGCAGAGAGCTTACCTTCCGTTTGGTTATACCGCAGAACGGTTCTGGACCGATCATAGGTACTTATGTCTGCACCCTTCCTGGCATGTTTGTCTGCTTCTTCGTTTCTGTCAATATCGGAGTGTCCCGGTACCCATCTAAGTATTACTTTGTTGGATTTGGCGAGGATGTATAAATTATTTTCCCCGCGGCTTTGATCTCTCACCGACGGTAGATCCCGCAACCCACATCTTCAGCTTTCTTTGAACCGTGTGTATACCATATGTGGTTTCCTGCCTATATTGATATAACCACTAGAAGAATTATGTAAGATGGGCTGGGTATTTATCAGGGATTATGGGTTGGAGTGTGGGGTGAGGCAGGGGGGTATAACCACGCCTTGTCTTATTAACCTGTGTAATAATGGGTTGATTGAGAAACTCAGCATTCTCAGTAGTCGGATGCCATGTTGATGGCGTTTGCGTAAACAACATCAGCTACGTGGATGACATGGTGCTGATGAGTTCTCGATGGGAGCCCTCAACGCATATAATGGACTTGCATATAATGCTAGCAAAAGTGACTTAATGGCTTTCGAAGCAGGCACCTACTGTGCCTCCCGTCACCTTGGCATGCGCACACTTGAAACAGGTTAGCAATTTCAAATATTTGGGTCATTGGGTCACCGATAATTTGAGCGACAACATGGACGTTGAGCGGGAGCGAAGGTCGTTGGCCGTTCGGTGTAACATGTTGGCCCGCAGGTTTGCAAGATGCACAAAAAAAATCAAAGCTACTCTATTTAAAGTTTTTGTGTAATCTTTTTATCATCGAAATATAATAAGTATGGAAGTATAACCGTCGCTCAGAACCGGTGCCACAAAATCCAGTTCAAAAGGCGGAGCTTACATTTCCAATGACGCTTCAGTTCCCGATCGCAATTCAGTCAACTAAACGACGTCGAGTTGAACGGTTGACATTGTGTCAAATTAAAATAATTAAATTTTAATAGATACCGGCAGTAGATCTTATAGTTAAGTGTCGACTGGCAATGTTAATTTGTGCTTGAGCCACACGAATGGCAAGCTGCAAGATATTTATTTTAATTATTTAGTTATTTAATTTACAATTATCCCATATATATATATATATTTTAATACCACGTCGGTGGTAAACAAGCGTACGGCCCGCCTCATGGTAAGCGGTCACCGCAGCCTATGGACGCCTGCAACTCCAGGAGTGTCACATGCGCGTTGCCGACCCTTTAAAAATTTATACACTCTTTTCTTGAAGAATCCCATACTGTAGTTCCTCGGGAAAACCTCGGCAGGGAGCTCATTCCACAACCGGAGCGTCCGAGGGAGGAAGTTCCTCTGAAACCGTACCGTACGCGACCATTTAGGTTTTAATGTGTGAGGATGAATGCCCCGCCGACGGCGAGCAGTGCGATGATAGAAAGCGGCCGTGGGCATCATATCGAATAGTTCTTCGGAACACAACCCATTATACAAGCGAGAGAACACTAACAAGGAGGCAAAGTTTCTCCTTACACTTAATGGTTCAATATCGCTCGTGATTTTGAGATCGTCCACGATTCGCACAGCACGTCTCTGAAGCGAGTCAAAAGGCCCAAGCTGGTATCCAGGTGCTCCCGCCCAGAGGTGAGCAATACTCCATGTGGGGACGAACTTGCGACTTATATTATAAGTCTCTGTCCCGGGGTGAAGTACCGCTTCACTCTATTGAGCACACCTAGCTTTTTGGATGCTTGACCTTGCTTTCTAAGTGGCTTCGAAATTGGACGTCGCTGGAATTGTCGACGCCAAGGATCCCAATACTCTCAATTTGTGTGATGGATGATGTTCCATTTGTTTTGTGGAAAGAGTATAATCATTAGAACATAAATAAAAGCGTACTGGTAAGTACACTTTAGATATTAGTTATAGATGTACAAAAAACGCGTCCAGTGAAGATTGATGATTGAAAACTGTTGACGATTACTTAGTAATTTGTTCTAAAATCACAGTATGCTCGCATCACCTTTTTTACAACAACGGTGGCAAACAAGTTTACGGCCTACCTGCTGGTAAGCAGACACCGTCGCCTATGGAGGCTTACGACTCCAGAAGAATCACTTGTGCTTTGCCGATCCTTTATTAACTTGAGGATTTGGTGTATTGACAGCCAGAGACATATGCAGGTCCCTCACTGTCAACACAGCGTATTCTTCGAAGCTCTGGCGACTTTACTCACCACCGCCTTTTCGCGATCGTGATATTGTGTCTATTTCGCATTAGTCACCTGTGTTCGGGGCGATAGAGGTTCTGTCTTGATCGAGAGAGTACGGTCCAACAGTGGTCTTACTAGTTGAATTAATCAAATAAAAATCTCGTGTCAAATGTATTTTTTTATTGGTGCAATGGTATAAAGGTGTACTTTATTATTACATAACATAATAAAATATATAGAAATGTATTTTCTTATAAGCCCGTAACTACTGACCATTGGAAACTTAGGAAAGATGAGTCTTGTTTTTTGTCATATACTCGTATATCATTTAGTAATAATCGTATTGATGCTATTCCAGGGGGCCCAAACGCCTCAGCTGGATGACCCAGGCTCTTCACTGATTTCGGTAAGTTCTGGTATTAGATTTCAATTCAATCACATGTATTAAAAAACCAAACGTACCTACTAACATGTAATTAGTTTCTGGCAAAATTTCATTTTTGATAGTAGATTTTAGACCGACTTTTCTTTCCCACAATCATCAACTACTTGTTGAGACGGTTCAAATGACCCCGAAAACGATGGGTTTATCTTGTGTAGTTTTCCTAAACTACACAAGATAAACCATTGCTATGGTCACCTTCTGTCTCCATCATCAGATCAGCTCAGTGGTACTGCACTGTCACCGAACTTACATAAGTATGCCAAATTTCAGCTCAATCAGACGTGGGCAAGTAACTGAAAAAAAGATTGCTAGTTTTGATGAGTATGTCCTAAAACTTCAACCATGACCACCGGAGGATGGACAGCAGCATCCCTGAAGTGCGGCGGAGATACTGCGATCGCCAACCCGCATGCCAAGTGTGGCGATTATGGCATTTAGCCCCCATGAAATTGGGGGATTCCTATGTCCAGCAGTGGACGTCTTTCGGCTGACATGGTGGTGGTGGTGGTTACCAATGAATGAATTTATGTACTGAATATGGGTTTACATATAGGTATCCTGCTTAGTGTAACCATGCAAATTACTGGATATTATACTTACATATTTACGTACTTACATACGAACGGTACAAGTTTAATAAAGGCTTGTAAAAAGGAACCACAGATATCAGACTAAAGCAGATCCGCTCATTTAAGTTGAACGATTTCTGTACATCTGACCTATTCCTACTAACGGCCAAATCAGAAAGTTTGAGAGAGACAGTCAAGTGACCTCTGACAGAAACACCTTTTGATAACTGAAAATTGTACTGAACTAACGTTGTGGTGTGTTAAGTTTATATAGGATTTAACATCCTGGTGTGCTTTCAAATGGAGATAATTCGTTAACAGCTGACAATTATCGTACTATCTGTTGCATTCTAACTCATTTTACTGACAAGACAACTATATGAAAAATCATCTGGCTTAATACTGCGAGTCTGTTTTTCTATGATGTCTGTGGAAGGAACTAACTCCGTCCGATTGGTGGTTTAAAAGACAACGAAGGCATCCAAAGGCATTACTTTTCGTGCATGTACATTATTATTAGGCAAACGTCCGTTGTCTCTTTCAATAGTCCTGGAAACTAAATAACAGAAATATTAATTTTAAGAAGCCGACTCCATACTTGCTTAGCTTTTACCGGGATTTTGCTAGTTGTAGGTATAAAAGTATTCGAATTTCCGATGACTGATTATGAAATGTCAGTACTACAAAAAATAAAATTAAATGCAACAAATAAAATTAGAAAGTACGGATGGATCATTCCTTTTTTCGGAGCTTGAACAAGTAAATAGAGGAGTTCCTCAGGGGTCCATTTTGGGACCCTTGTTGTTCATAATTTACTCTTCCGATATTTGCAAAATGATAAAATATTGTAGGTATCATTTATATGCAGACGACTTGCAGGTTTATATATCTTTTAAGCCATCTGAAACCGATGAGGCGATTAATCGTCTTAACGAAGATCTAGATAGAATTGCTAACTGGTCATCTAGAAACTCTCTTGTTTTAAATCCTAACAAATCAAAGAGTCTAATTTTATGGTCAAAAAAGCAATTGGGGGAAAATAAAAAGTTTAATTCAGAAATAGCAGTAATGGGTAAAGTGGTGGAGATTGTGCAAGAAGCTCGAAGCCTCGGTGTTCTTATGGATTCGGGTTTGCAATTCCAAAATCACGTTGCAGAACTTGTGCGTAATTGCTTCTACAGGCTGAAAATCCTATACAAGGTGCGTCAATATTTGGATGTTGAGCTTCGGGTTCGTCTTTGTGAGGCCCTATTTCTCTCCAAGCTAAACTACTGTTCCTCATCATTTGGATATTGTTTACTAGCTAAAACTCACAAGTTAATACAGCGGGTACAAAATGCCTGTACAAGATACTGCTTTCCTATACCTCCGCGTTCTCATATTACACCCCATTTAAATAAAGCAAATATGTTGAATATGTCATATCGCAGGGAGTATTTATTTGCTTGGATGTTATTTGATGTAATTAAGACAGGTAGCCCAGATTATCTGTACACGAAACTAAATTGGTCGTCCATGGCAATAAAACACCGATCATCTAGGGCATGTGTTTTGGTTCCATACAAGTATAAGACAGCATCATTCCGGGGAAGTTTTAGGTATTTGGCTTCGAGGTGCTGGAACAATATTCCTCCGCCAATTCGCGAAATACGTTCGAAACCGTCGTTTAAATCTAAATACAATTACTTATATGTATTTGTAAACAATTATGTATTTTTTGCCATTGGTCAAATATCACATCACTATGTAGCACGAAAATGTAACGCTCAAGCTGAAAACCCCGTTCGCACACTGCCTGGTTCCGGCAGAATACCAGCGCTGCGTCAGCAATGTCACAGCACATGCTGAGTCGGCGCCTTTTCGCGGCTATGTCGTGACAATAAATTAAATTGATGTTACATTAGCATAGTTTTAGTTTGTAAGATTTATCTATGTTAAAGCACTCTTTTTTTAATTGCAAGTATTGTCAAGTCATATACGCAAATAAAGTTTTTATCTATCTATCTATCTATCTATCTATCTATCTATCTATCTACTACTGGTTATGTCAACAAACAATTGCAAAACATTGTGTATTGGAATATTAGTCATTCCTTCGTCCTTTTATTTTTTTAAATTATTAATAATATAATATCGGCAATATAGGCATATATATTTATTTAGTTTTATAATCACGAAATATTTCGTTGTGATGTAAGTTTATTTACATCACGACTGACTGATGACTTCTAACGTCTGTTGTCAAAGAGTATGTCTTGTCATTAAAATAAATTAGTACCACTAAAATCCGCAACATGACCAGGTCCAAATAGGCACTGGTCAGGCTATAATAGACGTATGTATGAAACGCTTCGAAAGTATTTCCTTTTTCTTGTTATTGATTTTTTAGAGTATATTCTTTGGGCAACTACGGAACCCTACACTGAGTAAGGCCCGGCATGCTCTTGGCCGATTTTCCTTCGGCCTCGTACGCAGATTCACTGCCAACTAAGCCTAAGTGGTCGTCAGCTTTTTCAAGTGCAATTCGTTGTGCAAAATGATATAGACCCGCTCATTCGAGATGTTTGAGACTTCAGCTAACTCTCGTGGTTTCAATCGTCGATCAGCTAAAACTAGATCATGAATTTTATCTATGATTTCTAGTAAAACCGCCCTTTTCGGAGCACCAGGTCGATGTGCATCTTCAATGCTTGTCCTGCCTCGTTTAAACTCATTTACTCAAAGTCGAATTGGAACGAAGGACACGAGTCGCTCAACGTAGGAGAAATCCTTTCATGAATTTTTTCGCCGTTGTACCTTCCAAAAAAAAAAAGAATTTAATCACACCACGAATTCCATTTTTCTCCATTACGCCGATTAACTTCGACTAGTTTTTTTTCCAACTACCGTCAAATCTAAAATTCGTAACCAAAAACTACTTAATGCCACAGATACATTATATTTAGTGATCAAACTTTATGAATAAATACACTAACGCACTATTAGTGCCCGAAACCAGTTACCAAGCACCCTCGTATGTGTCTTGCTCAACATTTTTATTTCTTCGTGGAATGTTGATTAACTCCATGAACTTACAAAACATTGTAATAAAATAACCATTAAATCATTTATTACAATGTTTTGTTAAAATTTGCCCTTATAGATTGGTCATCACCATGGTTTATAGGGGAAATTAAACTAAATAATTTATGATGTTCCCATGGCTTTTGTAGTGAATGAAGGTACCCTAATAGGCATTGGCCAAATATTAAACAAAAGCGTAATCGTAACTTTTTAATGTTTTCAATAAATTATTAGGAATTTTTCGTATAATATAAATTATATAAACCTTTCAATTCGCTTCTATTAAATGGTCCATTCACAAACGCTATTACCGGCAGCCAGCAGTTCCCGCCAAAATGGTCCATACACAAACAATTAAAAAAAAAAATCGATAGGGTGACTGATTCAAAAAATGTTTTCGAATATTTGGTATTTTTAGTTTCCTCGTATTCGAAATAAAAAAGCTGAGAAAACCACCCATTTAAACCTCGAATTATTGGCGCTCGAACGAAGTAAAGTTGGTGCCTTTCAATGAATGAATGAATGAATGAATGATTGTTTATTTGCTAAAGAAACAAGCGTATATATAAGGTGTTACAAATAATCAGTCAAGGATCGCATCTTGTTTTGCCAATACTGGCGTACAAATATTAGGTATTTTACAATCTTAATCTAATATCAATAAATAAAAACTTAATATTACAATTTACATTTGTTCATGAATTCATTAACGGAATAATAACAGTGTTCAATTAAATAACCTCTTCTTAAAAAGACTAAAAGGCATTTCTTTGAATGTATCTGAGAGTACGTTATATATCTTAATAGCCATACAATATGAATTTCTCCGTGATAACGCCAGATTGGTTTTAGGTACGTGTAACTTATATCTATGTGTTCCCCTTTTAGAATTAGTGACTCTTACATCAAATAGTTGTATGTTTTGCTTAACAAAGATACATATTTCAAATACATACAAACATGGAAGTGGCAGTATACGTTTGGATTGGTAATGTGGTTTACAGTGGTCTAAGATATCGGCTCCACATATAGTGCGAATACATTTTTTTTGTATCTTAAAAATTATTTCAGCATCCGTCGAGTTTCCCCAAAGTATGAGTCCGTATCGTAATACTGATGCCACATATCCGTGATAAGCAGAGAGAGCTCCTTCTTCCGAGACTACATTCCGTAACCGATACAAGACGTACACAAAACGATCGAGTCGTATGCGCAGATTATCAATATGACTCTTCCAGTTACAATAACAGTCCAATGTTATTCCTAAAAATGTAGCAGCTTTGACTTCTTCAATAGATTGATTATTATATGAAATATTTAAATTAATTATTTTACTTTTATATGTCAAAAACTGTATGAATTTAGTCTTTACCAAATTAATGCTCAAATTATTGTCTTCCATCCACTTAATTATGTCGCTTAATGATTGATTTATTTCGTGTTCAAATGTCAAAGTATCATTACAATTTACAAGTAGGGTAGTGTTATCAGCGAACAATATACATTTGTGATTCCTTGCATCTGGTAGGTCGTTCACATAAAGAAGGAATAGCCCTTAGTTAACAATCTACTGTTGATACTGATTTTTAAACTCCTTTTCTAGGGTTCTCCTACAGTGTCGAAGCAGGCCTTTCTGCAATTTTTCCAAATGGTTTTCGGAAGCAGTGCAAGAAATATTATGGAACCGGTAAGTAAGCAAGTTATTGTTGTAAGCTTGTGATTTTAAGCGTTATTCTCTTTAGTGCATTACTTATCGCTGATACCCTATTTTAGCTGCCATCGACATCGCATATGGACGACACACTGCAGTCCTTAACCTCCATATCTAGACGGCATAGTGTGGGGAGCTATTGTAATGCTGGGCCAGACTTGATGAAATACGTTTTGGATACACTGATGAATAGTAAGTATTTCTTGTCGATAGATTAAGCTTCATTTATTTCGTCTGTATTAATGGTACATTACTGTAGAGGCCGAGAAGTAAGGGATTGCTGGACGAGTTTGGGGTAGACCCTCTTCCGGCCGAGGATTGTATAGAGCTTTTTTCACACATGTGAGGAAATATTAAACCTCTTCCAATCCGTCCAACAGTCTCCGACTTATGTAGGCCTGACTGAAAAGTGTCATTGATTTTATTCCTTGTTATTATATTGAAGTAGTGGCTTGTATATATGAAGTTCCTAAACCTAGCAGAAAATCTATGGGTACCTACTTATTAAACGTCTCGAATAATGTTGATATACTACAAGTGACAAAAAACGTTTAAGTTTTACTTCTTATACATGGTTAGATCGGATTTGATTTTGATTTGAGAGTTTCGAAAGACGAAACCATATTCTTTTATCGAAACGAATTTCTAGCTAAGAAAGAATTTCTACTTATATTATTGGGACCAGACTGAAAACCAGCACCGGGCACTCCTGCCCGGCATCCAAAAATAAAATTTGGCCTCACTTCCATTCGCACTCCTTACTGTCAGTCCGTCTGTTACAACCGAGTTGCTTTTACTGGACCGATTGAATTGCAATTTGGCACAAACTATCAAGAATTTAGAGCGCTCGTGGCCCAGCGGCATCCGCCTACCGCGTGCGGTTTGCGAGGTTAAGCAATGTGGGCGCAGGTCAGTTCTTGGATGGGTGACCGCTTTGAGTGGTTACTAACTGAGCGCTCTCGTGCTTTGGAAGGTACGTTAAGCCGTTGATCCCGGCTGCTGTCTACGACAGCAGTCGTTAAGCCAAGTTAGAGGCCTTCGGGCGGCTTGAGAACTCACTTGACAAAGGGGGGTTGAAGTTGCACCACGTCCGTAGGGAGTATCCACCGTTACCCTACACGTGACCCCTGGGTGGTGCTAAAAGTGCAACAAAAACTGGCAACCGTACTTGTCTTCTCGAAGATCTCAGGGTTTGTAAATAAATTACTTTGAACGAAAATGAATAAAATCAATATGGCCGTTACTTTATTCAAAGTTTAGGTACCTCGGAATCCTATTAAGAGTCCTCTCGGACGCTCAAATATCGATTTATGTCGAAATCATATCGGACGGCACTGATTAATAAAACCACTTACAATACATTGAATCAAAAAAGGTCTTATCTTCATACGGAACTCACGGCACTACATGCCCCTTTAGGCCTTATAAGGAACCTATATGTTAAATTTGGTATCTCTCGAACCAGCAGTTTGGGCTGTGCGTTGATATGTCACTCACTCAGTCAGTTTACATGTCCACAATATTAAATTTCAAAAACAATGCCATTTTCGAAATTAACGCCCAAAAAAACCACAAAAATGACACCCATATTAATATTTAGACATTCCAACCCCCTCGGACCCCAACAGAGGGAGGGGATGGTATTTCACGTCCTACACGTGGGCTTTTAAAATCATTGTTGTTTTCGTAATCAGCAACCCGATAAACCATTGAAACAACACCCATATCAACTTTCAGAATTTGTTACCACATTTCCCCCTTTTAGGGGTTGATTTCTCAAAAAACCTGAAATATATGTTTACTCATTTATCGTCAGATATACTCCTGTGAAGTTTCGAATGAAATAATCCGACTAATCTCGATTCCCCATACAAACTTCGGACCCCCATCTCGCCCCCTTAGGGGTTGAATTTTGGAAAAAACCTTTCTTAATGCACCTCAAGACCTTATATGGAACCTACATACTAAATTTGGAATCTCTAGAATCAGCAGTTTGGGCTGTGCGCTAATATGTCACTCACTCAGTCAGTCAGTTATTTTTTGAAATTTGGCACAAACTTTCAAAAGTTTTCATGTCCACAATATTAAATTTCAATGCCATTTTCGTAAATAACGTCCCAAAAAACCATAATATGGTGATGGTATTTCACGTCGTCCACGTGAGAGTTTAAAATCATTTTTGTTTTCGTTATCAGCGACCCGGTATATCATAAACACAATACCCATGTCGATTTTCAGAATTTGTCACCACCTTTCCCCCTTTTGGGGGTTGATTTCTCAAAAAACCTGAAACACGTATTTACTCATTTATCGTTAGAAATACTCCTGTGAAGTTTCGAATATAATAGTCCAACTAATCTTGTTTCCCCATACAAACTTTGGACCCTCATTTCACCCCCTTAGGGGTTGAGTTTTGAAAAATTCTTTCTTAGTGCACCCCTAGACCTTATAAGGAACCTACGTGCCAAAATTGGAATTTCTAGGACCAGCGGTTTGGGCTGTGCGTTGATATGTCAGTCAGTCAGTCAGTTTCTTCTTTTATATATTTAAACTAGCATTTGCCCGCGGCTTCGCCCGCGTACTAAGCGTAGTTTTTAACCGTCTACAAAAAAGAGGTTCACTGTTTGACCCGTATATATGTATGTATGTATGTATGTTTGTCCACGATTATCTCGCGTTTGGCTGAACCGATTTAGATGCGGTTTCAAGAAAAGTATTTGTTACATTCTGGGGGTTTCGGTATACGAAGTTTGGTGATTGTGATTCATTAAAAGGAGCATCCAAAAAGAAAATTTGGCTTCACTTTCATTCGCACTCCTTACTGTCAGTCCGTCTGTTACAACCGAGTTGCTTTTACTGGACCGATTGAATTGAAATTTGGCACAAACTATCAAGAATTCAGAGCGCTTGTGGCCCAGCGGCACCCGCCTACCGCGTGCGGTATGCGAGGTTAAGCAATGTGGGTGCAGGTCAGGTCTTGGATGGGTGACCGCTTTGAGTAGTTACTAACTGAGCGCTCTCGTGCTTTGGAAGGCACGTTAAGCCGTTGATCCCGGCTGTTGTTTACGACAGCAGTCGTTAAGCCAAGTTAGAGGCCTTCGGGCGGCTTGAGAACTTCTAACAGACAAGTTTCCCACTCACTTGACAAAGGGGACAAAGGGGGGTCGAAGTTGCAGTACGTCCGTAGGGAGTACCCACCGTTACCCCTGGGTGGTGCTAAAAGTGCAACAAAAACTGGCAATCGTACTTGTCTTCCCGGAGATCTCACGGTTCGTAAATAAATGCCTACGATAAAAAAATAATCTAAAGGTTGATTTAAATGGAAAAAATATCGAAACCTCTATGTCGTTTTTAAAAGCCAATCGATACCCCACATGCCTATATAGTAACATTAAACTTTTTTTTACAATCCCTGACATGCATGGAGTGCCAAATTTTACCTCAGATTCGTATTAAGAGACCTCTCGGACGCTCAGATCTCGATTTTAAACGAAATCGGGACGGAAATGAAGAAAATCAATATGGCCGCCACTTTTTCCAAATTTTAACTCAAATTCGTATTACGAGACCTGTCGGACGCTCAGATATCGATTTTGAACGAAATCGGGTTAAAAATGAATAAAATCAATACGGCTGCCACTTTTTCTAAATTTTACCTCGGATTCATATTAGGGGACCTCTCGGACGCTCGGATATTGATTTTCGACGAAATCGGGTTGGAAATAAGGAAAATCCATATAGCTGCCACTTTTTCTAAATTTTACCTCGGATTCGTATTAAGAATTCTCTCGGACGCTCAGATATCGATTTTAAACGAAATCGTGACGGAAATGATAAAAATTAATATGGCTGCCACTTTTACTAAATATTACCTCGGAGTCGTATTAAGAAAGCTCTCGGATGCTCAGATATCGATTTTCCTCGGAAATTGATAAGGAAATGAAGAAAATCAATATGGCTGAGACTTTTTCAAAATTTTACCCCGGATTCGTATTAAGAATTCTCTCGGATGCTCATATATCGATTTTTAACGAAATCGTTAAAGAAAAGAAAAAAATCAATATGGCCGCCACTTTTTCCAAATTTTACCTCGGAGTCGTATTAGAGGACCTCTCGGACGCTCAGATTCGATTTTGAACGAAATCGGGACGGAAATGAAGAAAAGCAATATGGCCGCCTTTTTTTCCAAGTTTTACCTCGGAATCATATTAAGAGAACTTGTGGACGCTAAGATATCGATTTTTAACGAAATCGGGACGGAAATGAAGAAAATTAATATGGCCGCCACTTTTTCCAAATTTTACCTCGCATTCGAATTACGAGACCTGTCGGACGCTCAGATATCGATTTTGTACGAAATCGGGAAGGAAATGAAGAAAATCAATATGGTTGCCACTTATCCCAATTTTACCTCGGAGTCGAATTAGGGGACCTCTCGGACGCTCAGATATCAATTTTGAACGAAATCGCAACGGAATTGAAGAAAATTAATATGGCCGTTACTTTTTTCAAAGTTTACCTCGGATTCCTATTAAGAGTCCCCTCGGACGCTCAAATATCGATTTTTATCGAAATCGTATCGGACGGCACTGATTAATAAAACCACTTACTTACAATACATTGAATCAAAAAAGGTCCTCTCTTCATAGGGAATTCACGGCATTACATGCACCTTAAGATTTTATAAGGAACCTACATGCCAAATTTGGTAGCTCTCGAACCAGTAGTGTGGGCTGTGCGTTGATATGTCACTCACTCAGTCAGTCAGTTTCTTCTTGCAATTTGGCAAAAACTGTTAAAAGTTTTCATGTCCGCATTTATATCTCAAAATCAATGCCATTTTCAAAATTAACGACCTAAAAAACCATTAAAACGACACCCATATTAATATTTAGACATTCCAACCCCCTTGGAACCCAACAGAGGGGATGGTATTTCACGTCCTCCACGTGGGATTTTAAAATCATTGTTGTTTTCGTAATCAGCGACCCGATAAACCATAGAAAACATACCCATATCGATTTTCAGAATTTGTCACCACATTTCCCCCTTTTAGGGGTTGACTTCTCATAAAACCTGAAACACATGTTTACTCATTTATCGTTAGAAATACTCCTGTGAAGTTTTGAATAAAATAGTCCAATTAATCTTGATTCCCTACACACACTTCGAACCCCCATTTTACCTCCTTAGGGGTTGAATTTTGAAAAATCCTTTCTTAATGCACCTCTAGACCTTATATGGAACCTATATACTAAATTTGGAATCTCTAGAACCAGCAGTTTGGGCTGTGCAATGATATGTCACTCGCTCAGTCAGTCAGTTATTTCTTGCAATTTGGCACAAACTTTCAAAAGTTTTCATGTCCACTACATTAAATTTCAAAATCGATCCCATTTTCGTAATGAACGTTCCAAAAAACCATAAAAACGACACCCGTATTAATATTTAGACATTTCATCCCCCTCGCACCCCAACAGGGGTGATGGTATTTTACATCCTCCACGTGGGATTTTAAAATCATTGTTGTTTTCGTTATCAGCGACCCGATAAACCATAAAAACAATACCCATGTCGATTTTTAGAATTTGTCACTACATTTCCCCCTTTTAGGGGTTGATTTTTCAGAAAACCTGAAACACGTGTTTACTCATTTATCGTTAGAAATACTTTTGTGAAGTTTTGAATAAAATAGTCCAGCCAATCTTGTTTCCCCATATAAACTTCGGACCCCCATTTCACCCCCTTAGGGGTTGAATTTTGAAAAATCCTTTCTTAGTGCACCCCTAGACCTTATAAGGAACCTACGTGCCAAATTTGGAATCTCTAGGACCAGCGGTTTGGGCTGTGCGTTGATATGTCAGTCAGTCAGTCAGTTTCTTCTTTTATATATTTAGATGTATGGTTAAGGTTTTTCTGGGCAATGTTTCCAACTTTGGTTTCGAAGGTGACCAAAGGGCTCCTCCCCTTAACAAAAAAAAAACATCCATATCGTATTTAGAGGAGCTCAAACTTGGTATGTTTTGAAAATTATACTTGTTTTAATAGTTAAAAACGGCCGAAATGTAATGATGTGGTATAGTTTTTAGAAACGCCTCAAAAAGCCCTCTCATATAATATACCACACACGATAGCCTTTTAAAAAACCTATACAAAAAAAATACTAGTCGGCAACTTTTCTTTCAACTACGGGTCAAAATTTGTGCGTGGGGCTTACACGCATACTAGAGGTAAAAAAAATTACAACGGCTAAACTGTACCCGGCCCCGTACGCCGTCCACAATTGACAACATTTCAAATTTTTAAGTAGTATGAAATCTTAACTCATTTCGTTAACTTGGTAACAAGAAACCCCAAAATAGTTATATTTTTACAGCTGTTAGTTTTCTAAATATTCACGAAAAGGTGAAGAAAGCCCATATAGTAGTAATGACGTCATTACTACGAAATTGTGACAGTCACAGCGCACAAAAAGAACAGCAGTTCACTTTCTTTAGTAAATTTGGCTTAGTAACAGTGCTTCTGTATGATTTGTTACGGTGTGACGCCTTACTTGTCACTTACTCTCTTTTAGAATGAGGAACTTTTGAAATTGATTTATTTATATGAAATTGGGATATAATCGAGAATTATAAAATGTATCTCTATTTGATTTCATTTGAAAAAAGCCTGCTTAAAAAAATGAAATGTTGTCAATTCCTCGTTGGCACCGTTTTTGATGACTCCGCTCCTTCATATTTCTTAAACTATAATAAAATGCACTGTGTCCTTCAATCAGTTTATTGGAATCAAAATTTGACTTCAAGTTACATAAGGAGTAAAATATGTAAGGCATCTTTAAACATTGGATTCCTGTTTAATATATTTCCAAAATCATTGATCTACTAAATACTATTTGCTAAGCACACACATACATTACATTTTGTTGTGTTATTATATTTTATGTTATTTAAATTTAGAAAAACCCAACTCTTAGTCTTCTTAAGCGCAGATTCCAAACTAGAAGTACTAAGGTCCTGTTGACATTTCCAGGTAGCGCACCGGATACGTCTCCATCAAGGGAAGAACGTGCGAGTGAGCCAGACTTGCACCGGGTGAACAACCGATCGAACGGGTTCTTGGGTAACGGACAGCTAGCTCAAGCGAGCACCAGCGAGCCCGCTAGGTACGGAGCCACCGGGTTCTCCGGGCCGAGCGTGCAGAGCCAGGTACTTTATTTATTAGTCATTTTATTTTCACCAGTTCGGATATAAGAGCCTATTTCTTGTGTGTACGGTAGACGATATTTAAGCCTGCGTCTACAACAATTTAATAGCAATTATTTCTACGATATAACGAGTTGCACGCGGACAAGTCAAGCCAAGATTCTTATACGCCACCATGAGGGCTGAAGTCTGAGCGCAGTTATATACTATGTATAGGTTATTTAGGGAGATATCATGTGGTATCATGTGTATCTTTCTATTTATGTGGTGTTGGAAAAAACTAGTTTCCTATAAATGATTTATTTTTGAAAATTGTGTGAACTACCTACCCCTATATTATGTGAAAGCGATAGTAGTACAGGATATTCACATTTAGATCATGATAAAACCACGTTTCAACGCTTTCCGTTTTGTGACTAACCGAAACTTCAACAGCTCAAAGAAATGAGACTGTTGAAGTTCAAGGTGTTAAAGTTTCTACAATGAAAAAACAAATACAAAACACTACGATAAACATTATAAAATATGTCATATAATGAATACGTTTTGAACACTTGCCAGAAGACCATGGGTAGTATCCCACTACCACCATTACAGCCGAAGGATGTCCACTGCTGGGCATAGGCCCTTCCCAATTTCATGGGGGGCAAATGCCATAATCGCCCTATTGTATCTCGCATTCGTGAACTACGAGAAAGCTTTTGACTATGTAGATATCTGGTCTGTTCTGGAATCGAGGCGATGGCATCGAGGTGTTGAGCAACACAACGCAATGAGCCCTTTCATTTGATATGTCCAAGATAACACCGACATAAGTTAACCGACATTAGTTAGTAATTTTAATCGTTTGAGTAGTTTCGCAGCAAATCGGCAGTGACAGACGGACGTTCAGACAGATAGATACACTAAGTGATCCTATAACGCTTCTATTTTTTCCTTTGAATGTATGGAACCCTTAAAATTATGAATGATTGTACGATACGGGTTTCGAATAAAGCGGTATCTTTCTTCACACGTAATTATGGTTTCAAGAGAAGAAATTGTTCACTTTAAATTACCAACAAAGACTTCTATAAATCCAAATGAAATTTAAGGAGCCAGTGATAAAAACACACGCTGCAGTAGCTTAGCCGCGCTCGTCCCGCGGTGGGTGTGGTGGAGCGCCGGCAATTTCCTATACAAATTCCATTACCGAACTGTAAAATCGCGACACCCCCAACGATGGGTTTCGAAGTCTATTATCGCGAACGTAACTCCTACATTTCCGAGTATGTTTTTGAAAATTAATGTTTAAATATATTTATTTTTTCTTGACTAAGGAATTCGGGACTCGGGCTGTGTCAGCAATGCCGAACTACTCTGTGGCGGGCCCCAGTGGGTACGCCGGCCCACAAACGCCAGCGCCTCCGCCACCTACCGGCTACCCCATGTACCATCCGGCCATACCACCGCCGCCGAACCGGCCCTACTACGGCCCGAATCCTAACCCTGGTAAGTATTTTTTAATACAATGAGGGTGGTAAAAAAGCCGATTGGCACGGAGAGTACTGTGGACGCCTTCGTTCCATCAGCCACCGTAGGCTATGGACGCTTGCTTGCCAGCGCGCGCTTTTAAGCAATCACAAGCGCGGTGGCCATCCTGTTTACAAACATTAATTTAATTTGCTGTGATCCTTAATTATTTAAATACGTAAGTACGTTAAATATGTAAGTTGTCATCAAATTTTTCAGCAACTTGCCGGTGTCTAGTTGGGCTGAAATTTGCCATGCTTATGTAAGTTCGGTTGCAATATTATGGTACCACGAAGCTATCTGATGATGGAGGGAGAAGTTGGCCATAGCAACACCTAAACTACACAAGATATAGACCCATTGGGTTTAGGCTCATTCGAACCGTCTCAATGAGTTGATGACTGAAAAAAAGGAACAGCCAGCAATAAAAGCTTGTACCAAAAAATAAAATTTTGATAACTCTTTTTCATTAAGATTGGAAGCTAGAGACAATTTTAGGTCACTCTAAAAAGTTTTACTGTTAGACCACTTTCATGACCGACTGTACCCTAAATCTAGTTCTATTCTACTCTAAGTACCCTATGCACTGCGATGTGTCCTGTCCTACAACGAGTTCGTTTTGTAGGTGCCCCGAATATGCCGTACAATGGCACGGAAAGAGCGCCCGGTCCCGTCCCAGCCCAAGGAATGCAGCCCCCCGGGACACCAGCGGCGCTTCGACCGACGGCGAACGTCCCTAACTACAATTATATGGGCAGATATCCTCAGCCGCCCTACTTCCCTCCTTACCAATAACCTAAACAAGGTATGTTGTTGATGTTGGGGCACAAAACAAAGGCAGCTAAGCGAAATTCCTAGCGGTGTATTAGTAACATTCCAGCGGACGACTGATTCTTTATATATTAACGTGTGGCACATTTGACGCAGAATCAATCAAAGATCTTATAATATAAGACTTATATATAGCTTAAGTATACTATGACAATAAAATAATAAACCTTGACAAATATTGAACTTTATGACGTGAGACACAAGGCTGTTTTTAAATTAGTCATAGATAAGCTGAAAAACGAGTCCGAAAAATACTCATTTGTCTTAGCGTGTCCCTCTCGTACTCGTTGGCATGTTCAAAAAATATATAATATGAATGTATATATTGGCTATGAGTGCCACCTAGCGTTGATAAATTGCTAGGCCTAGGCAACGTATATTTTATTTTTTTCTATTAAATGAATTTTCAATGAAAGGAAACCGTGAAATCGTAATTAAAACTCCGTTACCAGTATACCATGTGTAGGCAAATGTCCATTATATTAAAACCGATTTTTAAAGTACATACAATAACACAAAAATATACATTTTTGACAGACTGTGATGGAAGGCCGTTAAGTGTTAGCACAACACGTAAGGAATAAAGGAAAACTGAGAAGAGCGGCAGTAGTTGTGCGAAAGCTACAGTAGCGGCAATAAATCTATCATAATGTAATTTTTCAGTAATATATTACAACACTCATGAATCCAAAAACAAAAAAGGCCGTAGCAGGATAAGGGAAGAAAAAATGCCCTTCATGATTAAGAGCTGTTTTTTTTTCTATAGTTATTTACATCTAGTTGTACTATTGTGCCAAGTTTTGTTGAAAAGTTCCCAGTGATTCGGCTGGGAAAAAATAAAATCCCAAATCATGAAATATGACATAAATCTAAAACTATTGAATTTATCATACTTACTTTTTTGGTTAATTAAATAGTATATAATTATGTCCTGTAAGAAAATTGAGTCTCTATCCTAGTCTACATTTCTGTAAAAAAAAACGTAAGTGAAAATTTAAAAGAAAAATTATTTACATTTTTGAAAGTGTTACCACTCTAAATGACATCTCTAAAAAAGTCTTATTTAACGTTCTATCAGTCATATTAGTTTGATATTTAAAATCGAAAAGGAACAGTGTCAAATTTAGACAAATATTTTGCTTGGATTTTGTTATATTTTATTCTTACACCATTATAACACCGTTTGTAAAAAGTAAAAAAATAAAATAAGCCTTGACATTTATATTAATATTAGCTTGAAAATATACTTATGTCAGTTGTCGCCATTTCAACTAGTAAACCAAAACCTGTATTCTTCTAATCATCATCACCATTTCTAAATATAGATAAACCTTACTAAATGTTTTATCAGATATATCAATCTGTAGGTTTAAACGGACAGTAACCTTGCCAAGTTTTGTTAAAAAATTCCCAGAGGAGATTAGAGAAAAGTCATATTTCATGAATTCGGATTTTATTTTTTTCCGGCTGAACCACTGGGAATTTTTCAACAAAACTTGGCACAATAGTACTACTAAATGTAAGTAACTGTAGAAAAAAAATCAGCTCTTAATCGTAAAAGGGCATTTTTTCTTCCCTTGTTCTGCTAGTTACGGCCTTTGTTGAAAACTGAACAAAAAAGATTCTATTGATTTATCCTCAAACGATTTACGATGTTACTCAAAAATAATATCATTCTGATTAGTTTTTTCTAGAATTTATCTTTAGCTTGGATCAAACTCCCAGAAGACGTTTCGGCGCTCAATGTCAACCATTTCAAAAACAAACTAGACAAGCACATTTCAGTTTCAACTGTACTATGATACCAAATTACAAATCACTGGATACAGGCATCATCAGTTGTTCAACGGCCTGATTAATAAATAATAGTAATTTAGTGTCCGTCCCTTGCAGTATATAAGTCGAATAGAAATTGTGTTTCGTACTATTTTCGTCATAATATTTGTTAAAGTTATCAGTGCTGATATGGCGAGACTTCGTTTAAACAAAATCTTAACAGTAGCTATTCAAAAAGCTGCTATAAATGGTTATAAGAATGGCTTCTCGCAATCGACACGAGCCAAGCAATTTCAGCTTCATCGGATATTTTGAAGGTTTTAAAACGTGAGCCCAAACGAAAGCCAAATAGTCCTGGTCGGCCTCGCAGCACTTCACGTTTAGTTTATCGCACTATTTTGCGATTAGCAAGAGATAATCCAAGACTCAATGCGAGCGACATTATACGAGGGATATCGAGTACTGATTCAGTTTCTGTATCCATACGCACTGTTAGAAATAGTCTGATAGACTATTGACTTCGTTCTCGTCGTCCTGCTAAGAAACCACTGATTTCCAAGAAAAACCAGACATCTAAATTAAAATATGCGAAAGAACATCTTTTTTGCTGCGGATATGTAGGAAAAGGTAATCTGGACTATCTGTAGTGATGAATCCATGTTTTTACTACTTGGAACAGATGGAATAACCACGTTCAACTTTCAGACAATGCTCGCTATGATCCCAAGTACCAGCTTTCTACAGTCAAATACGGCGGCGGCTCCCTTAGCAATGCAAATGGAGTTTGTCCACTCCGTCATGCATGCATTATGACTAAGGAAGTTAATTAAGAAATTATTGCAAGACGTTTTTCTTCCTTGGGCACGCCAGAATTTCGGCAGGGCATTTATGATTCGAAGCATTAATCTAATCTTGTAAAGCAATGGTTGAAAAAACGTAGAGTGAGAGTTTAGAAATGGCCCAGCCAAACTCGTTAGAAGGAGCTGGGCCGTTGTGTCAGCTTAATGTCAAAGAAAGGTTTGTTCGATTAATGGAGCAATGAGAAAGAATTCCTCATTATTTCCTCACACAGTTGATCGAATCTCTTTTCTGGCAATGCCAAGCTGTTATTGATGCGAAGGGTTTCAGTACGAAGTACTAAGCTAATATTTGGATTTTAAGTAACGTTATTTTTTATGATAAACCAGTTTATCATTCACATCATATCTCATACATATAATCTACACAATTTTAGATAAACTTGTGTATAATGTTTTTTTTTTGCAATAATATAATAAAATGTAAACTTATTCTCTATATGATATTCATAAGGCAGGGTTAGTCGTACACATATGAAAATACTATAAAGAACACGTGAATATGATACATTTATTGCCGCTACTGTAAAATACTACACTTAACGGTTTCCGAGACTACAGATTTGGTTCGATGTGCAACGTTATTTTTCTATTTCACACAAGTACCAAAGTACAAGTACAAGTTTTTTCTTTCCAAAATACAAACTAGTAGGAGATATCATGGTCTTTTTGACAGGCGACGTTACGAAGTTCTGCCACGGCGTGCGCTGCTATTATATTACTTACCCCCACCACGTACTTCGCACATTGGCAACATATATAATTATTTATTATTATTAATCATATTAGAAAGGGATACACTAAGACAAAAATGGCGGTGGCGGTACTTTCCTTTTAGTACGTAAGTGACTCGTGCCTATTAGGTATAAAGCAAATTAGAATAGTATCGAAGCATGTGCCTTTTACAACAGGGTTGTTCCAATTCCTATTTACATACCGTAGAGTTTTATCAAGAGCCAAAGAAAATCGTGCCATGTAAATTTAAATACGTTAATCGTTATCACAGCGTCAATTCCGTCCATAAAATGTATTATGTGTAGTGCTGTTTTTATAAAACGTCAACGCGATCTCCTAGGGATACGTATTCTCTTTGACTCTGGGACGGTGTACTCTACTAAAAATATCATGTATCAGTATCGTTTATTAGTACTTAAGTATAAGCTTTAATCTCATTGACTGATTGAATAACAGTAAATGAGAGGTCTTCCTTACGAGTTAAAATTTGACCAAAAAATGTGTTCGTAATCTTAACTTATTATTTATGATGAGTTGATGACCTCACTAGTATAATTCTATTTAAATATAATGATACGTTTGTTAACATTTAAAGAGTGGGCTAATCGTTAACGTTTAAAATTCCTTTGCTTAGGCTGGGTTGCACCAAACTGTCTATAATCGTAAGCTGTGATCGTTAAAATTTGAATGTATGGAAAGTTTGACAAGTTTCTATGGGATGACAGCTGCCGGCGCCATATTTAACGTTGTTCAGTCTGTGATCGTAAGTCAGTGCCACCCAGCCTTAGTGTAGCCAATGATTTCATTTTTTTCGTTAATACTAAAACTTTGAATTTTTATCTGGGGAGAATGATCATTTTATGCGACAGTTACAAAATGAGGATTCAATATAATGTTGGGAAACCCAGTATGGTTCTCCCACCAGTCAAATATGTATGGTATAGACTTGCATTAGTATTTGGCATATACAGTTTATTGTTTAAATACTGATGTGAAACTACTGTTATGCCATTGTTCTATAAGAAGGGTCTTAGAAGGTAAGTAGCGTGGGTAGGCAACGACTCGCGGCGCAAGTAAAGTCTCTACGACCGTTTTTAGACCAGTTATACACCGTTGCATACAAACCTTTATTTTTTTTATTATCAAATAATTTCAAGAGTGCTTTGCTCGTCCATTTTTAAAGGATAAAGAAACCTATGTACACTCTTCGTGAACACAAATAATAGTTATTTATGATACAAGTGCGGAAAGTTTGTATTTTCGACGAGTGTGTCATTCTTGTACACGAGCGAGTGTAGCGAGCGGGTTTATAATGCGACACGAGTCAAAAATCATCTTTACGCGCGCGTATCATACAACGTTTTACCATGCATTGTGCGAGGAAATAAAATAATACAATCGAAAGGTTACTTTAAAATATATAGATTATAATACTTATAATTTACCTTGCTCAAGCACAAAATGCCAACAAAGCTAGGGAGCTTTGTTGGCATTTTGTGCTTCTTGAATAACATTTTCTGGGGTTAAATTAATCCGATTTGTCACTTTCAATTGATATTTAACAAAATTAACACAGATTGACTTCGAACTAAACAAGAAATAAGTTAAATGAAAAATGGCTGCCTTTTGTATTAAATATATGCGCGCTCAACACAATTACTACTGCGCATGTGCAAAATCTAAAGCGGGAAGGCACACACGCAGATTTATACTTGGTTTGTTTTGTAACTGTTTATTTTTATTAATATTAGCAAAAATTTATAAATCTCGTAAGTCAGACTTAACACAAAATATACTATGAATGTATCAGATCGTGGGCCTATTCCACCAGGGAAGGTTCATGTCCTGGGGTCCCACGGGCATTTAGAAAAGACGATGCTCATTTTTATACCCTGTTATCGCAGGTGCAATTTGGTAACTGGACGTTCTTATTAGGGATGGCTAAGAGTAGTTTTGAAGTATAGCTATGTCGATACTTTTTCTCTACCATAATAAGAGTTACCATAAAAAAACTTCAATGTTTCATAAATTTCATAATTGACTAATTATCATTATGTTACGGCACGTATCGGTCACGAAATAAAAATAAATAGGTTTCTCGCCAAAAGGTTTGTAAATGTTGTGTTTATAAGACCTTTTTCATGCTTATCGGCAGTACTCTTCAGAAGTTTCAATGAATATATCCAACAACAAACTTTATATATTTTAGCCCTATTTCTTTTTAGAAAAACATTTTTTTTAAATATTGAAGTATTTATGTTGCTGAAAATTCATTTTAAGAAGAAAAATGAATTTACTTAAAGTAATGGGCAATATTTTATATCTAGCGTAATTTTGTATCGTATTCTTGACATCTTATCACAGAACACAAAATAAAGATGTTATGTTTTGGGTACTAATTTGTATATAAAACTTATTGTAAAGAAGAATAAGTGTCAATTAGACATCATAAATATTTTTACCCACCCGCACCCCTCAAACGTTTAGCTATACCAAATTGACAACACTTCATTATATAAAAAAAATAAGTCAAGCCACATTTACAAATTCTCGAAAACATCCTAATTTCATATAAAAATTATGTTATGGTTTAATTACCATATTTAAATTAGTGATTTTATGAAAAATGTACGAACTAAAAAGGTGGATCATAGAGCATAGAGTACTATATAAATGACAGATAAAAGACCAGGAGTAGAAAATGAACCTTTTACGCTACTGTTTATATAAAAAAATATTTTGGTGATCTGTCATTTTATTCAACTTGAGGCACGCATTGCATTCCTCTCGTAATATCGTTACCTACATCCAAAGTGGTCACAGTTACGAAATGAAATGGGGTATGTTTAATGCTGGCATATATCTTTCTGCGGAATATTGAAATATCACATGTATAATGTGTTTTTTACTCCTCATTTATTTTATTTTTGCTGACGTGTATCATTAGCCCATTCTTATTTCTTGGCAAACAATATATGTGAATTAAAGTTATGTAATATTATTACGATATGCTTACGAAAGAGTTTGAAGTAATTCACCAAAGATACTGAAAAATCTGATTTTATAAATATTGTGCGTTTGTGATTTTTCGTAAATGAAAATAAATGTAATAATATACCTCGATGTGCCATTGTTGATCTCAATTGACATAAGAATTTACATATCTTTTATATTGTGCAAGTTGAAAATGTATATTTAAATATTTTTTATACAGACAGGTATCTTTTCCTGAAATTGGTTGCCATTAGATAACAAAATAGACTTAAATGTTATTCGCAGTCGCAAAGGTAGTAAAGGGTTGCTCAAATATGTAATATTTATCAGCTGGCTATTAAAACAGCTTAATGAGACTGAAGAGTGACGACTAAAACAAAATATAGAATAAGTAGGTTAAATATTGAAAACTTCAACTGACATAAGTATTCTTACTTTTTCGATAATATGTGTACGAACAACGTGATACAAATTTAAATTTACTGAACTTTATTGTTGACATACAATATATATTTTTGAAACTCGACTGTACCTACTAAGCGTCCATACTTATTAATTGAATAATCTTTTATTGTGGTTGATATGTAAGGCTGGTGTTTTGTTTGATCTATCATATTACCAATAACAAACAAAGGAATATTCGATATGCTAGTAAAAAAAGTGTTAGGCCGATTGAATCGTTCATTATAAGATGAAATCTAAGATGTACGCTCTGTAATAAGATGTAAACGGACGAAGTTAAGCAAAACGAATCCAACCATATACAATTGCATTTATTTTTTTCAAATTTTATTTTAGCCGTAGCCATGTAATAGCCATGAATTTGCAAGTCTGCATCGCGCGGCTTGGATTCTTTTTGCTAAATTATGTCTTTTTGTTAATGCTAAACAACGCAAGGAATATATATATTTTTATTTATGCGAACTTTTTCCAACGATCGTTGCGTTGCTTAGTCGAATCACTGATAATCCTTGTTAATGCTAAGCGAATGTATTGTTTGTCCATGGCAGCTTGCCTCACCATGCAAATGTAAAGTGCTCACTCTAGAGATTGGTGAAAGTACGATACTGGATTGTTTGATACATCTGACATCGAACTCATTATATACATTTTAGTGTTTTGTATATGCAAATGCGAATATGACTACTAATTTGAAACGGTGTTTCAAAATGAGGGCGTAAAAAGGTTGGCATGGCGGCATGCTTTCTATTGACCCTGTAGCTGGAGCGAATTGTGCACAGTATTTTATTACGGATGGGAAATTTATATTACGACTAAAGGTACGTTTCTAGAATATGGGTTCCTGATTATCTTACTCCATAAGAGGGATCTGTAATATAATAACTGAGGGCCTAATGACAGATTCGACATCATTTCTGTTTTCTCATTCGCTATCCTTTTACGATATGTCAACCATATCTTCACCGTGTATTTTTTCTTTTGGCCGTCAAGGTGGTGGAACATGTAAGATCCGGCAAGTCTGAGTTAACCCAATAGTCTTAAACCCAATTTTGAAATGTAGCTTAAAATAATATAATCATAACCATGTGGGTTTTTTTGTAAATTTGGTCTTTATGCTGTCGATGTATAGTTTAAAAATACTTTTAAATCTTGCATTTTGAATTGTTTGCTCCAAAAACACTAGCCCCAATGAAGTCTCGTGACGTCACACGGCACTAAAATTGGAAATCCGGGCAATTGCGTGTCGGACTACGCACAATTAAGAATTCCATGCTTTTTACTACTACTCCACATACTCACGGCACTTTCTTCCTTTTGTTTGACATGGCAGTTTTTCAGCAATATCTTAAAAACGAGTCAACCTATAGACTTCTCATAGGTTTTCGTGTATGCTATAGGTAAGAGATAAAAATTATCTCTAAAGGGTCAACAACGAGCTTGTCACTCCTCTGGAGTCAGCTCGTTTGCCATCGAGGTATAAAAAATATTAAATCTTTTATCAGTTGTTATAAGGTTTATTAGGCACAATATATTTATTATATTAGGGTCATTCCTGAGAATGGGATTCTTGATGTCATTCCCTTGGCGTTTTTTATTTAAACAATTTTCTGCATAGTTACAATAATATATGAAATTATATTAAATCATATGCAGATTTATCGAATAGGCATCACTTTCAGTCAATTAAGTCCACATTTTATACCACTTTAAATTTTAGATGCCAGGGAATGAGAAAAAGTTACAAGGGAATAAAAAAACGACAAGGGAATGATAGAATTGACAAGGGAATGTCAAAAACGACAAGGGAATGTCAAAAACGACAATGGAATGAAACAACTTGTAGTTCAGAGATCAACATGATTTATTTAAAAAAACAAAGTCTACAAAATAAAATAAAAACAGTCTTTCTGTAGCATTGATTGGTATTTTTTTCTTAATCATCTAATTGCAGTCTTGGACTACGTAATTAACATTTTGCATTACTTGCATAACTACGAAACAATATAATTTTTTTGTGCTTATTTATTTATTTATTTATTTATAATTAACAGCAACTATTATTACGACATAACAAGGACATTCTTTAAAAACTATTAATAATTCGTACACAACCTCTTCTGAAATGAAAAGCATTGATCAATCAGCACTAGAATAATACTTCTACTTTTTTTATTACCTACTTAATCGTAAATATATAATCAGAGATCACAAATTAAACATGTCAGTCAGTACCAACTAGGCTAATCGCGTCTCGTGCTTTGAAAATCAAAGAAAAAATATATTTTGCAAGAAATCTATGAAAATTATCACTACCCTGCTTAAAACCCAAGGGAATGAGAACCAGGGAAATAAGATAAAGTATGTTTTTTGTCAATTTTGCAGAAACTGTAAATAATATAGAAAAAGCTATTAGATCAATACATGCAGTCATCTATATAGTATTATTTTCTCTAAACACGCTAAGCTAATTACAAGTAATCAATTTTATATGAAAATACAAGGTAATGATAATCACAGTGAACCAAAGCCAGGGGAATGATATATTTACCTTCATAATTCAGAGCTCCAGCGACGAGTGACGTCCCCTCCCCGCCGTGACGGAAGCGATACTGACGCTCGTCCGGCGTGGTGTGCGTAATGTGTTGAAACGCGTTTAAGTAGGGATGTGCACGTTGTTTAGTTAGCCACCAAGGGAATGATAGCTCAGCTCCGGACAAACCTTTCATTTAGATTCTCGAGAAAACTACGATAAGCACAGCTAACCATTTTTTTTTATTTAAATCAGAAAACTATCTTGTAACGATTCTATTCAATACCACTGTTTATTTCAATCCCTGACTTGTTCTTGTAGGAGTTTGTTCACAAAAAGCCGAATGGACGCACCAGGGTAATGAGGTTTTAAGTGTTTGATATTTTTTTAAGATTAGTTCTACTAATCTATTGAAACAAAAAAGCCGTGCCCCAGTACGATTTTGTGGTATTCTAACGAAAAAAAAAATAGTAAGGTTAATTATTTCCATTTTACGGGCACTCTTTCTCCCAGGACGGTGAAAATTGATACTTCCAAGAATCACCCTATATCTGTCTATATTATGTCAGGAACTGTAAACACTTAGGAGGGCTATTTTATATAATCTTAAATACCTGTAGTGGCAGATGCGCGCAAGTTGATTTTTTGCAAGTCGATAATGTGGCATTCAGCGTCTTTTTCTCGCTGACAAAAGCGAATAGTACTTGTTAAATATGATTTACCTTGGGGCACCGTAAACGATTTTACCCCTTTATGTACATAAACCGCAAGAAAACCACACAAGAATTATTCATAGGACCGCACGAAAGCCTGTTTGACAATCTGACATTTGGCGGGTAACTAGGTTGGATTGCCATGTAAAAACTAATGTTAGTTCCCTTTTCTGCCACACTTCTTCTTATCCCGAATTCGGAATTCGAATGTCACGCATGTCAACATTGTTTAATTGTTACGAATCTTTTATACTTAGGGGTGTTAATTAACGAAAATTAATACTCTAATATCTTCGAAATGGTACGAGCTGAGGTACTAGTGTCTAGAGGAGATTACTTTATTTCATGTTAGAATTGTTGTACCCTTGCAATTAACGGAATTCAATAAAAAAACATCCTGCATATGGTTCTAATTAAACTAAATAAATGTAAGTGGGGTCTATACTTTGATTTTCAAGGGCGGCTATTATAGCAAAATGAGTGTCTATTTATTATAAAAACAAAAATAAATAAATAAAAACCGGCCAAGAGCGTGTCGGGCCACGCTCAGTGTAGGGTTCCGTAGTTTTCCGTCCGTCACATTAAGTTGACATATTAAGTACAGAAATACAAAACCTTTGAAAGCACGTCATTTCATTGTGATTTTGTAGAAATGACAGGTACAATAAACACCTGTTTATACGGTTAAATTACAAACTTAGTTCAGAAATTATTTTTGTAATTTTTTCAAAAACTATTCAACCTATCAAGTTCAATATAATTTTCCTACAAAGTTTTTATAAAGTTCTACTTTTGAGATTTTTTTCATATTTTTAAAACTTATGGTTCAAAAGTTAGAGGGGGGGGGGACACATTTTTTTTTACTTCTGGAGCGATTATTTCCGAAAATATTAACATTATCAAAAAATGATTTTAGTAAACCCCTATTTATTTTTAAATACCTATCTAACAATATATCACACGTTAGGGTTAAAATGAAAAAAAAATCACTCCCCACTTTACGTATAGGGGAGGTACCCTAATAAAATATTTTTTCCCACTTTTTATTTTACCACTTTGTCGGCGTAATTGATATACATATTAGTACCAAATTTCAGCTTTCTAGTGCTAACGGTCACTGAGATTATCCGCGGACGGACGGACGGACAGACGGACGGACAGACATGGCGAAACTATAAGGGTTCCTAGTTGACTACGGAACCCTAAAAAAGATCTTTTAGAACAGAACGACTTAACTTGATACTACCTTAAAAACTATACTGGATTGACTGGATGGCGCGCTGTAATCTCGTGGTATCAACATACATTACTTGAAGGTCATGACTTTATATCAAAATTTCTCTAAATAGAAAAAAGAAATATTGGGACACATGGAGTTACTGCGGATGCACTAAGGAAGCGTCCTTTTAAATATTTGCTTCTGTTACAGGGCCTGCCTTGTATATTCAGTTGCAGAAAGTTTGTTATTTTATTTTCTCTATCGAAATGCTCGTGATAGAAATTATGGCATGTCTAAGTATAAAAACTATATATTTTAGATGCTAACAACAAGCCCGTTTATTTGTTATATCACACGATGTAGTTTGGAAACGATTTTATTTCCTATTTACCCTCCTACTAACTAATCAGGTCTGCGAGGAATAAAAAGAGAACGGGTCGATTATTTCATGAAACAATTGTAACACTTTTGTAAATACATTATAGTAAGTATGCTGTAATTATCTTTGTTACATAATCCCAATAATATTGTTTTTGACGTATCTTCGTACAGACCGCAGCAAAAATACTTCAGACCAAAATTCGATTAGTCTGTTCCATAACATCTTTGCTGGGCTCTATTTTCCGTGAATAGATTTGAGAGAAGATATTTTTAATTCACTAATCGTGTATATATTTATGCAGCTGATGTACGATCGACCAGGGATCCCGTTAAGATTGACAGCTCGTCATACTTTTTAGAAATTCCACGTTATTTTTTAAATGGGTTTAATGAATAAAACATCTTTAAATAATGCCTAATGTCTTTTTATCTGTGATTATATTTTATAAGATCACTGGACTTTGATTGTATAATATTAATAGTATTTGATGAAATAAAAATTGTTCCTGTGTTACCCCATTGACAATGGGGTCGGTATGTTACGAAACGCGGAGATGTAATTAGTTACTAAGAGTATTTTTGTATATAAGAACTTGTGCTATGCGAATGTACCTGATTGAATATTTTACTTGTTATACAAACACATCATTAAATGAATACACGTACGAAGTATGATTTGTCTGTTTCTATTCAATGAAAACCCCAGCTGACAAATATCACTGTATAAATAAAAATCATTTGACTATTCTTTACAATTTTTTCCCTTTTATAACAGAGCTCTCATAGTAAAGTGTGTACCTCTTAAGTACCGGTCAAAACTTGAAATTCACTCTGTTAGTTCATTTACGCCCTTTACTCAGTATGAGATCACCAATTTTATCACCTGTTAAGCATTTTCAAACGGGTAAACGTTAAAGTCTAAATATATATTTGATATAATTTAATAGAAAATGTAAGTTTTATTAGGTGAATATAACCTTTTGACCGGTGCTGCCCTCTTATTCACAAACCGACTCGTCCTCACTTCACACCTCACCCGTTTTTTTATAGAAACTGTTAAATACCATTTGTCAAATTATGAATTTTCCATATATATTTTTTATGTCTTATTAACCATAAGCTCCGCAATTCATCGCGTTGATGTTAAGTATACCTAGATATTTTTCTAGCAGGAACAACATTTGTTTAGTGCTTGCCACAATAAAAATATCGACAATCCTGTTATCGATAAGTACATACTATTACAGACTTACAGATATCGGCCACCTACCTAGACGCCGATCTTGTACAAATTGAACGTTATCCGTACACTTTTGATACAATTTACTTTAATAATTTGCAATGAATAGTTCTTTATAAAGTCCAGGTACAAGAAAATTTCAGGGTGTATTGTCTGTTTTGTTTATCTTGATTGTAGTATAAAAAAGAGTTAGAGAGTTATTTCTTCATAGTTGGGCATGTTAGCTGACGTACAAATCACTGTACTTGCGGCATGTACTTCATTATAAGTCTGTAAGAAAAACATGCAGTATAGCTATTTAAAAATATTCACATGTCATCTAACTCATCAAAGTAATGATAAAGAGGAAAAATCGTAATACACATTTCATTTAATTCCTCTACGTATTACCAACGTCAACAAATAAACAAACTTTTTTTATATTATTAGACGTTATTCATAAAAAAAAGTAAATAATTGACCTACAATGTGACGTTTATTCACATTCCATATTAAGGCAAATATATTGTAAGCACAAGACTGAATACGAAAAAATGCCACCAAGAAAAACGTCCCGAGAAGAGAAAATCACCTCGTTTATTGAAAATTTACTAGAAATCTGATTTCGTGGTTCAACATTATTTTGCACCAAATGCGAAGTAAACATCGCCCCGAAGAAACATAACATCTCATGTCACATTAACACAGTCAAGCATAAGAATATTCAGGAAGAGAAAAAACGATTTCATATGGACCTAATAAAGTTTATGATCAACTGCAATGTGCCGTGGTACCAACTAGACAACCCCAATTTTCGAACACTTGTCTATGACGTTGAAGTGGCACTTATCGATAATAGGACTGTCGATGTTTTTATTTTGTCAATCACTTACATCAAGTCGTTCGTGCTAGAAAAATATCTAGGTGTAATGATAAGTAAACCAATGCTATGAAATAACATACAAAATTTACATCTGAAATTTCTATTACTACTTTTTATTGTTTCAGTGTACTATTTTATTATTATTGCTCTCTCGAACGTAATACCATTATACAGTGACGGTACCGATTAGGCACAGCTATGGTTGGCAAAGCTGTTGTGTACGGTCACGGGTATCCTCATTAAAATAACGTGCGCAGAATCGAACTAGTCCCATAGTAAGCTCAATAAGGCTTATGTTATGGGGACTAGACGACTAACAGATATATACTTAAATACATTGAAAACATCCAAGTCTCAAGAACAAATGTCTCTGCTCACCACAGAAACAAATGCCCTTACCGGATTCGAACCCGGGACCTCTAGCTTGGGACCATTGGCCTGAATGTAAATTGTATGACAAACTTTCGTGTCATCGAGGAACGATGGTCATAGAAATTACATTTAGTCCTCACCCATTTAGTGCTTCATATTAGTTACTTATTTTAGACTTGATCAATAATGGTATTATTACCAACTTTTATTTATAATACTAAAATAATACAACTAGTGGCTCTGTGAGCTGTATACCTCGCGTTTTTTTTTAAATTCCAAAATGTGATGCCAATAAAATTCTATATAATTATCGAACCTGCTCACAAAATTTCACGAGAATCGGTTGAGAAATGCGACCTGTAGAGGAGAACATCCTTACAGACATACGAAATATTTTTGGTCGAAAGCTGAAACGGAGACGCTTCGCTCGGTCGGTCATCTAGATGTTAGCAGGGTCAATCATTAAATAAAATAAATGAACTTTATTCTGCAAGTAGGCTGCAATGGCACATGTACAAATCAAAATCTACTAGCGATTCTGAAAAAGAAGACCATTGCCGTGACGAAACGCCGAAACAAACTCGACACTCAGTAATTTTCTCCCAAAATATGCTTATAACAATGATAATACTTAACCCTTTGAACGCCAAGAGCCTATAAAGTGGTCGTGCTCACCACGCCAACAACCACTAAAAAGGTCGAAGTGAAGGTGTACTTTGATCATGAAAAGAATCTATCATGAATTGTTTTTATTGGCTTAAACGTTACATAAATTTTTGATACCTTGGCGTTTGAGTGATCATTCAAATATGAAAGCGTTCAAAGGGTTAACCTACTTATAAGTAATTCTGAGTATGAATACAAATCGAGGAAAATTTTTTACAATGCGTACTAGACAACACGTCATTATACTTCATTGGCCATGCCAATTAATCATAGTCATCATAGTACTTTTTCCTATGCCAATTGGTACACTCACAGACTTTGATTGTTGAGCCATTTAGAGCTCCCTTCATAATGGGCATCATAGTTAGCTATAAAGTGTCCAGTATAGAGTGAGCTCTAAATGGCTCAACAATTAAAGTCCGTGACCGTACAATAGAAGGAGACCGAAGTGAGCCACTAGGCGTTCCCTTGGGTTGCGCGATTGCGAACGAGCGCTAATCCTGGGATTTTTGATAGTTATCCGCTCTATCAAAATCTAAGGTGCGACACTTTCAAATACCCGGCTACTGGCGTAGTATTAAGAACAGGTAAACGTGTTGACAAACCTGCCTTCTTAATTAAAAAAAACATGGAGAGTAAGTATTAAATTATATATTATGCGATTTCAATATCTTGCGAATGTGTTTAGCTTGCCATGCGAGCGTTTATCACATTACATCAGCAATGCGGCGCTGCGAGAGCTAAAAAGTAAGTATTTTAACTTAACTTACTCAATCTACTATTTACCTTAATTGCAGTTACGGGTCGTTTGTAAGCTGAGCCTTATCGAGAGGAGAAGAAGGATAAATATTTAATCGAGGAGAACACTAAATGTGCTATTATTTTATATTATTTTATAGTGACCGCAAGTGTGAACTGAAGTGCAGTGGGCGTGTATTTTCGTTAAGACATGAAAAATGTATATATATATATATATATACGTTAGATATTAGTTTTATAAGTGAATACTAAGCTTAACATCACAGTACTTTTACATTAAGTATAAACAAAATCATTTTTACGATATACTAGTGTTGTTGTACTGTAGGTAATATTGACGCTTGACGTCAAGAGGATAATGATTTCCAGATGTGAGGCAAAGATATATGCAATCCAAACTGAGCAGTCTTAAGCTTGAAACGCACAGAGCGGGCGCGGCGCGGTGCGGGGCGGAGGCGGTTTTGCATTATTGATCTTTCCGAAACTGTCGACTGTCGATTACTGCTTCATATGTCACACACGCCGCTATATATATTTTAGTGCGACGTGCCCCGGACAAACCGCGTTCATTTTACCGCAAAACCGCCTCCGTCCCGCAACGATGCTCTCCGAAATTCGAAATCCGAACTTCGTATGGTGCCGTCCCTTTCACTCATATAGTGTATGACAGGAGAGTGAAAGGGACGGCACCGTACGAAGTTCGTGTATCGAATTTCGGAGTAGACCCCCTGTGCATTTGAAGTTTTATCGACCTTATCGTATTTGCTGTAAAAAAATAACTGAAAAGTGTTAGGAATATAAGTATGTTAAGTGTTAGGAATATATGAACTTGTATTCCACAAAATATAAATAGACAGGAGTATATAAATGTGAGTTCCTATCTGGAAGGTTACTGCAGTGACTTACGACATAATTGACAACTTAAAAAAAATGAAAAAACCCCGACAGTTTCATTTCAAAGTCCTATATCTCAAGAACGGCTAAACTTATTTTGATAAAACATATCTAAGAACCATCGCTGGAAAACTTGCTGTGAAATAAAAAAAACATGGATTTACCCGTTTACTGCCTCAGACAGACTCACTCTCACTACACATACATACATACATACATACACAGATATAGAAGGTGAAGAACTTAAGAAAATGACCTGTTGTATGTAGTGGGCTTATGATAGTTGCCATTTTATCACTTATCGTCGTGGATAAAACGCCCGTCTCTTTCGCACTCGCATACTTGTTAGAAAGTGATGAACGTCTCATTCACGATGGTAAGTGATAAGTAAAATGGCAACCATCATAGGCCCGCTGGTGGTGGTCGATGATAGTCGATGGCCGCGGAGGGAACGCGCGCCGTCCCCGTTCCGGCGGCGAGACGAAAGCGGCGGCGGCCCGACGTAAGCTCGATGACTGCGAGTGGTCTTGTGCTGAGGCGAGGCGATGCTGTTTCGATGCCGATATGTGTGCGTTACACCTACTGAATTTCTTACAAAGAATACTGGACGGTTCGTGTTGAGGCGGCGCCGATCCAGAGCTAGGTACAGGTAGTACTGTATCCAGAACCGTATGATTAGATTATATGCCTGTTATATTTTTATCCGTAATATTCCGTAATAAGTTCTAATTTTTGAAAACCCAGTACTTATTCTGCAAAACCACCCATTAAATAGAATTAATTTTCTTGATCATTAAATATGTAATTTGCGTAATGCAATGAACAAACAAGTACACATTTATGAATTCAAATTGGCCGAAACTATTTATTACATAAACGCTTGTGGTATACTCAATATTCTGTGCTGATTTTTACTACTTTTATTACTACAAAAATGTTGTCCGCTTACACTCATATTTTCATTTTGGTACTGTCGTGTGAGTACGAAAACTTAATAATTATTTACGTTAGTTGTTTGTGTAAATTTTTAGTTGCGATTAACTCAGATAATCCGATAATAATTGTAAATTTATTATGTAGGTACACCCTATTCCTTCCTATTATTATATTAGACATACGGATAACTAACCAACTTAGAAAACCCCCGACGTTTCATTTCAAAGTTTCATATTTCTATAACAGCTGGACCAATTTTGATAAAACAAGTGTATGAACATGAAAAATCACTAGAAATTTTGCTTATAAATTTAAAAATCCGCACTCAAATCGCTCATCTCATTTTCACTTAACATTTTCATTTTATTCGTTTACTAACAATATAAGCTGCATATAAATATAAATAAATATTAGAAAACATTTTTTTACACAAATCGAACTAGTCCCATAATAAGCTCGATAAGGCTTGTGTTATGGGTACTAGTCGACGATATATTTAATAAATAATATACTTAAATACATAGAAAACATCCAAGTCTCAGAAAAAAAACTTTTGCCCACCACATAAACCCCCTTACCGGGATTCAAACCCAGGACCTCTAGCTTCAGAGGCAGTGTCACTACCAACTAGGCTAAACAGGCCGACAAATATAACACAACACAATATTCCTAAGCACAGTCAAGAGCCAGAGTAAGTTACCACTATTTTCACCTTAAGTACTACAACGGAATTAAAAATTCAAAAGTGTTAACTCACTTTTGGTCTTCACTGTACAACACACTAGTAAGAATAATAGTACATACTCGTATCCAACACGTCCAAAGCAAATTCCTTACAAAAAATGGTAGACAACCAATATTTTCTAACCATAAAATAAAAAAAATATACTTTAGACATAATATTTTTTTGGAATTCACTCTTATAATACCTTTCCTTTGCGTTGCGTCGGGGGTTAAAAAAGGTTCTGTATGAATAATATGATCCTGTCTCTTAAGGCGTCATTTAAGTGTTAACTTACTTTTGCTCTTGACTGTACCTACATCAAAATTTCTGAAATAATGGCATTACTATTGTTAAGTAGTTTAATTCACTAATTAATTTGGTAGATTTATGAAAGTCCTATTGGTAGATTTATGAAAGTCAATAGTCTCCTCGTAAAATAACCAGAGGCAGGGGTAGGTAAAAATCAATCTGCAAGGGTTTCCCTTCGCATTTGAATAGGTTCGCTCGATGAAGGGTAAAGTGCATTTTTTTGTACATAGTTAAGGATATAGTTATGTCTAAATTTTGATTGTGTAATGAAAATTAGCCATACATTTTATACGGGTAACTTTAGTTACACAATGGAATGGAACCTACTAAAATGTAGACATAATTAAGTCCTTAACTGGTTGAATTGCAACTATATATATAGGTAGGTAGGTAGGTACACTCGCGGTCAAAATTTTCGGGGCATCTTGAATTTAATAACCGCAATAAGTAAATAAACGAATATTGGGGGACAATCTTACACAAATCGACCTAGTCCCAAACTTAGCAAAGCTTGTACTATGGGTACTAGACGACGATATACATACTTATATAGATAAATACATAAGAATCATCCAAGACCCAGGAACAATATTCGTGGTAAATGTACAAATAATGCGCTGACCGGGGTTCGAACCCGGGACCTCGGGCTTCGTAGGCAGGGTCACTACAAACGAAGCTAAAGTGATCGTCATTTAAGGTTTTTTAACCGACTTCAAAAAAGGAGGAGGTTCTCAATTCCTTTGAATATTTTTGTATAAAAAAAATATGTATGTTCATCGATTACTCGGAGACTATTGGACTGATATCAAAAATTCTGTTTTTGTTTAAAAGGGTATGTTTTTTAATTGATCCCATTGTCATCATGTCCGGATATGATGACGGGATCTTTGAGAAATCGAGGGAACTCCTCAAATTATACAGGAGAGGCCGAGTATGAGTGCAAAAAGTATGGAGTCGGTTTCTTTTGTTAAAAAAACACTTATTTATAGTTACATTTTATACTATTACCAGCCACCACACAACCCAACTATACTAGTAGCTCTGTGAGCTGTAGACCTCGCAATTTAAAATCCAAATTATCTAAAAACTGACTCAACCAAAAAACTATATAATTATCGAACATGAGAACATACGACAGAATTTTTTGTCGAAAGTTGAAACGGAGACGCTTCGCTCGCACGGTCAATAAATTACTTATTGACCGAGCGAGCGAAGCGTCCGGGATCCTATCATAAAATATCAATATCCAAAAATGACGTTTTTGCGATATCTCGCTCCTTTAACGTTGTTTTTTTTCATGGGTTTTTACGAGCCCGATTTAAATTTGGTAACGTTAATTTTCTAATTTTTTGCAGTTTAAATGTAAAGTTAATTTAAAATTATGACGGGATTTAAAAAACTGTACAACCTTGTACTATTTTGGGAATATATGACTGTATTTTACTGACCCGTATTGTTTGTCCGCGAGTGTAGTTAAGGACTATATAAATAATTATGTTTACATTTTAATGGATTCCACTGTGTGGCAAAAGTTATTTTTTCATGCAATTTATATGGGTAACTGTTCTGACACTGAAATTAATTCAAATGTAGACATAATTAAGTCCTTAACTGTGTACAGATTTTTTCAATTCACTCAACTACATGAAAAAAGTAAAATTGCAATTTACCTAAGAATATTGCTTGTCATTATTGATTACATACATACATAAATTCACGCCATATACAAGTAAAATAAAATAAAAACTTTTTTCAAACCCTGACTATATTTTATTACATTTTCGTACTCGCCTTTTAAAGCTCATTCTTTTGAGACATCCACTCGAGGGTTTTATTTAATAACATACTTTTCACTTCTCATGTTCGAAAAGTTTGTCGTATTACGTACACTTAAGAAGCGGGGCTAAAGTAAAGTACATTTAACCCCTAGGGAAAATATGTATTTATGATTTACAAAACATTTTAGATTTCATTCTAGGCTAAAAACACAAAAATCGGTTATTAGCGATTATTTCGGTTTATAGAACTCTAATGAAACCAACATCTACTAATAAATTGTAGAGTCCTATATGCCCCTCCCAAGTGTCTTCCAATAAACCTGAGGGTCCGAATTTAGTCGAGTTGACGTTCTGCCTATGCCTTTACCTCTCTATAATTTATTTAACCGTTATTTTTTTACCATTATTTTTTTAAGAAAACTATTTAATAATCCTAAAACACAGGTTATCCTATTTAGGAAACAGCGTTTCTGGTTTTAAAGAATCATTTGTAAAACTTGAACTTGAAAAAACTAAGCTATAATATAAAAAAAAAGTTTGCAAGCACGTACAATCAACGTATTTTAATAATCAATTTTAAGCGAGGATTATCTTTTCTTCTATTGTCATTTCAAAGTTATTAGACGTCAATATGTTTGCCACTATCGGTCAATGAATGACATAAATTACCCATTTTCATAGTGCGACTGAAAGTTTGTAGGACAATTTTTTTTTCTTATATAAGTTATTATAATGTTTAAAAGCATTAGTTTGACGTTTGAAATATGAGAATTAATACTATCAATAAAATAAGGCTTAACATTTTTTTAGATAGATATTTTTGTTCGAATGTGCCTAATATAAAAAATCTTAGATCTAGCCAAAGAATTAAAATTTTACAACAGATGGAACAACCTTTAAGGGCTCTGATTCTTTATTCTCTAATACTAACTATAATTTATATTAACTAACTACGCCTTTACTGAGAAAATAATGAAAATGTGTTGACGCCTACGACGGCAAATATCTTGCCGTTACCCACTAAAAGGGTTAATGTATACTTAATGAGTGTTTATTTCGAAATATGCATAATTTTATGAAATATATCGTATTTACTGTAAAAATAATTAATTGTTAATGATATTATAATTATTTAATAGGTTTATACAAGGTATTATTCACTGAGATTCTCAGTTCACCTTGCATATACAGGTTGTTGCCTGTAATAGGAGCAATAAATTAAACGGTACACTATTGAGCTCTCCAGCAAATATTTCCAAATGGTTTCAATCGAAAAAAAAATATTTCATTGGATTTTTTTTTCGCAAATGTATCTTATATGTACTTTTTTACACTACTGGAGTGATATTAATACCTAATTATTAAAAAAAATCCCAAAAATATACTTTTAATCAAAAAATGCGACAACGATTATGAGTCATAACTTGAAGCAACCTCAACATCAGCATTGACTGCCGCGCTATAATCTCTTGGTGCCAAGATCCATTATCCATCTCTAAGGAAGCGTCCTTTAAATTTATTGCTCCTATTACAGGCAACACCCTGTATATGATTGAGTGTTGCGCGCTCTCCGCGCCCTCTACTTATCTCGAAAACGGTTAAACGTACCTATGAAAAAAATGAAGGACTAAAATTTGTAGTAAATTTCCTGCTCTACTAATTATTGACAGATGTTTACTTCATTAGAGCTATAGAAACCGAGATAATTATTCGCGAAATACCGGTTTTTCACCTTTGACCTTGAATAACTTGCGACCCAGACAGGAGATTTTATGAGACACGTGGCAACTTATAAAACACTAAAAGGAAGGGATATACAAGTTTCCCGCTTATTATCTCTCATTCCGAGGTTGAGCCCTTTTAATTGCTTAGGTGACCGGATTAACTATTAATTCGTTCACATGATAGACCTCTCTTACACAATATCGGTATAGTTTATAAAGATAATGTTAAATATATTTATTTCAGAACTTGATGATGAACATGAACTTGATCCATATTTTGTTAGGTTATAGGCGACGGTAGCCCCCCCCCCCCCCACACTACAGAATAATATAATAGTATTACATACCCTACACTGAAACTTATACTCATCCGACTATTCCAATACCCATCTCACCTGATCAACCTGGTTGTTATACTCGTACCAATATTTTAACAAGGCTGTACATTTGGGTGGTAGCCCAGTTTTAGCTATACTTTGGTAAGGGTATAGCAAAAGGGGCGAAATATCTTTTCATTTACGACCAAAAATCTTATTTCTGCGTTTTTAAAGTTTTTTTTTAATCTTTAAAGGAGACTTTAAACTAAGCATCTTTAATTGATTGATTTTTTTTTATAAACTTGACTGTTTAGGAACTAGAGTGATCTGAAGTTGCGAGTTCGGCCATGGGATTACAAAGGAGTCAGACATTTCAATTTCGGTTTAGGCTAGGTTAGAGTGTCATCCTGCCTGAAGGGCATAACTACCCAGAATATAAGCCAAAAAACTGTAGGTAAGGTTTGATTTCGGTTAAGGTTAGGTTAGTGTGTCATCCTGCCCGAATATAACGACTATAACGAGCAAGACTACCCAGAACAGAAGAAGCCCCGCGAAGCGGGGGCTTCGACGAGACTGTCACGGAAATTACTAGGTATCAACAAAAAACGTAGGTTCATAGTTAGTAAACGGGCTAAGTAGTTTATAAAAAAAACTTCAATTAATAAAAGATGCTTATTTTAATGTATTCTTTAAAGATTAAAAAAAAAACTGACTTAAATGCCAAATTAAAATTTTTGGTTATTAATTTTCTAAGACCTAAAATCGGGTCCCTTTTGCTATAGTAATCCCCTTCGCAAGATATGCATGTCTTAGGCACAACGTTTAGAACGCTATAATGTGATACATGTGACATGCTCAATACCGAGACCATCGTGCCTTCATGCCCCCGATGCCCCGGCGATCTGCCCCTTTGCATATTCTTAATTGACAAAATCAAAACGTATAATGATGCCTAAATCGAAAACCATATTGTATAGTTATATATAATAATAAGCTGGTATAGTTATAGGTATTCGGACACATATTGGTATTTGTAGTTAGTTACTAGTTTCTATTTCCCTACTTTTAAACATTTGCTTTACTTCGTATGAATCTTGATTTTTAAGTATTTGTTTAAAAAACGCAAAAGCTTTTACTTTGGGATAACTAAGATGTGTAGATCGACTTTATAAAAAACATATACTTAGGTAGGGAATGATTGTGTGTATTCGTCAAGTCCTTCAAGTATCCTAATAACTTAGGAAAATTTTTTATGAATAAAAAACGAGTTTACTCATTTTCGGTTTGGAAAATTACTTTAATATGATAGTGACATGACCAGAAAGCTGTGTCGGAAATTATTGTACATAACGTAAGGTAGGTACGTTATGTACAATAATCCTTCACTAACTCTTTCATTTCAACGTTACCAAATATATCCTCGAATATCTTTAATTCCACAACGTTCTCTAATTCCTTTCCTAATTCCATCTTGATTACATGCCTCCGCCTCCGAAGCTAGATGTCCCGGGTTCGAATCCCGGCCAGGGCATTTATTTGTGCACGGATATTTGTTCTTTGGTCTTGGATGTTTTCTATGTATTTATCTACTATATATAAGTATGTATACGAGGGTAAAACTGAAAGTTTCGGGAATAGAAGAAAATATGCAGTATAAGTGAGTTTATTTATTTTTATTGTTTTTCAAAATATTCTCCTTTGTATTTCATGCACTTATGCATGCGTTCAAACCAGTCCATAAAGCACTTTTTGAACTCTGAAGTAGGGGTCGACAAAATGGCTATTTTATAGGCCTCCACTGCTTCTTCTGGCGTCTGAAACCGCTGACCACGCAGTTTGTCCTTGATTCTGGGGAATGTAAAAAAGTCGTTGGGACTTGAGTCAGGGCTATATGGAGGGTGGTCCAATATTTCGACTTTTTCACCGTCCAGGTACTCAGTTGTTGTCCGAGCGGTGTGTGGGCTGGCGTTGTCGTGGTGAAGGATGATGCGACGACTAGGGTTTGTTTTTCGGAGTTCAGCAAAGACGTTCGGCAAACAAATAGTGGTGTACCAATCAGCATTGACTGTTCTACGATCCTCAAGAGCCACAGTAGCTACGTGACCAGATTTAGAGATAAACGTAGCCACCATCTTCTTAGCCGTACTGCGAGAACGAACAACTTTTGTGGGTTTGAGCTCGTCTTCGAAGACCCATACTCGGGATTGGTTTTTAGTTTCAGGCTCATAAGCGTATATCCACGACTCGTCACCTGATACTATGCTAAAAACAGCATTTGAGCGTCCCTTGTTAAATCTTTTCAAAGTTTTGCGGCACCAATTGACACGGACTATTTTCTGCTCGTCAGACAATAGGTGAGGTATCCAACGGGAAAATAACTTTTTCACGCCTAATTCTTCTTTTAAAATAATTTGTATTTGACTCATTCCAATACCCAGGTGCTCTTGAATTTCCCGATATGTCACATGTCGGTCTTCATTTATCAGACGTAGCACAACATCGACGTTTTCTTGCGTGACTGCCGATTTTGGTCGACCTTCACGCACTTCGTCGGTGAGGGATACACGGCCACGTTGAAATTCTGAATACCACCTGTATATTGTAGTCTTTGAAGGAGCTTCAATATTAAAAGCAGCAACCATCCGCTCTTCACATTGTTTTTGTGTTAGTCCACTTTTAAAGTCATAATAAATCATAGCTCTGAAATTTTCACGGCACAATTCCATTTTAAGCAGTGAATCGACGACTTCAATAAACAATTGAAACCGAACCATACTTTTTTTTTTCTAAGTGGCCAGTGTGTTGAGATAAGGAAACTTCAGAGATTATAAAAAGGTATAATACATGTTAAAAATAAATTAATAAGTATTCGATTCCCGCCACTTTCAGTGCAAGCCTCGTATCGTCGTCTAGTACCCATAGTACAAGCTTTGCTTAGTTTGGGACTAGGTCGATTTGTGTAAGATTGTCCCCCAATATTTATTCCATCACACATTTAAAACATTATACTTGTATACAAACTTTACAGCAAATTTTTACGACCCCTGCCTCTGACATTCTAGAGTCTAAAATATATCTATCTGGAATGGACCACATACATTTTCAAGTTTGTGTTGATAGTGTTATTTCATAACCGGCTATTAGTGTGCCAGTGTGCCTGTCTGTAAAATAAGTAAATAAGGATTCCTAAGGATCCTGTACCATGCCGTAGTACGTTAATAGACAAACACATTACGATACAAGTGCCGAGAACAGGAAATTCGCAACGAGTGGTGATAAATTAAAACACGACCGAAGGGAGTGTTTTAAATCGACACGAGTTGCGAATTACCTATTCGCACAGTGCGGTAAAGTAGCACCATATGTACTGTAAATGACCATTAGGTATATAACTTATTCATCATCAATCATATAAACTGCCGAAAGACGTTCACTGCTGGTCAATGGCCTTCTCCAAGGATCTCTACAATGACTAGCCAAATCGTCGGTGGTCATTGTTATAGAGTAGAATATTTGCTGCATAGGTACTTGAATGTCATATTTTTTCTTACAGTATGGGTAAAGAAATGCTGTACTCAAGAAATGGTAACTATTTTTATTATTTTACTGATTTTACATTTGTGTAATGAGTAGGGTACCTACATTACTACAGAGTCTACCAAGCTTAAGCCTGTTTAAATATACTCAACAATCACCGAAGGCAACCCTGACAGTCAAATCAGTGGTTTGCTAGGTTTGACTCGTCTCCTACAAAAAATTGCATTTTATAGTGTTAAGAGGACTCCATGGCCCAGCCGACCTTGAGAATTGAACGCCGCTTCACCGCCGGCCAAGTTTCCCCTGATCTAAACATCGCGGTGACTCGCTACACGATTTCGCTTTGTTCGATATAGCGTGAGGTCCTTACGCCGAGCACGAAGTTCTTATATTAGTGTTATTTCATTGAAACTACACTCAAATGAAACTGATTCACTTCGTATCGAATTTTCATACAATGCAGTTTCATTTTGTATGCACTATACGTTTGCCTTACAATATTACATATCAATAATATAATATATGTTATATTGTATACGTAAATTAATGAAATATTATAGTACCTATACTTACTGATAACATCAATATACTACTTCCAAAGTATTTACTAACTAGTAAATACTTTACTAAGTATAACTTACTTAACTAAGTATTTTAGTCACAAATGGGAAATCCAGTTATGAACTATATTTCTTTGTTTTTCAAATACGTCTCGTAATACGTACAGTACGCACGTAATAATATTAAATTGAATTTTGCGAAGATTTATTTTACTACCATATATCTTGGCTCTAAGTAGTTACTTCCTTGTAATGCATGACGCAGCTTGACGCATGACGCAAAAATTCGTTTAAAGTTGAACTCTAACGTACGGCAATTAGAGTCGCGAATCGAATGGCTTCGTATGCACTAGAGCCCTATTGGGGTTTAAATTGCCATTTGTAACACTAGAATCCATTCAAATATCAACCTTGAGTCTCAGCAAGAAGGTTCAAATGGAAATGCTCGTCATTATTTGTTTTGTTGTGCGTGGGAAGCGACTCGACGAGAGCCAGTGCAATGCTGACATTTGATCAAAGCAGTCGGCCCGCGCACTGAGATGTTTTGTTCGTAAAATGTGACGTATGGATTTGAGTCACTGATAAAAATTGTGTAAAAAAGACTTATTTCATGTAGTTTTTATGTGCGAAAGGACGCTATTTGAATGAATTTTTATGCGCGATAGGACCCTGTTAAAATCTGTTTCTATAACTATATAATGTACTTAACTTAGTCAAAAAAATACATTGTTTTCGCGCAAATGGACGCTTGAATAAAGGTAATTACTCGTATTTCTACGCGAGAACACAAAGAGATAAATAATGCCTCGGAAGAAAAAGAATGGTCAATCACGGTGTAAACTGGCTCAGAAAATGAATGAATTGATATGTTTTAACGTTCTTATTACTGATAAATAAATTAATATATATGTTATTAGTGAAATTAAATTAAAATAGGTTTAATAAAATGTCTAATGTTGTATAGATAAAAAATAGTACGGAACCCTTCGTGATCCTACTCACACCTAGCCGGTTTTTTTTTCAGAATTTTAAACTTCATAGTTTGGAAATTAGAGGGGTGGGGTCTAATATCTCACCAACGGTTGACTTAAATGGAAAGGTTTTTTAGAAACCTGTTTGTCATTTTTGGAAGCCCATCCATAGATACGCCACACGCTTATGTGCATCGAAAAAAATGACCCCCTAATAAATGTTTAATATTATTTTAGTAACTTGACATCATATTTCTATAGGGGTTCATAGCATACACCTTCCTATCAAATTTCATAATTGTAGTGCTCATAATCTCCGAGTAAATCAGCTGTGACCATACGGACGGACAGATATGACGAATCTATAAGGGTTCTGTTTTTGCCATTTTGGCTACGGAAACCTAAAAAGTAATTAATTTCGTGTTTGTGAATGATTGATGATGAATATTTCCGAAAATCAAAAAAAAAATTGAAGAGAAGTATAGCTTAATAAAGACCCTCCACGCAAACTATAGCGGACATGATCAGTTAAGCTGTTTCTGAGTTATCGTAAAAAGTCTTCCCTTCTTAGTAAAAGACGTATGAGACGCTGCGAAGGTACTTATTTCCTTTTGCTTGTTATTGATTTTTTTAAAGTAAGTTTATTGGCCAACTACGGAACCCTATATTGAGCATGGGCCGACATGCTCTTGAACGTTTTTTTTTTTTGAATGACGTCATTTTATAAGGTAGGGGGGGGGGGGGTCATTCGATTATGATGCCGGGATGATTTTAGGGGGGAGTGATCAAAAATCAACCAAAACTGATGACGTAATTTATGAACGCCGCCTAGGTGTCGGTACGGAACCCTTCTTTGTACGTGATCCAACACGCACTTGGCTTGGTGGATATATGGTGGTGGGATAACTCGTTTGTGTGTGGGTTTTCTGTTGTGATTCTACAGTTTGCGTGATATTTAACTTTAAAGTGCTAATTTTTGTTGGAACCAAGTGTTGATTTTGACATAGTATTTAAAGTCATATAAAAAATTCAAACGTTCAGATTGTTAACAAAAGATCAAAACATAATATATATTTTATCCAGATTTTTTCACTGGACAGTTTCAGAGCCTTAGCGTTTCAAAGTCTATAGTTTAGGGCATATCCGCGCCTTAAGTATTACACGCAAACGTTTTTAACCATCCAAGTATCCAACGAGGCATCACGCGATGGGTTATACAAGAAAAAAAAATAAACTTTTACGTGAAGCAAGATACAAAGAAAAACTACTTAATTTTTGTTTCTAACGCTTCGTAGGCGTGATTCATATTTACACGGAGGTATACTTATGCTTAACATGGCCTAACTATAAGGGCGGTTTACTAAAAAACCCTAAAATCCTGTCAATTTTGTATTTGATTATTTGACGTTGACAATAGAGTATTTGCCACATGGTAAAATTTATAATATGGTGTTACTCTACTATGGATAGCAAACTATCTAAATAGGTGTAAATTATTTACAACTTATTGAGATATGTATCTCAATAAGTTGTAAATAATTTACATAAAATCCGGTCACCTACGCAATTAAAAGGGGTCAGCCTTTAAATGAGAGTTAATAAGCAACTGGAAACTATATAACTGTGCTATATACAAGTAGTAGGTACCTCAAAAGTCTCATAAAATCTCGATCGTGTCTGGGTCGCAAACTATTTAAGGTCAAAGGTCACAAAAACCGATTGCCTCGGTTTCTATAGCTCCAAATAAGGCTCCAATGACGTTAACATATAGAAATGAAATGTAGAACAGTTCCTAAAAATTTTGTTCCAATTCTTTTTACATGTGTGTTTGTGTGTGTGTGTGTGTAATATGTTTTATAGTCCCTTCATCAATTTTCTGACATCTAACATCGAAATTTGCGGAAGTCTCATCATACAAACTTCCATCCCCTACTTTAAGGTGCTTTGTGTACTTACTAATGCTAGCATGCATACCAAATTTCAGCTTAGGCACTAGGCACTTATACCCTAGGTAAGAATTTAGATGATGATCAGTGAGTGGGTCAGTAACGAAGTAAGGTTTTTTTTAGATATCAGTGTAAGCTATGCAGTTGAAATTTTATATGTTTAAGTCCACTACTGACATCATATCCCCAGAATTTTGTTTATCTGTTAAGTATTAGGTATAATTCTAACCGAAGTTACCAGGGTTGAAAAAGAAGTGCCTTTAGTAAAGATAGGTATATAGTGCCCTAACCGCTTCGTTTACTTCGTCTCGTCAAATATTGCAGTCTTCCATAATAAATTCCCTGGAATTAAGGTCCTGCCACACCAGTGCTCAAAATACGGTGATGGTGCGGAATTGCAATGACGAGGGAGAAACTTATGAACACACACACAAGGCACCTCACTCCGTTTACGGTGCATCAGTGCTTTTACGAGTATAAGCAGGGGCGTGGCCTAACCTTTACTAATTCATTTAAGAAACATATACTTATTAAATTATATTTTTTATGACGTATATTATAGACCCCGGTTTACCAAAACTGGGATGAAGATACGCTAACCAATTTAGAGAAGATTGTTTTCGAGGATACGAAAACGAAGTATGATTCAGTGCAGTACGTAAAGAGCAGGTATTCGACAAATGAATCCTACCAGATAGGAACGATAGCGTTCAACATACGAAGCAAATATTCACGGCTGATGCATATGGTCCATCGCAACAAAGTAGATAAGGCAAAGAAGGCCGTAGTACAGGTAACTAAAATGCTCACTACCGACTTCAATAGAAATAAGCTCTCAGTTCGTCATGTTTTTACACTACATGTAAGTACGTTCGACGACAAAGAGATGTAAGTATCCACTCTTTCGCTTTACTGCCAATATACATAATATACTACATTGTACCTGTAGGTACCTACCTAATAAGCAGAGCTAGGAAAGGGTGTGCTAGTCTTATGTCATCTGCAGATAGATATTCAGACGCTGACATGGGTGACTTGGCAGTTTTCTTAAATATCCAACAACTTTGAAGGTATTATACCATACTGCATAGAAAACTGCTTGACAGTTTTCTATGCAGTTTTAAGGCTCAAAATGCCAGACTGCACCTTTTCAGATAATCTACGGAACTTGGCACCCATTTAGATCTCAATTCTTTTGGCTGCCATTTTCACATTTATGTTTTTTATGGGATATCATTACCTACTTTTTATCAAACTTCACCAAATGGTGTTTTCAAGAGCGAATGCACGAGATACTACACAAAATACCCAAATCGCTAAAGGTGCACCTCAAATATTAGAAGAGTTCCCTCAGATCCATTTCTCCAGGACACTATGATCAGATTCTTACTTGATTATACCGAAGTATGCCGTATCAAACAAAAAAATATTTTTCCAAATCGGTTAATAAATGACGGAGTTCTGGGGTAACAAGCATAAATAATAACAATAATAAACAACTGAAAAAACAACACACACAATTACCAAGCTGAATGTGAAATTTCACCTTTCTAGGTCACCTGGAAATGGGTTAGGCTTTTGATTACTAGTTAGTCAGTGGTGAAAATTCCGTTTTTTGAACTTTAATATCTCAATAACTATTTCACCTATATTTATGACATTTGGGGTTCTAGTTGTTCTAAAGGATCTTAATAGATGTACCAAATTTAGTTTTTTAGGGTTCCGTAGTCAACTAGGTACCCTTATAGTTTCGCCATGTCAGTCTGTCTGTCTGTCCGAGGCTTTGTCGGATCACTGTGATTGTCAGTCCTAGAAAGCTGCAATTTGGTATGGATATAACGAATATTTTCCCCCCCATCGCTCTCTAACTTTTGAACTATGGGTCAAAAAATATGAGAAAAATCATGACAGTAAAGCTTAATAAAGACTTTCAACGAAAACTATAGCGGACATAATCAGGTAAGCCGGTTTTGAGTTTTAGTCCTATAATTTCTGACATACATATGATTGAAAACTCCGTTCGCATTAGTATTTATCATCCTCAGTGTCTAAAATTACATGTTTCAACTAATCAAACAGCACGTCCTTTCGAAGCTCAGGTAATAAGAAGGTCCAAGAGAGTACATCGCCACACATCGCTTTGTAGTCGACCGTACTGTTCAGCAATAATTAATTCCTTTCGAAAGCTCTTCTCCTTGAGATGGTTCCATATAAATTTGGCGAAGGTCTGATTATGAGTTTCAGGAGGAATCGAGGGAACTTTACAAATGTGGTAGGCATCCCACCACCACCACCATATCAGCCCTAGGACGTCCACTGCTGGACATAGGCCTCCCCCAATTTCATGGGGGGTAAATGCCATAATCGCCACGCTTGGCATGCGGGTTGGCGATCGCAGTATCTCCACCGCACTCTAGGAATGCTGCTGCCCATTCCCCGGTGGTCTTGGTCGTAGTTTAAGGACATACCCGGGTCCATGGTGGTAGGCATGCATATGGCGATTTTGGTATTTTCTAAAACTAATGAAGTAGTAGTACCTAGTAGTAGTAGTAGTAAAACTCTTTATTGTACAAAAACACAACAGATACAAAATACAAAAGGAAAAGTAAAGTACAAAGGCGAACTTATCCCTTTAAGGGATCTCTTCCAGTTAACCTTTGAGGAAATGAGAGTAAAAATTAATAAAGGTAGACAAATGCAGCAACATGTACAAAAGGCACAGGAGATATAATAGAAAGAAGTAGTCATGATAATGACCATTGATGACTTATGGAACTCGTTAATGATGTAGGTGCTTCCCAGATTGTTTACAACCATAGGTAGCTAACAAATATCATATTACCATCGAAATATACATCATGAAGTGCAACTGAAGGCATGTATGGGATCGTTGCGTTGCGGCGTAGACATACCTATCTCCTCGAATATTAATATCGGCTTATACGTATATGTATAGTGATTTGGCTCATACAAGTACAAAGTATTGCAATTGTACTATACAAACTTTATGTATAAATATAATAAATTAACCTTACACCAAAAAAGCAGTAACCTGGTCTGGAGATTGCGAGGACGATCACGATTTTTTTCTCTATTCATTTTGAAAGACCTATCCAACAACACCGTAGGGTTGAAGCAAAAAAAATCATCCCCACTTTACATGTAGGGTACTATTACTTATTGTGGTGTAGGGGAGGTACCCAATTTTTTTTTTAGATTTGTTTTTACTACTTTGTCAGATTTATTGATGTATATATCCATACCAAATTGCAGCTTCCTAGCACTAACAACCACAGAGCAAAGCCTCGGACAGACAGACAGACGGACATGACGAAAATATAAGGTTTCCTAGTTGACTACGGAACCCTAAAAAGCGCGGCTCGAAAACAGTGAGGTTTTATAATTAGCTGGGGTGTCCTCTTTGTATATTTTCACAAACAAATTAAACACTGGTGATCGTAACTTTTGTAGCATTTTCAGTGCAGCGTAGTGGTGTTAAGGGAACTGGGATAAATTATTTAAATTTTTATGATTCTCTAGCGTTTATAACGTTAATACGAGTATTAATTAACCGTTTAAATTGTATTTGTCCATACCAACTTCGTTAACACCACTACGCTGCAAAGAAGTGCTACAAATTACTTACGACCACTGCTAAACACTAACAACACACACTAGAATACATATTTTACCTACTATGAAACTACATATTTAATTACTTATATCTCAGACTAGTATAGCTCATTTGGGCGTTCTTCCTCATTATCTCATTTTTTTGTTTATGTTTTAGCTTGCAAAGAATGCAACGTCGTGCCAACGACTATTTTATGACCTCCACACTTTGACAGAGTCGCTACGTATTCATTTTGAAAAAACTAAGAAATTGCGAGTTCACATTCCACGAAAGATGCTACGTTTGAAATTTAATAACTTTACTGAGGAATTGCCAATTATACCAAACACAGCAAAAGGAACAAATCGCTCACGCGACGGACGGCGATATTATGATAGTTCAAGAGAGATGCGCCAGCAGTTGAGATTTATGGATTTAGGGGAGCAGAATCGCCGGTTGCAGAAACTACTCAGACACGGAGAGTAACACTTACTCGTACATATTGCATAATCTAAACTTTTGACCGAGTTCGACAGGTCTTTTAGACCATTTTTCGGTATGATTTATTTTGTAACATATAACACAACCATCTTCTTTTTCGTGACCGCGAGTTCGTGACTATAATAACAATAAGTGTCAGTATCAAATCTAATTACACTTCAGGCGAGGTACATACGAAAATGTCGATTACTCGCTATCAGCTTCGCAACTCGACTGGAGAGCGAATAGCTTAATCAGTCCCGAGCTGCTACCGCGAGACGAAATCAAACGAAGTTCGTGTATCTTCCTCTCTATCGAACTTGCTAATTCGAGCGACAGAGAGGGAGATACAAGAACTTCGTTACTTTTCGTTACGCGGTAGTTGCTCAGGCTTCAGGAAGTAGCGTTAAAAGGTTTGGAAATCCAATGTGTTCACACCCAGGGTTCAGAAGGTATGGAGATTCTATGCGTTCATGACCAGGCTTCAACGCGCGTGGCGGCGCACGCGAAGTAGTGTGATCGAGAATTTTAAGACCTAATTATGTAAAATGGATTCCCATACATAATAGTTATACATTTTTTTTTACATTTTTATAAGAGGCACGCGTTAATGCCCGTATTTTGCCACCATATCGATTATTATTTAAAATCTAATTATTTTGCTATTGTAGAAAAAATATTGTAAGTACGCAACGTTACATAATTAGGTCTTAAAATACACTCTTTAATAACTAAACTCGCTACGCTCGTTTTGTTACAGCGACTCGAATTTTAAGAAACCTTTTAGTTCTTTAAGATGGGGAAAACATATAAATGAGACAGACTTAAGATGGCTAAATTTGTAAATCTTTTAAAAGTGCAAGCAGGTCCAGGGTGGGGTGTCCATCAAAAGCATCTACGACGATTGTACATCTCTATCATTCGTAGTAGAAATTGATTATGCTAGTTTTCTTTATGACAACAGTTGTAAATCAATTTTGTTAACATTAGATAGATTTCAAAACCAGGCTTTGCTTGTCATTGGTGGGTGACAGTGGTGAGTTATCTCTCCCTCCTCTCAGTTTTCGTAGGAAGTATTTGGCTGGTAAATTCTGTTTAAAATCTAAATCTTTTTTAAATAATAACACCAATGATATATTGCATGATCTGTCACTGTAAACAATTCACGATTTTGGACTAACAAAAAGATACCTTTACTTATTTCTATTCATAAAGATTTGAACTTCATGCCAATGCATAGAAGCCCTCAGCTTGAAATGTATTCATTAGAAATTTGGGTTAGTAATATTAATTTGCAAGATGTAATTTTCGATTCGATCCCGTATATTGATCGTGCCTAACGATTATATCCCTGTAGTGAACTTAAATCTATTTGTACCAACTTTATAGTACAGGAATACGGATCTTGGTACAAAATCTTTACTGATGGTTCGAAAGATAAACTACAGGGAGGTGCAGCCTTCTTTAATCCACATGTTAATTGTTTTACTAAGCTTAAAATTGACTCTGATATATCAATTATGTACATAGAATTAATTGCCATAGAAGAAGCTTTGTCATACGTGAACTCCTTGAATGTTGATATTGTAGTCATTCTGACTGACTCCAAAAGCGCTTTGCAACACCTAGTTCGTTCTACCTCACATGTTAGGGGTTCACCGGTAGCATATCGCATATTGGAGTCAATCTTAAAACTTCAATCTTTTAATAAGTATATATAATTGCAATGGATTCCCGGCCATGTTCAGTTAAAAGGAAATGAAGATGTTCATGCCCTAGCTCGACAGGCTGTCGTGGTCGGGGTTCCTTTGTCAGTTTTACCCTTGCACACTGATTACGTTAAAATGGTAAAAAAACATTGATTAGTAAGATGGCAAGAGTATGTTGATTTGCGTTCTAGAGAGAAAAGTATTCGGTTCAGAACTATTCAGCCACAAGTTTCGTATTATCCTTTGATCGACCAGGTATCATATAATAGAACTAAATTAAAAACTGCACTCAGGTTACGTTCCGGTCACATTCCATCAAACAAGTTTGCGTTTTTGATGGGAAAAGTCCCCTCCCCAAATTGCAATGAGTGTGGATCTGTTCAAGACGTAATACATGTACTGATGGAGTGTGTTCGGAGCGAGCCTTTGAGAGCTGCCTGGTTCGAGAGGAATCAGTTAGACACGGGATTCCTAAATAGTATTCTGTCTGTTCCTATATCGGATGAAGCCGAGATTTTGTACAAATTAACAGAGGTAGCGTTAAGATCTAGAGTTTAAGTTTTTCCGCACGCTGCGCGTCCGGAAAAACCCATTTTTTGGCCAAGTGGTGATGTAAAATTGTGTACGAAACACGGGTCATAAAACAGATAGCCCTCTCTCGCATATTTATGACCGTTGCCTGCGGCTCGGGCCTCAAACATCTGAGATATCGGCCTTTCTTTGTTTTACAACCCTTGTAGCGTAATGTACTATTACAGTACATATGGTGCTACATTACCGCACGAGTGCGGTAATCAGCAGATTACGTGCATATGTCGAAACTTTAAAGAGCCATATGTACTGTAAAACGTTGTACGATACACGTGCGAATAGGTAATTCGCAACTCGTATCGATTTAAAACAATCCCTTCGGTCGTGTTTTAATTTATCAACACGACCGAAGAAAAGACAGCGTTTAGATTTTCTATTTTTACGATGTCTTTTGTAACTTAACTGTATTTTGCAATCTAATAACGTTTTATATAATGGTTTTAGCAGTTTGTCGAGAAAAAGAAAGTAGTTACATCATGGTAAGGAAATACAAGTACCTAATTCCCTAAGATATAATTTATTTTTAACCGACTTCAAGATTTCAAAAGAGGAGGTTAATAATTCGGTTGTATGTTCTCCATAACTCCGTCATTTCTTAACCGATTTGGAAAATTCTTTTTTTGATTATAAGTATATATATCCAAGTTGGTCCCGTTTTTGTCAAAACGCAGTTCTGATGATGGGATCCACGAGGAATTGAGGGAACTCCTCAAATCTTAAAGGAAAACATATAGAGATTTTTGTGTTTTTATCAACAAATCGAGCATTATCATACAAAAATGTGATATTTGATGAAATGGAACTGCTGATGATGATCAGAACAGAACTCTTCAACGACGAAAAGTTCACGTTTGTCCTTCTAGCTATGTTTGTAACACAAGTTCTATTTTCACGATTGATTTTTGTCATGCTCGATCATGGATGGAGTAAAGGGAACTCCTCAAATGTGAAAGGCACACAAATACTACAAATAGTGATTTTAGTATTTTCATGGACTAATGAAGCATTTTCTTTCATAAAAGTGACATTTGATGAAGTGGAACTGCTGATGATGATCAGAACGGAACTCTTCAACGACGCGTAGTTCACGTTTGGCGATTTGTTCTCTTCGTTTTGTTTGTCAAGCAAGCAAGGTTTTTCCATGATTCCATGAGGAATTGAGGGTACTTAGTCTTCTCCATTATAAACATACTTATAGCCATTTTTATTTTATTGTATGGAATCTAAGAGTGCACCATCTAAGTATAATAATCTTTCACCGGCCTCCCCATTGAAGTCGGTTTTTTTTTCTTAAAAATCATTATTATGTGATACCAAATAGCCAATTCTTGGGATTAGGTAGCAGCCTTCAGGGCCCGGGCATCCTTCAGGATGCAACTGTACTGGGAATAACGCTAGGATGATGATGTGATACCAAATTACAATTAGTTATATGACAGTGCTTAAATATATCTACAAATAAAAACTAAGATATTTACACATATATATATATATATATATATATATATATACTGCAAATCGAAAGGTAGGTACTTATATGAAGTATATACAAAGAAACTTCTTGAAAAAAAACTAAATGAAATATTCGGAAATGAATAAATAAATATATATATTGGGTGTTGTGTGAAAATATTCATCATCATCATATCAGCCGAAGGACATCCATTGCTGGACGTAGGCCTGGGAACAAAGAGTGCCACAATGCCCCGTCCCACGCCACCCGCATCCAGCAAACTACAGCGACTTTCACCAGGTCATCAGTCCATCTTGTATGGGGCCTACCCACGCTGCGCCTTCCGGTAAGTGGTCGCCACTCGGGAACCTTTCCGCCCTAACGGCCATTGTTTCTACGTGCAATGTGCCCCGCCCACTGCCACTTAAGTTTAGCGATTCGGAGGGCTATGTCAGATAATTGGGTTCTACTGCGGATGGCCTCATTTCTCATGCTATCAGGCTGAGATACTCCCAGCATAGCCTTCTCCCTTGCTCTTTTGGTGACTTTAAGCCCTCTTATGAGGCTCATAGTAAGCGACCACGTTTCAGTGCCCATTATGTCATCACTGGCAACACACACTGTTCAAAGACTCCCGTCTTGACACACTGACGAATGTTTCCATCAGTATGTTAGGGATTATTCCAAATTGTTTAAAACAGTGTGCACAAAAGCAAAAGCAATGCACTTGAATAATAAAATTAAGTCCTCAGATAATAAAGCCAAGACAGTCTGGAATATAATTAACACAGAGACTGGGAAGGGAAATAATAAAGAGTCCACAATTTCTTTGAAAGTAAAGGATAATTTCATAACTGATACAGTAAAAGTAGCTGATGAATTAAATAATTTCTTTTCTAAAATTCCTATAGTCACTACTCAAAGTTTAGCATCGTGTACCACAAAAGCTGAATCCCTTCTGAATGACAACGTAAAATTAGAATCACTAACTTATTTCAAATTTCATCATGTTTCTCCTCTAGATGTACTAAAGTCCTTTGAAATGTTAAAAATAGAGAGCACTGAGGACTTATGGGGCGTGTCAGTCAAGGTACTGGAATCTATTCTGGAGGTCGTTGCACCAACTCTAGCTCTCATTTTTAATAACTGTATAGACTATGGCATTTTTCCAGACTTAATGAAATGTAGTAAAGTAGTTCCAATTTTAAAATCAGGTCATAGAGATAATCCTTCTGATTATAGTCCAGTTTCTATCCTACCTGCGTTTAGCAAAAGATCGAAAAAATAATGCTTACGCAATTGGTTTCTCACTTTAATTCTCACAATATTTTGCACGCACAGCAGTTCGGCTTCACGAAGGGTAGGTCAACTACTGATGCAGGTGCAAGTTTATTAAAATTTATTTTGCAGTCTTGGGAAGAGTCGCACGACGCCATCGGAGTGTTCTGTGACCTTTTCAAGGCTTTTGATTGTGTAGATCATGGTACTTTAATTTGTAAACTTAAGTTTTATGGCATCAGAGGGCATGCATTAGATCTCATGAAGTCATATTTAACACAGAGAAATCAAAAGGTAGCGATAAATAAAGCCATTTCGTCAGAGACAGTGGTAGAGATGGGAGTACCTCAGGGGTCTATTCTAGGTCCGTTCCTGTTCCTTGTTTATGTAAATGATCTGCCATATATGGTAAGCCGAAGATCAGGCATTGTAATGTTCGCAGACGACACCTCATTACTGTTCAAGGTAAATAGGAGAGATACTGAACTCATTGAACCAAATAATACCCTCTCCATGATATCTGACTGGTTTGCTGCCAATAACTTAGTATTGAACCCAAAAAAAACGAAATGTATGAAATTCTCTCTAGCGAACTCATCAAACAGAAACTTAGATACAAATATTAAACTTAATGGCCAAACATTAGAATTTGTTACTTCTACTGTATTCTTAGGTATTACATTGGACTCAAAATTGCAGTGGGGTTCCCATATAACAGCGATAGGAAGTAGGTTGAGCTCTGCTGCATTTGCAGTCAGGAGAATAAAGCAGCTTACCAATGTGACAACGGCACGGTTAGTTTACTTTGCTTATTTTAATAGTATAATTACTTATGGTCTTATCTTGTGGGGATCAGCTGCAGATATTGAAACTGTTTTTATTTTGCAAAAAAGGGCTATCCGAGCAATTTATAACTTGGGGTCGCGTGATTCATTAAGAGAATTTTTCAAAGAAATAGATATTCTAACCCTGCCGTCCCTATACATATTTGAAATAATAATGTATGTTAGGAAGAATTTGGGCAATTTTCCAACGAACGCTGATAAACCAATAGCCACGAGAAATACTGGGAAACTCAAAATAACCTTCTATAGACTAGTAAAGGCGAAAAAGTCGTTCTTGGGAAATTGTATCAAATTCTACAATAAAATTCCTAAACACATTACTGAACTTAGCAATTCTAAATTCAAATCTGTAGTAAAACAAACACTTATTTCAAGAGCATATTATAAGATAAACGATTACATCATGGATAGGGATGTTTGGCAGTGATAGCGTCCTGCACGGGTAATCTATCGCGAAAATATATTTTCTACTGTAGCATTGTTATTTAAGTAATTTTGTAGTAGCTGGCACTGTAATTTTATATTTAACTATACAATGTATATTGTTTTGAAAAAATGACACCTCGCCGAGTTTCTTACGCCGGTTCTTCTCGTGGCAGAGGTATATTTTTCCGAACCGGTGGTAGTTTATTGACGTTCATAGGTGTATGTAATATGCCTAATTTGAAGAATAAACTACTTTTACTTTTTAACTACGGAACCCTATATTGCATGTGCCCCGACACTTACTTGGCCGATTTAAAAAAAAAGTATTAAATTGATTTTAAAGTGTATTTTTACTTTGAGTTTGACAACTAATTTGACAATTTCCTTCGATAAAACTACAAAATGAACGAATGGAAATAATTTGTATCAGTCGATTTTTGGTGGTTGAAGTTGGAAACATTTTATATAGATTTTGTGTAAGTAAGGAGACATACGTCGCAACATTTGCATTTTAGCTAATTGAGATAAAATCTATGCGCACATAAATGATATGCTCCGAGATACAGGTTGTTCGGAATAACGATGTAGGGACTTTAGGAGGTGATACACTGGATCATTGGGAAGAGTTTGAACCCTATAAGTCTTAAAATTGGTGGACCAATTAATTGCCATGTTAACTACAAGTAAACAAATTGACGGGTAGAACCTTAGACATAGACAAAAACCAGCCAAGTGCGAGTCGGACTCGCGCACGAAGGGTTCCGTACCAGAAAAAAAATGCACTCTGTTGTATGGGAGCCCCCTTTATTATTATTATTATTTTGATTTTAGTATTTGTTGTTGTAGCCACAGTAAATATACATAATCTGTGCAAATTTCAACAGTAGCCCAGCGAGTGGTAGCGATGAAAAAGGGCTAAAATATCACGCTTTTTGTATGGGAGCCCCCTTCATTATTATTATTATTATGTTTTTAGTATTTGTTGTTATAGCGGCAACAGAAATACACAATCTGTGAAAATTTCAACTGACTAGCTATAACGGTACTTGAGATACAGCCTGGTGACAGACGGACGGACGGACGGACAGCGAAGTCTTAGTAATAGGGTCCCGTTTTTACCCTTTGGGTACGGAACCCTAAAAAGTGAGATCAATGACTTAGCGTGCCCTCAAAAGCATGGAAACGCTCAGTTCATAACCCCTCAAAGCCGCCAAATTGCATAATCAATGTGATCGTGCAGGTATCAGGCTATAGACGCTTCTCTGAAAAGCCACCTGTAAACATCAAATTATATTCCGTTCAGAAGTTCCGGATAAGTCGTTGGCTCGAGCCAGGACTTAAATTTCACTCAAATGATCAATGATCTTCCTGTATTTCAAGTTATCTAAATGCAAATATAATGTCTTACAGCAAAGCACTTAGGTACTCCGTTGCACCGCGCTTACAATGTAGATGGGCAGCCGGCCGCGCGCGTGTCAGCCACTTGGGAATACACGTCGAATCTGATTTGTGTTTCCGGAAACACATAGTAGAAACTTGTAAAAAAGCTTTCAGGAACTTGGTTTTCATATTGCGCCAGACAAATATTTTTTATAATACCGCAGCCGTAAAAGCTCTGTATAACGCCTTAGTGAGAAGCACGCTAGAGTGGGGCGATTATATGGAACCCTTACGAAAGGAAATACGTCGAGATGCTCGAAAAAATACAAAATAAATTTGTCAGGCATCTGTATTTCAAACAATAAGTACGGGGTATATACATTTTACCCACTAATGTACCCAACACTTTTCGTATTATCGTAGGTATGGTAGGGTAGGTATGTCAAGTTAGAAGTAAGAAGAAATGTGGCGCTGGCCACATTTATATTTAGGGTATTAATGCTGAAGTCGCTCAGGCTGGCGGCGCCGAGACGCCCGACCGCGCGCACCCAATTTACTCGCCAATGCACTCCTTGTTAGAGCCCTAAATATGCTCACAAATTACATTGTACTATAAAAATGACATAATTGACTGCACTCTGACTGAATTCACAGAAGTCGCATGTAAGCGTATAAGTTTTTCGTAATAAAAAAAAACAGTTTTGTATTTTGTTTGTTGTTGTCACAAACAAACACAACAACAAACAAAATATATACAATCTATTTTTTTATTACGAATAACTTATATGCTTACATGCGATATATATATATTGTAAATAAATAAAGTAGCTGTATTACAGTAGCTGTAGGAACTAAGGAAATTTTTGAAACAATTGCATTGGGACTAACGACTTTTTACTGCCTGTATTCACATGGTACTCAGATGCGAATTTCTCTCCATACATTTTCGTAGTAGGAACGAATAAACTTAACCCGTTATTTCCGAAGTTCTTCTAGTTCCAAGTAAGAACCTAAGTCACTTAAAATAATTTTGGAGTAATTAGGGTTTTGAACTTTTCATTTATTATATTCCGTTTCTATGAAAATTTATAGAGAAAAAATCGCATCTGATTACCATGTATACAAGCAGTAAAAAGTCTTAGTCCCATCTCAATTGGTTTCAAAAACTTCCTTAGTTCCTCCAGTTATTAAAAAATTACGATAAGCCAGAAAAAGGGGAATTAAAAAAATCTAAACATTTTCCGAAAACATACAATTTTCAAAATAAAATGGTGCATATCTTGGAAACTAAAAGACTTTATACTAACGCAGGTTGTGCCTAAAATATTTCTAATTACCTCCTCTATCATCCCTGAAAATCTTTGCAACTAGCTACCAAACAGTCTGTATAATTGTGATGATTTACATATTATATAATTTTACATTGGCGATATACACCACATTACCCGTTTAAAAATGTTTTATATTAATGAATAGGTAATAGAGTTGATAAGGGCAGATGATTATAGTAATCGTAAAAAAAAAGAGAATAATACAATAACGATGTACTAAATAAATCAGATGAAGATATATTCAGTGACTAGTTAATTAAAGCATAATTTAATATTGACAATGTATCTCGAAAATAATTAAAAAAAAATACATTTAAAACTAAATAACATTCACTCGTTCGTTCAGTCTCTACTTTTTTACAAGGCAGGATGTACGCTTGTTGGCCACCGACGTGGAATAAAAAAATAGCACTCTATGTAGCTCTGTGTGTAATCATTCACCTCAACTCTCCTGCCGACACCTACAACCAAGGACATAAATAACTGACCATTCCTGACCCTTAGTACAATGAGTATTAAGTTCATGAATGGTCAGTTAAATGTGTAGGCGATAGTACAATCAGCAGTACAAGTAGCTAAGCACTATAACACGTTCACAATTATCTACACAGAACCTTATTCTCTTGACACTAGAGTATGTGTGTAGCTCATTTTGAGCAGTAGGCCCGCGTAGCTACTTCTTCTGACTGTACACTAAAAATTGCAATGAAGTTCGTTAAAAATACGTACGTTTTCGGGGCTCTCTTAGTTATTAGAAATTTATTCACGCTGTAGTTAAATAAATCATGGTTGTCGCATCTAACTATACGTTCCATAGTGTGGTTTCAAACAGTTACAGAATAAATTGAGTTGAAAGACGACATGTTTTTGAATATTTCGAAATCGACACACAGAAAAGTGTTCAATATTTATCAATACTTGTTAAATTAATGAAAAGTTGATGAGTTGTTTAATCATGTATATGTTAATAAATATACTAGGTGGCCCATTCAAATCGGTCAGTATGGGAAAGTCTGAAACTATAAGACATACGAAGATTTGTTCTTAGGAACCATGTCACCGATTTTGATAAAAAGAAAAACTGCATTCATACATTTGAAAAAAACACTGTACCCAGCTAGGGAATCGAACCCGGTTGTTTTGAAAAAATAAACTTACACTATTTCTATTCAGATATCGTTTGTGTAGGTCTTAAGCAGTAAATGTCTCTAAGAAACATAATGTCTAAAATGAATAAAATGCATTTTTTTCACATACTTTAATTTATCATAGTAGGTGTTCAAAGTGACCACCGTTACAATATTCAACAAGTTCAGGCATGTAAAATTGTCTCTATGGTTGTTTGTACCTCTCTACTTGTAAAATCGGTGACATGGTTCCTAAGAACAAATCTTCGTATGTCTTATAGTTTTAGACTTTCCCATACTGACCGATTTGAATGGGCCACCCTGTATAGTATTTCTGATATAAATTATATTGAAAACGTAGAATCCCAGCGTAAAAGGCTTTAACAAAATTAGTCAATATGTAGAATAAACCGGCCAAGTGCGTGTCGGACTACGCACAATGAAGGGTTCCGTAACCACAACCACTCCACATTTAAAACCCACTATCTTGTATTTAGAATTAAAAAAGGTCGTATCTTCATAGGAAACTCAGGGCACGAACATCCTTTTGTTTGAGCATGGCAATTTTCAGCGATAACTCAAAAACTATTGGACCTACACACTTCTTATGGATTTTCCTGTTTCTAACTTTTAGGCCCAGTAGTTTCAGTGATAAAGGGGGGGATAGTCAAATAGTCAATTTTCGTCTGTTTTCTTAAATAACTACAAAACTATTTATCTCATAATTATAAAAATATATTTGAGATGCTCATAACAAGCCTTTTCATTTGATATATCACACGATATACTCGTACTTTGAAAATTTCTTCTAATTTACCCCCCTAAAAGTGACCCCCATGTTTTTAATTAATTTATATACTTCACGCGTCCTTCTTTGGGTCACCGACTTACATAATATGTGTACCAAATTTCAGCTCAGTCGGTCGGTATAAGGGTTACGTTTTTTCCCAATGAGGCACGGAACCCTAAAAAGGTAAATTTTATAATGTGCAACTCATGCCCTTTCATGTACTAAATATCACACTTGACTCGGTAACAAGAATTTGATTATTTTTTATCCTCCTCGTATCGGCCATTTTTCATAGAATACATGTTTCAATTTATTATTTTCAATAATCTTGGATTGGTCTTGTTTAGAACTATTTCAGACAGACGGACAGCCGGAGTCATACCAATAAGGGTTTCTGGTTTACCGTTTTGGTGGGGGACCTTAACCCTTTGAACGCCAAGAACCTATAAAGTGGACGTGTGTCGTCGTGCCTACCACGCCAACAACCATTAAAAAGGTCGGAGTGAAGGTGTATTTTGATCATGAATAAAATGTATTATGGATTATTTTTATTGGTTTTAACATAACATCAATTTTTGATAACGCAACAGTGCCTGGTGTGAGTGTGATCACTTCATTTAAATATGAAAGCGTTCAAAGGGTTAATTTCGACATTAAGTCGTTTTGAGATCTATGCACAGAGGAGAACTGATATTGCGCTGCGCAAAGTAAAATTAAGTCGTCACAAAATAGCAGCGCCTGTTATACTAGCCATGGTACAATGTAATTGTAGTGAACATTGATTCTGACGATTGTCGTGTCATTGTGGGCGAGCAGCGGAGTTCAGTCGCTCTTCATGTCCTCGAGTCGGGCCACGAGCGGGAAGCGCACGATGCGTAGCTGCGTGGCGTAGTCGCACACGATCGCATCCTTCAGTGGCAAGATCTGCCTCACGAAAATACACCCGTCATTCTGCCCTGGAACATTTACATTTGAATCTAACAACTGCTTTCTGAATGAGGAGTACCGTTTTTGAGCTCAACAAATGGCACCACTGTTCAGTGAGGTGCAACTGTCAAAGTTTGTTTTTAGTTATTACGGGTGCAAAAACATAGTTAGCATTTAGGTACATCATATTGAATACCGTACCGTAAAAATATTGAGTATCGCAATGTTGCGCAGTCCCTTTTCGTTCGGAAAAAAAGGACATAAGGTGCCGTAAGACAAAACTTTCTCATAGCACTGACACTTATCGACACGTAAGTAAGTATGTGACATTTAATATCTTCCAAAATAATTTTTGATATCGCTGAATGCTGACATCCATGGCATATATTATGTCAACATGTTTTATCAACACAATTAACCCTTTAACCGCAGCGAATTTTTCGTCGCACATGACGGTACGAAGTTACACAATTCTTTATGTGTAAATTAACCAAATTTAAACCAGTGATAGAGATAAATATCCTGTTAATAAACATACCTGACATTTCTCTTATACTGCGGCGAAATGAGCTGGATATTTAGCGTGCTATATATCAGACTACGGCGGTTAAAGGGTTAATGTGTGAATTACTAATAAAATACTCATGTCTGTCTGTCCGGATGTTCTCTTCTACAGGTCGCATTATCAATCGATTCTTACGAAATTTTGTGAGCCGGTTCGATTAATTATTAATTATATAGATTTTTTTGTCTAGTCAGTTTTTGGAAAGTTTGTTATTTGATAATAAAATTTTATTTGCTCACAGTGCCACTAGTGGTATTAATGTATATGTTCACTCATTTTAAAATGTGTCATCTTGATATATGACAGAAATTAGTTACTTATTAGCTTTGGAATCTTCACCCTTGGAATTGATAGGCATATCTTCCATAAGGGTCGGTTGCACCAACTTACGATTATTATATGCCGATTAATGTCAAATATGGCGCCGGCAGCCTGTCATCCCACTGAAACTTGTCAAACTTTTTTGTCAGCCTGAGGCTGGGTTGCACCAAACCGTCTGTGATCGTAAGCGGTGTTCGTTAAAATTTGAATGTATGGAACTTTTGACAAGTTTCTATGGGATGACAGCTGCCGGCGCCATATTTAACGTGGATCAGTCTGTGGTCGTAAGTCGGTGCAACCCAGCCTTAGTGTCAAAGTGTATAGTTACCTAACAGTACTCGGCGTATGACGTCTCCGGTGCTGAGGTCGTAGGCGGCGAGTCCGCTGCGGTCGCCCATCAGCAGCAGCGTGTGCGTCAGCGGCAGCATGCGGCTCATGTAGTTCAGGCCCTGCGACACGCTCACACGGTCACCGCGCATCGCTCAATGGACGGCACACGCACCATCGTATGCTTACTATATACCACATTCATTATACCGGTACAACTCATATACACAAATCAAATTTGAGTACAAAGAGAAAACTTCAAGTTAATAAATTAAAGAAACACAGCGACGGATATAAAACATACAAGCAAGCTGTCCGCTCCATTATTGGCTATGTGCACGTCTGAAACGTCAAACGTCAAGGGTCCCGGGGCAATGTCAAACTCAGAGATGTCAAATAATGACACATGAATAATTTATTTATTTTAGTAAACGAGAAAGATCCCTTACTGGAAATTTTACTGAAATAAATACGTAATTAAATAAATAAATACAAACCAAACGAATCTTAGAAAACCGTGCACGAAACGTGAGAAACTAAATATGACAGATGTACCCGTTAAGTACACATTTCTGCCAAAGTGTGCGCTGCGATCGCCTAGCTTACCCCCACCACCAACATATCGCACATAGCCAATAGCGCAACGAAATGTCCACCGCGGTGGGCAGTCCCTGAAAATTCTGCCGCACACGACTTAAATTCGATCGTTTCGATTGTGACGGACGCAGCCGTCCGTCACAATCGAACGGATTTTTGAAAACGTTTTATAAAATACCTTAATCTGTTGTGAAATGGTGCAGAAACCATTAAGATCTTTCTAAGAACAGAGGAATCGCTCTCCACCCATAGAACACCCCAAATAGCCAAGCCTCATATTGCTCATTCTGTTCGCGACGCGAGTCACAAAATTATGAGAAAGCGGTGAGAGGAAGGGCGGGTGAGGACTACGTTGCGATTGTTCGATGCGCTGGCACGCGGAATACGTAGTGATGGGACATGTTCATCAAAAACAGCCTAACTGGTACCGTAATTAATCATTGGTAAATTATGGTAGGTTTTTTACCGTTTATTGAATTGGTAACTAAACGATCTATCATTCATTCATTTAAAAATGTATACAAAATATACTTGGCATTTAGTGTTTTTGTTGAAGTTGAACCCTATAGAAATGCATGTAGGTTGATATTGCATTGGACGTCGTGACTGATTGGTGTGCATGTATATGTGGTTGTCGTCGAAAAGGTTAATATTCCGTAGGCATGCCATCGCGGCTGTCAAGTACTCACGATGTGTATGGAGTTGAGCATGTGTCCCTGGAAGCGGTCCCAGATGCAGAGGCGCTCGTCGGCGCCGCTAGACACCACGTACGAGGCCGTGTAGGCCAGGGCCGTCACCGCGCCGTCGTGCGCCTGCATGCTGTACAGGCACGCACCTGAACACAAAGGATACCATTTCGCCTCGGTTTCAATACCGACTTTATTTCAAATTGCCTAATACTTAGGCTGAGTTGCACCAAACCGTCTGTAATCGTAAGCGGTGTTGGTTAAAATTTGAATGTATGGAAAGGTTGACCAGTTTCTATGGGATGACAGCTGCCGGTGTCATATTTAACGTTGATCAGTCTGTGATCGTAAGTCGGTGCAACCCAGCCTTAGTGTCAAAACATTTAAATATCCTACCTGTTTTTCTTAAAACACCAGTTTATACGAAACACGTTGTTATCATTCGCGTGCCCTCATTTCTTTTATTTGGGGTCGGCGTAGCAGCAGGTTTTATCTTCCATACCTTTCTATTGCCCGTCATCTCGTCACTCGCATCCGTCCTGTTCATATCGTCGCTCACGCAATCCATTCCAGTGAACGAAAAAAGCATAGAACGCGAGCTTCCTACAAAAGTCCACTTTGAAACGGGGCATTTATTCGTAATACGCACGCGCGGTGTTGTACCAATAAGAATTGCCAAAAATGTCAGCCGATTTTCTATTACCCAAAACAAATAAACGTGATTGGTAAATTTCAAAATGACTGGCTGTGTTTGGTATCCTAGCGCTGACGTTTTATGTGTCAAAATGGCGGCGACAACGGCAACGCCTAGCGGGAGGATGGTTGCATGCAACAAAAAGTCATCTTCATACGCAAAACCGCCGTATTATTTAAATTTGAATTTAAGCTTTATTTTATTTTTAAATATCATAGGATAACCTTACGAAAATCTAACTAGTCGCTAATTAAGCTGTACCCGACTTATACTATGCATATTGGACGACCATGTACATAATTTATAGCTTGCTAAACACTGTTAGACAGAGAACAGCAACCACTCGTAATCGAAACTTTTACAGTATATTCAGACAACGCAAACATTTAACATACGTACGTTAACTCATTTTTTACAAGCTTTTATTTAACTTGCCATGTCAGTAACTTATGTCTTTTTTGTTTGTGTGGGTCAAATCTTAGAAGCTAAATTAGACCCACTTCTCGATTTCCGATTGAGCTAATATTTGACGTTAGTACGCTCGGCTGAACTCGATTCTCCATACAAACATACTTTCGTTCTCATTTTAAACCCCTTGCTGAAATAACATGAAACGCTGTATACACAATGGGAGCCGCCATATCTAGGTCGGAAATTAGTTTCTGTTGCAAGAAATTGTAATAGAAAAAAATACAGCGAGTTTTTGAGTTTTTTACGTCTTTTATGACAACCTTAATAATCGCTGTATTTTTTCTTCATTATAATTTCAAGCAACATAAACCAATTTCCGACCTAGATATTCCGGATTCCATTGTGTATACAAAGTTTTATGTTATTCTAGAATGGCATTTTAAAATGAGAGTTAAACTACGTTTGTATGGAGGACCGAGCTTACTGCATATATGTAAATTCAGTGACAATGCAATATTATAATAGTATTATTATCGAACTGATCTGATGATGGAACCGGAAAAAGTTAACAAAATCATACCGAGTTTGGGCTCTTTAAATCCACTCTTTGAGTAGTTGATAATAATTGTATATATTGTTTGTATAGCGTAGTTACACATTTATTCTTTTATTTTTATTTCGGTTTTAGTTCTTGTTAAAAATATATTTATTTCTCGCTTCCCTCGTATAGTTATATAGTCTAATTAGAATCAATAGTCTAGTTGTAATACTACTAAATGCCCCCTAATATTTATTTATTATGGAATTAGTTTACCTTTTTCGAACATTTTAATTTGTTGAGAATGTTGAGATACATGCTTTCATACTCAAATTAGTTATGTGCATAAAAGCATGTATCTCAACAAATTAAAATGTTTAATAGGTATCTTAGGTACCTTTTCATTCAACCTATTAACATTTTGATGATGTAAGGTGGCATAACACCATCCCTATACAAAATCGGTTCCGACTAAAAAAATTAAACAAATATGTTTACCGCTTTACTTACATATGAAAAGTGATTTCATCTTTTTTTATGTTTTCTAGAGTGATTACGCACCACTTCACTGCACAAAAAGGCATATTTTTTATCTTTGAGATTTCAGTTAAAACAACTGTTACGCTGCGCCGCCATGTTCAAACTAGACAGCCGTTGGACACAATTTTGACGCCCCGCCTTAGTGGACACAAATTTGATGGTGTCATTTTGCGACGCTAGTTGTGCTTCTATATTTTTATGATTCGCTGATCCATTCACCTTTTTCTTAGCCTACCTCTCCACTTGCATCCCTTCACATAACATGCCCATACCGCCGTAAGTGCTTAATTTATCAAATACGGGTGCTACATTAAGGCTTCCTCTTATACACAAGTTCCTTATCCGATCCATTCTCGTCACGCCACTGATCCATCTCAACATTCTCTTTTCCGCCCAACAAGTTGCGACCCAATATTACGATCACGACTGGTCATATTACAATTAGTACCCGGGCCAGGCCAGGGCTTGTGCAATGGTTAACAAAGTGTATTATGAAGGACAGCTTCCCAAAGGCGTAAAAAAACGATTCAGTAATTTACTAGATGTGCATTTAAGTAGGCGATAAATGCTCCTATTTGGTTCCTGTGTTACAATATTTAGGGTATCAGCTGACAGGTTTTCTACCGCAATACAACTGGCTGATGAGTTTATTTATTCACTTATATTATTGTTTAGCATACGAGGGGTGTTCAATAAGTTTTGATAATCGGTATGAACTACCCTGTTAATGATATTCTTTTAATGTGGGCTATACCATGACACTAATCAACATTAAATTAGAGTAAAAATATATATACATTATTCATTTGTTTTTCTGTAATTGCTGAACAAAAAAACATCTGAATGGGAAAAATAACAAGTTTGAAAAAATAAGAGTTGGTTTTGTAATTATTTGGAGTGGTGTGTAAAAAGTCCTGGTGCACTAATAAAAAATATTGTAATTGAAAATAAAACCTTGGTTTATCAGTATGATTTAAAGAATAAGCAAGTTATCTGTGCAGTGGTTTTTTGTTATCTCCAGCTCTGTCACCAAAATTAGGGTGTATTTTTCGACTTCTTCCTGGACTATTGAGGCCAACAATAAAAACTGCGAAATTAGCTTTCACCAATTGAGCACCAATATTATTGGATAGTTGTATAACATTATTCTATCAGAATTGTAAAAAATACAATTAATAAGCTGAAGAAAAAAAGCCACTTATTTTCGGTAGTAATTGTACATGAGAGCCTTCTAATTGACAAGGGTGCTGCTCTTCCAGTAAAGATCAGAATTGATAACCGTTCCCATTATTATTTAGCCCTAACTTCCGACTACTACTTCTCATCCACATAAGTTCAAAACCAACTACATGAAAATCACGAGCTGGTGATGACTTAGTTAAGGTACAAAATGTGACCTCAAAAAGTAAAATTGTTTTTATTGGTGTAAAATAAAACTAATGAATGATGTTAATAAGTATTTGAAAATATAGAAAGTGTTCATATTGTAATTAAAATATAAGGATTTACATATCTCCCATATTTAATACTGATTATCAAAATTTATTGAACACCCCTCGTATAAACTGTCATCTTACAAAATTTCATGCGAGAGGAAATTACTGAAAATAGTTTTTTACATGTTCATATGTTCAGCTTAAGGTTATTCCACCGCTTTACAACCAGCTGACGATTTTTTTCTTTAGGTATTGGCTTAACCATTATTTGTTTCAAGATTTAATCGTGAGGAAATTACTTTTTTACGTCTTTGGGAGGCTGCTGCTCTTCACCTTACCAAGGGAATTGCAGCTGACGTTCATGGTGATTAATAATATAACTTTCTTAAACATTGTACAAGAAATGGTAGACAACAAAGAAATGAGAAGCAAGCATTTGTCTGAAGATTTTTTAACCATTAAATGCATGATTTTGTCTTACAAAAAAGTCATGTTGGCTAATGGCGTATTAAACACGAGAAAAAGAATAAAAAATCCATAGATGGATTTTGTGTGAAATTTGCACTAATTAACAAAGGTAGGATGCAGCTTACACATGATCAAATATACAAATATTGTCTACTTTTTAATAACTACTAATGCAAGTAGTTCATACTAAAAAATGTTTACATTCCTAGTTATTTGTTCAACAAGAGAGCAAAGTAGATTTTTGCCCAGTTGAAGACTCAAAGACACGAGATGCAAATATTTTTGCTCTCGTTGTGATCTATACAACTTTTCATCGCAGCGGCGAGAACATATAACGCAAAGGAATAGTGACAGAGAGAGTGAAGTTGAAATGTTCCAAGTTTGTATTACACCCGGCAGTATGAAATTATGACTTGCAACTAACCTACGATATGGAAAAAGTTTTTTCCACGCTCGCAGCAAAAGTGCATTTTGCTCACTGGTTTCAAGTAGCAAAACCGTCATGTTCTTACCGCTGAGGTGAAAAATAAATTGATTAAGAGTGACTTGTAACTCAATTTTTTTTAAGTGGGTTCGTATTCTCAATTACTAAAATCAACCCTGGACTTACAAGGTTACTTGTTAAAATATCAGGCAATAGGTATGTTGTTGTTATATCAAAAAGTATCAATCCCACACAACATTGTATCGAAACTAAGATGACAATCTGAAGTATTTAGAATGGCCATATCTGCCACATTCACAAAAATGAACAGCCACTGTCCGAACGGTGTCTCCGTCCGTCTCGAATACAAGGCCATATTTTTCAAAGATTTGCCGAAGCTAGCTTAGAACCGGAACAAGAAGAAATGAAACGTGGCGTGAATTACATATTTGTCTTGCTGAGACAAATCGCAGGTAGGCTATAAAGACGTTTGTTGTTAAGTCTTATAAGGGGGTAGGTGTGTAGTTACCGGTGTGAAGGTCCCAGACGCAGAGTAGGCCGTCCTGCGAGCCGCTGCCGGCGATGGTGGGCGTGACGTGGTCGATGAAACAGCTCGTGATGGGCCCGCAGTGCCCGTGCAGCGTAAAAAGTGGACTCAACTCCGCGCTACTGAATACCTGATTTGATTTAGAGTTTATTTTAATTAATGCTATCAAGGAATAGGGCTCGAGTCAAGTATTACGTGCACAAAATAAAAATCTTCATAATTTATATAAATATAGGCTGATGTTTCATTTTTTACGAGTATTAACTTAAGATTTATTTATTAGCAACATTTTATTGTTTAAGGGTGGTATTCCACTCGTCCAATATCTTTGTTCTATTTCTTTGTCAAATCTTTGATCAAAGTTATTTGACGTAGTCCCATTCCACTCATCCAATATCTTTATACAAGTTTTTTTTCACGCGTAGCCATATTGATTTAACTGTCATCGGAATCTTTAATCAAATGTCGGGGTCCCATCCAAGTTGGATGAAATCATCCAATTTCTTTGATCAAATGTATATTGGACAAAGATATTGGATGAGTGGAATACCTCCCTAAATACCATATTGTCCTTTGTTCCTATTTTAGTGCACCATCGTGCTAATTAATTAGGTACCTGTAGGAGAGTTTACTGATATTGTTAATTTTCTTTATTATTTTTTAATTTGAATCTTTTGACTACCACACAATTCCATCCTGCGACGAGCGGTAGTTAAGTACCAAAATGGAAGCGTGTTCATTTTTTTTTCTAAACAAGTTGTGTTTGCCTATAATTGGGTTGATACTCTACACATATTATGTTTTGAGTTTATTGACGTTCATAGGTGCATGTAATATGCCTAATTGGAGGGATAAATTACTTTTACTTTTTTAAGTTTATGTTCAATAGTATTTGTACCTGTTGGCGAACCGTAATAAATAAATATGTAATAGTACGAATGTTACGTAGAGGTCTTCCATCTAATTTAATGACGACCACTTTAGCTTAGTTGGTAGTGACCCTGCCAATAAAGCTGGTGGTCCCAGGTTAGAGTCTCGGTCAGAATTTGAAGTGATTTTGTATTTAATAGTTTTGTAAATCATTACACATTGTCATAAAAAAGAGTCAACCACTGACTTTTTTTAAAATTTCAGGTTGAACGAGTCAACCTTTAAGATTCTTCAAAAAACGTAAAAAAATACGTATAAAAATTGCGTGGGCCAAATTAATTTTTAGATGGCCTTAGGAGTAGCAAATGGCAACACCTATTCGCCATTTCAATTTGGCAAACGATGGACCAAACACATGTGTTACATCGCCCCCCTCAAAAAATGACAAAATATTTTGTGCGGTAAGATGCTCTAATGGCTTCTCCAGTCTAAATGCTCTAAGTATGTAACATGTGGTTTCGGTTTGAACCCAACGACCTAGGTCGCCATGGTGGCGATGTTAGTTGTCGACAATTCAGTACAAACTTGCAGGCAGTAAAATCAGGAGTAAATGTTGGTTAAGTCCCAGTATCAATAAAATAACTTTTATATGCAGAGAAATTATACCTAGGTGAGGTAACCTATGTTTCTATCTATTCATAAAGTAGACGACTTAGCTGCCTTCGAACACATGAGTTTCCTAGAACACATGTTCATCCCTCATTAGCTACCGCATGTTATATAATAGAACGTACCTTGAGAACGTGATCCTGACTACCAGTAAGGATCCGGCCGCCTTCTGAGTGCATTTCGGTGATTGGTTGTTGGTGAGGTCGGCACTGTGCGATGCGTTGAACAACTATTTCTGCCGAAAGGTAAGCGTTAGAAGTCTACATACGTTCGTCATAATGATTACGGTAGAAATTCGAAACTCCGCCGATGATGCCTATCTTCGTCTACAACCACCACGTCTATCATGAGCCAATTTTCTATTCAATGCTACGTCAAAAGGAAATAGGGGTGCCATAGGGCATAGGCGAAGTTACGAGTCTCAGTGGCACCTCACAGTAGCGATAAATTCAGTATATTTAGTGTCATAACTTACATACTTTATACCCAAACTAGTCAAACTACGGACTAAAATATGTGCTTCGCCATGCCACATTGATGAATATTAGTTGCTTCGTCAAAAGTCGATGAGATCTCATCGGAATCTGTGAAGCACTTACATTTTGAGCGTTTCCTTAGGTCATATGATTATCCTAGTATTCTATACTTGGGTTCTTTATTTACAAGAGATGGAAAATGTGATGGTGACATTGAAAGGAGAGTGAAAGCGGGAAATCAGGTGAATGGAGCATTGCACTCGTTTGTCAGCAGCCAAAATATAACAGAAAAGGCGCGACTAGCGGTTCACAAAGGAGTGCTTGTTCCTACACTCATGTATGGAAGCGAGACTTGGGTATGGCAGAAAAAGCATGAGAGTAGACTGAATGCGGTTGAAATGAGAGCGTTAAGAAGTATGTGTGGGGTACGTTTGTGTGATCAGATAAAAAATAGTGTGATAAGAGAAAGATGTAGAATAGAAGATGATGTAGTGACTAGGGTTGAGAAGGGTATGCTTCGGTGGTTTGGGCATGTAGAGAGAATGAGTGAAAGTAGAATGACTAAGAGGATTTACGCTCAGGAGATGAGTGGTAGGATCGGAAGGGGACGACCAAGGCGAGGTTATCTAGATAAAATTTCGGCGATACTGAAAAAGGGCCAGGTCAGAAGTACCCGCAACCGACGAGCATGTATGAGAAGATGTATGGATGTGATTGAAGCGAAAGAAGTATGTAAGGACCGTAGTATTTGGCGTTCTTTGGTCTCTGCCTACCCCATGGGATAACGGCGTGAGTTTATGTATGTATGTATGTATGTTTATCATTACATTATCAATTATATTTGACCAAATTTGTGGGAATCCTGTTATTTAGGATATTTTGTAGCAATATTTTTTTAACTAAATTAATTTAAAAAGACGTCACACAATTTTAAATGTGTTATAGATATGGGCATACTGGGCCTTACGAGAATCGCCATATGCGCGCTTCTCACTTTTGAAGACTTCCTTCAATTCCTCACGGATCCCATTTACAAAATTTATACCTATTGACTCTGAACATCTTTGACACGTTAAGGTATTGCTGAGAAATAATGTATAGGTAAATAGGAGCCTCTAAGTATTATCGTTCCATAAAAGATATATCAAATTATATAATATGTTATTTATAAATATATTACCCATATAAATAAATGTCAGTAAAACAAGGCTTTCATCTTTTACTTATGTACGTATATCAGTACCTAGTCAATTGTTCAATTATTTATTTATTTTATTTGCAATAATTGACTGAGAAAACAAAAATAAAATATGTATGTAAGTGACGCCTATTTTGTTTTGAGTAGCATATATTTATATGCATTACCTATTTATAACTCTACGAGGGTTGGCGCCATTCTTTCTCACTGCTTACGACGTACGTTATATAACAATAGTTGTGTCGTTCGTAAAATCTTAAGACAACTTAAAATTCTAATACCATTTATTGTTTTTCGAAGAATTCGTCGTAACAGTTTTTTATTCGGTCAAACCAGTTTTTAAAACACTTATTCCGCTCCGAAGTTGGGGTCTCCAAAATGGCCGTTTTGTATGCCACGAAGCCGTTGCTTGATTTTAGGGAAAGTAAAGAAATCATTAGTGGTCAAATCCGGGCTGTACCGCGGCTGGTCGATAATTTCGACGGTTTGCTCTTGTAAAAACGCAATTGTTTGCAGGGAGGTGTGTCAGTTCACATTGTCACGATGCAGTACCATACCATGTCTTCGGTTGTTTTTTCGGAATTCACTTATAAGTTTTGGTTAGTACGCTGTGTTATATTAGCCAGAGCTAACTGTTTCTATTGCGATCTTTTTACAATATGGTAGCAAGTGCCAACTTTTAGCGACTAACAAAACTAGGTACAACACATTTTAAGTCGGATTTATTTCTGTAATTCTACGTTACGTATACAATAACATTTTGGTAGTTAATAATAATAAAGACAAATTAAAAATAAACTATATAACTAACTTAGTATAACTCTATATATATTTAAAAAAACTAATTACCAAATTCTAAAATTTGGCTCCTGTGGCAAGATACCAAGGATGCTGGCAACGTTTCCTCTTTTCCTTTTTAAGTGCTCCGCGAGCGCTTGACTTGTTCGGTTTCGACTCGTCTTGGAACGCTCAGCGTCCAGACGGTTGATTGCTGTTTGAAATCTGGATCATCCCTGAATTAATGCCTATACAAGCTCCCATCTCTCGGTATGTCACAAGGCGATCTTCGACGATCAGCTGCCATATTTTCCTGGTTGGTCTCGGTTTTCGGCCACTCTTTACGCGATCTACCATTGAGACTATAGCAAACGAGTGGAAATTCCAAATACCAGCTTTCCACAGTCCCAAGACTGTGACAGCGCCCAAGACTGTGACAGCTCTTCAAAACAGTAGTCAGCTCTTCAAAGCACTGACTTCGCGTTAAACCTTAAAGTTACAGAAAACGATCGTACGAAATTTTTCGTATAAAATTTTCTTTTTCACAACTGACTGGTCAACTTTGACTAGACGCTGTACCGAAACGTCAATCATGATTCATCTATTTGTTTTTAAATTGTAAATTCAAGTAGTTTGGACACGATGGTAGTTTTTTATAATAGTAGCGAGATATTTGCAAACGACAAGACTTAAAAGGCAGTCCTTGTGGTATAGGCAGGAGTGAGGCACATGCTGCTGGCCTTTGAAGTTGCGAGACGATAGTGAGGTTATTTACCATCTCCGTCGCCGAGGTAGGAGTCATACGGGAAGCTGAGCCGCGCGCGCGCGCTGTCGCTGTCGGCGCCGGCGACCGCGCCGCGCAGCGACCCCGCCGACCCCGTGCGCTTGTGGGCTGCAATCATTTAATTACTTCACTCAACAATAAAGCCTTATTTACACACATACGAGACTCGTATGCGAGTTTCGCTACATTGCGCGGTTTGACAGATCGATTGAACTCATTATACCACGGTAACCCGCAATGTAATAAAACTCGTATGCGAGTCTCGTATGTGTGTACCGAGGCCTTAACTCACGCCTGAATTTCCAAAAGGGGCAGGCATAGAACACATACTATGTAATTTGAGTTCCAAGTTTAACAATTGTAGGGATTTATATGTATGGATAAAATGTGATTTTGATTGAAGTGATAGATTGATCATAATGATTATGATAGCCCATCGCCCAGAACTCACTGATTATTCTAGTATTAAACCCAAATTATTTTACTCGTAATATTTGCTACACTGTATATTACAAGTAGAAGCCTTATCGAGCCTTATAGATTTATAGAGAGTATCATAACATAATTATTAGATGGACTCATAATCCGCATAAACGGAGTCTCGGTTTATATAAGTCTATGTAATATAAACTTACATACTCATATACAGGTTTGGACCGATTAAGTGTCCTAGTTTAAAATTGTCATAAAATTAAAACGATAGGTCGAGTTTTAATATTAGACATGTTTTTCTTTTAAGCCATACTCACCTTCAGTTCCTCAACCAGCTCATCATAAATTCCACTTCAAAATGTGTATTTCTACGAGAATTAGTTGCTACGTTAACGAAATTTCGTCGGAAACGGTGAATGCCTTTCATCATTGAGGAGCTCCATATACCAACTGATGTCATCATCACCACTTTCGTTTCACCAGATTCCGAGAGCAAATGCATGGTTAACTACAGATAACACCGAAATCGTCATACGCGTGCCTATCAAATTTGAAGAGTTCTATCGATTCCTTGTGGATCCCATCATCAGACCTTGAAGAGCATTATCAAAATCGGCCAACGTGGTCAAGAGTTATCAAGGAACATACATACATAAAAAAGAAAACATGCAGACGAAATGAGAATCTCCTTCCTTTTATTGAAGTCAGTTAAAATAAAGCAAACACGCATACGTACTGAGAACCTCATGCCTTCCATTGAAGTTGGTTAATTATTTACAAGAAGAAACGTAATATAGTGGTAGTTACTGCGTCGATGTGCCGTGCTGAAGCGCCAGTCGACGCGCGCGCCGGAGCAGGCGTTGTAGGCGTGCAGGCGCAGTAACGCGAGGTGGCCGCTCAGCGCTGCCGCGGCCACGCGTCGCGCGCCCGCCAGCGCGCGCACGTGCGTCACCCCGGTGCCCCCGCGGTTCTCGAGCCCCCACCACGCGCACTGCGTAAAACGACACCAAACTATACACCACATTCATTACACCAGTACAGTTTTAAGTTAGTGACTTCGGAAATTGATCACGTTATAAAACAGTCCATTTGTTTGCAGACTTCTTTCTATTTAGGTCTCTTATAGATAAAATATATGAAAATAATGTTAGGTTTTATTTTTAAATTCATTATGGGAGCGTTCGTGGCCCAGCGGCGCCCGCGTACCGCGCACGATATGTGAGGTTAAACAATGTCGGGCTGGGTCAGTCCTTGGATCGCGTGCTTTGGAAGGCACGCTAAGCCGTTGATCCCGGCTGCTGTTTATGATAGCAATCGTTAAGCCAACTTCAGGTGGCTTAAGAACTTCTAACAGTCAAGTTGCCCACTGCCTAATCCCAATAAGGTCTAGTTTCTCCCCTCTGTTGAAAGGTCGGATGGCAGTCGCTTCCGTAAAAAATTAGGGTCTAAGCCAATTCTTGGGATTAGGTAGCATACCTCAGGCATCCTTGAGGATGCAACTGTACTGGGAATAACGCTAGGATGATGAATGAATGAATTATTAATAATTTCATTATGGTTTTAGTGACAACGATATTTATAATTTAAAGCATTAGAGTAAGTTATCAACGTTATCGTATTTGTTTCTTTTATTAACTTGGAGTTGACCCTTTTAAAAGGGTGAGGTGACAGGAGGATTTATTGACAGTTATTGTGCTGCCCAGTCGACATGATAATCACTGTAAATCTCAAAAATCACATAAATTAATTAAGGTATAAGTTTTAAGTTGTTTGCTTACGTCACTCCTCGGAAATATGCGACAGATTTGTACTCAAGCTACAAAACTATGAACAGTGATTCGATGACTAGACAAGGTACCTACGTGCCTCATCTTGTCTACGATGTTATTGTGTAATGTATCAACAACAACTAAATGAATAAGAATACGTCGGGTACACTCGCCTCACCCACGTTTTACCTTAGTCAGTTGTAAAATTTACAAGAACTTTATTGAAATAAAAGAAGTTTATTCTGCAATTCGGATTCAATAGGCACTTTTATAAGTCAAAATCTACTAGCGTTTCCGAAAAATAAGACCGCTGCCGAGATGAAACGCCGAAACAAACTCGACAGTCAGTCGATTTCTCCTGCGCTTTCTCTTAATTTATATGTCCAGCTGCGTATATGCAAACGTAGGAGTATCGACAGCTCGGTTCTCAATACAAAAGTAGTTTCGCTCTCATTTTAAAGTGGCATGCTGGAATAATTTGAAACTTTGTATACACAATGAGATCCGGTATATCTAGGTCGGAACTTAGTTTCTGTTGCTTGAAATTATAATGGAGAAAAATACAGCGGTTATTAAGGTTTTCATACAAGACGTAAAAAACTCAAAAAAAAAAAATTATTACCATTTCTAGCAACATTAACTAATTTCCAACCTAGATATGGCGGCTCCCGTTGTGTATACAAAGTTTCACGTTATTTCAGCAAGGCGTTTTAAAATGAGAACGAAACGACGTTTAAATGGAGAATCGAGTTCAGCCAAGCGTGCGGGGACTCTTAATTCCTGGACTACTCGCGGTCTTATAGTACTATGGCCGGGGTGTATTTTATCATAATATGTAAAAGAATAACAAACCCACCATTAACTTCCCCGAGCTAGCTTCCCAGAATTCTAATCTCCCGTCGGCGCAGCCCAGTACGATAAGGTCGTTGCAGAAGTCCATGCACCAGATGGGCGAATCTCGCACCGCCCTCGCCCGCCAGTCGCTCGGCTCCGGCGCCGCCGCCTCCGCCTCGCCCCCAGCACGCAAGCTCTCCACACCGCCCTTCACTAGCTTACCCTTGTGTCTATTACGCAAACCACTCACACTCTCATTGTTACACTTAAATACAAAACTATTATCGTCACTGTCTTTTACACTATTTACACTTAAATTATCCGTATCTATACTTAAATTATTAATGTCTACGTTTTCTTTTGCTTCGTAATTGTAAATGTCCTCATGTTGGTCACTGCAGTACAGTTCCCTGTGAATTAACAATATGTGTAAAGGCGATACAGTTTCAGGTTAATTTTGATAGCTATAAATATTGCACAGCACATAATAGTACGATTATTATGATACATATAATGTAGTTCTTAATTTCATAAAAGTGACCAGTTTTGTCTGAGTCTCTTTGCTTGTCTATTTTTTTTACTTCCGGCGGCGGTGCCATGAGTTTTTGCTACAGTGAAAAATGTCATTAAAACATTTAGGCATAGCATAACTATGTTTTTTTTAGATCTAGGGGAGTTCAATCTAGGAATCATAATAAAAACCTAAATAAAATTTCGATATATTAAAATTAGATATTAAAATTCAGAAAACATGCAATTCTTTATAGAAACTTAAGTAGGGTGGAGTTAGGTGCAGTAAGAAGAAACAGAACAGAGGAAAGGTATCCCATAGTTAACATCCCTAATGGTTTCGACATTCTCCAGTATTTATCTATACCTTATAATCTGTTACTTCAACCATTTGACACATCACAACACCCATAGAACGTAAACACGCAAGACTTATCAGAATTATAAATGAAATCACGTAATAGTATTAGGGCTTTTCAAGTACATAAAAATAATATTTTGCTTTTCTTAAACATAATTTAAGTTATGTTACATTTTTAAAGTTAATTGTTGTTGAGTATTTTACGATAATAATTCACCATCCAAAAAGTCACGTGTTATGTCGTTTCCTTTTTATTAAAACTAGTCTTGTGACCAAGTCACCCAGAAGATATTTCCGTAAATTGATATAAATCTATTAGGTACGCATATACTCGTATTTATAACGATAAATTTATAACCAAAAATCTGTTGACGCTGTAAACCTAATTATTAGTAAAACTGCGTAAAGTTGGAAAATATGCGCAATTTTATTGATTGACATAAATGACAGAGAAAAATCTGTGACAGCTGTAAAAACATATACAACATAAGAGCCACTGATACCAGGAGCCTTTCAGCTCGAAGTACGATTTTTTTCTATGGAGATGTTAGTTTTTATTCTCTATCGCACTGAAGATCAATCAACGCCTTTCGTTGTTTGGCAGATCTTATTGTACCTAAAACTACGTGAAATAAATTATTTGGAATTTGGCCTTTAGTGTCAGTCCCTTCTTTCATGCTGACATGGATGTAGATGCGGACGGTACCTTACTATGCGGAGGCAGCGGGTGCGGCACACCGTCGTCCCTCAACGACGGCGCCTTATTTGACATATGGCTGCTGCCTGCCACGAACGTCGTGTCTGCGGCATGACATGTCAGCGATAATGGTGAAGAGCCTGGTGCCTTCGCAGGCGTCGACACTATTGCTTCTGCCTTGCGTTCAGCGCGAGTAACACTACGGGTCTTTATTCCACTCGGCGTGCGAAACACATAACATATTTCGCGGTGTACACATGTGTGGTTCGAATTTACACTAGAAACGGTTCGAAAACCACTTTGTTGACGCTGATACACCTAAATATTAGTAAAACTCCGTAAAGTTGGAAAATGTGTGCAAAATTTATTGATTGACATAAATAACAGACAGACCGACCAGCTACGGCATCAGCATAGCGATGACGTCATTAAGAGAATATGTCTGTCTTTCTTATTTATTAAAATGTTTCTTATTGTATGGAATATAGAACACCATACATAATAATTTTTAAGAAAAAAAAACCGACTTCAATGGGGGAGTCCGGTGAAAGATTATTAATCTTAGATGGTGCACTCTTAGATTCCATACAATAAAATACAAAAATGGCTATAAGTATGTTTATAATGGTAGAAGACTAAGTACCCTCAATTCCTTATGAAATCATGGAAAAACCTTGCTTGCTTGACAAACAAAACGAAGAGAACAAATCGTCAAACGTGAACTACGCGTCGTTGAAGAGTTCCGTTCTGATCATCATCAGCAGTTCCACTTCATCAAATGTCACTTTCATGAATGAAAATGCTTGATTAGTTCATGAAAATACTAAAATCACTATTTGTGTGCTTTTCACATTTGAGGAGTTTCCTCGATTCCTAATGGATCCCATCATCAGAACTCGAGCATGACAAAAATCAATCGTGAAAATAGAACTTGCTTAACAAACACAGCTAGAAGGACAAATCGCCAAACGTGAACTTTTCGTCGTTGAAGAGTTCTGTTCTGATCATCATCAGCAGTTCCACTACATCAAATGTCACATTTTTGTATGATAATGCTCGATTTGTTGATAAAAACACAAAAATCACTATATGTTTGCCTTTAAGATTTGAGGAGTTCCCTCAATTCCTCATGGATCCCATCATCAGAACTCGAGCATGACAAAAATTAATCGTGAAAATAGAACTTGCTTAACAAACACAGCTAGGAGGACAAATCGCCAAACGTGAACTTTTCGTCGTTGAAGAGTTCTGTTCTGATCATCATCAGCAGTTCCACTTCATCCAATGTCACATTTTTTGATGCAAATGCTTGACTTGTTGATAAAAACACAAAAATCACTATATGTTTGCCTTAAAGATTTGAGGAGTTCCTTCAATTCCTCATGGATCCCATCATCAGAACTGCCTTTTGACAAAAACGGGACCAACTTGGATATATATACATACAATCAAAAAAAGAATTTTTCAAATCGGTTAAGAAATGACGGAGTTATGGAGTAACAAACATAAAAAAAAAAAAAAAACATACAACCGAATTGATAACCTTCTCTTTTGAAATCTTGAAGTCGGTTAATAAGTAACATTTTTTTGTTTGAGGAGACTGATACAATCATGTTTTATTAAATATATAAAGGCATCATAAAACAGTTCAATAATCGGCTGTAAAATCGATTCAATCAACCATTCGTTAAATAATCACTTCATTTGACAAGACGTATGTCTTAGCCGCATCACTACAAACGTCAATTCATAAATGTCAAATGGTTGAAGTAGCAGATTACAAGGTATAATACCTATTAGACCCTATTTATGGATTTGACTGCGTGCGTACGTTTATAGGTGAAGTTTTGTAAGATATGGTAAGTACCAGTGTGTATTCATAGCATAAAGACAGTGTTATGATTAACACCAAATAAACGAATATATGAATACCTATACGTCTTCGCGAAGTCATATCGCGTGGTCTCGGCGGGGGAGAGGTGCGCCGCGGCGTCGCGAGGCGCACGGAACCGCAGCCCGCTCAAGTGGTTGCTGAGGCCCTTGCGCAGCGGGATACCGGGCTGCAAAACAACCAAAAAGCATGCTTTCACCCTCAACAAGTCAACAACCATAAAGCGTGCTTCCACCCTCAGAGTAAGGATTTCTATAAAGGTCTTATATTATAATCGCGTTTCACCAAGAGGGACGGAAAAGCTCTTAAGCAGACAAATTGAGAACTTGTCAAGAACGCCTGGCGGCCTTAAGGAGGTTATTAATGATCTCCTATTCGCCTCCACATGAAAAACGTAATAGCGTGGCACCATCGCCAAAGTTTTTGTAGCTAAAGACTGCAAATGAACCTTACTTGACATCACGTAGGTTTCCTTTACATTACTTGACATGACTTGATATGAAGTCGTTGGCGTGTGGGGCACGAAATGTGCGGACTTCCTATCAAGTCAACGGCGGCGAAAGGGTTAATTTTGGCGGGTTGTCGTTTATTTGCATCAATATTATATCACTTGGTTTGACGCAAAAATTTAAAAAAGTGGAACTTTTACAAGTTTACAGGTACTTACTATAAATGATATATATCTCTATGTCACTCTTATTCAATTTGGTATATCACCATCTCGCTAGTGGTGTTATTATTTGACGTCTTCGCTGGGATAATCGAATCTTCCGCTGTTTATATCAAATTAATTATTTAAGGCTCTATTTATCACAAAACGAGTTAGGGCAAGTTGCACCGACTTACGATTACATACCGATTATACTTAAATATGGCGCCGGCAGTTGTCATCCTATAGAAACTTGTCAAACTTATACAATCAGATTTAAACGCACACAGCTATACTAGATGTAAGACACAAGTGTATCAATCAAGAGCCAATGAACTGCCAACAGTTAATTTAATTTAATTTTGTAATATTTGTCTGAATTTTCCGACTCGGCTGGGCAGCGTTCGGGAAGCTACGGCATATCTTTTCGTCCAATATTCCGCAGTGTCTAAAGACGAAAGTCTTTGACCTGTGTGTGTTGCCAGTGATGACATATGGTACTTAAACGTGGTCGCTTACTATGGGCGTCATAAGAAGGCTCAGAGTCACCCAAAAAGCGTGATCGCATCAGGAATGAAGTTATCCGCAGCAGAACCAAGGTGACCGATATAGCCCTTCGAATCGCTAAACTTAAGTAGCAGTGGGCAGGACAAATAGCACGTAGAACTGATGATGGGCGTTGGGGCGGAAAGGTTCTCGAGTGGCGAACACGTACCGGAAGGCGTAGCGTGGGGAGGCCCCCCAGACGGTGGACTGATGACCTGGTAAGGGTCGCGGGTGTCCGCTGGATGAGGGTGGCGCAGGAGCGGTCATTGTGGAAGTCTTTAGGGGAGGCCAATGTCCAGCAGTGGACGTCTTTCGGCTGACATGATGATGACGATGATGATGAATATTTGTCTGAATTTTCTAGTCTATTCAGTCTCATAATAACTAAACAACACTATCTCATAATATAACACCAGTTTATTTGATAAAGAAAGTCATTTTAGGATTTAGGCATTCTGACACCATGTCGTTTTTAGGTATATGTATTTGGAGTTAAATGAAATTAAGTTGTAATGCTTTCCACAGGGTGGACTGTTGATATCTTTTGGCTGATGAGATGATGGTGATGATAATCATGAAGTAATACAAGTTAAACCTTCCACCATATACCAATAACCTCAAGCTTCGATTTCAGGGAAACAGGCTGACTGACTAGGGTACTCGATTTGACAGATGTAATTAATGATTATAAAACGTATCGTTAAATGTAGCTTATAATTTCTAGAATCTGAATAACTAGTTCTATTTCAATGAAAATGATCCAATAAAATAATATTATTTTAATAATTACCTCATTCTGTTTCGCTGCTGGGACTTGCTGGAATGCTGTGAAAAAAAAACAACAACATTGCAAATAAATATCCGTGTCGGTATCGGTAATCTAATCAATAATAATTCTTCTTTTCCGCTGAATTAAATACTGACCTGGACTAGAATTGGAAGGTTCATTTTTCTTCGCGACTTTCTCAGGAAGTTCTTTTTGTAATTTAAAAAATCTGCAAAGAAAGCAAACTGATCAATACCAACATCATATATATATCTCGTCTGATTTCTTTAGATAAATGAGCGTTAGTTATCATTTTATCACAATTCCTAATTATTGTTACCTACTCGAAATAAATACATCATTGCTATATTTTCAGTTGCCCAAAGGCATTTATTTAAAACAACAGTCACTTTTGAAATCTTATAAAATATGTATACGTAACTTGAATAATTCTAAGAAAGGGTGGTATTCCACTCATCCAATATCTTTGTCCAATATACATTTGATCAAAGAAATTCGATGATTTCATCCAACTTGGATGGGACCCCGACATTTGATTAAAGATTCTGATGACATTTAAATCAATATGGCTACGCTTGAAAAAAAAACTTGGACAAAGATATTGGATAAGTGGAATGGGCCTCCGTCAAAGAATTCAATCAAAGATTGGACAAAGAAAATGGTAAAAGATATGGGATGAGTAGAATACCACCCTTGGTATTCCACTCATCCAGAAGAAATTGGATGATATCATCAAACTTGGATGGGACCCCGACATTTGATCAAAGATTCTGATGACAGTTAAATCAATATGGCTACGCATGAAAAAAAAAACTTGGACAAAGATATTGGATGAGTGGAATGGAGTGGAAAGAAATTTAATCAAAGACTGGACTAAGATAATGGACGAGTGGAATGCCACCCTAAAGCATTTTTTTAATGTTTGAAAATAAGTCAAGAATACAATAGAATAAGAATAGAAGAACAGGAATAAGAATAATTTATTAAAAACTCATTTTATAATTATGTTATTATAGCCTAAACTTATGCAACTATTAATTATGAATGATATTTATTCGAACAACACATTACAAGTAATACAGTACAACTTAAGAACTAAAAAACAGAGATGTGCTACCGAAAAGGCCTTTACTCAGCAATTCAGTTGACACAGTACTGCCAACGGCGCTGGTTTTCAGTAAATCCAGTATGAACGAGTAAGGTGTGCGGGATAGCATACTTACGTAATACCGCAAACTGCGCGACTCGTGTTAGGATATATAAATACACAAATGAACAACTAAAATTAGCTTAGATAATTTGACGACCTGTTTAGCCTAGTTGAAGTGACACTGCCTCTGGAGTTAGAGGTCCCGGGTTCGAATCCCGGCCAGGGCATTATTTGTGCATTTAGCACGGATTTTGTTCTTGGGTCTTGGATGTTCTCTATGTATTTAAGTATGTATATCGTCGCCTAGTACCCATAGTACAAGCTTTGCTTAGTTTGGGACTACGTCGATTTGTGTAAGATAGTCCCCTAATATTTATATTTATATAATATCAATAGGTATAAGTTAAATAATTTATAAGAACGGCATTGAAGATAGTTTTTAACAAATAGACTACTTACTTTCAAAAGGTTATATTGTGTGTAAGGTGAAAGAGAAAATTATGACTCTTTTTAATTTTCTAGAGCCTTAGGCACCAGTACAATTTTTAAAGGGTCACCGACGTGGTATATAAAATAGTTTACGTTTCCAGTACCAGTATTTTGGTGTGAAGACAACGTAGCCTCCCTAATGTCATCATCATTAGATGTGAAGTGGATAGGTATGCTTACGCGGCGCGGTCGATGTTTGTGATCAGCTCGCCGTTCTGCGAGTCCCAGAGCTTGACGTTGCCCTGCAGGCAGGAGCTGACCACCTGCTCTCCGTCGGTCACCAGACACTCCACCTCCTGGCTATGCCCCGCCACCACCAGCGGCACCGCCTCCGTCACCAGCTGATTGAAAAGAAAAAAAAAACGCACATATATAACGAACGGTCGTTCTTTAGTCAACATCTGTTGTCTTATGTGTTTAAATTGAAATAAATATATACATATTGTGGGACAAACTTACACAAATCGACATAGTCCCAAACTTAGCAAAGCTTGTACTATGGGTACTAGACGACGATATACTTACTTATATATAGATAAATACATAGGAAACCTCCAAGACTCAGGAACAATATTGGCGACAAATGCACAAATAATGCCCTGACCGGGATTCGAACCCGGCACCTCTAGCTTCGTAGGCAGGATCAGGATCACTACCAACTAACACAAAGTGGTCGTCAGTGGTGGTGGTGGTGGTAGTTTACAATACATAGTTCCCTCAGTTCCATTTCTGGAAATCATGCTTTTAAGAAATGCATTATTTATTACACAAGGTTCTCTTTGATTTGAGAACACTACTGAGTTCGAACATTATACTCGTACAGTAAAGCAATACATACATAAAGGCGTGGGGTAAAATAGAGCCTATGCCCATCCCGAAAGTCGATTACATATACGGTGAGAGATTTTTTAAATCGGCTGCTTCACCCTCACGAACATTCCAACCATCTTAGCCCTTAACTTCTTAAGTATGCTAGCTTATTCTTATTAAGTATGTAACTTCTTAAGTATTCTAGATTGGTGGTACGTAGGCGTTACAAAAAAACAAAATATATGAACAGAATAGTTGGGTATTGATGATTCATTTCAAGACAAGTCACTTTTCACGATAATGCAATCTAATTTGAACCTTAAATCGCAAAACTAAGAATGAAATTGTATTGTCACATATGTGGTCGCTAAATCGTCTCTGGCTTCGCAAGGACTAAAACGATTAATTCTTGTATGTATTTGTTTGCGAATCGGCTTTTAACGATTTCGTTGAAATCTACAACTCAGGGGTTCACCCAGGCTAAAAATCGAACTGGCTAGGCCTCATTTAGGGGAAAATACGTATTCTGCGGGAAAACACGAAAGATGACGGGCAAAGCTCGGTCGCCTAGGTATTAGTAGTAGTTTAACTAATATTATGCAAATATAAAGTGTAATTAAATATATATAAGTAAAGTGACACCTGCACCGCGGGTTGTTTTGCAATGATTTTTCTGTATTCATCATCCTCATTCCATGAGGCGCGCCACTCGGCATAGTTCCGGGAACACACACACCTGTTAAAGAGAAAAATCCTTCGCATGAGATCAAACGTGAGGTTTCTAATAAAAATTAACCGTTTATATCATTGAAATCGGGCCATGTGGTAAACAATTTTCGCTATGTATAAAAAACATGATATTCCAATACATAATCTCCTAGGTGAGGATATATTGGAAAGCGTACCTGTAAAGCACGACCATCATGTAAGCGATGACGGCGACGCTGATGGAGCACAGTATCGCCAGCAGCAGAATCTCCATGGGAGTTGTAGGGTATATCGGCAGCTCGGTCGGCTTGCGCCACTGTTTCTGTTGGCCCTTCCCATCTATCAGATCGAATTCTGTTGGAACAATATAATACATATGTAGTGAATAATCCGTTTCGATCGTGAAAACTCGGAGCGACGACGTCATGTCATGTCAAATGGCAAAATAGTAACAGATTTCATTTTGATATTTGACATTGACTAATAAAGTTTGACATTAACAGACAGGAAAGTGTCAATCATTTAATACGATGATATGATAATTGATAGCCACTTCGGGTCTAGTGGTATTCAATAGCGTACGCACACGTAGCACGTTTTATTAAGACCTATTTCTGGAGTATACCGTTGTATGGATGTCTCGCCATGCACGTTCAACTCAAAGAGTCCGAGATAGACTAAGTGCGTTTGAAATGTGGTGTTGGAGGAGGTTATTATTTGGACGGAAAGAAAATCAAAAGAAGAGGTATTAGATTTGATAGGGGAAAAAACAGTCTTGCTGCAGACTATAGAAAATAGAAAAGTAGTATCAGGTGCCCCAACACATGAGCATGACAATTGATTAAAAACTATAATATAAGGAAAAATAGAGGGAAAAAGAGGAAGAGAAAGATCGAGACGAGCGTTCATAGATCATCTAAGGAGAAGGCAAATGTCGTATCAGGAACTCAGATAGGACGTCAATTGACGTAAGTGGCGTCAATGGCACTAATTTCCGATGGCGAGGTATGCCGCCTTTGATGCTCCAAAGGTTACATATTCAAATAGATACCCGTCTATTCAGGCGCGGCCGGCCAGCGCCACAAACATGTCATCCCCAACCTCCATCCTGAGTGTGGTATATCGACTCTTTGGATATGTTGTCTTGTCAGTGTCAGTTTGTTATTGAATATAAAATGTGTTACATATCAACTCGATAGTTTAATTTACTTTATTGGCGACGAGGATATATTAAGCCCAAAATGTCCATCGGAAGTATAAAGGAGTTCAATCTTAAAGATGGGAACTGGAAAACTTATACGGAAAGGTTGGAGATGTATTTTTCCGCAAACGGCGTGAAGAATGACAGGAAGTTGGCCACGCTTATTTCAGTGATGGGCGAGGATGCTTATGAGTTGCTGACCACTTTGGCTAGTCCCACGCAGCCTAAGGATTTAACGTATGATCGTGCCGTCGTTATTTTGTCGCAACATTTGCAGCCAAAGCCATCGATTTTGGCAGAGAGATTTAAATTCAGACAGAGGCGACAGATGACAAGTGAAACAATCGCTAGTTATGTGGCGGAGCTGAAACGATTGGCAAAGTATTGTGATTTCGGGAAATCGTTGGAAGAGAATCTTAGAGATCAATTTGTCTGCGGCGTCGGCAGCGACATAGTACGTCAAAGATTGTTTGCGGAGGAAACGCTTTCTTATGAAACGGCAATTAGACTTGTTACGTCGCTGGAGTCGGCGGAACGTGATGCGGCATCCGTGGATGTTGATACGGATAGCAGTCGCGTTGGCAGTGCAGCGGCTGTAGTTAACAAGTTGAGCTCGCGGGGTAGTCGCGACACATATAGACGGCAGGGTGCAGCGTGCTCAACGAGTATTGTAAGACCGCGATCAGTCTATCGAGACATGTGTACAGTTTGCGGCGGGCGTGACCATAGCGCCACTCGATGTAGGCACCGCAAGCTTGTTTGCAGTAAATGTAAGAGTGTGGGTCATCTGCGTAGAGTGTGTCCTTCCACAAGTGATCTTGCAGGAAACAAAGAGGCTATGAGCGGCCGGCAACGCATAAGAAGTGTTAACTTTGTTAACAGTAACACGTTACCGACTGATAACTTGAGTTTGGACGAAACGGATTATTCAAGTTGTGATGACGACGGTATCAACCATTTGTCGCTGAGCAATTATAAACCGGTTAGTTTATCTTTGATAGTTAATGGTAGGATGATTAGTATGGAAGTTGATACGGGGTCGGCGGTGTCCTGCATTAGTAAGAGCACTTATGATGACATGTATTGTGACGTGCAGTTGGAGCCGTGCAACTTGAAGTTAAAATGCTATAATGGAACAAAAATTACACCTCTCGGAGTGTTCAAGCCTACTGTCAAACACGAGGGTATTTCTAAGGAATTAGAATTGTTTGTTATCGACGGGGGAACAACTTCGTTGCTCGGTAGGCACTGGTTAACGGAGTTGCAAATTGCGGTTAAATGTTTCCGCACTGATTATGTAAATAGTGTTACTAAAGAGAATGTCTCTCTTAATGTTAATGTATTACTTGACAGGTATAAGGAGCTTTTTGACGGCGGTTTGGGGCGGTTCAATGGTGGGGAGATACAGTTACGTCTGCGTGACGGAGCGGTACCCATTTACTGTCGCGCACGCCCTCTCCCGTATGCCTTGTTGCAGCGCGTGGACAGTGAGTTAGACGCAATGCTGCGCGACGGTATTATTGAGCCGGTTGACAGTTCGGACTGGGCAACGCCAGTGGTACCTGTGAGGAAATCTGACGGAGGTTTGAGGCTTTGTGCGGACTATAAGGTAACACTTAACCCGGTCTTGCTGGTTGATAGGTACCCCTTACCCCGAGTAGAAGATCTGCTTGTTACGTTAAATGGTTCCCAGTATTTCAGCAAAATTGATTTGTCACAAGCTTATAATCAGCTTGTGCTAAATAAGGCTTCAAGAGACTTCACTGTCATTAATACGCATAGGGGCCTTTTTAAGTACAACCGCCTTGTATTCGGGTTGGCTTCCAGTGCAGGAATTTTTCAGCGAACCATGACCAATTTGTTAAAGGGAGTTCATCCGTCAGTTGGGATATTTCAAGACGATGTCATTATAGGGGGGCATACTAAGGAGGATCATTTGAAAGCTCTTGATGCGGTGTTAAAACGGTTGCATGAAAGTGGTTTGAAAGTGAAAAAGAGTAAATGTGTATTCCTTGTGAACCAAGTCAACTACCTCGGCTATGTCGTGTCTAAGGACGGCATCGCTACCGACCCCACCAAAGTCGAGGCCATGTTAAAAGTACCATCTCCTAAAAATGTTACGGAGTTAAGGTCCTTTTTGGGGATGGTGAATTTCTACGGAAAATTTGTAAAGGACATGAGTTCTATTTTGAGTCCTATGCATAGGTTGTTAAAGAAGGGTGTCGCATGGCATTGGTCGGGAGAGTGTGAAAGAGCCTTTATGACTATTAAGCAGCGCTTGTCGGGATCGAAGGTATTAGCACACTATGACCAGGATAAGGCTTTAGTCTTGACGTGCGACGCAAGCTCACGGGGGGTGGCCGGTGTGCTCACTCAGCCTTGTGCACGGGGCGACCGCCCCATTGCATATGCTTCACGGTCACTTAGCAACGCGGAAAAGAACTATTCGCAAATAGATAAGGAAGCCTTGGCGATCATATTCTGTTTAAAGAAGTTCAACCAATATTTATATGGCAGGCACTTCACTCTGAGGACTGATCATAAGCCATTGGTCAGTTTGTTTGGCCCGAAGGCGGGTATTCCTGCAATGGCAGCAAGCCGTATGCAGAGGTGGGCACTCATTTTGTCAGCGTTCTCGTATGATGTTGAGTACATTAATACAAAGGCGAATGTGGCAGATGGGTTGTCTAGGTTACCGATGCCGAGTGATACTGGAATTGAACATAGTATCCCGGAGCATACGTATTTGCATTACGTACAGGATGCTCTAGCCATAGATTGTGAGGTCATCAAACGTGAAACTGTTAGGGACCCGGTATTGGGAAGAATTTTGAGTTATGTTTGTGATGGGTGGCCTGATGTGAATGATATGAGGAATTTGCAACCTTTCTTTACTAGAAGGAACGAGTTGTACTCAGAACAGGGATGTATCATGTGGGGTCACAGAGTCGTAATTCCTCAATCGTGTAGACGCGCTGTATTAGAAATGTTACATGAGCCTCACATGGGCATTGTGAAAACTAAGGCAATGGCTAGAAGTTATGTCTGGTGGCCTGGTACGAGGGTAAAACTGAAAGTTTCGGGAATAGAAGAAAATATGCAGTATAAGTGAGTTTATTTATTTTTATTGTTTTTCAAAATATTCTCCTTTGTATTTCATGCACTTATGCATGCGTTCAAACCAGTCCATAAAGCACTTTTTGAACTCTGAAGTAGGGGTCGACAAAATGGCTATTTTATAGGCCTCCACTGCTTCTTCTGGCGTCTGAAACCGCTGACCACGCAGTTTGTCCTTGATTCTGGGGAATGTAAAAAAGTCGTTGGGACTTAAGTCAGGGCTATATGGAGGGTGGTCCAATATTTCGACTTTTTCACCGTCCAGGTACTCAGTTGTTGTCCGAGCGGTGTGTGGGCTGGCGTTGTCGTGGTGAAGGATGATGCGACGACTAGGGTTTGTTTTTCGGAGTTCAGCAAAGACGTTCGGCAAACAAATAGTGGTGTACCAATCAGCATTGACTGTTCTACGATCCTCAAGAGCCACAGTAGCTACGTGACCAGATTTAGAGATAAACGTAGCCACCATCTTCTTAGCCGTACTGCGAGAACGAACAACTTTTGTGGGTTTGAGCTCGTCTTCGAAGACCCATACTCGGGATTGGTTTTTAGTTTCAGGCTCATAAGCGTATATCCACGACTCGTCACCTGATACTATGCTAAAAACAGCATTTGAGCGTCCCTTGTTAAATCTTTTCAAAGTTTTGCGGCACCAATTGACACGGACTATTTTCTGCTCGTCAGACAATAGGTGAGGTATCCAACGGGAAAATAACTTTTTCACGCCTAATTCTTCTTTTAAAATAATTTGTATTTGACTCATTCCAATACCCAGGTGCTCTTGAATTTCCCGATATGTCACATGTCGGTCTTCATTTATCAGACGACGCACAACATCGACGTTTTCTTGCGTGACTGCCGATTTGGGTCGACCTTCACGCACTTCGTCGGTGAGGGATACACGGCCACGTTGAAATTCTGAATACCACCTGTATATTGTAGTCTTTGAAGGAGCTTCAATATTAAAAGCAGCAACCATCCGCTCTTCACATTGTTTTTGTGTTAGTCCACTTTTAAAGTCATAATAAATCATAGCTCTGAAATTTTCACGGCACAATTCCATTTTAAGCAGTGACTCGACGACTTCAATAAACAATTGAAACCGAACCATACTTTTTTTTTTCTAAGTGGCCAGTGTGTTGAGATAAGGAAACTTCAGAGATTATAAAAAGGTATAATACATGTTAAAAATAAATTAATAAGTATTCGATTCCCGCCACTTTCAGTGCAAGCCTCGTATGGATGAGGAAATCGAAGCTAAGTGTAAGGCCTGTGAAGTTTGTGCAGTTGAGCAGGATGCGCCTAGGGGTCATACGCCTTGTCCATGGCCTTACCCTAGCACTTCTTGGACTCGAGTGCACGTCGATTTCATGGGTCCAGTGCTAGGTAAACAGTATTTAGTAATGGTAGATTCTACTTCGAAGTGGTTGGAGGTATTCCAGGTACCGAGCACCTCCGCTGGCGCCACGATTGAAAAATTAGCCGAGGTGTTTTCTCGTTTTGGTTTCCCGAGACAGATTGTATCGGACAACGGCCCGCCCTTCACAAGTAAGGAATTTGCCGAGTTTACTTCCGGCAATCGTATTCAACATGTATTTTCTGCGCCATATCACCCATCTTCCAACGGGGCTGCTGAAAATGCAGTGAAAACTGTCAAAAGGGTGGTTAAGAAGGCTGTTAGGCAGGGTTTAAGCGTCATGGCTGCTTTACATACTTTCCTTTTGCACTACAGGAATACTCCTCATTGCACTACAGGAGAGAGTCCGGCACGGTGCCTCATGAGTCGTAACCTGCGGACTGGTCTTGATGTTTTAAAACCTGATAGGCAAAGCAGGGTATTGTCAGCGCAGAGGAAAATGGTTGAACAAGCGGGCGGTGATCAGAAGTCGGTAGATGTTGGTGAGCCTGTATGGTTTAGGCAGTACAATTCTGGAGACAAGTGGATTCCTGGGGTTGTAGCAGACCGCCTTGGAACCACCGATTATTCGATCACGTCAGGTGATGGCGGTGTAACTCATAGACATATTGACCAGCTAAGACCGAGGAAATTAAGCATGTTATCTTGTCCCTTAAGCCTCAGATCTCCGGTACTGGAGTCACAGTCGTTGCCTTCGGATGATGTGTCTTTGCCACACGCTGCCGTTGCGCAGTTGCCAGCTCAGAGTGTGCTCGGCTCTGCGCCTCCAGGGGAGGGTGTTGGGGGAAGCGAGGTGGAACGGAGTTTATCACCCGTGTTGAATCGCCCTGAGCCTCGTAGCACGAGGAACAAGTGTCCCATGTATAAGTGTTAAGTTTTAGTCCAATAATTGGTTGTTTATTCTGTTGTTTTAGTGGTGAGGATTGTGGTATATCGACTCTTTGGATATGTTGTCTTGTCAGTGTCAGTTTGTTATTGAATATAAAATGTGTTACATATCAACTCGATAGTTTAATTTACTTTACTGAGGATATAGGGGGTGTGAGTACTGGTTACACATACCGGGCAGGGTGTCGATCGGGTCCAGGGCGGCCGCGAGCGCCTGCCAGCGCAGCGGCGGCGGGTCGCGCTCGTCGGCCAGTCGCACGGCGGCCGCACGCTCGGGCGACACGCGCTGCGAGAGCAGCACCGGCGGCAGCACCGCCACCACGCGCCCCGCCAGCGACTCGTTGTACTGCCCCAGGACCGACGACCAGTGGTACGCCGATACCCTGAAACACAACATCCCTTGCGTACTTGCCACTCCTGTTCCCTAGTTTTATTATAAACTAACAAGCCTGTCTCGTTGTACTGCCCCAGGGCCGACGACCAGTGGTACGCCGACTCCCTGAGACTTGACATCCCTTGCGTACTTGCCACTCATGTTCCCTAGTTTTATTATAAACTAACATGCCTGTCTCGTTGTACTGCCCCAGGACCGACGACCAGTGGTACGCCGACTCACTGAGACACGACATCCCTTGCGTACTTGGCACTCATGTTCCCTAGTTTTATTATAAACTAACATGCCTGTCTCGTTGTACTGCCCCAGGACCGACGACCAGTGGTACGCCGACTCCCTGAGACACGACATCCCTTGCGTACTTGGCACTCATGTTCCCTAGTTTTATTATAAACTAACAAGCCTGTCTCGTTGTACTGCCCCAGGGCCGACGACCAGTGGTACGCCGACTTCCTGAGACACGACATCCCTTGCGTACTTGGCACTCATGTTCCCTAGTTTTATTATAAACTAACAAGCCTGTCTCGTTGTACTGCCCCAGGACCGACGACCAGTGGTACGCCGACTCCCTGAGACACGACATCCCTTGCGTACTTGGCACTCATGTTCCCTAGTTTTATTATAAACTAACAAGCCTGTCTCGTTGTACTGCCCCAGGACCGACGACCAGTGGTACGCCGACTCCCTGAGACACGACATCCCTTGCGTACTTGGCACTCATGTTCCCTAGTTTTATTATAAACTAACATGCCTGTCTCGTTGTACTGCCCCAGGACCGACGACCAGTGGTACGCCGACTCCCTGAGACACGACATCCCTTGCGTACTTGGCACTCATGTTCCCTAGTTTTATTATAAACTAACAAGCCTGTCTCGTTGTACTGCCCCAGGGCCGACGACCAGTGGTACGCCGACTTCCTGAGACACGACATCCTTTGCGTACTTGCCACTTATGTTCCCCAGTATTGTTATATTTATTATAAACTAACACTGGTTTTAACGGTTTTTGTATTTTCCCAGTTAAAATAAATGAAAAAATAAATCTCACTATCATTGACAAATCGTTAGATAAGTAGTCCTATACTTACTAGCACTTAACTACTCACGTCACTCGTATGTACTTATATATAGCTGTATGGTCTATGTGTATACATATATGCTAGTTTCTGTCCAAGCGGTAAAAACTTTAGTAAGTACTCAATTGAGCACATAAAACCGATATAAGACCGTTCAGATAAGAAAGACTCACGCGACCTGTACAAATCTTCATTTCCCTTTCTTTTATTTTTGGTCTCCTAAGCGTCCTAAAAAGACAAGTAACTGGCCCCACAGGAGGCCAAACTTAAAAACGTTTTATAAAAAAAGACATGAGCTCTCATTTGTAGCAGCAACTATTGGATACGTTTCAACAAATTAATCAAAAGATGAATGAAAAACCGGCCAAGTGCGTTTCGGACTACGCAGATTTAGGGTTGCGTGCCAAATTATAAATATATTGTTATTTATTATTGAAATACGCGTAATAAAAACATTAACACCAAATTTCAAGGTCATGGATAAATGGGAAATTACAAAAATCTTCGTAACAAAAGTTTGTAAGAAACGCTGACTTTGTTGGCTTCTGATCTTTGATTCACAATGTTTATTTAAAAAAAAGCAGATTATTTACCTACTCAACGCGCTCTCAACATCCGACCTACTATCCCTACTACCCACTCAATGGGGAAGGACAATTTTTTCCGCCACCAACCCCTTAAAGAATTAAAAAACTTTTCACTATTATTATGGATCTGGGTCAACACGATGCTAATACTTTTAAAATTTGAAGAGTGTAGCTCCAACCTGTTGCTGTTAAACCCGTGTGACAGACGATGAGCGAACGAACAGACGGACACGTGAGTGATATCAATAGGGCTCCGTTTGTACCCTTCTAGCACGGAACCCTAAAAACGATGAGAGCTTAAGGTGAAGAAAATAAGAGTTTATAAACCTTCATGTAATATTCGACTAACCTTGACCACGGCCGCGAGTGCGGCGAATGCTTCAACAGTATGGTGTCGTTCGCGTCTCCGACGCTTTTGTCAGAATCGGACATTTCTAAAAGCGGAGAAAACACCATCGGACTCTTGTTGCTATCATTGTAAAACACGTCGACCGGCTGTTTTGGTGGCAAATTTTCGTCGTTCCTCTTATCCATCTTACTGCTAGCATCAGGCTTTTCGAGATTAGTTATAAAGTAATCCACTACACCGGAGTTGTACACTATCATGGATATCCAGACGAGCATCCACACCATGAAGGCGCGCTGGAAAAAACGAGTCCTCGCCCACATATTTACTAGACGTATCCGCTTCGGGACCTTCTGGTCTTGCGCCTGGGGACTCGACTTGCGCGTCGCCAGCACGTCTGTCGGGCTGCTCTGTGCCAATCCATTCAATCTTGGGTGCGATTTTGACTTGGTCATTCGATGAGGCGACATGTCGTCCGAGTAGGTTTTATCAAAACGCCAATTCAAAGCGTTATTGGCGTTAAAGTATTCTTTTAGATGAAATCTGTTATTTTGATCTTGAAAATATTCCATGCGCCGAACGTCAATTCCAAGAATGGTCGCGAAGAAAACCATTTGAACAAAATAATCGGAAATTAAACTGACTATCATGAAAATGGAAAATTCTTGAATAAACGGGACGAAAGTGAAGAAGCTCACAGTCAAGATAGTTATTTCTGTAAGTAGATTTTTGGTGATAGACCATCCTTCCTTGCTCAAGCCTTGCGCGAGGCGGATCTTAACGTCAAGCCTTGAGTCCGTGGAGGTGACGCTTTTAGTCAGCACGAGAACATTCTCTAACCCAACAATAATCACCAGGTACGGGAAAATCTCCTTGCCTTGCAGGCTTAGTGAAAAGCCGAAATAAAAGCATATTCCCATAGACATGGAGAGACTGCCGGCGATAGTGACCATAGCGCACGCCGACAGACCCAGCTTGGACCTTATGTACTCAATCTTCCTGAGAGAGAAGTAGACGTAGAGGAATATCCCAACGAAGGTGATCATGAGCGGCACGAGCTCGCGGTAGTTGAACTGGCCCGGGTAGTACACCAGCGTCAGTTCGTCAGCGTGCGTGTACGGCTGTTCTTGATATAGAGGGTACATCACCTTTAACTTTTTTGTTAAAGAATTGATGAATCTGAAACAGATATTCATTTATCACTGAGCAGTCTTATTTAATATTTATGTAGCCATTGTTTTAAATAGATGCACCCAATTCTTTGAGTACCTACGAGACCTAGTTGTTAATGTCTATAGTATAAATACATGTATGAACCCTCACAAAACCTTACATTCTTATATGAGCAGTCGTGTAAAAATAACAGATTGATGCTATGCCAATCAAAAGTAGATATCATGAGTTATGTTAGGGTGATAAAACTGATAAATAATAGTAAGTGTTGTGAAGCAACCTGGGTTCGAAGCGCTGATAGAAGATGGAGACTGCGTACTGCAAGACGCGCGGGCGCGCGCGCAACGGGTAGCGCTTGATACCACAGTCTCGCAGCTGCATACCGAAAGCCATCTCCGCTATGGATACTTTGCTCTTTGGAAGATTCTGTAAAAAAACCAAACACTTTTTGTTGGCAAAACTTTTAAGTTCCAATTTGTCTAGTGTTTTATTTCTGACGACGTTGAGTAAACAAGCAAGCATTTGAGCCAATTGCAATTTAAAGTCTTAATGGCAAATGCGTTGTCAATTTTGTGTCTACACTATAGCTATGGCTATAAGCGCTTACTCCTAAGGGCAGTTGAAATGACAATTTTTCACTCGCAGCATTAATTAAATTAAGAGGAAACATTCGCTGAGCCATTTTACAGGTCTGAGAATTCTAAACAAATATAACTGTAACCATGGATGTAGCTTGTACTATGTGCACTAGATGAAGATATATATACTGATACACATAGAAACGACACTTGGCACGAGTCTGAACTCATGCCGATACAATATTTTATAGTAAGTTACGGGATGGTAAAAAAGATATAAATTATTTTAGTAAAATAATTTCCACCATTAGGAAACTAAATTAATAGATAAAATGTTGCTAGGAGGAGTAGCACAGAATAAATAGTGACGGGTAGGTAGGAGGTATAATATATGTCCATAAAAACAAAAAAAAATGTAGGTATCTAAATACCTTGTATGAAATTTTGTAGCAAGTAGTTTTAAAGTGTTCGTTTGAAGTTAGATTTTGTAGTCTGAGCAACGATTTTTTTTAAATTTTGATTTTTAGTAATTTACCTCCCTGGGGGATTTCCTTAATATCCCGAAATATGTGACTTATTACTTACTAGCGGCCAGTCCCGGCTTCGCCCAGGTATTTAAGAAAAATTTCGAGATAAAAAATTATAATACACACAAATAATTAATCTACCATCAATCGTTCTCGCAGCGCACGTGACGTCAAGAATATTTTAGGTATTTTTTTACACCTTGGGTTACATTATTGGAGTTTTAGTAAGGATCCCTAACTTATTTGAAATGAAAATATAATATAGCTTGTCACCCGGGGATAGTGTAGCTTCCCAACAGTGAAAGATTTTTTCAAATCGGTTCAGTAGTTTCGGAGCCTATTCAATGCAATCAAACAAACAATCAAAATTGTCCTCTATACAATATTAGTAAAGATGACATGGAGTTCCTATATCAATTTTCAGACCCCTAGAATGAAAGCCTTAAAGAACTTAGACCCAATGCTATGGACAGCTTCCACAAACCCGTCGTTGAATTCGTCCACATCGCCGCCTAGACAATCGAAACGGTTTTGGAGTTCCAGCTGAAAGCTCTCGGGGTTTTGGATTTGGACTGCTGCTGGACGGAGCGTGGACTTCATCAGTCGAGAGCGCTCTAGCTTGACGCATATATTCAATGTGCCTCTTACCAAACGATGATCACTCCCGGTTTTAACCGTATTGATCACAGAGACATAATTGAATATATGCCTCTTCGTCGACATGATGAAGTCAATCTCGTTTTTTGTTGCACCGTCGGGACTCATCCAGGTCCACTTCCTGTGCTCGCGTTTCTTGAACAAGGAGTTCATCATGTAGAGTCCCTCTTTCTCCAAGAAACCAGCCAGTAGTTGGCCCCGGTGGTTCCGACTTCCAACTCCAAATTGCCCCACTCTCGGCTCTTCGCCGTCTCTCTTTCCCAGTTTCGCGTTGAAACCCCCATAACAACGGTGAAGTAGGTTTTGGAACTATGCATGACCTTTGATATATCCTCATACATAGCCTCCACCTCGTCGTCGGAGTGTGCCGAGGTCGGCGCGTACACCTGTATGACCGTCAACGAGTACCTCTTGGCTACTCTGAGTATAAGGTACGCCACCCTAGCCGACACACTCTCGATCTTCACCACGTTGTTCACGAGGGATTTGTGGAAGATAAACCCGAGGAGGTGTCCCTGGGACTGTTGGTCGCCCTCCCGGAAATAGAGCATGTTGCCGGACTTCAGGGTTATCGTGTCCTCCCCCTCTCTTCGGACTTCAGATAACCCTACGATATCCCAACGCAACTTGCTCAATCCTTCCTCCAGTTCCGCTATCTTTTCGTCGGTCCGCGGTGTTCGTGTGTTGTATGTTGCCAGGGCCAGAAGTTGTCGGTGGTGGTAGCCGGATCTTAACCGGAGATTCTTCGCACCCCTGACCCCGCTAGTACCCTGGCCGCTACCAGAACCAGGGTACCGGGGGTCGCCGGAACCTCGGGGCCGTGGCCTGTTTGTGTATGTCATGAGGGGTAATTGCCATAATCGCCACGCTTGGCATGCGGGTTGGCGATCGCAGTATCTCCACCGCACTCCAGGGATGCTGCTGCCCATCCTCCGGTGGTCTTGGTCGTAGTTTTAGGACATACCCGGGTCCAAGTAGAATATATTATTATTATTATTTTCTTGTTTACTACTACTAGTTTACATACCAAATTTCAGCTTTTTAGGACTCCAGGAAGTACCCAAAGAATTTTGATGATCATCACCATCAGTAAGTCCGTGATGAAATCGTTTTTTTTAGATGGCAATAAAATCTAAATAAATTATAAAAGCCACGCAATTGAAACCTCATATGTTTTATAAGTCTACTATTGACATTATACCCTGATACTTTTGTTCATCTGGTGTAATGCAAACCCAAGTTATGAGGGTTCAAAAAATGACAAAGCGCTTCGAGAAAAGGCATGTAGTGCCCTTACGCTTCGCTTGGCTCATCTTGGAGGGAGCACTACCGTGCCTCCAGATACTATGTCATGTCGGACTGATTGGAATTACGCACTTATTGGCGACAGATTTGTATACTAGGCTTGTGATTGCGGCCTATCGAATTGGACCGATTTATGTAGGCGTAAGTAACATATCACCAATAAAAAAATATATTAAAATTAACGTTGTTTAGTAACTTCTATAATATACATTAATTCTATAATAAGATACCATAAGTAGTTATTAAGATATTTAGCGATGAGGCAGACAGACAGACAGGCCTTAAAATAGCGCTATTTCCGCATATTGTTATGACTCATAACGCTACTTTGTCTATAAAACGCTTAACTAAAAACGATATTTGGCGCGCATTTATAGCGGTATTCATTATATCGTTATAAATAAAGAGCAATAAATTATATATATACTAGATGAAAGCCCGGCTTCACTCGGGTGAAATAAATAAGAAATAAATAAACAAAACATTTATTCGTGACAGTTATGCAAACGACGAAAGAAATAGTGTACAAAAATGTATAAAATAAAAACATTACAACAACGGATTATGATGAAACTTCGAATCGTATAGAAATATAGTCTGTAGTCTGGATTGGGAATAAAAGTATGCAATGGAATTATATGGAATTGGGAGTAAAAGATTACGCAAACGACGTCACGGGCAAAGGCTAGTATCTTTGCAAGTTAATCCTAAGCATTTTTATAAGGGTAGTATTTAAAGGCACATAAAAAATTTGACACCGTAATCAGTACTGATTTGTATAGCTAAAATACTAATCGTTCATTAAAATTCAATTCAGATGTGCATTGTTAAATATTGATGTGCCAGTCAGTATTTTTGGTGCGAAGTCAGAGCTGCTAACGCGAAAAACAAATGAAGTTCGTGTATCTCCCTCTCTGTCGCACTTGCAAATTCGAGCGACACAGAGGGAAACACACGATGTTCGTTCGTTTTCGTTTCGCGATAGCAGCTCTCTATTCTCCGCCGAATTCTATTTAGTGAGGCCCTTTACACTCAATATTATCGCGATTTTTAAAATTGTATGGAGTCTGTTAAACGCTTAATACTATCACAATACTGGTGTGTCAATACTATCGTGGTTTTCAAAATCGTATGGATTTTTCTTCAATATTCATTGCACGTGATACGGATCGTGATATGAGTATATCGCGTGATAATAATAACCATGTAACAGGCCCCTATGGATGTTGCTTCAATATTCAGTGTTTCACGTGATAATAATAACAGTTGGTAATATTTTCTCCAATTAATGGAAGCTATTTAACAACTTGTTCCGTTTTGCCAAAGGTATTTATTTCACATTCCGATACGCGCACCATCCAGGAATAGGAGCCGTCAGACCAGAGGGCCTACCACGATCTGAAAACGAAGTATTTCCCTCTCCGCGCTCGAATATGCAAGTGCGACAGAGAGGCATATATATTTAGTTTTCGGTTGGTAGCACCTTAGTCCAAACGTGGCGGACGGTCGAAGAAAGTCAAAGAACATTCCGTGTGTTGTCTGTCACACATATAATTTTTTAGCTTCCCATCGACCTATAAACTTGAAATTAAGTGATAATGTTTATTATGAAGTATATTTTACCAAAAATATCAATATATTGATAAATCACATTTGTTTTTTAGTTGTACGGAACCCTCAGTGTGCGACTCCGACGCACTTGGCTGGTTTTTATTACATTTTGAATTTTATTTCTCTTATAGTAAAATACCCTATTCGTTTTAAAGTTGACGCCTGAGGGCCTACCGCGAACCAAAAACGAACTATCTTCCTCTCTGTCGTTCGAATATACATGTGCGAGAGAGGCAGATACTTCGTTTTCGGTTCGCAGTAGCGCCTCTAACGTCCGAGCGCGGCGAACGGCATGAGCTGAGGGTCTACTCCGAAATTCAAAATCCTAACTTCGTATGGTGCCGTCCCTTTCACTCTCCTGTCATAGACTATATGAGTGAAAGGGACGGCACCATACGAAGTTCGGATTTCGAATTTCGGAGTAGTCCCCCAGTACCACTAAGTTATAAGATAGAGCGAGATAGGGATAGAATTTTGTTAGACGTTTAAAAGTCATAAGTCACCTAGTAGTTTGTCACAAACAAAATAGAGACGCAGCTTTAAGATGGCGGACAGACTCAGCAAACATTCAAGTGGTGTCCTTTACACGATTAATATTATCACAATACTGGGGTGTCAATATTATCGCAGTTTTCAAATTTGTATGGATTCTGCTTTAATATTCACGTGATACTTATCGTGATATGCATCCATGTAATAGGCCCCATACATTCGCTTTGAAGGCGGTTGTTGTGACAATCAGTCTAGCTAGCACGATAGATTATACCGTTACGTTTTATGTGACGTTTTAATACAATTCGCCTTCGCCCATATAACGTGACGGTATAAGTTATCGTGCTAGCTAGGCTGATAGGTGTATAGAACGCTTGAAAACTACAAAAACAAAACGCTGCAGACGCGGCTAGCCGAATCCACACAATGGGCGATGATGGCCCATCACCCAGAACGCAGCCCAGCAACCTGGCCAACATACCGGACGCAAAAATAGTTCACGATTTTCGAACGTAGCCGACACTGTCAACCAACAAATTTAATATAGCAATATAGTCTGTGGGCAATATGGCCGACGTTTCGTCATCAAATTAACACTTTTAAATGCAAAATACGCGACAATCCGAATTTTGCGGATACATATGTTCAACTCAAAAATCGTTATTTTTATACGTTCTTCAATTTGAGACCGGTCTCGTTCGGGTCTACCGTACCCCTGCACGAAATTATTAATATAGATATATATATATATAGCGATATTATGTAAAGCGCTATAATAACGTTATAGGCTATCTCTGTCTTATACACAGTCTCGCCCTTTCGTGCGCTGTGACTTGTACGTCAAACTCGAGCACGTCATTGTCGCCACCGCCACTATCTTAAAGGAATACCTATTTAAACGATATTATAACGTTATTATAACATTATCATATAAGGTTATGATTTTTATTTGGTTATGATATGAAGAATATTGATTATGATTATAACGTCTAATATATCGTTATGAAGAATATTGATTATGATTATAACAAAACTTTAAACACTAAAGAACTATATCGTTATAATATCGCTTATTTTCATAACGTTTTAAAGTCCTGCAGACACAGTGGCACCATAAGGGTTCCTTTCCTACCTCTTTGGTATGGAACCCTAAAAATAATAAGCCTACGATCTAAACCAGGAAGGAAACGTCACGAAGGTTATTATGGAGAATTGGCCATTAATGTGTCCTCTTTACATTATTTAATAATCAGGATGAGAGATTTTAATGATATTCACTGAGCGTAAATTGGAATAGAACATTATTATTTTATAGGAACTAACAAAGTTTAATAATTCTAGGACTTACTTGGTAAGAGTGAACAGTGTTAACTACATTAGGATCCATTGAAAATGTCTGCAGATTCTGTTGCCACAAGTTAGCAGGAGAAAGCAACAAGCAGGTGTATTCAGGCAGCACTCGATCCGAACTTGCTTTATTATTTTGCTGTTTGATGCCTCCTATTTGGTAGCAGTACTGGGATAAACTGCCTTTACTAAAACATACATGTCATGTCATTATTTCTTAGCTTTACATCATAACACAGAAGAAGAATCAGATAGGGGCTGACATAAAAAAAAACTGGACAAGTGCAAGTTCAACTCGCTTGGAGAGAGTTCGGTACGAAATTTTCCATGGTACTGTAAAAACAATACACGTCTTATAGGTGTTTCTGTAATCTATAGGTAAAGAACTATTTTCAATAATTTTTAAAAAAAATCTAGCCCCATTAGTTTTAAAGATGCAGGCAAGGGTAAAATTTCGCCTATTTTAGCTCTTTCATTTGATATGACTGTGTAAAATGATAAAGCTTGCTAGATTTTTTTCTTAATTTTCTTATAAACCCCCACAATTTTCCAATAGTTTAGGAGCAAATCAGCTGTAACGGATGGATAGATAAACAGACAGACGGACACACATGTTATCCTATATGGGCTCCGTTTTTTCCTTGAGATATGGAACCATAAAAAATATCCACACTAAAAAGGCAAAGGTCAAGATGTAAGTGTGTTTGTTGTAGACTTCATCGTCATTTTATGCAAATAGGAACATTATATTCCGTTTATTCTTATTTACTACTTATGAATTGCTTTTGAGTGACCCCAATGACTGGAATACCAAAATAACATTGTCATCTACAGTCAATGTATTATAAAAGAAAGAGAATTTATAAATGAAGATAAATCAAAACAAACCAAATGTGCTATGCCCGTTGATTACTTTTATATGAAAAATAAACATAAAAATAACATTAATTCAGCTTTGGTTTAGGTAAGTCTACTTGAGAAAAAGAATGAACCAAAACAGTGATGAAGAATACAAATATGTCTCAGGCCTAACGTAGTGTGAGGACTACTATCTGTTCCAATGGATCTACTGTAATTATTTATCTTTATAAGCTGTATTTATGACTTGTTGTAGTTCTGTTTAGTAAATAAAGAAATTTGTATTTATAGAATGTGTGTATTTCAACTTATCCTGTCAACCGAATGACATTCAACCACAGAACAATACATAACAAGGGGTTAAGTGTGTCCGTAACTACTATGCTCAATGGAAAAAGAAATAAGTACTTACGTTTCTGGATCCTCATGATTTTTTATTGTTTCTAGCAATCTAAACACTTCTTGTAGAGGGGCTCTGAATGCATCCCACATGCGCAGGTTGCTAGTCCATGGAGACACACCTACATTTAAACCATAATTGATATAGCTATTGCAATTAATCTGTACCCCAGCTGTTATGATTAGATTATCTGAATATGATGCATGAGCATGCAGTAATAAATAAGATATCCTAACTAAATACCTGGTGTATTTATTAATCAAGTTTAGTATTATGTTGAGTATTTAATTGGGATATCTTATAAGATAAGAATAATAGATATTCAGTCCCTGATTTGCACATGTTGATGCAAGTTAATATAAATTATACTCACCAATTTTCAATATAATTTGCTGCACATAAAGTAGGGGTTTGTCTTTGGCCCATATGTATGGTAGTTTTTGTGTCTCATTAAACAGCATTTCCAAAGTAAAAGGTGGATCTGGAATTAAACCCAGATAAGTTTTGTTTTATGGTGATTTTCATAATCAAGAATCTTAATGTGATTATAAATAACATCCATATTTATAAATAAATAAATATAAATATTGGGGGACAAATCGACCTAACCCCAAACTAAGCAAAGCTTGTGCTATGTATACTTAACTAGATGACAACATACATACTTATATAGATAAATACATAGGAAACATCCAAGACTCAGAAACAATATTGTCCTGACCAGGATTCAAACCCGGGACCTTGGGCTTCATAGGCAGGGTCACTACCAACTAAGTCAAAGTGGTCGTTCATTTTCAGTAGTATAGCCAAGATGGTTTTTTTATATCCTTTTTCATGTGTTTTGTATGATCTATGTCAGATGGACATTCTTGGGCTGATAAGGTGGTGGTGTTGTTTAAAATTATTTTATGAACAAACCTTCTGGCAGACAGTTGCTAGTATTGCAATTTCCTTTACTGAACTCCATAGCATCCAGTAATGGCAAATGAACCACTGTTGGTATGTTTCCAGGCAGAGGTACATTTAGCAATGGGTAACTAAAATAAAAAATATACATTTTGAGTCAAGTCACAGACAAATATTACACATTTGGTAATTAAGTACAATCAATTTCAATATAAGTACTCACCAACAGAATAATACGATTGAGAGTGCAAAACCTATAACTGCAATGGGATATGATGAACAAAACAAACCATATGTGTAGTAAATTTGTGCTACACGCTCAGGTAAGGTGCTCCCTGCCATAGTGAGCCTGTCCGACTGAACACGAGGAGTGTGTTCAAGAATACTTAACAATAATATAAGTCCAGGTTAATGGGATATTTATCTTGGCAATCGGATTTCCACAACCGTACAACTCAATGATGATCGCATCTCTTGATGTAATAACGTCAATTACTTCAGAGTTTTGCATCATGCATTTACATGCCGCCCTCTAAGTATTTTTCTTTGAAATATTACGGCTTTGTATTGCACCAACCGACCGACCACGCAATTTTGACAGTACTATACTATTGACACTTCACGACAAAACAATCCATTACAAATTAACACAACGTGAGATGCCTCTCAATAACTTTAAATACCAGAAAAAATATTAATGAATGGTCGTCTAAATATATTTATAAAATGAAATGTGTAAAACACATAAAAGCCTTTCATGGCATAAGTTCCAAAATATATTTGACATGTTGGTATTTTTTGACGTTAATTTTTTTTTCTGTTCCTTGGCTCTCAGAGTTCAGACTAGTAATCATACAGCCAAATGGCTTAAGTCTGTCACAAACTGGGGCGGCCTGCGGTGGCGGCCAGTTGTAAGTATGAAGCCGGGTTCCCAGCGCCATGTTTTCCGTGTTTTCACACATCAAACATGTTTTTCGAACAGAAAATAGGCGTGGCCTCGATGTTTTTTGTTTTACGAACACTCAAACATGTTTTCCGCTCCAGATGGATAACATACCCCGCGTTCGTCTGTGGGGGGAGTTGCGTGTTTATATCTGTGGTTTTTACTCTGTGATTCCTTTGACACCTATCATCCGGATACAATAGACGTCAAAGATGACATAAATAGTACTGAAATGACAGCTGTCAAATGAAGATATGACAAACCTCGTAGACCGCAAAATGTTTGGCAAACAAAAACATTATTCATTCACTCAAAAGTCGCAATGGACGGGCAGTTGTAACAAACATGTTTTCCTAACATGTTTTGAAAACATGTTTTGTTAGAATTTTGGCGCTGTGGACTCGGCTTGAGAATTATGGACTATAGACGAGGCCAATCATTGAGACAATCCAGTAAGCCAGCAAATTAGAAATCGTTCTATTACAAAGGATTGGCTTCATCAATTGGCTATGTGCGAAGTAGGTGGTGGGGGTAAGCTAGGCGATCGTAGCGCACACCATGGCAGAAAAGTGTACTTACCGGGGACCACTGTCAAATTTACTTTCACGTTTTCTATTGGTTTCTTAACGGTTTCCTACGATTCGTGTCGTTTGTATGTATTTATTTATTCTCTTATTTTTTTCAGTAAAATTTCCAATACGGGGTCTTTCTCGTTTACTAAAGTAAATCAAATATTCATGTGTCATTATTTGACATCTCTAAATTTTGACATTGTCTCGGGACCTTTGACGTTTGACGTTTCAGACATGCACATAGCCAATAGCTTGAAGACAATCCAATGCAGTGGACTGTCTCTATTTACACGATGCCAATATTGGATTGGCTCACTGGATTGTCTCAATAATTGGCCTCGTCTAAATGGTCCATTAAGGCCGCGTGTGTCTGAATGATTGTTAGGATTGTCATAGGCTGGGTTGCAGCGACTTACGAACACAGACCGATCAACGTTAAATATGGCGCCGGCAGCTGTCATCCCATAGAAACTTGTCAAACTTTCCATACATTCAATCAATCAATCAATCTTTGTGTTTTATGGCCCCATCGATATTGTCGATGATTCCGCCAACGTCAAGGTTTAAAAAGGCACGTGTTTATTAAGAATTTGACCGGTGACTTCAGATTGCCAGGTTCACTTAGAAGAGTATCTAAAACAAAGGACTTTTCCATACATTCAAATTTTAACGAAAAAAGCTTACGATTACAGATGGTTTGGTGCAACCCAGCCATAGTGTACAACTGGTCGCCACCGCAGGCCGTGCCTGTGTGTGACACGCTTTATACTTTTTGTGTTTACATGTTCCTTTGTGGTGAAAGCAGCGCAAAAGGAGCACTTTACACGATTAATAAATTTACAATACTGGGGAGTCAAAATTTCATTAGGGCCCTTTAGACGATTAATATTATCACAATACTGGATTGTCAATATTATCGTGGTTTTCAAAATTGTATGGATTTTGCTTAAATTTTCATCAATAGACACGTGATACGGACCATGATATGAGTGAATCGCGTGATAATAATAAGCGTGTAAACGGCCCCATTTAGCTTCAATAATGAGTTAATAATAATATTTTAGCCTTTTAGCAGGAATGCTACCAATATTAGTAAGAATGAAGTATATTGTAAAGCCGATTTTTATGTACGGTTTTCTAACTTATTTAAGATGATTAATTATATGGGTGTAGATAAATTAAATGGATACTTCTTACGTTGCCTACCTATTTATTTTAGTCACTAAATATAACGATCATCAATGTAAAATTAATCATCAAACTTAGAATCAGCATCTAAATATCAATGCGTAATGCTTTAGTATTTGGTTGATAACTTTATTGTCATTTGAGTTTTTGCCAATTTTTACGACATTGTTAACAAAACATTTATGATATTAAATAATTACTGATTTTTACCATCACTTGATGGTTAGTATCAGTAATTATTTAATATCAATCGGCGTTTTTGTCTTCGGTTCATAGCTCGGCAAATCTCATAGGTAAAATCCTTAGGGCTCTCCCTGTAAACTATGAGATTACCGGCTTGACGGATGCCAAAAACGCCTGGTCCAATGCTTGCCCGGGTAAGGATTTCCCCCAAAATTTAAAATCTCAAAGGGCCTGGGACGATACCCTTTCCAAACTTAGTTTTGACTCTCTCTTAAACTGCAGCACGGGTTCCGATCGCGCCAGAATCTTGGCGGCGGGGACTAAAGAGGCCGGGTCCTGGTTACATGCCTTCCCATCTGTTCATACCGGGACCTTTCTGGAGCCCACACCCTGCGCATAGCTACCTGTCTGCGGCTTGGAGTCCGGGTATGTGCTCCACACACATGCCCTTGCGGCATTGAGGTTGATGCACTGGGGCATCACGGACTATCGTGCCAAAAGAGCGCGGGCCGCTTCTCCAGACACGCCGCTCTCAATGACATCCTACGCCGCTCTCTTGCCAGCGTCAATGTGCCGGTTCTCTTGGAGCCACCCGGCATCATAGGGACGATGGCAGGAGACCGGATGGGATGTCATTAGTTCCGTGGAAGATGGGTAGGGTGCTTGTGTGGGACGCCACCTGTGTCGACACATTGGCCCCTTCCCATCTTCACGGAACATCCATCAGAGCTGGTTCGGCTGCGGCGGCGGCCGAAAAGTCAAAAACGAACAAGTATAGTGGTCTAGGCGCCGAATACTGTTTTGTACCGTCGGCGTCGAGACCCTCGGTCCGTGGGGTCCCGGTGCCCAAGAACTCTTCAAAGAGTTGTCAAAAAGGCTGGCTGATACCACCGGAGACCGTAGAGCTGGCAGCTTCCTCGCTCAACGCATCAGTATTGCAATTCAGCGAGGAAATGCTGCCAGCATCTTCGGAACCATGCCTCGGGGCGACCCTTTATTATAGCTTTAATTTATTTTGATTAGTTTTAGTTCTTAGTTACGTTTTTTGTTTTATCCATATGTAATTATATAACCTCTAATTGTGTACATTTAATAAGTAGGTTCTGGACATACTAAATTGCCGAATAGAAATAAAGTAGTGAAAAAGAAAACATTTTTTGGGTACAATACAAAAATACAACACAACAAAAATCATTGATCTCAGCGGTGTGCTGGCGCGATTACCAGCGCTGATCTTCCGAATGGTTGGAAATATTGGCTGGAATTCGAATAAAGTACATTACTGCAGAGGCCGTGAAGTAAGGAGGATTGCTGGACGAGTTTGGGATAAAACGAGTCCTGCAATCCCTGTTCCGGCCGAGGATTGTATAGTACTGTTCTCAAACATGTTAGAAAAAAAACTACAATGTAAAAAAAACTAAAAAATACAAAACGTCCAAAAATAGCAAAGCATCACGAGAAATAACGGATATTAAATAAAACCACGAAAAATGCTACAAAATACAAGCACCATTTAAAAAAACACGAAAGAACTAAAAAACACCAAAAAAACACGTAAAAACTAAAAAATACCAAAAAACATGGAAAAACAAAAAAATGTCTAAAAGTACAAAAAATACGAAAAAACATAAAAGTCCAAAAATATCAAAAACACAAAAAACGCTAAAAAATAACACGAAATCCCAAAAAAATATATATAAATACTCGAAAAATTCGAAAAAAAAAACAACAAAATACAAGAATGATAAAAAAACCGGAAAAACCTAAAAATAATACCAATTTACATAACAAATTAAAAAAAAATATACAAATCGTGGCGGTTGGCTCTATGTAATATTTCCTTTGTCAGTTGATTTTAGTATGCAAATTTAAAAAGTTAGAGCAGCGGACAATAATGTTAGTTTCATACAATCTCCATACATAGGGAGCCATAAACAGGTAACTTCATGTCCTCTTTTCGTGACATTAATGCATACATTTAGGCGCATGTTTGAGAAAATTCATTTTTTTCCATTTCTTTTTAACCCCCGACGTGGAACACAAATGAGGGGTGTTATACTATAACTGTTATAAGTGTGTACTAGCGTTAGCCCGCGTACCTACTAAGCGTAATTTTTAACCACCTACAAAAAAGAGGTTCTCTGTTTGACCTGTATGTATGTATGCACGTATGTAGGTATGTATGTTTGTCCACGATTATCTCGCGTTTGGCTGAACCGATTTAGATGCGGTTTCCAAAAAAATAGTTGTTACATTCTGGGGGTTTCGGTAAACGAGGTTTGGTGATTGTGATTTATTAACAAATGAACAGATGAAAAGTCAGTATATATTGTGAGAACCGGCAAACTGTTGAATTTAATTTGATTTTGGCAAAAATAAGGATCGAAAACTATTATCATACATTTCCGAGAGGCCGAAGGGGAAAGGGCCGATGAAATAAAAGCATGTCTTCAATGGCCCTTAGTAAAAGTATCTGTGTACTACAGTAACACAAATAGAAGGTCTGATAAAGACCAAGCAGCGGTAAAATAATTTTGAAAGAAAAAAAAAACCGACTTAAATGGGGGAGGCCGGTGAAAAATTATTATACTTAGATGGTGGACTCTTAGATTCTATACATAAAATAAAAATGGCTATAAGTGTGTTTATAAAGGTAGAAGACTAAGTACCCTCAATTCCTCATGGAATCCTCCATCAGAAATCAAGCTTGACAAAAATATGTCTTGAAAACCTAGCTTGCTTGACAAACAAAACGAAAAGAAGAAATCGCCAAACGTGAACTACGCGTGTTTGAAGAGTTCCATTATGATCATCATCAGCAGTTCCACTTCATCAAATGTCACTTTTTTGAATGAAAATGCTTGATAAGTTTATGAAAATACTAAAATCTCTATTTGTGTGCCTTTCACATTTGAGGAGTTCCCTCGATTTCTAATGGATCCCATCATCAGAACTAGAGCATGACAAAAATTAATCGTGAATTTAGAACTTATTTAACAAACACAGCTAGAAGGACAAATCGCCAAACGTGAACTTTTCGTCGCTAAAGAGTTCTGTTCTGATCATCATCAGCAGTTCCACTTCATCTAATGTCAAATTTTTGTATGAAAATGCTCGATTTGTTGATAAAAACACAAAAATCACTATATATTTGCCTTTAAAATTTGAGGAGTTCCCTCAATTCCTCATGGATCCATCATCAAAAATCGAGCATGACAAAAAATAATCATGAAAATAGAACTTGCATAACAAACCACAGCCAAGAGCACAAATCGCCAGACGTGAACTTTTCGTCGTTGAAGAGTTCTGTTCTGATCATCATCAGCAGTTCCACTTCATCAAATGTCACATTTTTGTATGGAAATGCTCGATTTGTTGAGAAAAACACAAAAATCACTATATGTATACATGTAAGATTTGAGGAGTTCCTCAATTCCTCATGGATCCCAACATCAGAACTGCGTTTGGACAAAAACGGGACCAAATAAAAAAAAAACAATATCGGTTAAGAAATGACGAAAAAAAAACACACCCGAATTGATAACCTCCTCGTCGGTTAAAAAGAGCATAAACTCTGGTCCTTAGAAGTACAAGAATACGGCTAATTCAATATCACGTGTAACCCTTATTTTTCCTAAAATTAAATTTAATAGTAGGATTTGCCAGTCTATTCGCACTCCTTACTATTTGCTCGTATACTGACTTTTATTCATCTGTTAATGAATCATAGTTATTCCTGACTAACCTCTCTAAAGCTATCAAGCTATCACATCATACCCAAAAATCTGTTAGGATACGCGGAGCTCGGGTATAAGGGTCTCTTTTTGCTTTTGAGGTAAGTACGGCTCAAAAGCAAAAAGAGACCCTTATTCCCAATTCACGCGTGGCTTTCTGTCAGTCTGTCTGTTACAACCGATTTGCTTTAAAACTACTGGATCGATTGAATTGCAATTTGGCACAAACTATCAAGCTTTAGGAAACTCACGGCACTTGCATTTTGCTGCGAGCGTGAAAACGACTTTTCCGGCTTGAAACCTGTGAGAAAAATGCAATTTTGCTGCGAGCGTAAGAAAAACTAACTTTTTAATTTTTAATATCGTAGGTTAGTTTAAGTAACTTCATTCTCTCTATCACTATTCCTTTGTGTTATATGGTCTCGCCGCTGAGGTGAAAAGTTGTTTGTATCACACGAGAGCAAATATATTTGCATCTCGTGTCTTTGAGTCCCTCGCTACGCTCAAGATTCTAATTTTGAAAAAAATCTAATTATAGAATCTTTCGCTTGCTCGGAACTCAACATTAACACTCGAAGTAAAAATTTACTTTGCTCTCTTGTTGAACAAATAACTATTTTTTTACAATCCGTCATGTATGGAGATATCGATTTTGAACGAAATCTGGACGGGAAAAAAGAAAATCAATGTGGCGCCACTTTCACAAATTTTACCACGGATTCGTATTAAGAGACCTCTCGGACACTTAGATATCGATTTTGAACGAAATTGGGAAGGAAATGAAGAAAATCAATATGGCTGCTACTTTTTCCAAATTTTATCTCGGATTCGTATTAAAAGACCTCTCGAACGCTCAGATAGCGATTTTGAACTAAATCGGGACGGAAACAAAGAAAATCAATATGGCAGCCACTTTTTCCAAATTTTACCTCGGATCTAGACACGCGGCAGCGTGTTCAGCCAAGTTCACCCCAGGAACTGGTGGACAGCAGCCGTGTGTTATTTTACACGAACCGTTTGGAGCCACTTTTGACCCCCAATAACTCCAAATCTATGTAACATAAAAAAAATGAAATTTGGTACATGTATTAAGATCCTTGAGAACAACTAGAACCCCAAATTTTATAAATATAGGTTTAATAGTTATTGAGATATTAAATTCCAAAAAAAGGCATTTTTACCACTGACTGACTGACTGACTAGTAATCAAAAACCTAACCCACTTCCGGATGACCTACAAAGCTGAAATTTGGCATGCAGCTTGGTAATCATGTGTATACACCAGAAAAAAATCAGAAAACAGTGATTTTATTATAAAGTTTATTATTATTATTATTTATGCTAGTTACCTCAGAACTCCGCCATTTATTAACCGTTTGGAAAATTCTTTTTTTGTTTGTAACAGTATACTTCCGGGGTGGTCCCATTGTCATCGGATCATAATCTGATCATAGGGTCCTGGAGAAATCAAGGGAACTCTTTAAATATTTTAGGTGCACGTATAGCGGTTTGGGTATTTTGTATAGTACTCGTGCATTCGCTCTGGGAAAGCACCATTGGATGAAGTTTGACAAAAAATAATGATATCCCATAAAAAACATAAATGTGAAAATGGCAGCCAAGTTCATCGACAAAAGAATTGAGATCTAAATGGGCGCCAAGTTACGTAGATTATCTGAAAAATTGCCAAGTTTGGCACTAGATAGTTTACAGTAAAACTAATTTACTGCGGCTTAATGCATTTTGAGCTTTAACTCCGAGATATCTGAGCGTCCGAGAGATCTCTCTCGGACGCTCAGATATCGATTTTGAATCGGGACGGAAACGAAGAAAAGCAATATGGCCGCCACTTTTTCCAAATTTTACCTCGGAGTCACATTAGGGGCTTAGAGCATACATAACTGGAGTAGCCATTAGTATACTTACCCCACTGCCAAAAAATAGGCACAATGTGCAAAAAATTTAATAAAACTACTTCATTAATCGATTATAAGTCAGTCTCGAAATCGTTTTCGGCGTGTGAAGAGCTCCATGAAAGTACCTTTATCTGCTGCTTAGGGTAATAAAACGTTGAACTTTATCAAATTTACAAAAAGATTGATGATAATTTCACATACTGTAAGCATATTTTTGCTTTATTTATAATTTTATGCGCAATTCAAGTTTTATTTCAAATCGCAAATCGAGCATCGATTATAAAATCGATTTAAAAACATTCGTGCTTGACCATTAGGGCTAGCTATTTGAAACGTCACTTTGACGTCACCGTATTTAAAGAAATAAGGACTACTGCTTATGAGAATTTCTTTGAAACATGTTCTTTATCGACTTTGGTCAATTTGGCCATCCTATAGTAACCCAATATTGGATCTAACGAAACGAAAACAAGGTCGAATTTTATTGCTCAACTTTAGTAATTTGAATGTGCGTGAGTTGATTGTTTTAGTGTGGGTGCGTAGTTTATTTTATATGTGTGTTACCTCGCCCCTCGCAAAATTTGGCACAATATTTTGTTTGGTAAGATGCGCTGATGGCTACTCCAGTTATGTTTGCTCTAAGATTAGGGGACCTCTCGGACGCTCGGATATCGATTTTGAAGGAAATCAGGACGGAAATGAAGAAAATCAATATGGCCGTTACTTTATTCAAAGTTTACCTCGGATTCCTATTAAGAGTCCTCTCGGACGCTCAAATATCGATTTTTGTCGAAATCGTATCGGACTGCACTGATTAATAAAACCACTTACAATACATTGATTAAAAAAGGTCGTATCTTCATAGGGAACTTCTTTCTTTCTTTTTTTCTTTCACTTCTTGCAACTTTAGACATTATAAGGAACCTACGTGCCAAATTTGGCATCTCTCGAACCAGCAGTTTGGGCTGTGCATTGATATGTCACTCACTCAGTCAGTCAGTTTCTTCTTGCAATTTGACACAAACATTTAAAAGTTTTCATGTTCGCAATATTAAATTTCAAAATAAATGCCATTTTCGTAATTAACGACCCGAAAAACGATAAAAACGACACCCATATTAATATTTAGACATTCCAACCCCCTCGCACCCCAAAAGAAGGGATGGTTTTTTTCGTCCTCCACATGGGATTTTAAAATCATTGTTGTTTTCGTAATCAGCGACCCAATAAACCATAGAAACAATACCCATATCGATGTTCAGAAATGTGGTGACATTTCCCCCATTTAGGGGTTAATTTCTCAAAAAACCTGAAAAACGTGTTTACTCATATATTGTTAGAAATACTCCTGTGAAGTTTCGAATAAAATAGTCCAACTAATCTTAATTCCCCATACAAACTTCGGACCCCCATTTCACCCCCTTAGGGGTTAAATTTTGAAAAATCCTTTCTTAATGCACCTCTAGAGCTAATATCGAACCTACGTACTAAATTTGAAATCTCTAGAACCAGCAGTTTGGGCTGTGCGTTGATATGTCACTTACTCAATCAGTCAGTTATTTCTTGCAACAACTTTCAAAAGTTTTCATGTCCACAATATTAAATTTAAAAATCGATGCCATTTTTGTAATTAACGTCCCAAAACCATAAAAACGACACCCATATTAATATTTAGACATTTCATCCCCCTCGCACCCCATCAGGGGGGACGGTATTTCACGTCCTACAGGTGGGATTTTAAAATAATTGTTGTTTTCGTTTTCAGCGACCCGATAAATCATAAAAACAATACCCATGTCGATTTTCAGAATTTGTCACCACATTTCCTCCTTTTAGTTCCCCATTTATCGTTAGAAATATTCGTGTGAAGTTTCGAGTAAAATAGTCCAACTAATCTTGTTTCCCCATACAAACTTCGGCCCCTCATTTCATAGTGCACCCCTAGACCTTATAAGGAACCTACGTGCCAAATTTGGAATCTCTAGGACCAGCGGTTTGGGCTGTGCGTTGATATGTCAGTCAGTCAGTGAGTCAGTCAGTTTCTTCTTTTATATATTTAGAAGATGTGTCATGTGTATCTATCTGTGCATGTGTTTTGTCTGTCTGTAGCATCGTAGCTCGATTTCAGGGCGGTTTTATATTTGAAAGCATGTTTACCAGCGATGGTTCTTCGACATGTTTTATCAGAATCGGTTCAGCGGTTTGTGAGATATTGAACTTTGAAATGACATTGTTTTCAACTTTTTTAAGTTGTCAGTTACTTTAATAATAATTGGTATATTGGAGCTAGTCCCTCTTACAAATAAAGACGAGTACTACAGTCGCTCGACATCTATCGGATATTCCTTTCAATTCGTACGTATATCTACGTAGCAAGAAGTGTAGTGCAAGGAAAAGGGTAGCGTGTGGCATTAACTTTTCGCTAGCTTGCCAGCCAACATTGGCCCACGTTTTACTACTAGAGTGCGCTAGTCGCGTTCGTAAACATGATTGCAAAATAAAATGGAACTTTTAGCCTAGTTGCTAGTGCCACTGCCTCCGAAGCTAGAGGTCTCGGGTTCGAAAGCCGGCCAGGGAATTATTTGTACATTTAACACGGATATTGGTTCTTAGTCCAGGGTCATTGTGGGACTCTTTGGGGGACGTCTATGTCCGGCAGTGGACGTCCTTTGGCTGACATGATGATGACGATGAATAGGTTAAAATAAATCATTTTTAAGAAAGAAACTTGAAACTTCCCTAATAGAGAAGAGAATATAATATTTATATTGGGGGACAATCTTACACAAATCGACCTAGTCCCAAACGCTTTTCTTGCTTGTACTATGGGTGCCAGACGACGATATACTTACTTATGTAGATAAATACATACTTAAATACATAGAAAACATCCAAGACCCAGGAACAAATATCCGTGCGAAATGCACAAATAATGCCCTGGCCGGGCTTCGAACCCGGGACCTCTAGCTTCAGAGGCAGTGTCACTACCAACTAAGCTAAACAGATCGACAAAGAAGAGAACTATTTCAGAATTTATGAAATACGCGCTCTTTATTTAACTATGTGAAAATCTTGAATTTTGCTATTATTTTTGAACCGAGGACATCACACAGAGGGGAGAGAGAGTGAGATTATTCCGGTTGATTCCGGTTCTTGCAAAAATAATAAGATAATAGTGCATTGTATCTAAAACCTGTACGATTGATATTCCGAAAAGATACTTAAGCATTCGTAAAAATATTTTATTTAAATAAAATTTCGTCGGTCCGCTGGTAAGAGCAAGGCATATTGAATTGAATGTAATCATTCCTTAAGGGGGTGGAAGATTATGGAACGGCAATAATTAAACCTGCGTCTACAATTTGTTATACAGTCGAGTTCATAAATATATGAGCAAATCCAAGCCTTCAAAAATAAATGTACATAGTAACGTACAAATACATCTAAACAGATCTATCATTCGAAAAACTATATATACTAGCATTTGCTCGCGGCTTCGCCCGCGTACTAAGCGTAATTTCTAACCGTCTACAAAAAAGAGGTTCGTATGTTTCTCCACGATTATCTCGCGTTTGGCTGAACCGATTTAGATGCGGTCTCCAGAAAAGTAGTTGTTTCATTCTGGGGGTTTCAGTATACAAAGTTTGGTGATTGTTATTCATTAACAGATGAACAGATGAAAAGTCAGTATACATTCTGAGAACCGGTAAAACTGTTGAATTTCATTTGATTTTGGCAAAAATAAGGATCGAAAACTATTATCATACATTTCCGAGCCCGACCCGGGTATGTCCTAAAACTACGTCCAAGACCACCGGGGGATGGGCAGCAGCATCCCTGGAGTGCGGTGGAGACACTGCGATCGCCAACCCGCATGCCAAGCGTGGCGATTATGGCAATTACCCCCTACTGATAGACACAAACAGGCCACGGTCCCGAGGTTCTGGCGACCCCCGGTGCCCTGGTTCTGGTAGCGGCCAGGGTACTAGCAGGGTCAGGGGTGCAAAGAATCTCCGGTTAAGATCCGGCTACCACCACCGACGACTTCTGGCCCTGGCAACATATAACACGAGAACACTGCGGACCGACGAAAGGATAGCGGAACTGGAGGAAGGATTGAGTAAGTTGCGTTGGGATATCGTAGGGTTATCTGAAGTCCGAAGAGAGGGGGAGGACTCGATAACCCTCAAGTCCGGCAATTTGCTTTATTTCCGGGAGGGCGACCAACAGTCCCAAGGAGGTGTCGGGTTTATCGTCCACAAATCCCTCGTGAACAACGTAGTGAAGATCGAGAGTGTGTCGGCCAGGGTGGCGTACCTTATACTCAGAGTATCCAAGAGGTACTCGTTGACGGTTATACAGGTATACGCGCCGACCTCGGCACACTCCGACGACGAGGTGGAGGCTATGTATGAGGATATATCAAAAGTAATGCATAGTTCCAAAACCTACTTCACCGTTGTTATGGGGGATTTCAACGCCAAACTGGGCAAGAGAGACGGCAATGAGCTGAAAGTGGGGCAATTTGGAGTTGGAAGTCGGAACCACCGGGGCCAACTACTGGCTGGTTTCTTGGAGAAGGAGGGACTCTACATGATGAACTCCTTCTTCAAGAAATGCGAGCACAGGAAGTGGACCAGGATGAGTCCCGACGGTGCAACAAAAAACGAGATTGACTTCATATGTCGACGAAGAGGCGTATATTCAATGATGTCTCTGTGATGAATACGGTTAAAACCGGAAGTGATCATCGTCTGGTAAGAGGCACGTTGAATATATGCGTCAAGCTAGAGCGCTCTCGACTGATGAAGTCCACGCTCCGTCCAGCAGCAGTCCAAATCCAAAGCCCCGAGAGCTTTCAGCTGGAACTCCAAAACCGTATCGATTGTCTCGGCGGCGACGTGGACGAATTCAATGACGGGTTTGTGGAAGCTGTCCATAGCGTTGGGTCTAAGTTCTTTAAGGCCCAACGAACTCACAGAGCCAAAAGGCTCTCTATCTCCACTCAGAGGCTAATCGAGGAAAGGAATGAGATGATTCTTCAGTCTTTAGCCGATGCGAAATTATACAGGCAGCTCAATAAACAGATCTCTAAGTCCCTTACCCGCGATCTGCGCCAATTCAATACAAATCGTATTGAAGAGGCCATCGAACAGAATAAGGGCTCTAAAGTTTTCCCAAGAGATCTGTCTATTGGGCAGAGCCAGCTTGCCAGATTAAAAACTGAAGATGGTAGAATAGTTTCGTCCAAACCTGGGCTTCTGAGTGAGATAGAGTGCTTTTATGGACAGCTACACACGTCAATTAGCAGACCCGAAGTTGGTCTGGCGGAAGACCCAAGTGCTAGATTAACCCGGCACTATACCGAAGATATCCCGGAAATCAGCCTGTACGAGATTAGAATGGCTCTTAAGCAGCTGAAGAATAACAGGGCACCCGGTGAAGACGGAATTACAGCGGAACTTCTGAAGGCGGGTGGAAAACCGGTCCTTAGGGCCCTTCAGAAGTTGTTCGATTCCGTCTTACTGGAAGGGAGAACTCCAAAGGCATGGAACAGAGGTGTGGTGGTGCTGTTCTTCAAAAAGGGTGACAACGCCTTACTGAAGAACTACCGACCCATCTCACTTCTGAGCCATGTCTATAAGCTGTTTTCAAGAGTCATTACGAACCGTCTCGCACGCAGGCTAGATGACTTCCAGCCTCCCGAACAAGCCGGTTTCCGAAGAGGCTTTAGCACCGTAGACCACATCCATACGCTCCGTCAGGTTATACAGAAGACTGAGGAGTATAACCTGCCCCTCTGTTTAGCGTTCGTGGACTACGAGAAAGCCTTCGATTCGATTGAAACGTGGGCTGTACTACAATCTCTCCAGCGGTGCCAAGTGGACTACCGCTATATCGAAGTGCTGAAGTGTTTGTACGAGAACGCCACTATGTCAGTCCGACTCCAGGACCAGAGCTCGAAGCCTATTCCGTTGCAGCGGGGAGTCAGGCAAGGAGATGTTATTTCTCCTAAACTGTTCTCCGCTGCACTGGAGGATGTTTTCAAGACTCTGGACTGGAGAAGGCTAGGCATCAACATAAACGGCGGCCTCACTCACCTTCGGGTTGCTGACGATATAGTAGTCTTGGCTGAGACCATGGAAAATTTAAGTACAATGCTCATTGACCTCGGTAAAGCCTCCGAGCGAGTTGGTCTAACGATGAACATGGACAAGACGAAGATCATGTCAAATGCCCATGTAGCACCAACTCCCGTAACAATCGGACACTTTACGCTCGAAGTTGTAGACGATTACGTATACCTAGGACAGACTGTCCAGTTAGGTAAGTCCAACTTCGAGAAAGAGGTTAATCGTCGTATCCGACTCGGCTGGGCAGCGTTCGGGAAGCTACGGCACATCTTTTCGTCCAATATCCCGCAGTGTCTCAAGACGAAAGTCTTTGACCAGTGTGTGTTGCCAGTGATGACATATGGTACTGAAACGTGGTCGCTTACTATGGGCCTCATAAGAAGGCTCAAAGTCACCCAAAGAGCAATGGATAGAGCTATGTTAGGAGTTTCTCTGCGTGATCGCATCAGGAATGAGGCCATCCGCAGCAGAACCGAAGTGACCGATAAAGCCCTCCGAATCGCTAAACTTAAGTGGCAGTGGGCGGGGCACATAGCACGTAGAACCGATGGCCGTTGGGGCGGAAAGGTTCTTGAGTGGCAACCACGTACCGGAAGGCGTAGCGTGGGCAGGCCCCCCACACGGAGGACCGATGACCGATGGTGAAGGTCGCGGGTGTCCGCTGGATGCGGGTGGCACAGGACCGGTCATTGTGGAAGTCTTTGGGGGAGGCCTATATCCAGCAGTGGACATCTTTCGGCTGACATGATGATGGTGATGACATTTCCGAGAGGCCGAAGGGGAAAGGGCCGATGAAATAAAAGCATGTCTTAAATAGCCCTTAGTAAAAGTATCTGTGTACTACAGTAACACTAATAGGTCTGATAACGACCAAGCAGCGCGCAGCGGTCATAAACAGAAATACGGCTAATTCAATGACACGTGTAACCCTTATTTTTCCTAAAATTAAATTTATTAGGTAGGTTTTGCCAGTTCCCAATGGAGCATCCAAAAAAAAATTGGCTTCACTTCCATTCGCACTCCTTGCTGTCAGTTCGTCTGTTATAACCGAGTTGCTTTTACTGGACCGATTGAATTGCAATTTGGCACAAACTATCAAGAATTTAGAGCGCTCGTGGCCCAGCGGCACCCGCCTACCGCGTGCGGTATGCGAGGTTAAGCAATGTGGGCGCAGGTCAGATCTTGGATGGGTGACCGCTTTGAGTGGTTACTAACTGAGCGCTCTCGTGCTTTGGAAGGCACGCTAAGCCGTTGATCCCGGCTGCTATCTACGACAGCAATCGTTAAGCCAAGTTAGAGGCCTTCGGGCGACTTGCGAACTTCTAACAGTCAAGTTGCCCACACACGTGACCCCTGGATGGTGCTAAAAGTGCAACAAAAACTGGCAACCGTACTTGTCTTCTCGAAGATCTCACGGTACGTAAATAAATGCCATACGATTAAAAAAAATCTACCACCGGGGAATGGGCAGCAGCATTGACCCGGGTATGTCCTTAAACTACGACCAAGACCACCGGGGAATGGGCAGCAGCATTCCTAGAGTGCGGTGGAGATACTGCGATCGCCAACCCGCATGCCAAGCGTGGCGATTATGGCATTTACCTCCCATGAAATTGGGGGAGGCCTATGTCCAGCAGTGGACGTCCTAGGGCTGATATGGTGGTGGTGGATTAAAAAAAATCTAAAGGTTGATTTAAATGGAAAAAAATATGGAAACTTCTATGTAGATTTTAAAAGCAAATCCATAGATTCCCCACTCGCCTATATGTATACATATACATATACATATATTCATATACTTATACATTAACCTTTTTTGCATGCAGGCATGTATGGAGTGCCAAATTTTACCTCAGATTCGTATTAAGAGACCTCTCGGACGCTCAGATATCGATTTTGAACGAAATCGGGACGAAAAAAAGAAAATCTATATGGCCGCCACTTTCACAAATTTTACCTCAGATTCGTATTAAGAGACCTTTCGGACACTTAGATATCAATTTTGAACGAAATCGGGACGAAAATGCCGCCACTTTTTCCAAATTTTACCTCAAATTCGTATTAGGGGACCTCTCGGACGCTCAGATATCGATTTTGAATGAAATTGGGTTGGAAATGAAGAAAATCAATATGGCTGCCACTTTTTCCAAATTTGACCTCGGAGTCGTATTAGGGGACCTCTCGGACGCTCAGATATCGATTTTGAACGAAATCGGGACGGAAATGAATAAAAGCAATATGGCCGCCACTTTTTCCAAATTTTACCTCGGAGTCCTATCAGGGGACCTCTCGGACGCTTAGATATCGATTTTGAACGAAATCTGGACGGAAATGAAGGGAATCAATAGGCCGTTACTTTATTCAAAGTTTAGGTACCTCGGATTCCTATTAAGGGTCCTCTCGAACGTTCAAATATCGATTTATGTCGAAATCGTATCGGACGGCACTGATTAATAAAACCACGTACAATACATTGAATTAAAAAAGGTCGTATCTTCATAGGGAATAAACGGCACTTCATGCACCTTTAGACCTTATAAGGAACTTACATGCCAAATTTGGTATCTCTCGAACCAGCAGTTTGGGCTGTGCGTTGATATGTCACTCACTCAGTCAGTCAGTTTCTTCTTGCAATTTGGCACCTACTTTTAAAAGTTATCATGTCGTCAATATAAAATTTCAAAATCAATGCCATTTTCGAAATTAACGACACAAAAAATGAAAAAAAGGACACCCATATTAATATTTAGACATTTCAACCCCCTCAAACCCCAACAGAGGGGATGGTATTTCACGTCCTCCACGTGGGATTTTAAAATCATTGTTGTTTTCGTAATCAGCGACCCGATAAACTATAGAAACAACACCCATATCGATTATCAGAATTTGTCACCAGATTTCCCCCTTTTAGGGGTTGATTTCTCAAAAAACCTAAAACACATGTTTACTCATTCACCGTTAGAAATACTCCTGTGAAGTTTCGAATAAAATAATCCAACTAATCTTGATTCCCCATACAAACTTCGGACCCCCATTTCACCCCCTTAGGGGTTGATTTTTGAAAAATCCTTTCTTAATGCACCTCCCACCTTATATGGAACCTCCATACTAAATTTGGAATCTCTAGAACCAGCAGTTTGGGCTGTGCGGTGATATGTCAGTCACTCAGTCAGTCAGTTTCTTCTTGTAATTTGGCACAAACCTTCAAAAGTTTTCATGTCCACAATATTAAATTTCAATATCGATGCCATTATCGTTATTAACGCCCCAAAAAATCATAAAAACGACACGCATATTAATATTTAGACATTTCATCCCCCTCGCACCCCAACAGGGGGATAGTATTTCACGCCCTTCACGTGTGATTTTAAAATCATTGTTGTTTTCGTAATTAGCGACCCGATAAACCATAGAAACGATACCCATGTCGATTTTCAGAATTTCAAAATAAAAAAACCTGAAACACGTATTATTCATTTATCTTTAGAAATACTCCTGTGAAGTTATCTTGTTTCCCCATACAAACTTCGGACCCCCATTTCACCCCCTTAGGGGTTGAATTTTGAAAAATCCTTTCTTAGTGCACCCCTAGACCTTATAAGGAACCTACGTGCCAAATTTGAAATCTCTAGGACCAGCGGTTTGGGCTGTGCGTTGATAATATATGTCAGGTCAGTCAGTCAGTCAGTCAGTTTCTTCTTTTATACATTTAGATATACACGTGTCATCCGTCATATTCATCTGATCAAGCCTCTCAATAATATTTAAGCAACTGAAAAATAATAATTATCTGTACTATCATTTTTACAAAATTATTAAAACAATTGGAAGCACATAGCTATTGACACAAGGGTGATTTTCTAATATTTGTAAACAGGTAGTGGCACATAAATATCTGAACAGATAAAATTGTTAGAATTTTCACAAATGACAATTTCCGAAATGAGTACCATATTGTCATATGACACATTTGTCTCTTTCAGTTTGAGTGGCACGTCATAGAACTGTCATTAATCTGCGTGCTGCTTCTTTTACTATTTTGTGATTTATACACGGTTTAAAAGAGTTTGATATCAATATTTATCACTGGCTACTTAATATTTTTCTTTTTTCAGTCAGTTTTGCGCAGATGTTTATGAGTTTCTACTTGTTCACATAATTTTGGCAAACTTTATTGCAGAATTTGATATTTAAGTGAAATGTTTTATCTGTGCAGATGTTTATGAGCTACTTGTTCACATCAAATTGGAAAACGTTACTACATATATTTATGTGCCACTACCTGTTTTTAAATATTTTAAAATAACCCTTGTCTCAATTGTCATATGCTTCCACTCGTTTAAATAATTTCGTAAAAATCGTACTACAGATATTTATTATGTTTCAGTTGCTTAAATATTATTGCGAGGCTTGCTCAGATGAATATGACGGATGACACGTGTATATATTTTCGAATGATAAATCTGTTTAGATGTATTTGTACGTCAGGTACTATGTACACTTATTTTTGAAGGCTTGGATTTGCACATATATTTATGAACTCGACTACCTATAAAGTACAATTATGTCTCTAAGGCCATAACAAGTTTTTGTCAGTTATGTAGGACCACGGATCTATTGGCTATGTGCGAAGTAGGCGGTAGGGGTAAGCTAGGCGATCGTAGCGCACACCATGGCAGAAATGTGTACTTACCGGGGACCACTGTCAAATTTACTTTCACGTTTTCTATTGGTTTCTTAACGGTTTCCTACGATTCGTTTCGTTTGTATGTATTTATTTATTCTCTTATTTATTTCATTAAAATTTCCAATACGGGGTCTTTCTCGTTTACTAAAGTAAATAATATATTCATGTGTCATTATTTGACATCTCTAAATTTTGACATTGTCTCGGGACCTTTGACGTTTGACGTTTCAGACGTGCACATAGCCAATACCTAAACCGGATTGAGTACTGTGACCGAAAAAGTGTGACCGACAGAGAAGCCAAACTTGAGGATTGCATCTCGTTTTAATTAGGGTGACCAAGTACATCTGTGGATATGAGGATTATTATCAATATAGGTTCTATGTAAAATGAAATTTTACACTAAATTAGGTAGTAAATAAAATAAGACTATTTTTCAAAGAAATATTTATTTTCGCTAATCATAAGTTTATGTATGTTAAACATATAGTTTTGTGTCATTTTTGCCTAGAAACTTCTAAACTGTACTTTATTTCCCAAATCTCTTAACAAATGTGTTTTCCCGTGATGAGCCATGCGTAAATTAAAAAACCGGCCAAGTGCGTGTCGGGTCACGCACAAAGAAGGGTTCCGTACCGACACCTCCTAATCTACATTTAAAACCACTATACAATACAGTAAATCAAAGAAGGCCGTATCTTCATAGGGAAGTCACGGCACTTACGCCTTTTTGTTTGGGTAAGGGTTTTTCAGCAATAACTCAAAAACCCTTAGACCTATCTTGTTAAAACCAAACATCGTTGAAAATATTTATAATTGTACATCATCTTGATTTTTTTAGAATTTTAAATTCCATAGTTTGGAAATTAGAGGGGGGGGACACACTTTTTACCACTTTGACAGCTAATATCTCACCAATGGTTGACTTAAATGGAAAAGTTTTATAGAAACCTCTATGTCATATTTGAAAGCCTATCCATAAATACACCAAACGCCTATAGGCATTGAAAAAAAATTTGGCCTCCCTGTTACATGGATGGATGGACGGACAGACATGACGAATCTATAAGGGTTCCGCTTTAGCCATTTTGGCTACGGAACCCTAAAAATTGGAACGACAACTTGCACAGTTTAATCACATACAGTCCAAGTTAAACAAAAGCTCGTAATAATAAGAAAAGTTTAAAAGATTGAATTTCAACTGACCTTGAGAGGTTTTTTCACTAAACACGTATTAACGAATATTTCTGCAAAATCAGCCCAAGTCATGGTCACCCTAATAAGTTTGACATTTGTCTTGTCGTTTTATCGTAAAATATAACAATTTGTTCCTTACCTGTGAAATGATATTCCACAATTAATAAAACTTTCACTTTTACAACCCTTTGCACAACATGTTTTCACCATTTTCAACCAATTTCATAAGCTGGTAATTTTCATAATTTCAAATTTGACACGATTTACGTTGGGGATACCAATCAATATTTGAAAAATACTACTTTATTTATTGCAATACTAGGTTTTAGTCAGTTAATAATGTTGATATTTTATACAATTACAAATGAGGTCAAATGTAAATTATCCCTAATAAACATGCAGTACTAGTTAGTTTAAGCTAGTAATTATTCTCAGTATTCTAAAATACCACAACATATATATTTTTTACATTGGCAACTTGTGCGAGTGGGACACCGTCCTCCGGTTGGTTGCTCTCGCTCGGACCGCTTTCTTTGGTCTGTCTGTCATAACAGAATATTAACTGTATTACGCGGGAATATGGTTCAATTTTGATTGGGTCATAAACGATTGAACTCAATCCGGTTTAGGTATAGATCCGTGTGTAGGACACAAGCCTATTCTTGCGTGTGTCTCAGAATAGTATAATACATACACAAATACATACATGTGTGCAAAAAGAGCTTTCTTTACACCACTCACGTGCCAAATAGGCGTGCCAACCAAATGGTAAGCAGACACCGTAGCGTTGTGACTCCAGAGGAGTGTCTGACTCGTTACTGACCCATTATTGATTTGACGATACATTGTGTTGTCAGCTGAGACAAAAATAGTGTATATAATGGCATTTGTTGATCGGTGAGGTAATGTTTCTTTGAATCCAATGGTGTCCTATTACTCCTACCTTAACAACAAAACCGTTAGTTATGTGTCGCGGATTTTATTTGTTACTTTAGGTTAAATCTCAGAAGGTAAATTAGGCCAACTTCCCGAAGTCCATCGAGTAAAAAATAGTACACTTTGATACCTTATGCAATTTTATGGTACCTCTCGTCAAGGTGATGGTTTGACGATGGCGACAGTTGGCCCTGGCAGTTGATGAGTGCAAAAAAGTACTACTGGTTGGCAATGAAAGCTTAGTAGCAAAAATGTAATTAACTGACTTCAAAAAAAAGGAGGAGGTTCCCATTGTCATCTGATCTGATGACGGGATCTTGGAGAAATCGAGGGAAATCCTCAAATTATATAGTAGGAAAGGCCGAGTAAGAGTGGAAAAGTATGAAGTCGGTTTTTTTTGTTAAAAATTCAGTTTTTTACAGAAACTATATAATTCTTTACATTAAGAGAGGACTTTTTTAAACAGAGGACTTTTTGAAAAAAATGGCCATAAAACCTGCAATATAACAGTGTTTTATAGAAAACAAAAAATAATAATAATACAAGCAACGCGAACTTTCATTTCTAGGTCATCAACAAAGTCAAACAAATTAAAGTGACTGCTATGGGAACGTAAAAATGGCTCAATCGTTCCAGTTGGGACAAATTAGTACTTAAGTGAAGATGTCTCTGGAAACAACACTTAGGGATGAAATTAAAATCCAAACAGTTTGGTGGGCCGCGTCGGCGGGCGGGCGGAGGGGGTCGTCTTATCACCCCGTGCGGAAATGCCGCGGCCACTTACGTCACAGGAAATCTCTCAAGTAGCAAGAAAACATTTAACAGGCAAGGGCTGGAGATATTCCTTTTTTAATGTAGCGCGGACGGGATGGTCACATTGTGGTATGGATATGAACATTTAGTTTTATTTGGTGATATTTCAAGTTATTCTTTGGGTCGATGGGTTGGCGACTTTAAAAAGTGGCCGTGTTACCCTTCGATAAGGATAAAACAAGACGGGGATGACTATGTTAGTCGAAGAGAGGCCTAAGCTCAGCAGTGGGCGAAAACGGCCTGATAGTGGCTATTAGCTTCATCGTACGACATTTTAGTATATGTAGGTATTACAGAAAAACATAGCATTAATTGATCCTAAGTGATCCAAGCAGTCAATGGTCAAGGCGATAGTTTTGAAAATTATACGAAAACAGTCATATGACTGATTCATTCTCATAGGTAAAAGTAAAATATAAAATGATCAGATAAAAGTAAAATATAAAATCTCTTAATAAGCCCCTAACAATTAGGTATAAAATTGATTGTTCGCAATTATTGGAACAATTTTGTTTCCGAGCTCCGTCCCGAATGCCCCGCAACTCCCGCACTCAAACGCACTGTTTTCGGCAGCAACTCACCTATCCCGAGATTATGCAAAATTCTGAATGCATGCTGTCATGAAACGGATATACACTTTGACCCAATAGTTAGATAGATTTAAGAAAACTGTTCGCGATGGCCTGTCCTGTTTAGTTTAGTTTTAAGGCTCTCTGTATGCACTTTAATTGTTAGAGGTACATAATTGTTACACTTTTTTTATTACTCATTTTAAAACTTTGACACAATAGTCTAACATGATATAAACCCTTATTTTTTTCTTTTGTGCTGAGCGCTTAAATTGTGGGTTATTGTTTTGAGGAACTTTGAGCAATTTCGTTACCTACTTTTATACTTTTGTTTTTTTCACTGCCTTTTTTTGTAAATTGCATGTGGTTTTACATGTCAGATTGTTATGGTTGATATGATTGTTACATCTAGCATAAAACTGTCATTGCAAGCCATACATGTAATTTTAGGTGTAAACAATTGTTGGTGAACCAAATAAATAAATAAATTAGATTACAAAGATGTGTTACATCATGGTCACCCTCAACGTGATGGAAGGTTTTGCACTTACTTAGGTACTTCATATATATATATATTTAATACCTTCAACCAATAACTGTTGATTGGTTAAAGATATTAAATTTTACTCACAATAGCTTTAAGGCGGTGGTGGTGGCTGGCTGATATCTCGACAGACGGCGCTGTTCTGGCCACTCACTTTTTAACAGCGTTAATAACGGTGGAATTAAAGCGCGAGAGGCCGCCGAGGACGATTTAATTAAACCTTAACGAACACCCCACCACCGCGACTTACCTGCCCGATGTTTTATTTAATTTCTGCATTTATTCTTACTTAAGCCTGCTTGGTAAGTGTCACTTTTTCATATTGCCTCTTTTCCTTGCTGTTGTGTAGCGATAAAGCGGGTAAAGCATATTTTTAATGAATTATCGAATACAGGTCACTATCGAAAAATCATCACGAGCGCTAATTCTAAGTAGCTTTTCATAGCCAAGAACATTGAAAGCAGGTGTATACCATTAGTGTTAGTTTTAAATTACCAAGGATTTATGTTACAAATTTGATTGAAGACTAATAGCTAATAGTAATAAGTACATAAATAATTTTATCAGACCCTGTTTTGCTAGAAAAACATACCATACGTAAACATATCATGAGTGCTTTATAGATACCGTACAACTTGGCAACTTTACCATATTTTCCCTAAAAAATAATTAATGTGTGATTTATATAAAAGTCCAGCAGTGGACGTCCTTTGGTTGGTGGTGGTTATATATAAGTACAATAGTACCTAATATATACATATAAGTATAAGCAGTGAGTAGTTACTAACTTGTTTAATATATTTTTCAGTTTTCATGCTCGTGAAGTGTGTCATATTAGACTTATCAAGCGGGGCTAAAGTAGTACATTTAACCCCTAAGGAAAATAAGTGCATATTTATCATTAACAAAAGATTTTAATTTGACCAATCAAACCACTTTACTAGTAAATCACAATACACTAATATAGTCTTTAAAAAATCTTTGTATTTGATACTAACCAACCTGAACATATGTAACTTCTAAAATAGACCAATCTAGCAACAGAATTATTTTCTCAAAACTTTAATTTTTAGTCACTATTTAATAATAATGAAAAAAGTTACTTAATCGTTGGAGCAACGCTTTGAAGCGCTCAATGAAAGGACATTTAATAACCATGACTGCGATAGTTTGCTAAACAAGAGTAAGTGCCCTCACAAAAGGATAGAATCAGTGTTGTATGTTATTAAACATTACTTTGACATACATTTTCCTTTAAAAAAACAGCAAATAAAGCCCCATGCACATGCGTGGGTAAATGAATCCACGAAGAAATTGCGTAACGATATACAAAAGATCAAAAGCAAATTGTCGCAAAACCATAATGATAAAGGGCTGCGTTCCGAGTTATTGGCATGCGAGTCTCAGTATTGGTTAGAGCTAGCGGACGCACTGAGTTCTCATGTAAATAGCACCATTGAAAACGCTGGCGATAACATGTGTCGCAGCATTTGGCGCGTAATATCATCTGAAACGTAGTGACAGTAAAAACAAGAGCGCTGCGGTTGACGTACTCGTCAACGGGTCGGCCGGTAACTGTGGCGATACCCGAGCGGCAACAGCCGCCGCGTTGCTTAATCATTACTACATTGACACAAATGTAAACAACATACAACCGTGTAGTGACGTCGCTTTGGAATACTTGGTCGGACACTTACAACAATTGCCTTTGAAATTTCAATTCACACATTTCACCCTAGAGGAAATAATAAAAGCGTGGAAGAGTATTAAACGGAAGGACTCAAAAGATATAAGTGACATGTCTACCCTCGTACTTGACAACCTTCCTCCAGTCGTTATATCCTTACTCCTAATGTTATTCAACGAATGTATCGATAAAGGTGTATATCCTGATATTCTTAAGCATGTCAAAATTCAGCCTATTTATAAACGCAAAGGCGACATTCATGAACCTAAAAATTACCGCCCAATCTCAATAATCCCAATCATATCAACGGTATTTGAGAATTTGTTATGTAAAAAAATTATGTATCACGTAAGTACAAATGACTTATTGAATTGTCACCAATATGCGTACCAATCTGGCCGATCGACGTCGGACGCGGCTTGTGATGTGGTCGCGCGGGTGCTGGCTCACCTCGAGGGCGGGCGTCAGGTTGCAGCGGTCTTCTGCGACCTGTCGCGTGCGTTTCAAATGATAGACCACTCCCTCCTCCTTAAAAATCTCTTTACGGCTTTGATGGTAGCTTTCATGACACAATCGCTTCCTTTTTAAAAGATCGAAAACAAAGTACTTGTGTCCAAAATGTAATGTCTATGCTAGAACCAGTTGGTAGCTGCGCTGTACCCCAGGGCTCAAGCATGGGAAATAATCTATTTTTCATGCTTATCAACGATATTACGTCTGCATCATTGGAACCTGAATATGTAATCTATGCCGACGATACATGTATCATAGTAAACGCAGAAAACATTGATGATCTAACATCAAAATTGAGTAAAACCATGATACACATAGATAAGTGGTTCTCCGCAAACGGAATGATCCTCAACCTGGACAAAACAAACATCGTGCACTTCAGGTTAAGGCATACAGAGATAAAACAACTAAATATTAAAATAAACAATATTAAAGTCCCACAAGTTAACAAAACTAAGTATCTTGGTTACTTAATTGACTCTGGACTTACGTGGTACCCTCATATTGATCAGTTGTGCAATTCGCTTTCGTCGACGTGTTTTGTTTTGTCCAGGCTTGCGCCCACCCTATCGGCGGATAACCTAAGAAAGGCCTATTTTGGATATTTCCAATCAATATTAATTCGCGGTGTCGACCTCTGGGGCTTGGCTGCGAGTCGGGACAAGGTATTCAAAATTCAAAAGCGGGCGCTGCGGATAATATCTAGGAAACCCCACGACCACCCAGCTAGGGAACTATTTACCAACCATAGAATTTTAACGCTACCTTCCGTCTACATATTGGCAGCGTGTCAGTATGTCAGGTCTAACCTCTCTAGGTATAAAACCAAGTCCAGTCGCAGAGAGAACAACCGCAGACGGCCAATGTCGGATGCCCCTGTAAAACGACTCGCTAACCTCAGGAACGCACTCAGTGTCATTGGGGCAAAGATCTACAACTCTGTTTCGCATGACATAAAGTCAGCGGAAAGTGAAAATGAGTTTACCAAGAAACTTAAATCGCTGCTAATCGCACAGGCATGCTACAGCGTAGACGAGTTTCTCCGTGGAGTTCATTAATGCTGTACGAATTCATGATTTTGGCTGTGATGTTTTTGATATTTAGCATAAATAACTTAGTATCTGTGAATATTTTATATAGATGTTATCATTTTTTATTATGTAAATATTTAATGTAATATTGACTTGTAAAATAATTTTACCAATAAATAAATCAATCAATCAATCAACTGGCATTTATTGGCGATGTCTTATCTACTCAAAGAGTTGTTTATACTGTAAGTACCAAAGCAGATTAAAAAAAAACATTCCGACATTTTCACCAAATTATACATATGCTTCTATTTTATTGTTCGTTTTGGGAGGATAATCTTTGTTTATCCTCCCACCCCCCTCATTTCATTCGGGAAAATAACCATCTCGTGCTAATATGGTTTGTTTTAGACTCTAGACATACAATCTACAATTTTTTCTTGTCTTATTAAACAGAGGTAACCGACAGTGTGATACTTATAGGATGCTTTACTTTACTAGATATTCTTGGGAAACTCTAAACGGCACGTCGGCGTCGACCATATATGTCTCGCCTATCACCTGAGTGATGCGGGTAGCTGCGATAGGCTGATCCCAGGTGATTTATAACTTACACAATTGCTTGCATGTAGGTACCTACGCGGAATCAGCGTTCTTAATTACAGTAATTCTAATGATCTGTTGCCATAAATTATAGTCACACCTTTACTTAATCGTGCTCCTCAGATTTTAGATATTTCCTCCATAATTTCAATTCCTAAACTGATTTGAAAGTTGAAGTAAAGGAGAAACATCAATATTTGTTGAATACCTATATTTTTTACAGCCGGTGTTGTAGGTAAAGCTAAACTTGAAACAAAGTTAAATTTCAAGCGCCGTTTTCATTAAGGTGAGACTTCTCATTTGCAAAATGATAAATATGGCATAAATTATTTCATTTAATATTCAATTTCGTTCTTTCGCCATGGCTTCGAATATTACGAGTAACGAGTAGGCAGGCATACTTACTTACTTCGCGCCGACATCCCTTTTTTATTTTTTGTAGAGCAACGATACTGTTTGCTTGTAGGCTCTTCATTTTGTGTTTAAATATGGGGGAGATTCGTTCAGAGGAACACTTGCCAATCCGGTTAAATCTACAAATACACCTGAGCCGCACTCATTACCCTTTCAAAAAAATATGAAAATGGATAGTAAGCAAGGCATTACTGAAAATCTGTGTTGTACCGACGTACTTATAAATAATATATAAATTTTAGCCGTTATTAAGTAGGCGCTAAAGTCTGCCGTGTCATAGACGGATAGTTTTCAGAATTTACGACGTGTTATATTATAATTTAGTATCGCGAGAGCCGTAAAGGCGGGCTTAAAAGATCAAGCATGTGGCGGCGGGCGGCGATCGCCACTTCCCGTGAGTTACGACTCTCGTGACCCCACCAACTTACTAAGACCTTGAGTGTTTGTATATGTAGGTACGAGTAATATAGACATCATTTTGATTCAAACTGAAATCGATGAATGTCTCTATTTTAAGTATTATGTCGACGCCTGTTGCAGTGAAATTCGTAAGTCAATATATGTTTTAGAGAGGAGTACGCCTCAATTGCGAATCCATACCTAATGAAACAAGTTCTTTTTTGCATTATGCCAATCTGTATTGACCTACTACATTTCATCATGGGGTGGCTTGGTGAAAACTACATAGCTGAACCTAGAAAGAGTCCAAAGAGCGATTCTCAGGGTTTTTATCGGCCTATCCTCTATCCCTAACCTTCTTATAAATCATGCGAAGTTTTAACAGTTTTATTTATATTGAACACGGCCTAAAAACAACACATTGATATACGTACCTTACAGCACCGATCACTCTAATAAACGACGTAAAGATATAATTTGCCCAAAAATATAAAAAGAAACATGCTTTGTCCTCTATGTTTTGTTTTTCTAAACTCATTTCTTTAAAGTAGGCTGAATACGAGGCTTGACATATACCCGCTTAATGCACGAAAAATCTCCCAAGTCATACGAGGATACGGAGGAATATTGACTGTTGTAAATGTAATGATCATATTTGTTGTCTTTAATATATTAATACGTTTCTAGTTAGTTGTACTTAGATAATAAGAATCTATCATGTTTTGCTGTGTCTACGTATTTCTAAGACGTTTTTAATCTTTGAAGATGAATTCAATAATTTTGCCCTTTTGCTTGAAACACAGGGAACATCCTAGTTCAGGCACGTGACATCTCTTGTCTATAGATAAGTTTAGTCTATAAAAACATAAATATAAATGAGTTTCTATATAATTATAATTGTTCTAATTCTTATAGCTCGAAAGCCATTAGCCATTTTAGTGTAGAGTCTTGTGATAAGTAGGTTACAGGTAATAGTAAATTTGGATACAATGAAATTAAATACAATTAGACTGTGTCTTAGAAAATTACGCCACGAAAGTTTTGGTTAAAAAATAAGTCATTATGAACAAAATTGTGTTCCAATTTCAGAAGATTAAAATCAAGTCATCCTCGCGTTTCCCCCGACCGGCTCGTCCTTTCGCCGCCGCACAGAATTTATGAAATTTAAAAAAGTTTCTCCTGCCGGGGAAAAATGTGATTAAATATGTTTTGTTCAAGAGCAAGACATTAAAGCGATGTTAAGGGTGTGATAATGAGGGCGTTGATAAGCGTTTATTAGCCGGCGAGCCGGCGATCCCGTGACGGCGCCCGCGGCCCGCTCGCTATCTGGGGGAGTTAAATCATTTTAACGTAGTTTGCGATGAACACTTCTTTACGAAAAACTGTATTGTGACCTCTTATTCTGCCTTTTAAATAGCTTGCCTTTTGTGGACATATTTTTATAGCCATTTTCAGAAGGCAGCCACAAGTACCTACCTGTTTAGTTGTAGGATGTATGTCGGCCTGTTTAGCCTAATTGGTAGTGGGTCACACTGCCTGCGAAGCTGGAGGGCCCGGGTTCGAACCCCGGTAATGATGGATGTTTTCTATTTAAGTACGAGTATATATCTCTAATAAATATACATTTTCGTCTAGTACCCATAACACAAGCTTTATTGTGCCTACGATGGGACTCGTTCGATTTGTCTAAATTTGTCCCCAAATATTTATTTATTTATAGCGCACTATTATATACATTATAATATTAATAAAAAATCGGCAAGAGCAAAGCACAGTTCCGTAGTTGCCCAATGAACTTACTTTAAAAAAATCAATAACAAGCAAAAAGGAATACCTTCGCATCGTTTCATACGTCTTTTACTAAGAAGGGAAGACTTTTTACAATAACTCAAAAACGGCTTAACTGATCATGTCCGCTATAGTTTTCGTTGAAACTCATTATAAAGCTTTAATTTCATGACTTTTTCATATTTTTTGGATCCATAGTTCAAAAGTTAGAAGGATAAAAAAATGTTTTCCACCACACATATTTTTTTTCTGTTGGAGTGAATTTTTCCGAAAATATTCACTTTATCAAAAAATGTTTGATGGAGACGTAGTTAGACGTAGACGTAGACGTAGTACTATTCATTTTGAGAGACCTATCCTACAAAAAAAGTCACCCCACTTTACGTGTAAGTACCCTTAAAACAACATTCATATTAGATTTTATTTTACGAGATTGTCAGTTTTATTGATTTATATATCCATACCAATTTTCAGCTTTCTAGCACTTACAATCACAGAGCAAAGCCTCGGACAGGCAGACAGACAGACAGACATGGTGAAACTAAAGAGGTTCCTAGTTGACTACAGACTAGTTGACCCAAAAAAATAAAGGACCATGGTATCAAAAACCAACAGAGCTAAGAGTTATATCATTAATAGTAGATTGTACAACAAGTGCATAAAATGGGTTTTATACACGAGTTATACACTTTGCTTTTCACTTCGATTGCGAGAAAATTAAACAATTAATTAAAGTTATTTCATCAAATTTATACTTGTGTGCTCGGCGACCGCGAGCGGCGGCGGATTTTACTTTATGCTCTAGAGCATAAAATTCGATTTTATGTCGCCTATGCAGAGCGTAAAGAAGAACTTTTAGAGCGTGAGAAGTGAAAATAGGTATTTACGTCTTCTTCATTTCATTCTATGGATATGGGCACCAAGTTTAGTTCCATTGCAGAACTGAGATTTTCATATTTTAGTCAAAGTGAATACGATGCTAAATTTAAAAATCTATTTAATTACCAAATTTTCAGCTATGTTGTTTTTAGGACCATTTTGACGCAATTTATTCTTTAGTCAGAGTGAATACGAGCTAATAGTAGATTTAAAAACCTATTCAATGACTTAACACTCAGCTCTGTTGGTTTTTGGTCCATTTTGTCGATGGTCCTTTTAAAAAATAAGATTACATTACCTTGTATATTATACGAATTATAGCATTGGCATGGTTAACTGTATCTTCGAATGTAACTTAAAAACAGTATGGCATATTTTATGACGTAACAATATTTATAACCTAATAACCCCATCATTTTATACTCATTACTCAGTAACTGATACGATCTTGACTTAATGTTTTCGCCTTGTTTTAAATAACTTAAAAGACCATTTGGCGCAGTTGCAACTTGCAAGTGGTTTCGACAGGTTCAATTTCAATATGAGATATATGACATGGCTCAGCGGTGTAAGCGGACTAATCTAACGGCTATAACAACAGCCGACACGGCGATCAAGGGCGCTAGGCGGGCGGGCGGCGAACATCGCTCGCAGACCATGGAGCTACGAGCCGGAATGGATTCGGATTATACCGTTGATGAAACTCACGTTTCAATATTCTTTAGTACCTATAAGTAAGTAGCCGTAACGTGAGGCGAGGTAGGGTGGATAGTTTTAGATGGGGGTAAAGGAAAAATATTTCCTTAAGTTCACTAGTAAGTATATCCATGAGCCCAATATCCCTCCGTATTTCGTCCTAATCCACCTTACCTTACCGTAACATATTTTTGCAGGTTCATAAAATTGTTATTTACTCACAGGTATTCCTGTCATTGCATCGACTTCTAAGTCTATAAATACGAATAAATAAAAAGTAGGAAGATTTATTCGCAATTCAAGTTGAGAATAGTTTTTGTTTATTCTAATTCGATATAAATGATTAGATAGCCACTGCTTGCGCGGCCATAAAAACCGTAGCAACATGCCACATCCACAGCTCTAGTTTCGTGTTCCGGGTAAGTAGGGGTGTTAAGTTGCGGGCTAAATCCCGAGCGGTGCGGTCACAGGTGCGCCCGGCGCCCGGCGGCTTAGCGCCGCTCGCGTTGTGCTCCAATACCAATCTGCTCGAACCGAATCACTCGCCCTAATGTAGTAAATTACCTACAACACATCATTCCTCAAACAACTGTCCGGATCCTGAGTAATAATATGCATTCAAAAACCTTACATATATAATTACGTATGCCGTAGCGCAGCAGCATTTTACGGCAAGACGATGTTATGTTCAGAGAAGCTACGATATCGTATAACGTAAAAAACACTTTGTTGTATTTTATGTTTATTTATAACCGTTAAAATGACCGCCGTAAGCTTGTTTTCCACCGTCGTAGTATAAAAAACACTATTAAAAAAAAAAATTTTTTTGTAATTAGGGCAAGAAGGATACTTTTACAGTTAAATACGGTACCAATTTCATTGACATGTCTAGTTTTAGGAGCAACTCATTGTTTTTTATTTTTTATTTTATTCAATTATTATTGAATATTCATTTTTATTTAGTTTTAGGTACTTAATGTAAGCGACCATACCAAAATTATAGTGTTGACAAAGGTAGAAATTGATTTAACGTCATTAAGTCTGCTTTGCCTATACTAGTATTGTACCTCAGCACATTGTCAAGCAGGAAATAGCTTATTTAAAACCAAGTTACGAAAACCACGTTCCATTACACACATTAAGACATAATCGTTACGTAGGTAAATTAATAAAATGGGTTGCGCTTAGCACAAAAATTTGCATACCTAATTGCAAACCGATGTTAATCCGAAAGTTAGGAACAGATTGAACGTTACGTACCAACCCGCGTCGTGTACGATCAGGGGATCGTCCCGTCTACAGATTAAAGCTAAGCCATAAAACATGTCGAGCACAATTAGTGTTCTAAATTTCAATTTGATTGGTGTAATTGCACCTCTTTACAGGAAGAGCGGCACAGTTGTTATTAAGCGTTTCTAATTTAATATCATTTGCATAGACGTGACCGGGCGCGCCGCGGGGAAACGTGGTCGGCTTTTTGAACCGACGTTGCTGGATGGATAGCTTTAGGGTAGGCCTAAAAGGCGCACACTGGTGGTCATATACATACATAGCTACATCTAAATCTAATAATGACTAATTGTCGATAGCCAAGCAAAATAAAAATAACGCAGGTCAGTGATGTCATAACGTAAGTATGTTTAAGCCCGAATTTAATATTCTATAGGATTAAGAAGTAGTTTTTCTAAATATCATTTACTAAAGTTAACAATGAAACTAAGTAATTACATTACCTACGAGTATGTACTAAGCTGTCACACATTACCAATCTAAGGCAGCTTGGTAGGCGAACACTTGGTGGGCGCTGTGATTAGTAGGCCTTTGCAAAAGTATATCTGTCAAATTAATTGTGTCGGAGGTCGGGCCGCGCAGGCCCGCGCGAGGGGCGCCTCTCCCTGTCACAGATACAAATCGCGCGGATTTACGTGCACTCCAGCCCCACTGGAATTTATCCGACGCTTCTATTTACGTATCCTTTTATTTGTTTCGTTCCTATTAGTCCCGATAGAGAATTTTTATGTTTGCATACCCCCGACGCCTGCCCTCGTAAAGCGGCGACTTGTGAACACTTTACAGCGACGATAACACAATTTTCGAGCGAGCGATCTGTTTATCGGATTATGGAGCTATAACTTAACGGCCTTGGTGAAGTAAATATTCGCGTGTCTGGAAAGCTTAGAGTGACTAATTACGACCGTTTGTTGTCGCGGTCCAGGTGTGTTGACAGGATTAATCTGCCGGCTGCTGTGCGGCTTGACTTAGATCCCAAGCTTTACAGTCATACCTACCACACGGGTTGATTCAAAAGAAGTTTCACTCTCAAGAGTCTCAAACATACAGTAAAGCTAACACATAATTAGAAAAAATCACGATTAATATTAAAAATAAACAAAGGAGGAGACATAAGTGTGCAAAATTAAAATAGTGTTTTTTGTAACCTTTGTGATGTTTGATCCGACACGGCTGTGTACGAGTATGTATATGTATTGACCGTATTCGATGCGACGCGGACGGCGCGCTGCAGAGGGCGGAGGATCGGCGGGATCTAGCGCGCAAACATTTAAATTAATGTAATAAAGAGGCGTGAAATGCGCGGCTTTCGGGGATCCGGGGATTAGCGGCGCCGCTTGTATCTACCGCTCGTGTGACGGGTACTGCCGGCCGGCTAAACTCGAGCGCCTCCAAATAGGATTCGATGCTGCAATCCATATTAAGTGTAATAAATGCAAATAGATAGGTACGAAGTTAACTCTGTCTGATATGATTACCCGTTTAACCACGGAGTTAAGTCTCGAGTAAGGGCGCCTAACATGCTTTTCATTCCGAATATAAATTAATGAATAAAACTAGAGGCTAGAATACTTCACACAGTTCACGCTCTTACATTTTGCTACATATAAGGCTTCCTGCATAGAAGACAAAAATGATGTCATTACATTTCATTTAATTTCATTTCATTTATTGCACAGTCATGAACATAATAATTACATAGTAAGATGTTACAGTAGAGTTAGTCGATTCATGACATGACACCCTGTTAGGGCACACAATAATTGTTACATCTAACTTAACATCTAATATTTATTAAAACATTTGTCGTAATTAATTATTGTGTAGGATAAAAAAAAACCGAACAGTAATAATAACATTGTAGAATAAATAAGATAAACAATAAAATAATATAACATTCCATTATTACATTAAAATTTATTATTTATGAATAGAAGATTTTTCATGAAATAATTTAAAATTAAATTTAAATCCGTATCGCATAAGCGGATCGTTCCATGATAGCCCAAACCAAAAGACCTTAAGCGTCCTTAACTTCCATGAACTTCACTTAATTACATTTTTCTACATACAGTATGGAATTCATTTTTAATTCATCGGGTATCCAACTACGTAGCTACACTACTTAGAGTAGGTACGAGTACTAATGGTCAATAAGTGATCAGGACGATCGGCAAATTGGCCGGTGGCGTATAAATCTGGCCGCTGTCGGCATGGCTTAGGCGTAAGCCCGCCCTGATAATGGGGTTAACACGTCGCCACGACTTAAAACTCGTGCCCTCCTTGTTTACAGCCCGCCGCTACCGCATAAGTTAGGAAGCCGACTTCATATTTCAGAATCTGTAACGCATGATATACTGAATTGTACAACTTAATTTAAATTAATTCTGGTAGTATTAAGACAGAGAAATTATTACTAATTGGCGTTCAGATTCGTGACTTCATTTTAGATTGATTGGTCATGCCTTCTGATTATTAATGGAATGGGACAAACAGTTATCATTAGGGCATCAATTCACTCACTTGCATCGAAATTAAATAATTCGGTAGATCAATTTTATAAACCTGCTATACGCACAAATAGTAGTTTGTTTGGTGAACAGGTAACATCTGTCGCGTGCGCGGAACGCGTGACGAGGAGTTCCATTATTGTACAAGTTTGACAATAAGCGACCCGCCTGACGCGTGAGCCTCATGAAAAATATTCTCGGGTCACATGATGCATCTCTACCCCGGGCCCAGCTATTGTTACTCGTATCTAGGAAAACGTTACTGAGCGAACACGCTTTGAAATACAACCATTACCTAATTTACATATACCTACTTATTAACAATAATCTCTCATCGCACGTTCAAATACGTCAGTACATTTAAGTATTTATTTATAAACACGAAACAACTATTGGGTCGCTATAAAATATACTACTCGTAAGATAAGTATAAAGTAATAAATAATGGAATTGTAATTAATACTTCAATTGACTCCATAACATCAATAAATTTTACGTCACACATAAAACATTTATCATATCGGTCTCATATGTTTCAAGGGTCGAATAACACATTCCAATCACGTTGGCTCGCTTGTTTTACAAACCGATACGACGTGGGTTACCGTGACTTGCTAGAATTGATACACGAAGTTGATTCTTAAAGGCTTGGGATAAGGTTCCAAATGAATTACTTGGGCACGGTCCACTAGACATGACAATGCAATCAGCGGTGACCGGGCAGGATTTGGTTCATACATGAGCGGATTTGCGGGATGAATAAGTTTCGACCCCACAAATAACAAGAGGCCTTATTGCACGTTACGCGTTTATATGACGGTTTGCGAAATTCTTACGCTTCTTCCACCACATTGGTTTATTATACCTAATGCTGAATTAGGATATAGTGCTTTAATGTTTGGATTACTTAGGCAGCTACTTAGTATTGTTACATTAGTATAATTTAATGTTCCCTTATCATGCTCGAAAAGTGAGTCATATAAGTCATATTAGACTTATCCAAAAGTGTAGGTAATCGTTTCAGTTTATTCGCGGTGTCTATCTACTCAAAGCTGTGCCTATATTATTTTGTACGTCTTAAAACAGTTTATACATATGAAGACACCTGCCGCCATTGCCGCTAAATTATACGAATGTTCTGTAAACATTTTTACAAGCGTAAACGTCCACTTAGCGAAATTATAATTTCCAACCGAAAATGAAAAATTGATCACCCCAGGCGGGACTTGAACCCGCGACTTCTGAGAGTAGCGACATCTACTGTCGAAGTTTCTCCCAGGACAACCCAGGACCCACTAAAAAATAAATACTACGTATTGTAATCCGAAATAAGGTGTTTGTGAGATAAAAATGCTTTTGGTATTAAAATCAGATTATGTTTTACACATTCCACTCATTTGCACGAAATTTATATTAAATATAAAACCTTAGTAACATTGCATTGTCATTTACATAGTTGGTCGTTGGTCTGAATCGTCGGCCGACCGCACGAGATCCTGGTATTCCTATTTCAAAGGTTAGTCAACGGCCGGAGATAAGAGGTGAACGGTAAACCGCGACTTCGTGCCGAATTGGGTTTTTGATTGTTTGCCTGAGCTGGTAATTGCAACGCTTACCGACAACTCGCCTTTGGTGAACCAGTGTACGATTGACTTCCGGCTACGCGTAGTTGATACGAATTTCAGCGTCGAGTATACTTGAGGAGAGGCGATGCGACAGGTCGTGAATGGCCGGTGTGGCTGAGAGTCGGCGACAGAATGTGCGCGGGCAGCGCGCGGGCTTGCGGCGGCAGATTAATGTCGCCGATCTAATATTCTGACAGGTGCGGTCGGGCCGCGCGGCTCAAAGTGGCAAAATCCATGGTTCGTGCGTTTTGTGCACCAAGCTACTTAGGTACCTAGTATGATTTTGTAATTTATTTAGCGTTTGTTAAACAGTATTTGTGTTGTATTAGATATAATACACATCAAATATTTCATTTTTTACATTGAATGGGTATTTGTAGGATTACTTTACTTATAATCTTACCCGTAATAATAGTACTTAAAAGAAAACTTAAAATAGTTTAAAAACTTAAAATTATGAAATTAGTTATCTTATAATAAGGGAGAATCTGTTTGTTTATTTTATAGTTGAATATGAATTAATAAAGTATACCTATAACTGACAACTTAAAAGAGATGAACATACAATGACAGTTTCATTTCTAAGTTAAATATCTCAAAAACGGCAATAGCCATTTTGTTAAAACATATTTTATAAATTATTGCTGAAAAACCTCCTTTCAAATAAAAAAAAAACATATTCAAATCGGTTCTCTTGTTTCAACGGTCTAGTGGGAATAATCCTTAAAGGAGACGTACAGCGACATCTACCTAGAAGAATACCAAAAGCACCAAATTTTTCAATCCACCACCACCATCACCATATCAGCCGAAGGACGTCCACTGCTGGACATAGGCCTCCCCCAATTTCATGGGGGGTAAATGTCATAATCGCCATACTTGGCATGGGGATTGGCGATCGGAGTATCTCCCAGGGATGCTGCTGCACATCCCCCGATGGTCTCATTATTTCTCTTTAAAATTGAAATTTGGTACAGATAATGCTACTTAAAAATAATATACCTATACTTAACCAAGATTGTGTATTTTTATATCGGTTGAGATTCTATCACAAAAAGCTGGTCGACATGAAAACCTCAATCAGTCATTGGTATAGATAATGCTATTAAAACTAAACATCTTTTTTAAATTCTTAGCTTCAACATTGGCTGACATCCTTTCTCAATACTGGCCATCATGTGATCCTCATTTAACGAATGGTATAGAAAATGCAAATAACACTAAATGAGAATTGGAATCCTTAGCTTCAATATTGGCTAAGATCTTTCGTTAATAATTAGACCATCCTATGTATTTGTATTAAACGAGAGGTCATACAAAGTGAACCAAAGTCGTGAACCAATAATTGATCCAACAGAAACTTGTTTATAAGTGCTTTGATTTATATATCAACATTTACATTAAAATTATTAAAATACGTAGGCTATCTGCTTAAGCCTTATATATACACCAGTAACTACTGATACAAATCTAGTCTAGCGGCCAGTCTCTAGTTTATTGAAATTTCCAGCGCTCCTGGTTTCAATAAATAACATATTCACTAGGCATGACAGCTGCCACTAATCGTCCCGCCCCCCGCGGTACCACAGGCATTAGTGCCTCTCGCGAACTAAAATTTTCCTCGCGTAACTTTGAAAACACCATTAAGTCAATGTGCCCGTTTTACAGATGTTATCCTTATATTAACCGACTCGCCTCCTCCAGCAATATCGTCGTTCAGCGTCTTGGACTTATGCGTAGGTGCTCTTCTTTATATTTAAGCCATTTGAGGCCAATAAGCGCTACGAGTGATATGCGACAGCACGTAGAAGCATTTTTAATCGCTCGCTGAGACTTGACTCATGCGATACAACTACCTCCTACACACAAAATTCAAGTGACACATTACTTCATTGTTATTTTGATATAAAAATCGGCAATTAGTAGCGTTAATACTTCTCCACTACTACGAAGTTATACTTGAAAAATGATACTAATAATTGATTGGATTTATTGCGGTACGGTGATTCAGAACCCTTTCGCAGTTTTGTTGTAATTAGAGGTATCATGACAAATTAATTACTGGTACCCGCCGGCTTCCCACCGCTGATTCTGGCCAGTGGATGTTGAAAAACGTCCGACACCATGATTTAGGATCAATAATGCATTAGGATTGCGATTCTATAACGATCAAACAAAATAGGTGGTGAAATGGGAAGGGGTATAAGGCACCTTTACAAACGTTCCTCTTTCTCATAAGTACAGAAATATTAGAGGCATTTTGGATAGAATAGGTTTCATGAAAGTTTATAAATAAAGCCATTAGCAATTAATTATTTAAATAATAAAATAGGTTAAGTTACTTTTGTTTTAGAAACTGAGTGCGTGGCATCATAATGTTTGATTATAATTTGGCGATGTTTAGTAAGTAAACTGTAAATTTTCTTTTTTGGAAACCTGAATAAAATAAGAATAGCGTTCAAGTACAACAATAGTCTTTAGTGCCAGGTAACGGCTCGACGGGTGGTAATTGTTTTGTAGGCACTTTCCTCTACATACGAGTTTTTACAAATTATCGGCTGCGAGCGTAACGCTACAGTTGACAGTACAATTTGGGTCACCAAGGTACAGATAATGAGTTCGATCTATCTATTAAACCTCATCATCTACAGTCAAAGAATTTAAATGTTTGTTACTTTTGGACTCTATTTCATTGGAATAGAGTCCAAAGGTGACAAATATTCAAATTCCTCGACAGTTTTTAAAATAGCATGCGGTACTTGCACGCCTACAGGGCACATAATTAGACTTTAGCAAACAAAACAAATTACGTTTTTTTTTGTTATTTTTTTCATTTCTGTAAAATAATCACCACAATAGAGCTTAAGAATACGCATAACTATACATTTGTTTATAAATAAGTTTTCATAGAAATTTAAAGTTCAACTATTATCACAAAACTGAAATTGATTTACTTTTTAAACAACTCACGTTAATTGGGTACAATTACTGGAAATGCCCCTATAAAGGTTAATATGTAGATCATCTAAAATTGGCAACTTTAAGAAAGTCCACGCAGTTCTAAATCTGTGTATAACCCACATTTTGAGATCGCAAGCTCTGCTGCTTTCAATTCTACCCGCGAGTTCGTCGTCAACATCTCACTTATTTACGAGATCCGCCCTCTAACGACCCTGCCGCGTGTGCGTAATGGAATAAATCAAACTAATGTTAAGTTTTATAATAATCACCGAAAACTCATTGACATTGTTTCTTATAAAATTGAAAAGTTTACTAGAAATTTCAAAGTGAGAAAGAAAATAAAATCTTAAAGTAGATTTCACGTTGCGTGGTAGGCGACGCGACAGCGGTATTTCGTCCCGATCTACGGCGTAGCCGCGGCCGTAGCCGTAGCGCGTAGCACCAGCTGCGTGCAAATTGCTACACTCGATAATGGCGCTTTCAATTTGAAGGGATTTGCAAGTTGTAACTTTAAATTTGGAGTTTAAATCTGTATGTGATCGATTCATATGAGTATTTATTATTAATTGAGAAATACTTATATATATGTATATATTTTTAGTAATTGTATATTGACTATAAATAGATTTTGGAAGCAAATAAGCATTCTGTTCAGCGAGGCAATGCCGCAATCATTTTGGAGACCTTTGGTTCGAGTATGACGCAGAGCGGGGTGTAGTTTTAATGTATACTTTTTCCTCTCTTTTAGGTACCTAGCTAGTTTAGTGTGTTATATTGTATATTGACCTGTTATTGTGTTTAATAAGCATTCTAGTAACAAAAAACGTTTTCTCCGAAAAAACTGAGCGAAACTCGATTACCCAGGGATTAAAATATAACACAAGGTTACAGAAACGCCACATGTTAGCACAATTTATAAACAAAATGCTGTCACCGGATAATATAAAAATTCAGCGCAGTAACATATCCCGCATAACCCGCTACGTACATACAGTTAATCCGAGTGCGACATAACAGAGATTGTATTACGGCTATAAGTCCGCTTCGGAGCCCGATAAACGGGGACTTAATCCCGGTAAGATTTTTTCACACGTCCCCCGGTGCGGGCGCGCCTCGGGGAAACTAATAAAGAAACCATCTCGCAGCCAGCTGAAGCTTGAAATGTATTTTTTATATAATTTACCGCGGATTGATTGTGGCGTATCAGACCCTTGGTGTGCGTCGGAAAACGCCTTTCAATCAGTTTTTCCAAATGGAATTTAACTCTGCATCTTTTCAGTGGGTAAGTACTGCAGTAGCTTTTCTTTAGTCTATATCTGCACGTGGAATCGTATATGAAGCGCATTAAGAAATGTTTTTAAACTAATTTAATTTAGATAAGCACTTGTGATAGGCAAATGCTGAATATACTATATTATGTACATACTTATTTTCTTATCGCTTAGCGCCGGCACAGCAGACTAAATATCGTCTTTTGATCACATTTATCGTGTCATGCATGGAATATTTTGAAATAGTAAAGTCTAATTGTGAATAGTACTATGTATGATTAACAGCCTGTTCTGTGTATACGTTAAATAATTATGTTATTATAATACACAGGTAACGACGCTTATGCCGATCATGATACCAATAAATAATAAAGCTATATGTATTGGTCAAACTTGAATGTTAATCGATTCATTGCATTTTTCACAAAATTATTATATTTCAAAACACAGGAAATATATAAGCTATAGTATTAGCATGTAATTAAAATTCAGCGTTAAACTATGCAGTGTAGCGTGTCGGCGTCAGTTGCAGGTTGTGGTCGAGTAGTGCAGCGGGCGACCGCCGGCGACGCGTTTTGCTGACGGTTTTTGCAGCAGTGGCCGGCCATATCAGTGCGGGACACCCGCTTCTGACCGCGTACTTTGTACTGTTACTGCGTAGTGATGTCACTATGATGCAATATCTACTCGATTATTTGTAAAACCACCAGCTATATACTACACAATATGTTTATATGATTCACAAGCATTCACGGTTGCCACGAGTGTTCCCACCATCGCCACTTGATCGCAAGGTGCGTTCAAAATACCGCTGCGCTTACACGATATGAAGTTAAATGGATGATTCACGCCAAGCGGCAGAGCCGACCGGCTGCCCGCAACCCATTCAAATATGAAATCTAACTTCTGTATGGAGGGTTCGAATTCCTTTTACTCTATTTGGGTGCGCGCCGAATCCAGCCGTTCCGTGGGAATCGTCCATAATTCGTGTACACACATTACATATAGAGCTAGAAATGCAAAATGCCAAAAACGCAGACAGTCAGAATTGGTAGAATTAATGGCGTTAGACTGACAATTTGCGTTTCTGGTTTTCCCGACTACGCGAGCTACGCGAAGTACGCGAGGAGGAGTGTTAGGTAATAGGACTGCGACCCTGCAGCGCTCGAGCCGAGCGAGTGAACCGAGCATGCCGCGGCAGTAGCCGGCGAAGCGCCGGTGGTGGTCTGTCTAATTTTCTTCTGGCATTATGCGTCTCGGGCCTTCTGCGTTTCTGGCATTTTGCATGTCCAGCTTTTGCTGTTCTCATTTTATTAAGAACCACTCTAGCAGGAGAGGTTATATCGACACGTTTTTATATAAAATGTGATCATAATATTAATCTTGCTAGCTGGTTCGTCATAAGACTAGTTTTCTGTAAGTGAATAAGTAAGCGACCGTAGTGTATCGACAATGGGCAGGCCTACCCGGGCGGTGTTTTGCCAGTGTGACACGTGACGGCGTAATTAGTGCGTGACCGCCCCCGCCGCGCGCCATGGCCTGTTAACAGCGATATGCGATGTCACAACATTCTACTCCGGAAATCTGTTTCACTTGTAATTCCAACAACTAATTTTACATGACATGCAATTTAATATGTTTTATACAACTAAGATAGGTACTCGTACTTCCAACATATTTAGGGTGGGTTGCACCAAACCGTCTGTTAATCGTAAGCGGCGTTCGTTAAAAATCTGATTGTATGGAAAGTTAGATGATAGCTGCTGGCGCCATATTTACCTAACGTTGAATAGCTCTGCAATCGAAGTGAGTGTTATACGCCTTTAGCATACTTAATGTACTTTCCATCTCCATATATACACGGGTAACTTAATAATCACAACCCGACCATACCATAATTATTCGTACTGCCCGGTTAATCAGGTTACCCGTAACATATATGGAGGTACATATATATCATATCCTATCCAATCCTATACTATTAAACGAGCAACATACACGTATGTATTTTTTTTGTGTGTAATCAAAGTCTCGAAAACGGCTCTAACGATTTTAATGAAATTTACAATAAAAGATTTTCATGAACGAAAAAAAATTCTAGGTAGGTCTTATGTTCGAGAAAACTCGTATTCCCGGGGAAAACACGAGCGACGGTCGCCCAGGTACTAAGTACATGTACATGCAACATTCATCCGATTGACCCTTAACTTTTAGAAATGACTTCGTAGACGCAATTTACATTGTCTTTGGAATTTGATAATTATAAAATAAAATAAATATATAAAATGCAATTTAGGTAGGTATATGACAAAGTAGTTCTCCACATTTCCTTAGGTCGCCCGTGCATGAAATGTCCCAACACAGTGCATACTTACTTTTAACAGTAATTAATAGGGCTACATATCTCGTGTATGCTTTATGTCGAGCTTAATAAAGTTTATGTTATGACGTACGGTTCAGATAAATGTGCATGACTTACATAAATCCGGTATCTTATGAAGTTCAGAAAATGTACTTCACTGTAATAAGTTTTTTTCATTAGGTAGATTTAAAAAACCGTAGGTATCATGTTTGTGCGGCGCGAGACCGGGAGGGTAGCGCTCCGCTTTGATTCTCACTTCAAATTGCATTACAGTTGGCATAAAACGAGCGCCTCAAAGCATTTTTCCTTTACTAGTGAAGCTGTCGTTTTATTTGATAGCACTTGTGTGTAGGTAATTACAGTTGGGGCTGGTAACACTTTTATATTTTCTAGTGTTTCTATTTTTACTCTTCTTCGTTTGTAGAAACGAGATAACAAGTAGGGTCTGAGGGTGAAACGTTTACAAACTATCTCGAACACTGTTATGGATATACATACATTGGCAAGTATGATAAAAAACGTTTTCACCTCACCAGATCGGAAAGCCTTACTTTATTGATCAAAATCTGCATCCGAAAGTCCCCTTTTCGAGTTTTAATTATATTTTATGCGACGTTTACATAATAAGGGTTTTAAAAAATTCGTGAAGTCGCTGTAACAAAACGAGAGTAGCGAGTTTTATTATTAAAGACTCGAGAATTTTATGACCTAATTATCTAACGTTGCATACAATATATTTACAAAGACAGCAAAATAAATTTTATTTCAATAAATAATCGATATGGTGGCGAAAGACGGACATTGACGTGTGCCTCTTAAAAAAAACAGTTGTAGGTATAATAAAATAATGTATGAAATACATTTTGATTTTCCTACCAGTGATACACTGATTTGTCTTTGGTATAGACTTGCATTTCTATAAAAATCTCCCATGAGCATGTCGGGCAATGCTCAGTGTAGGGTTCCGTAGTTAGATTTTATTGATTGACTTTCTCAGTTTTATCGATTTATATATCCAGACCAAATTGCAGCTTTCTAGCACTAATAATCACAGAGCAAAGCCTCAAACAGACAGACGGACACACAAACAGACAGACAGACAGAGGATAGACAGGCGGACATGGCGAAACTTTAAGGGTTCCTAGTTGACTACGGAACCCTAAAAAGTTACTTGTTTTAATACTGCTGTCAGTCATTTAATTGACAGATTTTAATGCTGGAGAAGAAAAACAACTTTTCATACTCGTACCCGTGAAGTCTTAAACAACCACATCCTAATTGATGTATCTTTACAGATGAGCTGCTAATTGTATTTCTGTTTAGGTATATTACATTTACGTCTGTCCGAATTAATTTGTACCAGCAAAGTCGATTCGGGACGCCTGATTCAATTATGTCACGTTTGGAGTACAATCGGCCAGGCGCAAAGACGGGGAAAAACGGGAAAAATGTCGACATTAGATCACGCGGACGATAAGTGGATGACTTCTCGCATGAATTGGCGTCAAAGGGCGGCAGCGGAGCGCAAACAGCCGCGACCCGACGGGACGGGGTCGGCCGGCTATAGCGACATTATGACATTTATCACGTGTTGATTTAAGTATTAGGGAATATTGATAACATCACTTTTAATTTTAACTTTCATATCGATAATTGCTATTTAATTTGGGTGCTTTTTTTACAAACATTATTGTACCCACATAATTTAACCCGGGTGTCTGTAAATAATAATTTTTAAGAAAAAAAAACCGACTTCAATGGGGGAGGCCAGTGAAAGATTATTATACTTAGATGGTGCACTCTTAGATTCCATACAATAAAATAAAAATGGCTATAAGTATGTTTATAATGGTAGAAGACTAAGTACTCTCAATTCCTCATGGAATCATGGAAAAACCTTGCTTGCTTGACAAACAAAACGAAGAGAACAAATCGCCAAACGTGAACTACGCGTCGTTGAAGAGTTCCGTTCTGATCATCATCAGCAGTTCCACTTCATCAAATGTCACTTTTATGAATGTTTGATTAGTTCATAAAAATACTAAAATCACTATTTGTGTGCCTTTCACATTTGACGAGTTCCCTCGATTCCTAATGGATCCCATCATCAGAACTCGAGCATGACAAAAATCAATCGTGAAAATAGAACTTGCTTAACAAACACAGCTAGGAGGACAAATCGCCAAACGTGAACTTTTCGTCGTTGAAGAGTTCTGTTCTGATCATCATCAGCAGTTCCACTTCATCCAATGTCACATTTTTAAAATTAAAAATTAAAAAATTAAAATTAAAATTCATTTATTTCAAGCCACTTGAGCTCATACATAGATTAAACATTTAAATAAATTATCCTAAGAAATAAAAACATGGCATTAAGTCATCACTTTCTTAACCTACACCAGTCCTTACATGTCTGTTGCAACAGTGCACGATGTAAGGACAGTCAATTCTACCCGCGATCATCGCCAGGACGGTGTTGGTGCTGGCCCGCACACGCTTGACCAGGGACGCGGCCCGCATTCGCATAGTGCTGTGAAAACATGCTGTGTGCGTTGCAGCAAACATGCCCGAAGCGCTGCAGTAGCGAGGCAACCCCATCACCGCCCTATACGCGTTATTATATTGGACTCGAAGGGCGCTGTACGCCCTCTTCGTGTAGCTAGCCCACAAGCCGCACGTGTACAGCGACGAGCAGTAAGCTTTGAACAGCGTTAGCTTCACGCCGCTTGAACACCGTGCAAACCTGCGAGCCAACATGTTTGCCCGCACGCACAGCGCCCTTCGTTCTCTTTCGATATCGGCGTTATCTTTAAGGTCGGCAGTAACGACATGACCTAAGTATTTGAAGCACTCCACTCTTTCGAGTGGTGTTCCATTTAGTGTTATTGCAGGTACGTTAGATGGCCGATTACTGCCGGCCTCAAAGACCATGAACTGACTTTTTGACACATTATATTTAAGCCCGTGACTCAAGCATACTCCTCACATGTTGTTATAAGCCGTCTTAAACCACAAACCGACGCGCTCAGCAGCACCATGTCGTCTGCGTAGCTGAGGTTGTTCACACAAACACCATCCACATGACATCCGACATGCCGACTGCTGAGCGCGCCGATAAGTGCGTTCATGTACAGGTTAAACAATGCGGGCGAAGTCAGCCCCCCCTGCCTCACCCCGCACTCCAACCCATACTCCTCAGACGTGGTTCCTGCCCATCTTACCCTGTTGACCTGGTGCCCATACCAGTACTTGAGGATGTTAATTACTTCAGATGGTATATTAAAATCCTCAAGCTTTTTCCAAAGTACTGCGTAGGACACCAAGTCAAAAGCCTTTGATAGGTCGAGGAAGCATGCATAAACCGATGTCTGTCGGTCCGTATAGTATCTCACTGTATGCTTTAAACACAGTATTGCACTTTCCGTGGACAAGGTAGGCCGAAAACCGAATTGGTTGTCGTGCAATTTTACGTGTTTATTTAACTGTGTATCAAGCATCGCGTCAAACACTTTTGCTATTATAGTTGCAAGAGAAATTGGCCTGTAATTACTTTTATCCGATAAGTCCCCGGTTCTATTTTTAACTATAGGTACAACGACAGTTTTCAGCATTTCGGTGGGCATATACGAGTGACTCATGCACAAATTATAAAACATGGCCAAGACTCGCGCAATGTGCGAGCCAGCATGTTGGAGATGCTCTATGCTCAGACCGTCAAGGCCCGGGGATTTACCCCTCGATATAGATTTTATAGCACTTGCAACACTTTTTGCAGTAAATCTAGTTTGAATTACTTCGTTGACGGTCCGAGCATCGCGCGTCGCCCGCCACTGATTCAAAGGTGACTTTACACGAAAATAGTCCTTAAAAACATTCGCAATGGTTTTAGGGTCACTCACGCCATCCACACTCATCGGAAAACCAGGTCGAATGTTCACCTTCTTCGTATCACGCCAAAACCCTCGGAAATTACCTTTGCAATATTTTTCAGCGAGAGAATCCATTCTCAGTTGATCTTTGTGGTTTTGACACCACTTCAATCGAGATTTGAATACTCGTCGACTTGCACTCATTTCCTGAAATATTATACCTGACCGGGGCTTTCCACATGATACCCATTCAACAAACTTCACCCTGGCCACCCTATGCGCATCGACCACGTGTTCGTTCCATCCCATAATACTTTTCCCTTTTTCCCTCCGCCTCCGACTACCCCCTCCTCTGCCATACACAGCCGCCCCACATAACGCCGTTATAATATTATTATACATGTTGTCAAGAATACGCCTGTGAGCCACGTTATCACAATATTTATCTGCACAATTTATAAAGTTCTCATTGAAATCTATATTTCTTAATCTATTGTGAGCTTCCCTCTTATATTTGGATGCAAATGCTTGACTTGTTGATAAAAACACAAAATCACTATATGTTTGCCTTAAAGATTTGAGGAGTTCCCTCAATTCCTCATGGATCCCATCATCAGAACTGCGTTTTGACATAAACGGGACCAACTTGGATATATATACTTACAACCAAAAAAAAAATTTTTCAAATCGGTTAAGAAATGACGGAGTTATGGAGTAACAAACATTAAAAAAAAAAAAAAAAAACATACAACCGAATTGATAACCTTCTCTTTTGAAATTTTGAAGTCGGTTAAAAAGAAGTGTTACCTCGCTGACCTCTTCTCAATAAAAGTGCAATTATAACATCGTGTGGGCGTAAATGGTAGTGCGTAACCAAAATAAGCCAATTCACTGTCAAATTTATTTTTCTGGGCAGGATACCTAATATGAATATAACGAAATATGCTCCATGACAGCAAATTGGTCAGGTAGTCGCATTAACGAATTTAAAGATTACTTATACCCTGCTCACACGATCAAGTTCACCCTGAGGTAGTAAAGCAAATCCGCTCCAAATTGCCTGCGAAGCGTTCACATGCTTGCCCTTCCAATATGTCGTTTGTCGATATTTTTAAAGTACTTACGCAAGCTCCACACGACATAAAAGATACGAGAGTTAGGACTTAGTATCCATTTGCCGAAATTGGCCTCGTTCAAGATAACAACAAGTTTTCGCACCCTCGCAACTAAATGTGCAATTCATACGTGTTCTAAATCCCGCCCGTGAATTGGGACTGTAAACTTTGTTATCCGTCACAAAAGGTTTCTTTTTAAGGGCTTCTAATATTTTTTAGCACATGTCATTGCAGATGGTTATCTTATCAGATGGTGTTGGACAACATGCGGTTAGCTCCAATTTTTTCTCGTTAGTGAAATTTGTTTCAGGTGGCAATAAATTTTGTACGCATGTTGTTAGAGTTACGTACGAGTATCTATTTTAAAATCCCTCTTCTATATTTATGCTGATCGTTTTACCCAACGGGATAAAAGCCAACTTTTGCATCCAATTATACGTCTGAACGAACAAAGAAAACTATCTTATACCTACTTTCGAACCCCCGCATTCTTAGCCGCACATAAGTATTAAATTGGTCTGCTTCCTATTTTTTATTGAAATAGGTAAGAATAACAGAAAACACTTGTATTTATAGTGGTTAGTTTTAGAATGAAGTAGTACTTACCTAAATATGGCCTATAGAATTAATGCGTGAAGCTTTTAAACGGAGGTACTGGGTACAAATCGTGGCACGTGCCAATGAGTTATACCTACAAAACCTACATATGTACGGAATATCATATACGAGTATGTATTGGCACGACCAGTACCCACCATCGACTATTCGGTAAAAAAAATATCGTGAAGGCATCTGCATACATTTGCAATAATATATTTTGGAGGAATGGCTTTAACGCGCACTAGCTTAGCAAGTGTTTAACTTGACTTGACTAAAAGTACGTGAATAAAACAGATTTTGCTGTCGAAATCATCACACATAAGCCGGTTTCCCTCTTGACCACTCCTTAATTTAAGTTAAAATACCTAAATTCATAAGTATTGGATAGTAAAGGGTTACGGGATGAATACGCGCCACAGAAAGCAAATGGAATACCGGAATAAACGAGTTAACAGGCCATCTCGGCCGGCGCCCCTGCGCCCCTTGCAGCCCGGCTCCTATAACTGTCATCCTGTCAAACTATACTACGCGCTAAATCCCCGCATTTCCATACTGCCATATTTTACGGCTCACCAGAGAAAATAAATAACGACGATAATACAAGTATGAGCATTTTCCGAACCTTTAAGTCGGGTGGAATTTACATATCAGATGTTGACAGAAAAATCCTCAAACACGGGTTAATACTAGTTCAGGGGTGGAAATATCAATTTTAGTGAAGGCAAAGGAGAAATAGCAATGCGTTTTATGACTGTGTATGAGTATTTGTTGTTTTATAGGATTAGATATTCGAGGAATGTTATTGAATACCAACAAAATCGTTGGCAATATTTGTTATAAAGAACATGGACTTTCTTCTTATTAGGGTTAGGTTATCTAAGATATAAATTATAATAACACTTTTACTAAAGTGTTATTTATTAGCGTATTGAGCTACTGGTGTATAATAGCGCAATCTTCAAAGTTCAGAAGTGACTACGCCAATTAACATACATGTCAGTATTCATTTACTCCAGCAGACATGTCGTGGAGATAGGTGGCTGCACACAGCTATCTGGAACTAACTTGTACAAAAAAATCTTCCAGTATGCACTTGTGATGAGGACATTCTGAAAAATAGAGCTCAACATTATAAAAAACTTTAGATAAATGAGTAAAAAAAAGATCTATACACGGAGTTCAATTAGACTCGGAAATTAAATATTTTCCCGAGAGATTGAGATGACTCTATCAAGTCCTTCGTTCTCAACTTGAAAAAAAAAGATTAGCTTCATGAGCTGTGCAAAATGTCAACGCAATTAGACTCCACTTGGGCATTTTCATAATTTGTACTAAGCTTTTTTACATACGTAAGGTTAAAAACCTGGTGAAAATATAGTGTTTTAATGTAAATATTCGTATAATATTGCTGCGTCACCACTAATATAGAACGCAAATGTGACGCAAAGCCACGTAGCGGCGGCGGCGGGCTGGTGATAGTGAGTAATGGGAGTCGACGGGATCCGGCGATATCAATCTCAACAATTTGCCAATTTGCAGCTACCAGCGGTTGTATACGTTTACACAACTCTTATGCAAGTTTATACTGACGAAACCAAGAAATTAAATATAAGATAGATGAGATGACATTAGGTACAGTTTACAGCCCTAAAGAGGAATAAAGGGGAATTGAGGAATTAAAAAAAAAAACCCCTTAAACATTTAGAATAAAACTGGTCAGACTGGAAACTGGTTCGATATATGTATATTGATATACATATATCGAATATGTAGTCTAAAATTACATCTTGTTGAATTGGTATTTGGATTATCGAAACGTTGGGTAGTGTTAGCTGTAGGTCATCTATAGGTACATATTCATAAAAATATTACGTTAAGCTTAGTAATAGTTTATCCTGAAATATGTTATGTACGAACAGGTATATCAACCACAACAATGTCAATAGATGTAATTTTATCTAGTGCGGTCTAATCAATTCTCGAGAACAATGACATTTATTCATTGTAATAATTATTATTTAATTAAACATAATATAAACTAATACATACATACATACTAAATTAAAACCTTACAAATCTAAAAACCTAAGTCTAAAATTGGCCCCTGTGGCATGGTGCCGAGGATGCTGGCAGCATTTCCTCGCTGGATAGCAATAATTATGCGTCGAGACTCCTGTATTTGCATTTTTTGAGGGCCTCAGCCGCCTCCGCCGCCGCGCCTACTTTTTGTGTGGTACCGTGGAGATGGGACGGCGCCAGCGTGTCCACGCAGGTAGCGTCCCACACGAGCACTCGTCCCATCTTCCACGGTACCAGTGACATACCGTCGGGCCTCTTGCCATCGTCTCTGGCTATACCGCTAGGCTCTAGTATTGCCGGTACGTTGACGGTGGCGAGAGACCGACGGATTATGTCGTTTATAGCGGCGTGACGCGAAAAGCGGCCTACGCTACGCTGGCAAGATAATCCGTGGTGCCCCAGCCGGTCGATATCACTTCCACAGAGGCATTTATGCGGCGCGCATACTGGGACTCCTAAACGCAGCCCGACCGCCAGACGGAGAGTATTTCTATCTAAATGGGTACCTGTATTAGGCGACGGAAAAGCATTTAACCAATGTCCATCCTCCCTGCAGCCCGCGGCCATCATCAGTCGCGCACGATCTGCTCCTGTTGCGTTGTCTACAAGAGAGGTGTATTTTAGTTTGCACAAAACATCATCCCAGCCCCTTTGCGATTTGGGGTTAAATGGAAAATTTTGCCCCGGGAAGGCCAACAGCCAGGCATTTCTAGCGTTGTCCAAGTCTGAGATCTCATAGTTTGCGGACGAGGCCATTAAGATTTTTCCTACGAGATCACCAGAATTGTGAACGGACGATAGAAAAGCCGGCAGTGCAACACAGGAAATTTTGCGCACCCCGAGCCCGCCGTACCGGACGGGAAGGGATGCTTGTTGCCAAGATTGTTCGGTGTTTCAAGTAGGTTTTGACTAAAACGTCTATAGGTGCTAGTAAATTTTTATGTTTCCAGCAAGGGCTGCACCGAAGCATGTACGTTAATTTTGGGACAAAAAGACAGAATTTAAGAATGAAAAAAGCTGAATGGGGACTAATTTCTAATAGACGATCGGAGCAGTTTTGGAATATTGCTACTGTAAAATCATCAAAGATTGGAGTCCCTAGAAGGCTAAGGGAATCTTTAGTAACGGATTTAATATTTGGTGTTATAATATTAAATTTGTTTGCTGTATCTAAAAGATTTATGGATGTATCGTGAATGTAGATTTCGCATTTACTGTAATTTAGATCAAGACCAATCGATTTAAATTTGGTTTTGAGGGTCGAGAGGTCGGAAAGTACGGAGTCTATGTTTCCTCCTAGGGTTCCGTCGTCCAAATACCAGATGTTAAATTTGGAGTAACCTCCAATTTTTGAATAATTGGATTTATCGCTAAGCTACTCGTAAAAATGGCCGGACCGAGGGAATCACCCTGCTCTCGGGCCGTTCGAGATGATGTCTATTCGAGATGATCTCGATTGACGCAATGTCTATTGAAAACTCTCACCAAAATTCCGACACAGGAAAATTTCTTATTCAGCAGGCGTTTGATGATTGCGATTTTATCACACATCGTCGTGGATAAAACGCGGGCCACTCTCACACTCACATACTTGTCAGAACGTGAAGAATATTTCATTCAGGACAGTGGACGGCGTACAAGCCTAATTTCAAAGAAAAACCGCAAATCGATGTATATACCGTAAAACGGGGTGAGTAGGTTTCGCTGGGAGAGTTGGTGAGTTCAGAGGGGGGTGAGAAGGGATTTTAAGGCTACTGCTACAAAACTACAATACAATACAATACAATAATCTTTATTGCACACCTCAATTAAAGGACACAGTACAATACGTAATAACAATAAGTAGAGGCAAACAAAAGGCGGTCTTATCGCTAAAGAGCGATCTCTACCGGACAACCTTTAGCGATCTCTACCAGACAACCTTTTCTACCAGACAACCTTTAATACAACAAAAATAATGTATTCCAATTTAAAATGGGGCTATAGTAATACGCATAATAAAAAAATCGATCTAACAATCTTCCAAAATCACCTTTGTATGAAAAACCCTCTCACCCCAAATACGAGGCACTACGGGGTGAGGTGGGTTTTCCTCTTTATCGTCAAAGGTGTGAAATGGAACTACTCAAAATAAAAATACAAACTAAAATACAAACGTCCGAACCACTTATAATATACACCATTCAGTTTTCACACGTAAAAATAAAATTTTATCGAGGTTTGAAAGTCAAATTTCACCCAACTCACCCCATTTTACGGTACATATAGTTTAGCGATTCAGCACACGTATACTAGAGGCCAAAATAATGTTTTTGACCCGCAGTTCTTAAAAAAAAGCCCTTAGGAAGAGAGTGCCGAGTTTTATAGTATGACAAAAAAAGTATTTTTCGGAAACCTTTATTAGGGTTCCGTAGCCAAAATGGCAAAAACGGAGCCCTTATAGATTCGTCGTGTCTGTCCGTCCGTCCGTCCGTCCGTCCGTATGTCACAGCCAATTTACTCGGAGACTATGACCACTACAATTATGAATTTAGCTGTGAAGGTATATATTATGTACCGCTATAGAAAAATGATGTGAAATAATGAAAAAAGAAACTGGGGGGCTCACAATACATGTAGCGGGGGGGGGGGGGGGTCAATTTTTTTTTCAATGCACATAAACGTGTGGTGTATTTATGAATAGGCCTTCAAAAATGACATAAAGGTTTATAAAAAACTTTTCCATTTAAGTCAAACGTTGATGAGATATTAGCTGTCAAAGTCGTCAAAACTGTCACCCCCCCCGCCCCTTTAATTTCCAAACTATGAAGTTTAAAATTCTAAAAAAATCATGATGATGTACACATTGAGCTCTTATAATACCTAGAGTCACAGTCCCGAACTAAATCTGTCACAATAATAGCTCCTGACAATGTTGCATTCGAGTAGAAGCGAAGTCACTCAATTCATAACCACGATCGTAAAACTAAAAAGAAAACCATGCGAACACTTACTTTATTACAACCAAGATATGACTCAAATTAGTACAATGTGGAAAATCATCTTAATTAGCGACATTTGCAACAACTTCATGTCCTTCATACCCAATGTCAGCTGTCACAATGGGAACACAGTTCGAAATGGAGTCGCGTTCATATTTTTATGAACAATGTTTTTATGTAAGGATTTATTATTGTTAGTCGCCGAACTATGTGACGTGGTCGAAATATGTTGATATCAATTCATAATAATGAAAATCAAGTTTTATTATTACTTTTCAAATTACACATGTTAAAAATGTTCTCAATTTAGCTGCACACGAGCTTTTCCGTCCCTCGTAGTCGCACGGATATAGCGTCTCTACGTCATCCTTTAAGGTTCTTGGCGTGTCTTTTTAACCGACTTCAAAAAAAGGAGGAGGTTCTCAATTAGTCGGATTTTTTAAATGTATGTTCACCGATTACTCGGAGACTAGTGGACCGATTTCAAAAATTGCAAATTGCCGATTGCAAAAAATAAGGAACTCCTCAAATTATATACCAAGAGGATGGCGTCTGGCAAAGTTTGTAGTCGGTGTCTTTTTGTAAAAAAATACTTGTTTCTCTACATATACCTGTATAATTAAATCATCATCATCGTCTTCTTCCTCTTTTAACAAAAGATAAAAAAGTAAATCGCGATCCCTACTTTCAAATTTCACTTACACACACATACACACTCAGATCCAACTGGAAGACGGCGCTGCCATCTGCTGCTGCCGTCTGCAGTTGGGTTCATTATCACGACCGGAGCAACATGAGGCCGCGACATGTCGACGTATACCTATCGTATAACTTTACTATCTTAACTTTAGTTTAAGCATCCTTCAATCACTTTATTGGAATTATCAATAGGTACTTTAGTCATAATTTAAGTTTAAAACATTTAAAAATTTGCAAGACCTTATCACCAACAAACGTCCTCATCATCATCATAGTGTTATCCCAGTACAGTTGCATGCTGAAGAAACATAATTTCACATATTTTTTTTCATTTATCTACTAACTTTTCGGAAGTACTATAATTAGTAAGGGGGTAGCTACTCCACAGATATTTTATTCTGGAGATTGTCAAATTACGCTATGATAACATAACGAGTACTGACCCTTTTAAATACAAATTTTAATTCAATAACGATTGGTACTTAATGTAAATAAGATAACCCATCATTTTTCTTTTAGGTTCTGCTTGAATTTCTGCATTTAAGCACTAAACATTATGCAAGCAACCGGCAATGACAAGTTGTCTTGTCAAATACTATGATATTCACAACCTGTTATGACTCGCCTCACCAATGTTCTTATTATATCTGGACCTTGAGATTCGTAACAACTATGCGTAATCGGAGGTCAGGCTTATACTGGTATTCTGAGAGGAAGTTTTCGTACGTCAGTTGGCATTGTGAATATCAACCACGCTCGGATGTGTTCGGCTCCGTTCGATGATCGCCGCGTAAACTATGCACATGTACCTGCTTTTACAGAGCCATTTTTACGACGTGATTGTGATACTATACATTATAGTATTTCTATGGATGTACATTAATAAATCCTTTCAACGACTTTTAGTTTGAATAAAACAAAAGGGCGTAAGTGTCGTAAGTTTCCTATGAAGATACGACCTTTTGTGATTAAATGTATTGTATAGTGGTTTTAAATGTAGATTAATTAGAAAGGTGTCGGTACGGAACCCTTATTGTGCGTGGTCCGACACGCACTAGGCCGGTTCTTTTTTGTTTCTTGTAGCCACTATTTTATTTTATGCTATTTAATGGGTTTATTGCCTAAAATTAAAAGAAATTAATTAATTCATTTATTATTTAGATATATATAGGTAGGAGCGCTCGTGGCCCAGCGGCGCCCGCGTACCGCGTGCGGTAGGCGAAGTTAAGCAATGTCGGGCGAGGTCAGTCCTTGGATGGGTGACCGCTTTGAGTGGTTACTAACTGAGCGCTCCCGTGCTTTGGAAGGCACGTTAAGCCGTTGATCCCGGTTGCTGTCTATGATAGCAATCGTTAAGCCAAGTTAGAGGCCTCCGGGCGGCTTGAGAACTTTTAACAGTCAAGTTGCCCACTCACTTGACAAGCCTAATCTCAATAAGGTCTGGTTTCCCCCTCGGGTTGGAAGGTCTGATAGCAGACGCTTCCGTAAAAACTAGTTCCTACGCCAATTCTTGGGATTAGGTAGCGGACCCCAGGCATCCTTAAGGATGCAACTGCACTGGGAATAACGCCAGGAGGATGATGATGATTTATTATTTAGATATGTTGTTGATTATGTCAAATATATAGTGAAGTCTGTGATTTTTTTTATCCGCATTACTTATGTCACGTGTCATTATGCTACGGCACCCTAGATTGTTTGTGGCCCGACACGTACTTGGGCGCTTCTTACTTTTTAATACCATGTTTAGACTGAGAAAAATCCCTGGAAACAGCCAATTCCTCATACGTTTAAAGTTTTCCGTCGTTATCTTTATTTTTATAATTGGAATAGACTTACAATTAGATTTTTGCCTGAAATTTACGAGTACAGGTTTTTTAAGAAAAGTTGGGAAACTTCCACCATTTTCATTTCAATCTCAAAAACGGCTTAACCGATTTTCATGAAAATGAATGATAAAAAACCGCATTCAAATCATACGTTTAAGAGCTACCATGCCACACACAGACACATATGTTTAACTTTTAACACACCTCTTCTTTCTACAAAACTACTTAGTTATGGTATTTAGACATCGAAAACAACAAAATATACATAGATCCGAATATTAATTTATTTTTCATGTCTCCTGCGCGGAAACTTTAATTTTCATGATAGCCGGGTGTAAAATAGTTATTTCATCCCTTGGGTGGAAAGTATTTTTCTCAAACATGCAATGCTTCTTACGTGCGTTATAACATGCTTCAAAGTATCACGTTGCAGACGGAACAACTCGGGAGAACTGCAAAGGAATTTCATACAAACGTGAAAGCCTAGGCCGGGAAGTATTTTGTTTTTACGTTTGTTAAATTTGTTTTTTGAGTGGTGTTTTTTTTATTTCATTGAATATGCTTGAGAAAAGCACTATACAAATCTAGGCGAGAAACTTTGGGCTGCAGGTCGCGTATCCATGTCCGTCTATATCTACTCATACTTGGCCTATATCTACTCATACTTGGCCTATATCTACTCATACTGCAACCCTTCGTTTCACGGCCTCTATAGAATGTACAGTCACCGGCAATAGAATCTTCCTACACGAAGGCCGCAAAAATATGTGACACGCTCTTATTTATAGGGTTATAAGATCGTGTCACATATTTTAGCGGCCTTCGTGTAGGAAGATATAATTGCCGGTGACTGTACTATTATTTTATGTTACAATTAGCCACGGAAACGAAAATGGTTACGTCAAATTATTAAAATATATTAAAATAAAAGCTTTTCACATAACTAAACTCCAGTATAGATTAAATGACCTGTATATTACGATCCATGGGTTGATATTAAAAACATTTTATAGTTGGTCTTATTTTTTTCACAATACGAAAAACCGACATTTACGAGTAAAATCATTCTTCTATTCTGCTGCCCGCCTTAATGCCAAGATAGCATGACACTTTTTAGGATTCCGTAGTCAATTAGGTATCCTTATGGTTTCACCATGTCCATCTGTCTGTCTGACTGTCCGTCTGTCTGTCCGGGGCTTTGCTCTGTGACTGTCAGTGCTAGGAAGCTGCAATTTGGCATGGATATATAAATCCCATCAAAAATATAAATGTGAATATGGCAGCCAAGTTCAATATGCGATGCGTGGTTGTTGTCTTCACCGATAAAATAATTTAGATCTAAATTGGTGCCAAATTCGTAGATTATCTGAAAAGGTGCCAAGTCTGGCACTAAAGGATTTTTCTATGTTAAATAGATTTGGAGTTATTGAGGGGTCAAAAGTGGCTTGAAACGGTTCGTGTAATATAACACACGGCTGCTGTCCGCCAGTTCCTAAGGTGAACTTGGCTGGACACGCTGCTGCGTGTCTAGAGCAATAAATAGGACAAAATGGTAAAATAAAATAAAAAATACTTTTTAAGGGTACCTCTTCCCTACATGTAAAGTGCGGATGATTTTTTTTGCTTCAATTCTATGGTGTGGTGTTTTGTCTATCTAAATACGTCATTAATATTTTTTAAGAAAAAAAACCGACTTCAATGGGGGAGGCCGGTGAAAGATTATTATACTTAGATGGTGCACTCTTAGATTCCATACAATAAAATAAAAATGGCTATAAGTATGTTTATAATGGTAGAAGACTAAGTACCCTCAATTCCTCATGGAATCATGGAAAAACCTTGTTTGCTTGACAAACAAAACGAAGAGAACCAATCGCCAAACGTGAACTACGCGTCGTTGAAGAGTTCCGTTCTGATCATCATCAGCAGTTCCACTTCATCAAATGTCACATTTTTGTATGATAATGCTCGATTTGTTGATAAAAACACAATAATCACTATATGTTTGCCTTTAAGATTTGAGGAGTTCCCTCAATTCCTAATGGATCCCATCATCAAATATCGAAGATGATAAAAATTAATCGTGAAAATAGAACTTGCTTAACAAACACAGCTAGGAGGACAAATCGCCAAACGTGAACTTTTGGTCGTTGAAGAGTTCTGTTCTGATCATCATCAGCAGTTCCACTTCATCAAATGTCACATTTTTGTATGATAATGCTCGATTTGTTGATAAAAACACAAAAATCACTATATGTTTGCCTTTAAGATTTGAGGAGCTCCCTCAATTCCTTATGGATCCCATCATCAGAAATCAAGAATGACAAAAATTAATCGTGAAAATATAAATTGCTTAACAAACACAGCTAGAAGGACAAATCGCCAAACGTGAACTTTTCATCGTTGAAGAGTTCTGTTCTGATCATCATCAGCAGTTCCACTTCATCCAATGTCACATTTTTGGATGAAAATGCTTGACTTGTTGATAAAAACACAAAAATCACTACATGCTTGCCTTAAAGATTTGAGGAGTTCCCTCAATTCCTCATGGATCCCATCATCAGAACTGCGTTTTGACAAAAACGGGACCAACTTGGATATATATACTTACAATCAAAAACAAGAATTTTCCAAATCGGTTAAGAAATGACGGAGTTATGGAGTAACAAACATTAAAAAAAAATACAACCGAATTGATAACCTCCTCTTTTGAAATCTTGAAGTCGGTTAAAAATGAAAAAATGAATAGAGGTCTTCATAAAATATTTTTTTATTAAGTCAGTATTTTCGGAAATATGCACTCCAAAAAAAAAGTTTCATACTTTAACTTTTGAACTATGGTTCCAAAAAATATGAAAAAAAAACCTAAAAGTAAAGCTTAATAAAGAATTTCAACGAAAGCTATAGCGGGCATGATCAGTTAAGCCGTTTTTGAGTTATCGTAAAAAGTCTTCCCTTATTAATGACCTTATTAATGAACTTATGATACGCTGCGAAAGTATTCCTTTTTGCTTGTTATTAATCTTTTTAAAGTAAGTTCATCGGCAACAACGGAAACCTCAGTGTAGGGTTCCGTGGTTGCCCATGAACTTACTTTGGGCGGGGCCCGAAATATTCTTGACCTTTTTAGGGTTCCGTAGTCAACTAGGAACCCTTATAGTTTCGCCATGTCTGTCCGTCCGTCTGTCCGTCCGTCCGTCCGCGGATAATCTCAGTGACCGTTAGCACTAGAAAGCTGAAATTTGGTACTAATATGTATATCAATTACGCCGACAAAGTGGTAAAATAAAAAGTGGAAAAAAATATTTTATTAGGGTACCTCCCCTATACGTAAAGTGGGGAGTGATTTTTTTTTTCATTTTAACCCTAACGTGTGATATATTGTTAGATAGGTATTTAAAAATAAATAGGGGTTTACTAAAATCATTTTTTGATAATGTTAATATTTTCGGAAATAATCGCTCCAGAAGTAAAAAAAAATGTGTCCCCCCCCCTCTAACTTTTGAACCATAAGTTTTAAAAATATGAAAAAAATCTCAAAAGTAGAACTTTATAAAAACTTTGTAGGAAAATTATTTTGAACTTGATAGGTTGAATAGTTTTTGAAAAAATTACAAAAACTACGGAACCCTACACTGAGCGTGGCCCGACACGCTCTTGGCCGGTTTTTTTAATTATTTTCATTGGGCAACAACGAAACCCTACACTAAGCATGGCCCGACATGCTCGTGGGCGATTTTATTATTATATCTTTCTGCAATTTCTGCAGGGCCATCTAGATGCACGTCGTGACCAATTAAGCCATATCTTTGCAAACTAAGTGGGGTTAAATAGTTCGAGAGGTAAAATTACTTTTAGGCCTGAGTCATACATTATTACTTTTAACTGCAATTGCGACAAAACAAGTAAATAAATAAGGATTATCCAACCAACATTAATGTCTAATAAATTACATTGCGAACATGTGTATAATTTGGCGTCAAGGGTGGTATTATTTTTACAAAAATGTCTTTGAACTATATTAAATACAGACACCGCGTATAAACAACACTGACCATCTATGGGCGCTTGAAAGCGTTGCTCAAACGAATTATTCACTTTTTTAATAACTGTGAAAATAGGACTAATAATTTTTAAGAAAAAAAAAAACAAACTCAATGGGGGAGTCCGGTGAAAGATTATTAATCTTAGATGGTGCACTCTTAGATTCCATACAATAAAATAAAAATGGCTATAAGTATGTTTATAATGGTAGAAGACTAAGTACCCTCAATTCCTCATGAAATCATGGAAAAACCTTGCTTGCTTGACAAACAAAACGAAGAGAACAAATCGCCAAACGTGAACTACGCGTCGTTGAAGAGTTCCGTTCTGATCATCATCAGCAGTTCCACTTCATCAAATGTCACTTTTATGAATGAAAATGCTTGATTAGTTCATGAAAATACTAAAATCACTATTTGTGTGCCTTTCACATTTGAAGAGTTTCCTCGATTCCTAATGGATCCCATCATCAGAACTCGAGCATGAAAAAAATCAATCGTGAAAATAGAACTTGCTTAACAAACACAGCTAGAAGGACAAATCGCCAAACGTGAACTTTTCGTCGTTGAAGAGTTCTGTTCTTATCATCATCAGCAGTTCCACTTCATCAAATGTCACATTTTGAGTTGATAAAAACACAAAAATCACTATATGTTTGCCTTTAAGATTTGAGGAGTTCCCTCAATTCCTCATGGATCCCATCATCAGAACTCGAGCATGACAAAAATTAATCGTGAAAATAGAACTTGCTTAACAAACACAGCTAGGAGGACAAATCACCAAACGTGAACTTTTCGTCGTTGAAGAGTTCTGTTCTGATCATCATCAGCAGTTCCACTTCATCCAATGTCACATTTTTGGATGCAAATGCTTGACTTGTTGATAAAAACACAAAAATCACTATATGTTTGCCTTAAAGATTTGAGGAGTTCCCTCAATTCATCATGGATCCCATCATCAGAACTGCCTTTTGACAAAAACGGGACCAACTTGGATATATATACTTACAATCAAAAAAAGAATTTTTCAAATCGGTCAAGAAATGAAGGAGTTATGGAGTAACAAACATAAAAAAAACATACAACCGAATTGATAACCTCCTCTTTTGAAATCTTGAAGTCGGTTAAAACATAAAGGTTTAAGAAATTAATATTTTAGTTAAATTTGTCTATTGTGAGTAGTTCTGGATTTGTCGGGAAAGTTTAGTAGGAGTCTCAGTAAGAATTTTGGAATTGGGGTGGGCTTGTTCCAGTTATGATGACGTCATATTTTTTTATGGAATAAAATCAGAAAGGGCTTCATGAGCTGATCCAAAACATACCAGACTATTACTTTTGATCCAGTGGCTTTGTGAAAAATAATAAATAGAACATTTTTCAAAAACCATATTAAGTTTGGGCATTTAGTGATAAGAAGCTGAATGATGTAAAATATACGCCGAATTACTCGTTATATCCTCATATCAAACGAAATAAAAAGGGAAAATGTTAATACTTATTCTTATTTTTATATTTGTTGTTCCGGACGATTAGGTATGAGAACAATACTTATTGTATTATTTATATTTTTACGGTTCCTTTTATTAAGTTAGATATAAGGACAAAATGAGTCATTTCGCGTTAGATTAATATGTTATATTTTATTTTTATTAGAATTAATATATTTACAAAAAAACATTCCGTTGTTTACTGCCATGAACAGACAAGCATGGTGTGTTATGAAAATGAATTTAACTTTTACATCGAGACAGACCCTCTCAACTTATTCATGTTATGTTGAAAATTGGAGAAGTAGTGATTGATAGATATTTTTCTGATGCCAGTTCCAATCCGATTCTTCACCACACAACTGTTTTAAGTACTTCAATTAGGGGTTGCGAATTAAAAAAATGTTGTTGTGTCTGAGATTTTAGATATTTTGCCCAAAGTTTGATCAAAAGTACCTACTCAGTACTCTGAGCAGGTATGCTATGTGATAATGTACTGTGCATAGGGTGACAGCACCAGTAATGGACAAGAACCAATGATGCACCTTGACTCTTATTTAAAAGAAAATAAGAGTTATACATTATTTATTCAACAATCAATTTCAAACCATATGATCATTGAATTAGGAATGAAGGCTCCATTACTGGTGCTTGTCAGCTTAAAGTGTCCAACACTGGTGGCCTCACCCACAAACTTATACCAAATAAATAAAACAAAAAACCCGACACAGCACACATAGCTGGGAACCAGTTCGTCAAGACTTTCGATTAAACAGAACCGGTCAAGGGCAAGCCCAACTCGCGCACCGAGGGTTTCGTACACAGATCCTGTAGCTGTCCCGACCCCATTAATTTAGGAAAAATATTAACTGCGCGATGTAGAAATTGAACGCCATGTGTGCTACGCCATATTTCAGCGCATTTTGTTACTAATGTGCGCACCTGAATCACGTAGTATGTGTGTTTTTCAAGGATAACTCTTTGTCACGTGATTACATTTCAATATTTTTAGAGTTCCGTAGCCCAAATAGCAATAACGGAACCCTTATAGTTCAGTAAGGTGTACAGAATTAAAATTTGAAATGTAGGTGTATTATATTGGCCGCTACGTAGTTACATACGTATTCAAATTACATATTTTTACTAGGGGGCACTCCATACGTGTACACCATAAATTATGTAATTCAACATGGGACACCCCACGGTGCTTAAATTACAAACTTAGTTTAGAAATGCTTTTTATGACAAAAATATATAATCTTATATTGAGATGTGGTTATTTTTCCTGTCCTTATGTCACGCAATTTGACATAGGTAGATTAGGTATACCTTGTAATTTGTTATTTCAACCATTCGACATTTATGAATTGACGTTTGTAGTGATGCGGCTAAGACGTATCGTTTGTCAAATGAAGCGATTATTAACGAATGGTTGATTGAATCGATATCACAGCCGGTTTTTGAAATATTTTTATGATGCCTTTAAATATTTTATATCACATGATTGTATCAGTCTGCTCAAACTAAAAAATGTTACTTATTATGTATGGCGTTCTATATTCCATATAATAATAAAAAAATTAAGAAGAAATAAGAAAGACAGACAATATTCTCTTAATCACGTCATCGCTATGCTGATGCCGTAGCTGGTCGGTCTGTCTGTCATTTATGTTAATCAATAAATTTTGCACATAATTTCCAACTTTACGGAGTTTTACTAATATTTAGGTGTACAGCGTCAACATAGTGGTCTTCTAACCGTTTCTAGAGTAAATTCGAACTACACATGTGTACACCGCAAAATATGTTATGTTATGTGTTTCGCACGCCAAGTGGAATAAAAACCCGTAGTGTTATTCGCGCTGAACGCAAGGAAGAAGCAAAAGTGTCGACGCCTGCGAAGGCACCAGGTTCTTCACCAGTATCGCTGACATGTCATGCCGCAGACACGACGTTCGTGGCAGGCAGCAGCCAGCCGTATGGCAAATACGGCGCCGTTGTTGAGGGACGACGGTGTGCCGCACCCGCTGTCACCGCATAATAAGGTACCGTCCGCATCCAAATCCATGTCAGCACGAAAGAAGGGACTGAAACTAAAGGCCAAACAACGAAAGGCGTTGATTGAACTTCAGTGCGATAGAGAATAAAAACTAACATCTCCATAGAAAAAATCGTACTTCGAGCTGAAAGGCCCTTGGTATCAGTGGCTCTTATGTTGTATATGTTTTTACAGCTGTCACAGATTTTTCTCTGTCATTTATGTCAATTAATAAAATTGCGCATATTTTCCAACTTTACAAAGTTTTACTAATATTTAGGTTTACAGCGTCAACAGATTTTTTGGTTATAAATTTATCGTTATAAATATATACGTACCTATCGATTTCTATCAATTTACGGAAATATCTTCTGAATCGAAACGACAGACTAAGTCACAACACGTTTTAAAAAGAAAACGACATAACACGTAACTGTTTGGGTGATGAAATAGTATCGTAAAATACTCAACAACAATGAACTAAAAAAATGTAACATACGAGGGGCGTTCAATAAATTCTCGGTATTAGAATGAAATAAAAAGAATATTATAGGTGTTTTATTTTTATTTTTCAATATACTCCTCTCCTATGTTTATGCACTTATAAGACCGGTCAAATAGTTTTTTTAACCCCTCATAAAAATATTTTTTGTCTTTGATGTTAAAATGCTCCTACACTACTGTCTTCAATGCTTCATGGTTAGAAAATTAATTTCCACGTAGATTCTTTTTGACATTGGGAAACAAATATAAGTCACTCGGGGTCAAGTCTCGACTATACGGTGGGTATGTAATAGTTTCGAGTCCAGATTCAAGAGCAGCAGCCTTGGCAATATGAGCACTATGCACAGGGGCGTTGTCGTGTAGAAGCAGAACACCTTTGGCTGATTTTCCCCGTCTGTTATGTTTGATTGCTTCCCTTATTTGGCATATAATATTAGCGTAGTGCTCTCCTTTAATACTTACACCCTTTTCTTTATAATCGAACAGCAACATTCCATCACAATCCCAGAATATTGTGACCATGACCTTGCTAGCTGAAGGCACGACCTTGAACTTCTTGGGGTGAGGAGTTCCTTTAATGTGCCACTGCATGGACTCTTGTTTGCTCTCAGGGTCATAATGATGAACCCACGTTTCATCTCTACTAACAAAATTTTGCAGTATCTTATCAGGAATTTCACCGCACACCTCAAGAAATTCGGTACAACGAGCAACACGCGTATTCTTCTGAAGTGGTGTCAGGATTCGCGGTACCCATATCGCACTGACTTTTGACATATTAAGATGGTCATGAATTATATCGTGTCTAGTACCAATAGAATGGTTAGTTCTTTGAGCTATTGCTTTCACCTTTACTCAACCATCTTCAGATATAATTTTCTCCACTTTTTAAATTATCTGTGAAGAAGCTTCGACGGGCCGACCAGCTCTATGGTCGTCTTCGATACTCTCTGCCCCATGCTTAAATTGACTTGACCACTTCTGAATTGTTGATAAAGAAGGAGCAGACTCACGGTAAACATAATCCATTTCTTTTTTATAGCTTATTGATTTTTTACGTGTTTGGTCAAGAATTTTATTACCGCTCGGTGCTTTAATTTAACCAACATTGAAATAACGCTCATAGTGATCACGTTTGTTCGGTACTTACAAAAAAACAAAAGAACATCGCCGTTTTAATTTTACTTTTTTTAATATTAATGAATGACTTTTACCGGCCGGTATTAAAAAGTTTACCAAAGAGGTTTAAAAGATGTCAATACCGAGAATTTATTGAACGCCCCTCGTAACTTAAATTATGTTTAAGAAAAGCAAAATATTATTTTTATTTACTTGATAAGCCCTAATACTGTTACGTGATTTTATTTATAATTCCGATTAGTCTTGCTGTTTACGTTCTACAGGTGTTGTGATGTCTCTAATGGTTGAAGTAACAGATTACAAGGTATAGTATCAGTTATTATTCAAACCACAGAAAAATAGTAAATTGTATAATTATGTTCAATGCACCTAGGTTAGCTTTGTTTATGAATATTTCAATTTTTAAATTGATGGCATACGTAGATCTAGCGACGCGACCGACAGATAGACATACAACGTAAGGCTCTATCACGGTTTTTTTACCTGTTTGGTACGGAACCCTAAAATCCGTTTGTGACGTGGTTAGGGAGCTATGTCACAATCACTGCGTGTCTGTCCCTCGTTTGTGCCGAGACTGTCTAGGGTTAAAAACGACCACCTAAATTAAGTCCAGTCCACTGTATGTACTTTGGGTTTAACCAATACGAGTAATAAGAATAGGTTAACATAGATATTGTCATACTCGTAGAGGCCATATGATTGATTACTGATTGTGATTAGGTACTCTTAGGATTTTTTTTCTACTCGGGTAACAGAACTCATATTTGTAGGTAGCATAGGATTCTATTATATACTCGTACTTAGTATGACTCATATTTTTCTCACATTATTTTTTCCTTTTGCTATACTATTTCTGCTTTTAACGTTACTGAGTCGCGATGGCGCGTGGGGCGGGCAGTTTTCATTGGGCGGAGTCAGTGAGAAAAATGTTCCGCCTTGCTAGTGCCACGCCCACGTTGTCTCGCTTTTCCCTGGATCCATATTACTCTTATTTTACTCGTTTTGCTTGTGTGAACGTCTGGCGCCCATATCAGGTTAGGTACCTCTGCTTATACATCTAGTTGCCCTCCTACATCGCGGCGCACTTAAAGGTGTAAGAGTATCTACTGAATATGAACCTTGAAACTGTAATCAGTTTTCATAACCGGAACTCAATATTTTATATGGAGCTATGTATTAGAACAAAGAAGTCTCTTGCAACCATAATTGACTTGAGGTACAGTGGAAAGTATTCAGTAGCTGGACACGCTGCACAGAAACTTTCCGTGTTTTGTTGTTGTTGTGGTACCTCAGCTTTTGTACCACAGGGGGACCAGGGGTAATTTTTTTGTACTCGTTGTTCCACCGTTCTAAACAGTGTTCGCCAGTGGGTCTACGGGTAATTTACTTTTTTCCATGGTCCCACGATGTGATGTGTTTAAACGCTCGCTCGACTCGCGCAGTTTAGGGTCACAGTTTTACTAATACTCCTCCTCGCTCCGCTCGTCGTCGTACCTAACTATTCTGTAGGAAAATTTAGTGAAAACAAACGTTTCAGTAAACAATACGAAGATAGACAAACCATGGTGGGACCATGGGGAAAGATAAATTACCCGTAGACCCGTAACGTATCCATTCTTCGTCCCCGTAAACTCACGTAGTCCAAATATCATCGTGATCATTTGAACCGTCTTGGAAAATCTATTTATGTACAAACAAAGAAGCACCTACCTACTTACATTTTTCTCGATAACTAGTATGTAGTATGGTTTAGTAGTAGTAGCACTTGCTAGAACATTCTTATAATAGCGGGACAGAGATTTGTAATCGTAAGCGTGTGTGCAATACCACCACCACCACCATATCAGCCGTAGTACGTCCACTGCTGGACATAGGCCTCCCCCAATTTCATGGGGGGTAAATGCCATAATCGCCACGATTGGCAAGCGGGTTGGCGATCGTAGTATAGATCTCCACCGCACTCCAGGGATGCTGCTGCCCATCCCCCGGTGGTCTTGGTCGTAGTTTTAGGACATACCCGGGTCCAATACATCTATATTTAATGTATGTATTTATGTATATATTTGGTTAAGTAGTTTAAACACCTATTTGATGTTTATAAACAGGTAGTGTGGCACATAAATATATGTAGTAACGTTTTCCAATTTGTTGTGAACAAGTAGGAGCTCATACATATCTGTACAGATAAAATATTTCACTTAAATATCAAATTCTGCAATAAAGTTTGCCAAAATTATATAGACAAGTAGAAACTCATAAACATCTGAACAAAACTGACAGAAAAAAGAAAAATACTTACTAAGAAGCCAGTAATAAATGTTGATATCAAACCTCTTTTAAACCGAGTATAAATCACAAAATAGTAAAAGAACCATCACGCAGATTAATGACAGTTCTATGATGTGCCACTCAAACTAAAAGAGACAATATGACAGGTATGACAGTACGTATGGTACTGTCGATAATTGTCATTTGTGAAAATTCAAAATGTTTTATTTGTACAGATATTTATGAGCTCCTACTTGTTCACAACAAATTGAAAAACGTGAGTACATATATATTTATGTGAGACTAAATATTTGAATTTAATCCTTTTGTCGACATCCATTTTTAATCATCACAAATTTCAACTAATATCCTATACTTATTAAAAACTTACAAAATAAATAATTTAAAATAAGGGGTCACCCCGCGGCATCGTGCCAAAGATGCTGGCAGCATTTCCTCGCTGTATAGCAATGCTGATGCGTTGTGCGAGGAAGCTGCCAGCCCTTTGGTTACCAGTGGTGTCCACTAGCCTCTTTGCCACTTCTTTAATGAGGTCATGGGCCCTGGGACCCCACGGACCGAGAGTCTCAACGCCGAACGGAACGAAGTTATATTCGGCACCGAGACCCCTATATTTGCTTTGCTTAGCCTTTTCGGCCGCCTCTGCCGCCGCACCCGCTCTGACTGAAGTTCCGTGGAGATGGGAATTCCACGGAATCAAAGGGTATGCATCCGGCCTCTTGCCATCGTCTCTAAGAATGCCGGGTGGCTCTAGTAGCGCCGGCACGTATAGCAACGGAGAATGTCGTTGAGAGCAGCGTGTCTAGAGAAGCGGCCTGCGCTCTTTTGGCAAGAAAGTCCGTGATGTCCCAGGGTGTCGACCTCGCTGCCGCAGGGGCACCTGTGTGGAGCACAAACCCGGACACCGAGTCGCAGGCAGGTCGTCACACGCAGAGTATGGGCTTCGAGGAAGGTGCCGGTATGCACTGATGGATAGGCGTGCAACCAGGTACCTGCTTCTCTGGTACCCACTGCTAAAATTCTGGCCCGATCGGAACCTGCGCTGCGACTTAAGAGAGAATCATAAGTATTTTTGCACTGGATGTCGTCCCAGGACCTTTGGGATTTCAAATTTTGAGGAAAATCCTTACCTGGGCAGGCAATGGACCAGGCATTTTTGGCTTCCGTCAAGCCAGCAGTCTCACAGTTTGAAGGGCCCTTAGGATTTTTCCTATGAGATTTAGCTGAGCTATGAGCGGAAGACAAAAAAGCCGGTGCACAAATATTCGTAATTTTGCTTATCCCTGTTCCACCTTAACGAATGGGAAGGGAAGCTTGGGTCCAGGAAATCTCGCTGAGCTGCATGTTCAAAACTGATTCCAAATTTGATTTGATCAAGTCGTCGAGGGGGGATAATAAGTTATGAAATTTAGTAAAGGGGCAGCAGCGAAGAACATAAGTCAATTTCGGAACAAAGAGGCAAAACCGAATTATTGATATTGTAAAATGTGGGCTAATTTCTAGAAGACGCCTTTTGTAATTTTGAAATTTGGATGTAGATACAGAAATAAAGCTCGAAAAGGATTCTTCGAAGATAAGAGATCCTAGGAGGCAAAGTGAGCTTCTATCTATTAATTTAATGTTAAGCGTCAGGATTTCAAATTTTTTTTTCACTTCAACAAAATTTAAGGAAGAATTTTTAATGAAAAGTTCGCACTTGCTAAAATTTAATTCTAAACCAATGGCTTGGAATTTTGATTTTATGATCGAAAGGTCTGACAGAACAGTCTCTAAATCGCCTCCCCGGGTTCCATCGTCTAGGTACCAGACATTGAATTATAGGATTAATAGCCAGACTGAAAATTGCCGGTCCGAGAGGATCACCTTGCTGACAGCCAACTTCAGATGATATTACAGTTTCGTGGTACATTAATTTTGTAGGATCAGCATAACAAACAAGGAGGTAATTGTAAATTTCGGGGATATTATTTTTGATTTCTGTCAGCAAGGTATCTCTGTTTACCGAATTGAATGCATTTTTAACGTCGATTTTGACCAACACATCACAAGGTGCGTTGCTGGAGAGGTAAGTACGTAAATCATGGACGGCTGCCTCAAAAAGAGGTTGTAATTTGGAAGCTATATACCTGACTGCAATTTTGGACGCGAGACGTCGTAGAGTAGATCCAACAGCAATCGGTCTCACCCCTCCGTCCTTTTTTGTAAGGGCGATGAGGTTTGCTCCATATAAAATCGGCACTATTTCCGGGTGGATGTTGCCTGTGTACATGGAATTGATTAGATTCGTTATGGAACCCACAAGTCGCTCGCCTGCATCGCCCACTGAGTGAGATGTTAAATCTTTCAAATGTTGGGGTGAGAGTCCGTCTAGGCCTGCCGCAGAACCGGTTTTGAAAGAAATAATCGCATTAATGACGTCTCTGTTTGAGATTTGAAGGCAGGCCTGGTTTGCCAACGGTGGGTCGAGAAAGTATGGAGTTGAAGGTCTTGGGGGATGTTTCGTCTGTAGGGCCTGAAGGGTGTCTGCAGTGTCAGGGGATATCACGTCGTTCGAGAAAAGGAGACGTGCAGCGCCTTTCAGGTCTCCCATCATTTATTTTGCATTCAATGCTTTTTCGGCGATTGAATGAGGCAATATTCTTTTTTAACCGACTTCAAGATTTCAAAAGAGGAGGTTATCAATTCGGTTGTATGTTTTTTTTTAATGTTTGTTACTCCATAACTCCGTCATTTCTTAACCGATTTGGAAAATTCTTTTTTTGATTGTAAGTATATATATCCAAGTTGGTCCCGTTTTTGTCAAAACGCAGTTCTGATGATGGGATCCATGAGAAATTGAGGGAACTCTTCAAATCTTAAAGGCAAACATAGAGTGATTTTTATGTTTTTATCAACAAGTGAGTATTTTCACCCAAAAATGTGACATTTGATGAAGTGGAACTGCTGATGATGATCAGAGCAGAACTCTTCAACGACGAAAAGTTCACGTTTGGCGATTTGTCCTTCTGTGTTTGTTAAGCAAATTCTATTTTCACGATTAATTTTTGACATGCTTGAGTTCTGATGATGGGATCCATTAGGAATCAAGCGAACTCCTCAAATGTGAAAGGCACACAAATAGTAATTTTAGTATTTTCATGAACTAATCAAGCATTTTCATTCATAAAAGTGACATTTGATGAAGTGGAACTGCTGATGATGAGCAGATAAGAACTCTTCAACGACGCGTAGTTCAAGTTTGGCGATTTGTTCTCTTCGTTTTGTTTGTCAAGCAAGCAAGGTTTTTCCATAACTCCATGAGGAATTGAGGGTACTTAGTCTTCTACCATTATAAACATACTTATAGTCATTTTTATTGTATTGTATAGAATCTAAGAGTGCACCGTCTAATTATAATAATCTTTCACCGGCCTCCCCCATTGAAGTCGGTTTTTTTTTCTTAAAAATTATTTTTAATATAGTAGGCACTGAATTGGTAAAGCAACTGTTCTGTATTTTCTGGGTAAGTGAAGTAGTGGAGTCTTCGTCGTGAACATAGAGGGTATGGAAAGGGAAAAGCAAAAGTGAATGCCAGTCTGCGACAGTGTTATTTTCAATACATTTATCTATTAATTGTGAAAGGTGCGTTGCGACAGATATTCTCGCACCGCGGGGTATTCTCTTTAAGACAGGTACATTACTTTTTAGGAAACTAAGATGAACGTGGAATGGAGTGACAGGAGGGTTGGCAGTGGTAAGTGAGGAAGGTGGAGTGAAGGGGTTGTTGTTAGCAGGCAAATCGTTCTGACTAAGACACTGTCTGTGGACTTTGGTAATATGTATATTAAGTCCTTTGGTGGTTTTAAATTATTTATTGCAAGACTGGCAAACATGACTATTTGAGATGGTTGTGGGTTGTGCCGCGTGCTGCATCCGCACTACTTAATAAAAATAAAACAAAGCAAAACTTACGTCTAAAGTAGCCAAAAAAATAACAATATCTAAATAATATACAAAACACCACAGCACAAAAACATTGTCAATATACTCGTAAGTTGACGCCAAAGGATGTCACGCTGGCAGGGACGCAGCCGGTGCGCCGACGCGGACCGCGTCGGGTGCTAGGCCTTTTCTTATGGATTGTTGGACCGGACGTCTATGGGGCTTATGGGAACACTTTTAGCTAGTGTTCTATGGATAAAGTGCTGGTTTGCTGTTGTTGATTCGTCTGCTTGACATAAGCTATGTGTCAAAATGTAGGCATGGCTATTAACTGTGCGGTTTAAATATTTGGCGAAATGTGGTTGATAAAATAGCCTTTTATTTGTTAAAATGTAATCATCTGCTTCAGGATGCCTTTGTGAAGTAGTTAAAATTAACAAATATATAATTAATAATATATAATTTCGTCTATAGTTAGTGCTTCGTGTGGTTAGTGCTTCCACATGTTTAAATAGTTTTGTAAAAATCATAGTACAGTACAGATATTTATTATTTTTCAGTTGTTTAAACCAAGTTTAAACATTATTGAGAGGCTTGCTCACATGAATATGACGGATGAGACGTGTATATATTATCGCATGATAAATCTGTTTAGATGTATTTGTACGTTACTATGTACATTTATTTCTGAAGGCTTGGATTTGCTCTTATATAATTATGAACTCGACTGTACTAACTTGGAATGTTACTTGGAACTGTAGACTAAATTGGAATTTACTTTTGATAAACATAAGTATAGCCGGACCAGTGCCTCATTGGACCTGAGATAATGTCGCTGCAAACAGCATGCTATATGGCAATAATCTAAATACGTCATGTATAGTCGTCTGTCATCATGTACAGAATGTATTGTCTTTTTAGTCATCTACTAAATCTAATAGCTAGACAGTTGAAATTTGCACAGGTTATGTATTTTTATTGTGGCTACAACAACGAATACTAAAATCAAAATAATAATAATAATTAAGGGGGGCTCCCATACAAAAACGTGATATTTTAGCCCTTTTTCATGGCTACCACTCGCCGAGCTAGATCTCAAGAACTGTAATAGCTAGACAATTGAAATTTGCACAGGTTATGTATTTTTATTGTGGCTACAACAACAAATACTAAAATCAAAATAATAATAATAATTAAGGGGGGCTCCCATACAACAGAGTAGTTGTTGGCGTTTTTTTTCTGGTATGGAACCCTTCGTGCGCGAGTCCGACTCGCACTTGGCCGTTTTTTATTCAATTAAGTTCATTGGACAACTTCGGAACTCTACACTGAGCATGGCTCAACATGCTCTTCACCAATTTTATTTCATTGGCGGCAACGACGGTAACGTTGTTTTCTTTTTCTAAGTATATATTTGTTATTGTTCATTCGCTGGTTATTGTAGACTTACCTATACATTGAATCAGCGAATGAAAAAAACATAAAAGCACAACAAGCGTCGCAAAATGACACCATCAAACTCGGTATGATTGTGTTCACAGTTCCTATGACCACTTTCCGGTTCCATCATCAGATCAGCTCGATAATAATATTATCATAATATTGCATTGTCACTGAATTTACATATATGCAGTAAGCTCGGTCCTCCATACAAACGTAGTTTAACTCTTATTTTAAAATGCCATTCTAGAATAACATGCAACTTTGTATACACAATGGAATCCGGAATATCTAGGTCGGAATTTGGTTTCTGTTGCTTGAAATTATAATGGAGAAAAAATACAGCGATTATTAAGGTTTTCATAAAAGACGTAAAAAACTCAAAAAATTCGCTGTATTTTTTTTTATTACAATTTCTTGCAACAGGAACTAATTTCCGACCTAGATATGGCGGCTCCCATTGTGTATACAACGTTTCATGTTATTTCAGCAAGGGGTTTAAAATGAGAACGAAACTACGTTTGTATGGAGAATCGAGTTCAGCCGAGCGTACTAACGTCAAATATTAGCTCAATCGGAAATCGAGAAGTGGGTCTAATTTAGCTTCTAAGATTTGACCCACACAAACAAAAAAGACATAAGGTAATGACACGGCAAAATAAATAAAAGCTTGTAAAAAATTTGTTAACGTACGTATGTTCAATGTTTGCGTTGTCTGAATATACTTTACTGTAAAAGTTTCGATTACGAGTGGTTGCTGTTCTCTATGTCTAACAGTGTTAGCAAGCTATATATTATATACATGGTCGTCCAATATGCATAGTATAAGTCTGGTATAGCTTAATTAGCGACTAGTTAGATTTTCGTAAGGTTATCCTATGATATTTAAAAATAAAATAAAGCTTAAATTCAAATTTAAATAATACGGCGATTTTGCGTATGAATATGACTTTTTGTTGCATGCAACCATTCACCCGCTAAGCGTTGTCGTTGCCGCCGCCATTTTGACACATAAAACGTCAGCGCTAGGATAGGGTAGACCGGGGACAATTGAAACAATTTGCCTTTAACCGCCTGTGACCGTTATATTTTTATGAGTAGAAGGATGTTCATTCAAAATATTTCAAGGTCAGTTATCTGGTTCCTAAATAATGTAATAAAGAGAATGGGGCAGTATGGTTCAATTGACCTCACATGACTGTCAATTGAAACACTATGTGAGGTCAATTGAAACACTCAAATATCTTGGGCACAATGAAAGTACTTATATCTGTATTAATCTTTTTCATCACTACCTCGGCATACAATGAGCTCATCAAAAGTTCGCAAGCATAACATAAATATTTCTCAATTTATGAGCATCTGAACATCTCGATAAAAACGCTTGAACATAAATAAAATAATATGACTTTTAGTTTTCTTTGTCACTGCTACCTTATAGATTTACCTTAACCAAAGTTGGTTTAATGCAATTAGTAGATATAACGATATAGAATTAGAGAAAACAAGCATAATCATGTTTCATACAAAAGTGCTTGTTTCAACTATAACAATGTTTCAATCATAACAATTCCGTGTACCTACCCTATGACAACGAGTGTTGTAGACGGGATGTAAAAGGAAATAATAGACGCAATAAAATAATCAGTTTAAATTGTTTATTATGTAAACAAAAACATGGCGATATGCCAAAAAAGAAAATGTTCCTAAACTCTCTCTAATTTAAATTTTAGCAGTGGCTGACCTCTTCAATTAGCCGGTTGGCAGCAGTCGGTTGTTGCTAAAATTATTATTATTATAAATCAAACGTATCAAATCAACATATAAAACATTTTGTAACAAACTCTCTAAATATAAACAAAAATAACACCATATGGCGATATTCCAAATTAAAATAACAAATTATGTCTTTTAAGTAACATAAAACAAAGTTTATATTATTTATAACCATTAAACAAAATTAAAAAATATATACAATTAAAAGCATATAGAACACGAAAAAAAACTTCAGATTTCAAAAAAAACTTCGTATGTCTATAATTTATCAACTTCACAAATAATAGTGAACATCAATAGAACAAACACGTGCATTGAATACAGAACCTCGTTATATTTTGAAGTCGGTTACTTTTGGGGACGATTAAAACGCGAGGAAGATTGAAACATTTCAATCGTCCACAAGCAAGTTGTTTCTGTCGTCCCCACACCACGCTTTTCACTTCAAGGTCAAATATTATATATAAAAAAGACTCCGACGCTGATCAACGGCCATTGAAAACATTCGTCTATTCCTAAATATAACACCAAAATAATTGGATTAGTCAAAATACAAGAGTAAACGAAGTTATGAGAAAATATACGAGAGCACAAATACTTACTTTTTACCGCGAAAAATTTGTTTGGCTCGTGGACACTCCCGTTTGGCACCGGCGCTCGAGCGCTACTGGCCAAGGATTCAACATGGCCGACCGCGTGTTCCGAGTGTTGCGTCAGACGCGTAGGTGTCATAGTTTTCGAGAAATTTGACTTGTTTCAATCATGACGTGTTTCTATTGTCCCCGGTCTACCCTACCAAACACAGCCAGTCATTTTGAAATTTACCTATCACGTTTATTTGTTTTGGGTAATAGAAAATCGGCTGACATTTTTTGGCAATTCTTATTGGTACAACACCGCGCGTGCGTATTACGAATAAATGCCCCGTTTCAAAGTGGATTTTTGTAGAAAGCTCGCGTTCTATGCTTTTTTCGTTCACTGCATTGAATAAGAAAAATGTGTACTTGTAAAATCCAACCAATTTTCCCAATACAATACTATTGAATACTATAATATGAAATGTCAGTATTACCGGTTATGTCAACAACAACCAATTTCAAAATATTGTGGACTAGAATATTAGCCAATCCTTCGGCCTTTTAATGTTATAATATTCACAATAAGCTTTCTGGTAGCGTTTTTGGATGATTTTCGGCATAAGTATATATTTTTATAATCACGAAATATTTCGTCTTGATGTAAGTTTGTTTACACTGAAGACATTCGATGACTTCTAAGTTCTAACATCTGATGTCAAAGAGTGTCTTGCTCTTGCCATTAAAATAAATTAGTACCACTAAAATCCGCATCATGGCCAGGGGTGCTACCGCGAACTTCGAAAATCGAACTTCGTATCGTACCGTCCCTTTCCGTCATATAGAGTATAACACGAGAGTGAAAGGGACGGCACGAGACGAAGTTCGATTTTCAAAGTTCGCGGTAGCACAGCAGAGGACCTACCGCGAACTACAAACGAAATTTTCCCTCCCTGTCGCACTTACGTGCGAATTCGCAAATGCCACAGATATGGAAAATTTCGTTTCAGCTGTGCTATCGCGAACTTTGAAAATCGAACTTCGTCTCGTGCCGTCCCTTTCATCTATATGACGGAAAGGGACGGTACGATACGAAGTTCGAAGTTCGCGGTAGCACCCCTGCTGTGCTACCGCGAACTTCGAAAATCGAACTTCGTCTCGTGCCGTCCCTTTCACTCTCGTGTTATACTCTACATGACGGAAAGGGACGGTATGATACGAAGTTCGATTTTCGAAGTTCGCGGTAGCACCCGGCTATAACATAACCTTAAAACGTCAAAATGTTTATGCTCTCCCGCGGTTTTATTTTAAACAGAATCATAGTCTATTTTTGCATCGTACACCGCAAATTATTCGACTACAATTGGCTGTATACACGACCTGTGCCATCTTTTGTATGGCTGATTGTTCTTTTTAAAAAGTTTGGATCTCGACAAATAAAGCAATTTACATATAACACTGTAGACGTCCGGGGCGACCCTGCAATGTTAGATTTTTTTAAATCTATGACTTACCATAAACTGTACACTACGCGTTTCATATATAGCGAGTAAAGTGTGTCACACTCGGGAGCGGCCTGCTGCCGCGGTCAATAGTAGATTTGACAGCTAATGACAAGTTTACTATTGACTAGGCCTCACCAGTTTGTGACAGGCTTTATTACACCGGTACAATTCATGTAAACAATTTCAAATTGTACCCGCCGCGGCCAGACATGAACCCTATGCCACTGAGAGTGAGAGTTCCTTTATATAACCTTGGAACTATTTTTACTCAATAATGATCCTAAAAGTGGACGACGTTAAGCGTGTCACAAACTGGCGTAGCCTAGGCTGCGCGGTCAATAGTAAACTTGTCATTAGCTGTCAAATTTACTATTCACACGCTTAACGTCGTCGCCCACTTTCTGGACCATTTTTGAGTAAAAATAGTTTGTGCTACATTTATTTTCGCCATGGTAGCCAAAGCTGATACAAATTAAAAAAAAATCAAACGTCATCATCGTTGTCACACATAAGTCCACGTTTCATCGTAATATTTATTTATCACAAAATAAAATACTTGAAACCGGCTGTTATTTGTAACGAAGTAATTCCATAAAATTATGAAAATAATTGATCATACGTCATACGATTATAAGTAATTTGAACTGAATGTACCTATGTTTTTAGTAGATAAGTAAAATAATTTCGTGGAAGTAGGTATACCAGAAGTGAACAGAAATAAAATTAATAAAATGGGATCCGGTTTCAAGTCATCTCTTTATGCATGTTTACATCTTATGCCAGATTGGATGCTTAGAGTAACAGAAGATTACAAGGAGGAAGGTGAGAAATTTAAGTCGATATAGGTACAAGTATTTGTTGGTAGGCAAAGGTATAATACGTATTAGGTATGATGAAATCGATGAAACAGTTTAGTGAGGTGATAAAACATAAATTTTATTCTTTTGTTATTTTAGGGTATTTTGGATGGTACGATTTCCAATATTTGTAGTCCGCTCTTATATTTAGGCAATAGCTGCGACGTTAATTCCGCCTAGCTTGTGTAAAAGTTTTGTTATCCAGAGTCATGCGAAGTTCGCGGCTGGGGGCTGCACCTACTGGAAAAGCAGGGTCGCGCTGCGGTGTGGGCTGTGAGCGCGGAGCTGGGAGCGCGCGCGCCGGGCGTGCCGGCGCTCGCCTGCCGCCTCATGGAGCGCTACCTCCACAACCAGATGCGACACTTCAGTGCGTAGCTGTACTAACAGAAATATTTAATAGTAATGACGAAGTGCCCGAGTGGGGCTGCGCTTCCTTTAAGGACAGGATGGCGCGATAGTGTGGGCCGAGAGCGAGGTGCAGGCCGCGCGCGCTCGTCTGTTAGCTCGTGGACCGCTTCATTCACAACCAAATGCGGTACTTTGGACCGTAGCTTTCCTTTCAGCTTCTATAATAGTAGAAATAGTCGAAAAGAAAGTCGCGAATGTCTTCATATTAGCTAAAAACGGTTTGGTAATAATTTATGAATAAGGGCATAAATCTTTTTTTAACATAAGAGTGAATCAGGTAAACTGTAAGATTACCTACTTAGAACTTAAACACTATCTTTGCAGATAACCAAGAGTTCCAACGATTTCAGCAAGGATTGCGTTCGAGGATACCCGCGCTGATCGCATCGTGCGTGCAAATAGCCGCCAAGAGTACTTCGGCGGCCGTCTCACTGACTGCCTCACACGTGTGCAGTTACCTCTTCCGGAAAGGGGTTCACCAGTCGGTCAAAGACGTCGTTACGTGGGAATATCACGTATTCCAAACTATAGGTCAGTACCTACGCGCCGTAATCGTTTTAATATCGTTGATAGATTTGGAGGTTTGTTGCATTATCTGTTAATTAGACAGTCGTTTGACTTTATGTGGCATTGTGCTTGACTGCTGCTTTGAGGTAATTAGCTTTAATGGCATTATTTGATTAACACAAATCAGTTAGTCGTATTAGACAAAGATGTCGTGTGTGATAGAGCTTAAGGGAGCAGCTGAGATATACATATATTAAGAGCTTGAAATATACTAGTCAACTATTGACTAAAAATGAAGAAAATAATTATTGTGTGAGTGAGTGTATTTTACTAATGAATAAAATAATTAGGATAAAATAGCTGCATGAAGTCCTTCAGTATTGTCATTTACCTACAGCCTATGTCGGCGATTGAAAGATGTTACAAACTACACGTAGTTTTAGCGTATAGCATGCAACTTTTAAAAATTATGCGTTACTTGGTTCACATGAATTTAAAATTAGGCACTGGTCCCACCACCGGCGACGAGCGATAAACGAGTACAATTTGATACTAGAACGAGTTTTTGTATAAGATTATCGCTTACTCGCCGGCGGTGGGACCAGTGCCTTAGATGGCCCGGTTATATCTTGTTTGAGATGGCGAGACTGTTCACTGGGTTAAACTTTATACGAATGCATGTGGCTTGAAATATGATCGTTCAGTTCACAACGAGGCACCTTACTCCTCAGTGCGTTTGTGTCTATCCATAGCGCTGACAGGGCGTGTCTTCGTGAATTGATCGATATGTATCGCTCGTTTAAGTGAGACCGGTGTTTGTGTTCGTAAATAGACGGTTTAGGTGGTGTAGGTTACCGCGTGCCACTTTGGACGAGCGTGGAAGTGGCGGAGCTGCTAGCGGTGCAGGCGCGGCTGCCGCCCGCGCTGCTGGAGCCGCTGGCCATCGTTGTCAACCTGGCCGAGTACCGCCGCGACCGGCTCGACAAGCGCGTGCGATGGGTCGCCAACGTCTCGCCACACAGTGTGTAGTGAACACAGTTTCCTTTTTTACTTAAGACACAACCCGCGTATTGCGAAGAACGCAGACAAAGCCTCTGGATAAAATATGTCTGTTCTGAAGGCCCATTCTATATGCTGCAAAATTCTGCATTTTATATTCTGAAATTCACACAAACGTTGTATCTTTATATCTAGTAAAGACTACCTATAGTTGCTCTCACTCCTGCTTTAGCCGCGGAATAAAATATGTAATTGACAGATGTAATTTTTTCAAGCGGTCTTTTTCCGGTGAAATCAATTAGAAGATAATAAAATTCAGTATAACCACAATTTTAAACTCTACAAAATGTCCCAATCATATGAAAAATAAATCTATTTTGAAAGTTCCTCGATCTAAAAGAGAGTAAGTGACAGGTAAGGTAAGGCGTCACTGCATAAAAACATACAGAAGTACCATTAGTAAGGCGGATTTACTAAATAACGTGTACTTAGATACTGCTGGTTCGTTTTGTGCGTTGCGATTCACAATTCAGCCTTGTGACGTCGTGTAGACGGTGGTAGGCTCTCTGGACATTTTCATGAATGTCTTAAACGCTAAGGCTTTATTGTACACAAATTAACGAAATGAGTTCACATGTCATACTATTTGGAAGTTTGAAATGTTGTCAATTATGGACTGAAGATTCATTATGTAAGCGTCCTGGGTAAGAATTTTTAGAATCAACTTAACAGCTTTGGATGCTCTCCAAATCTATTTCCACTTCCAATTCCTTTCATTATTAGGGTTCCGTAGCCAAAATAGCTAAAACGGAACCCTTATAGATTCGTCGTGTCTGTCCGTCCGTCCGTATGTCACAGCCGATTTACTTGGAGACTATGAGCACTACAATTATAAAATTTGGTAGGAAGGTGTATGCTATAAACCGCTACAGAAATGTGATGTGAATTTCCGAAAAATATATTAAACTGGGGGGCATCCCATGCATGTAACAGGTGGGTCAATTTTTTTTTCAATGCACATAGGCGTGTGGGTTATTAATGGATAGGCCTTCAAAAATTACATAGTGGTTTCTAAAAAACTTTTACATTTAAGTCAACCGGTGGTGAGATATTAGCTGTCAAAGTCGTAAAAAGTGTCCCCCCCCCCTCTAATTTCCAAACAATGAAGTTTAAAATTGTAAAAAAAAAATCAGCAATTATAAATACTTTCAACGATTATTGGTTTGGACAAGATAGGTTTAACGGGTGTTGAGTTATTGCTGAAAAACTGTTTTAAGGAAGTAAGTGCCGTGACTTCCCTATGAAGTTACGACCTTTTTTGATTTACTGTATTTTATAGTGGTTTTAAATGTAGATTAGGAGGTGTCGGTACGGAACCCTTCTCTTTGCGTGACCCGACACGCACTAGGCCAGATATCATACATTCCTAATTAGAAATGTATGATTGAAGGACTACTAACTGCAATAGAATCCAGCAGTAGTTGTGATTACTGAGTAGGTATCTCAGTTTAATTAAACTTAATTTTCGAAACGCTACAATTTATATTTTAGGCATCTATAAATTGAAGATGTGTTTATTAGACATATGGGTTGTGCGTTGCTCACCGTGCTGTTTGTGTCGAGGTTCTGATTCGTCGAGCGGCTCGGAGACAGGTGCGCGCGCGCGGCCGCTGACCGTGCGCACGCCGCACCTCGCCGCCGGCGCGGTGGCCGCCTGCGCACGTTACTTCGACCGCTCCCGGCCCACCATGGAACTCCTGCTCGCCACCTCCATCAGCGTACCACTCTCCTACGTCGAGTGCTTAAGGGACTCTATACTCGCCGAGGCCATTATAGATGACGCCCATGTCTCTCCATGTTGCAAACGGAGAAGGTTCGAGTAGTTGGTTTCACGTATAGTTCGGAATTTCTAATCCATTGTAAAATGTCCCCATGGAAACAGCTGCAAACGATAACTGGTATACCTACAGACTTCTTCAGTACGTTACTACAGAGTCGAATGTATTTTGAAAACAAGATTGTGTAACATAGCATAAGGTAATATATAAGTAAGTCTTTAAATACATATGTAAGTAATAACATCTATGAAAATAAAAAAATGTGTCCCCCCCTCTAACTTTTTAACTATGGGTCCGAAAAATATGAAACATATCATGAGAGTGAAGCTTAATACTCAAAGACTTTCAACGAAAACGATAGCGGACATGATCAGTTAAGCCGTTTTTGAGTTATCGTATGAAACGCTGCGAAAGTATTCCATTTTGCTTGTTTTTTTTTTAGAGTAAATTCATTGAGCGACTTCGGAACCCTACATTGAGCATGGCCCGATTTGCTCTTGGCCGATTTTTATTTTACAGTAAGTTCAGTGGGCAACTACGGAACCCTACACTGAGCATGGCCCGACATGCTCTGTGTCGATTTTTAGGGTTCCGTGATTAACTAGGAACCCTTATAGTTTCGCCATGTCCGTCTGTCCGTCTGTCGAATCTGTCTGTCTGTCTGTCCGAGGCTTTGCTCTGTGATTATTAGTGCTAGAGAGCTGCAATTTGGTATGGATACATAAATCCATCGAAATATAATAACTATAGAAGAGTAACGTGGAACTTCTTATAATAAGCGTGTTTTTAAGTTACCTGTCCCTAGAACAAAGACTGCTTTTGCAAAAAGATTTAAAAAATTCCTTTTGCCACATATATATAACAAAGTAAACCAAGATTGCGATATTAAAAACTGTACTGCTCGTAAAGCTAAAATAATAGTAACTTATTGGATAAAAAGTTATTATGAAACAGAACAACTAATGAAGACAAATGATTGGTAAAATCAATGGCTTAACTTCTTAGTAGGCTTTTAATAACAGCCATTTAACCCTCAATTTCACCCTGTCATATAACACACACTTAAACACACACACTCACACCACAAACAAATCTCACACAATTGCTGTCTACAATAGTTAATAGTTTGAATTTATGTAAACTTTTTACTCTACCTAAATTGTGATTGTTCCCGTTTAGATTAAGCCTGTTATTATTAATAAAAATATTTTAGTACTAGATTCTAATATATAGAAAACCAAAACTTCAGTGTAGGATGTACTTCAAATTAGTATTGTTTTCAATCTGACTCCACAAGACAGGCAGAGCCTAGTGTGGCAGTCATAGGTTAAGAAAAACTTGTACTCTTCTTGGCAAATAAACTATTTTCATTTTCATTTTCAACGTCAAACAAAACTGACGTCGAAATATGGTCCATTTTTCACGATTTTGAAAGTAAAACGTCTTATGTATCATTGGCCATTCAAATATTCAAAATAGTTTAAGTAGACTACATTTTCACAAAGGTTTTATACTATTGCACACCAGTAAAAAAAGTTACATGTGCCGTGACTGGTTAGAATACATTTGACACGTGATTTTTATTTGTCATTAATTCAATTAATTAGTTGAATTCAGTCTTCTTGAACTTGATATAAATACGCCTACTTTTGACATGGATGGTGTACTACAAAATGACCCAATCTTGTATCTTCTTTCAATCTTTCATATTTAATTTATATTTATCAAAGGACCTGTTCTAAAATTGGATTTAAGCATTAATAGTTTAATAAAATTAACCAGTAATTACTCTCTCCTAATAAAGTAAGTTTACCGTCAAGTTGGAACGTCTATCGTCCCAAACACAGGCGACTAACGCGAAATAGTATATAGTTAGCACGATCGCGTACTTAACGAAAGTAAGAAAAAATCTGGCTAGTGAATCTAGCAAGTGGATGATAAGTGGACGCAAACACGATCGTCCTATCAGTACATTGTGTCTCGCGGTATACTTTCACCTTTGGTCTCACCTGCTTCATCTGCTAGTAGTTCTTGGAATAATAGGCTCCTCATACTATCAATAAACTTCAATACTATATACTAAACCTCACCGAGATATATTATGCAGTTGTGCAAATGAAATCTTAAACTTGATTTAGGTCCGGTTAGTTTTGGTAAATCATGATTGGGTTAATTGACCAAAATTTAAACAAAATACATCAGTACTAAGATAAAATGAATATATTTTCATCCTAATTATTTATCCATGACAAAACGGAAGAAGTGCCCTCCAGGCCAGTTCAGTTTTCTTAGAAACGATTTGACCAATATTATTGCTTGTCGGTCAGTGAGAAAAGGCGGGGGTGATTAAGGTCGCCGGAGCTCCCGAAGATACTGTGATGAGAGTGAGCATTATTGTGAGTGAGTTTGCATTAATTATGTCTCTAGCTATTGATACACCGAATCCTCAAGTTAATAAAGAGTCGGCAAAGCCCTTGTGATTATTTTGGAGTCGAAAGTGTCCGTAGGCGACGGTGTCTGCTTACCATCAGGCAGGTCGTAAGCTTGTTAGCCACCGTTCGTTGTTCGTTGTATAAAAAAGGCGAGTATACCTACTGTGGTTTTAGACCAAATTACTATGTAATCGTCGACAGTATTCAATTTCATATATCGCCTCATCTCTTCTTTTTTCTTGTCCGAGAAAAATCAACGTTCACTAAATGCGTTTTTAGTACACCAATTTTTCGTTGTGCATATCTTAAGATGTTATTAACTAATATCGAAAGCGTACTTATCTGTACGCTTTTATTATATTCTAATATACTCTTCCCGAAACATATATTGCATAGCGTCATTGTTTTAAATTGAATATTTATATAATGAAAAGAAATATCTTCCAGCTTGCCATTCGTGTGGCTTATGCAACAACTAATAGTGCTGGTCAACTCTTATAAAATAATATCTTTTGCTGATAACTATTAAAATGTAATTATTTTCATTTGACACAATGTCAACCGTTCAACTCTACGTCGGATATTTGACTGAGTTGCGATCGGGCACTGAAACGTCACTGGAAACGTAAGGTCCGCCTTTGGCACTAGATTTTGTGGCACCGGTTTTGAGCGACGGTTATGCTTCCATACTTATTATATTTCGATGCATAAATCAAAGAAAGTCACAAAGTCGTAAAATAAATCTAATAATAAAAATTTACCCCCTACACGTAAATTGGGGAGGATTTTTTTTTGCTTCAACCCTACGGTGCGGGGTGTTGTTGGATAGGTGTCTTCATCAAAAAAACAAATTGATATAGTGAATATTATCGGAAATATTCACTCCAAAAGAAAAAAAGAATGTGTCCCCCCTCTAACTTTTTAACTATGGGTCCGAAAAATATGAAAAATATCGTGACAGTGAAGCTTAATACTCAAAGACTTTCAACGAAAACGATAGCGGACATGATCAGTAAAGCCGTTTTCCAGTTATCGTAAAAAGTCTTCCCTTCTTAGTAAAAGCCGTATGAAACGCTTCGAAAGTATTCCCTTTTGCTTGTTATTGATTTTTTTAGAGTAAGTTCACTACGGAACACTACACGGCATGGCCCGACTTGCTCTTGGTCGATTTTTTGTAATGGTTTGTGTGCTAAATATATAACTTCTTCAACAAGTTCTGAAATATAGTATTAATGATAATTTTGACTCCCCAATCAATAAACATTAGTGGTAGTTTTCCTTGATATCGCTCCCCATACCGTGGCAGGCGAGGCACTTTTAAACCGTTAGGCTCATTTGGTCATTTGTCTACTGAAATTACAATGACAGTGAATGAAAAAACAAGGAAGCACAACTAGCGTCGCAAAATGATACCACTAAAATCTGCGTCAAAGAAGACGGGGCGTCAAAACTGTGTCAAACGGCTGGCGAGTTTTACATGGCAAATAGCAACGCAGCGTAACAAGCCGTATTCAGTGAAATCTCATAAATAAGATATATGCCTTATTGCGCAGTGAAATGGTGGTAATCATTCTTTAAAACATACAAAATATAAGCAATCACTTATCATGTATAAATAAAACCTTAAACATATCTGCTTAATTATTTTAGTCTTAACAGATTTTGTATAGACAAAGAAGATATATAAGTACTAACGTAGTATAGAGGTGGTGTTATGTACCTTACATCATCAACATGTTAATAGGTGAATGAAAACGTACGTAGGATACCTATCATTTTTTATTTGTTAAGACAAATGCTTTTATGCACATAGCTAATTTGTGTACAGTGTTCGAAATATATTTACAATTTCATAAGTTTTGATCAGCTCAATGAAGCACCATAAACACGATATTTTTGATTGACTATCTTGCAATCGGAACATCTTTTCGTCGGAAAGAATAATTTTTATCGCCCCCTGCAGTTATACACTATAGTTTTTTCTGGGTATCTGCTAATCCACATTTTTTTTGTTGTCTGTAGGCCTTCAATCCAAGATCATGTTGTAAAATAGGAATCATTGATCGGCGGGATATTTTCAAATCTTTGGTCGGTTTACTTGCACTTAGGGCTGGATTTCGCCGAATACGGTCACGGAACGTTTTCGACCAGGGCACCTACCACCAGCTCTTAATTCCAGGCAGCTAAACCAGGCAGTTCAGTTTACGCCGTAAACTGCCTGGAATTAAGAGCTGGTAGTAGGTGCCCTGGTTTGGGCCTGCATCTTCAAGATCCCGTTTCTTTAAATACCAAATTCTAAATGTTTTAGCTTGTTAAATATCTCGCACTGTTGGAATTTTTCTTATATAGATTAACAACGAGCTGGCTCTTCGCGTCCATTGTTGAAAACATTATAAAAAATATCAAGTATACTCTAGAAATCCTAAAGACGTATAAAAATTCTCAATGAAAAGATCATAATACAGTGACAAAAATTTCCGTTATATTTAATTTTAAAGGCGATGCAATACTAGGATACTTGTTATCTGTCCAATCCTGCATATTAACAATATCGTGTAGATATAATAAATTATTGTTATAGATTTACATACGAAACGAAGTGATTCTTTTAAGTTCTATCATACAAGCGGCAGCAAAGTTCTATCTTATCTTGAGTAGTGTCTCACAAGTTGTGATTACGAGCACGAATAATATTATAAATTATGAATATTATGATGCATCTTGTAAATAAATGTAAATAATGGAATAACCGGTGCCGCGTTCAGCTAGATCAGAGTTCGCAACGGTTTAGGGTGGCTGGATATTAAAATAATGTTCGGCACCATCCGCTTTGACTGGCGAAGCGGGAAATATGGCTGCACCGCCGGAACTCGGCGCTACCCACGACGATGCGTTTAATATGGTTGTCGATGCCAATCATGTTTCCTAACAGTTATCACAATGTTATAATAGAACCTTCCTACGATGGTGCGTGTACCGACACCATCCGCGAATTATGAGGTACTTTTGCTTTGCAGCGGGCGTATGATGGTTGCCGTTTTATCACTTATCGTCGTGTATAAGACGCCCGTCACTCTCGCACTCGCATACTTGTCAGAACGTGACGGATGTCTTATCCACGACGATAAGTGATAAAATGGCAATCATGATAGGCCCGCATGGATTTGGATTTAGGATTGCGCTAGTTCAGCGACCAGACCTTCAAATAGGTAGGTCAAGGTTTCCAATATTTCGTAATATTTATCTTCTATATACGTATATAAATAGAATAAGTTTCAAAGTGTCGTCCTGCTATTTATGAGGCCGATTGTACCTACTTTTTTTGTAAACGATAAGATAAAACTAGTTTTGATTTACTTGTATATTACATTCAAATTATTTTGTTAAAATATTTACTAATTTTTTTTCGACAGTTGGTTTTAGCTATTTATTTACACATTTATAAAACTTCTAACTACACATAGTTTTTACCACAATATGTGTGTTTCAGTTTTTCATGTTAATTAACACATTTTTTACCACATAGTGCTAGTTAATTTATATACAGAATTGTAACGTTTACATCTACAATAATAACTATATATATATATTACTATACTTAGATTCACATAGCTTAGTCTGGGATATATTTTTTTTACGACATAGGTGGCAAACGAGCAGACGAATCGCCTGATGGTAAGCGATTAGCGCCGCCCATGGACACTCGCAACACCAGAGGGGTTGTAAGTGCGTTGCCGGCCTTAAAGATGGGAGTACGCTCTTTTCTTGAAGGTTTGAAGGTCGAATCGGTCCGGAAATACCGCAGGCGACAGTTCATTCCACAGTTTAGCTGTGCGAGGCAAGAAATTTCTAGAGAAACGCACAGTTGAGGACTGCCATCCATCTAAGTGGTGAGGATGGAAATTTTGTCGCGTTGGGCCATGGCGGAAGGAAGCGGCAGGGATTAATCTGAACAATTCCTCGGAGCACTCCCCGTAATACATGCGGTAGAAAATGCAGAGCGAGGCTACATTTCTACGCAGCGCCAAGGAGTCAAGCCGTTCCGAAACCCGCTGGCAGCCGACAATTCGAGTCGCTCTTATACATAGATATATCTACATATTTATATAATTTATACCATATAACATTACTCTTTTGCTGTCATAAGGGTGTAACAAAAATGGCATTGATTCGTTTAAGGTATCCATCGGCATCATTTTACGACTAAAAATAAGATTTTAAAAAATCAACTACAAACAATAGTAGTTTTTGTGTGCGGAATTAGCATATTTAGGCCTCTTTACAAAACTAGTTTAAATTATTGAGTAACTTATTTCTTAGCTATTTTCGGTAGAAACCATCTCATTTCCTGTCGGAAAACAGTTCATGTGGTAAACTGGATAAGATACACAAATTGGTGCTTATTTTCACGAATCAAATTATTAAGTTAAGACAACAATTTATAACTTCTATTTGTTTTATTCAGTTACGTTTATGTAAGCATAACAGTAAATTAAACCAACTTGCTTGCATACTTGTCATAGTATTTTTTAGCATACACATTGATACAAACTTATTCTGAAAAAAGCCATTAGTTTTATAAAATTACAATTACACCATTAGTCTTCCGGTTTATTCATTACAATATTTGTTTAAAACACACGATTTTATAACCAGAGCTGACATAATTGTCCGCAAATACATCAATCTGTGGGGCATTTATGGACAAGACATTGAGGAGAGCGAGTGCCCTCGCAGTGAGCCTTTCAATAATAATTAGTTATAGTGTAATAACGGCGCCATCTCTCTGGCTAATCAGAGGCTGTGTGGCAGACCTGTTGTGGTCCAGTTGAAATTTAGCTAAGCGCATAGCTTACCCACCACAGTAGCGGAAGGTAAACATTTGAAGAAAATACAAAGCGGTTTCTAGTAGTAGCGGTTGAGAATTCAAGAAAAAGATTCACTGTGATGACATAATGCCCTGGGTGGCCAAGTGGTAACGACACTAGTCCATCAAACCAGAAGCATGGGTTTGATTTTCGTCTTAGGCTAGCTCTCGAACGTTCGGATTTCGATTTTAATCAAAATCGGAACGTATATACAGAAAATCAACATGGCCGCTACTTTTTTTCAAATTTTACCTTTGATTCGTATTAGGAGACCTCTCGGATTCTCAGATATCGATTTTGAACGAAATCGGGACGTATATGAGGAAAATAAATATGGCCGCCACTTTTACCAAATTTTACCTTAGATTCGTTATAAGAGTCCTCTCGGACGCTCAGATATCGATTTTGAACGAAATCGGTACGTATAGGAGGAAAATCAATATGGCCGCCAATTTTTTCCAAATTTTACTTAGATTCGTTATAAGAGTCCTGTCAGACGCTCAGATTTCGATTTTAACGAAATCGGTACGTATATGAGGAAAATCAAAATGGACGCCACTTTTTCCAAATTTTACCTTAGATTCGTTATAAGAGTCCTCTCGGACACTCAAATGTCGATATTGAACGACACACATCACGAACGAAATTGGGACGTAAACGAGGAAAATCAATATGGCGGTCACTTATTCAACATTTTACTTTAGATTCGTTATAAGAGTCCTCTCGGACGCTCAGATATCGATTTTGAACGAAATCGAGATGTTTATGAGAAAAATCAATATAGCCGCCACTTATTCAAAATTTTACCTCGGAATCGTATTAAAAGGCTTCTCGGATGCTCTGATAACGATTTTGAACGAAATCGGGACGTATATGAGGAAAATCAATATGGCTGCCACTTTTTCGAAATTTTACTAGTTATAAGAGTCCTCTCAGACGCTCAGATATCGATTTTGAACGACATTGGGACGTAAGTAAGGAAAATCAATATGGCCACCACCTTTTCCAAATTTTACCACGGTTCGTATTAGGGGACCACTCGGACGCTCAGATATCGATTTTTATCGAAATCGTTCAGATCGGCACTGATTTTCAATTTCATAAAGTCAAATTTACAATTTCTCAAACTTGATAGCCCTTCAAAATAATGAGTTTGCGCTTTTTTCACGCCGCTCGTTCCCCGCGTACCCCCCATCGTTGACCCAAAAAAAGCCGAGTCGGCAGACTGTATGTAGTAAGACTGTGGTTCCGTGAAGGTTCCATTGTCATCGGGTCAGAATCTGATCATAGGGTTATGGAGAAATCGAGGGAACTCTACAAATATTTTAAGGGCACCCATAGCGATTTGGGTATTTTGTATAGTAACTCGTGCATTCGCTCTTAAAAGCACTATTTGGTGAAGTTTGACAAAAAGTCGAACAGCTTTCATGATATTATAACATACTGCATAGAAAACGGCCAAGTTGAGGCTCAAAATGCATTAAGCCGTAACAAATTACTTTTACTGTTCGAATAAACAATCTAGTGCCAGACGTGGCACCTTTTCAGATAATCTACGGGACTTGGCACCCATTTAGATCTTAATTATTTTGTCGGTGAAGACGGCAACGATACATCGCATATATGTTTTAAATGGGATTTTCATTTTCAAGTTACCTATCAGGCAGAAACTCCCCAATATGCACACTGTGTAAGGTTGGCAATAGTTACGGCGATGTTACGGACATGCACTTCTTTCGTCCACGTAATATGCTAACAGGTCTCTATAGCGTTATTTAAACCCATGTGATACAATCTACTATTATTACACATATTATATATTCGCTTTTCAAACTCAAGATACACCGTACACGTACAAAAACAAAACATAACAAACTAGACAATCTTTTCAAAATATCCCTTCTAACTTTTATACTCAGGAAAATCGGGCAGAGTACCGGTCGCCCAAGAAATTTGGGAGAAGGATAAAATTTAATTAAACGCCATTTGTAAGCGATGCCGTCACCTCGCCGCAAACACGCCGCAAAATGTTAACAAGTTATAAAAATTATGAATGAACGTCAGCCAGACGAGGGTCCAGCGAGGTTAGCTCGCGGGGCGGAGGGGGACAACAATGGATGCTGCTGGGGTACCCAATAAAAACTTGACAAATGGCGTTTCATAATCGCATCGCATTCCAAGCCTCGTCACCAGAATTGGCTTCGTTTCCCTCTGGTTGGAGTATTATACTCCGGGTTATATATATCTGCTTATGCTATTCTTATAGTAGAGTAATTACCACTAACGTGTAGGTACCTAAAATGCGAAGTTTGTTAATGTGAACAGGTGTGGGATCTCATCATAATACTAAAATTAAAATGCGCTTTCGCTAGTACTAGTGAATTTGCTGTCATTGTCAGTATATGTAAATATGTATAGAATATTTCGCTGCATAAGCTATTATAACGTATATGCACTCCGCACGTTCGTGAGTCGCCTCGCCCTTGATCGACTTTTTATATGAAACGATTCCAAACAGCTTAAGTCTGGTATCAAGTTGGAGAACTTTATACAATGTAAGTATCCAAATCTAAGATTTTAATTGCCTTCAATTATATTCGAATAGTTAGGTTAATGTCCATAAACCACATGTAGGTAATGTACAATATGTGCAGTTCAACTAAAAGCAGAATTAGTTTTCGATATTATGCAAAAATCACATTAAACCGATAGACGTTTATCATAGTTTATTCTCACATAAAATTGCGGCGAGGTCGTAAAGTAAGTGGCAGGGTTATTACCCAGTAGTCTCCGGAAGAATGCCCGGTTATAATAATAAGGGTGGGTATTACAGCCACCAAAATATTGTGTGGTGTCACCGTGCGTGCCCCTGTTCTTACAATATTATTAAAAATAATTTCTCATTTTTATTGCCCTCTCTTAGTTGTAGTAAGCGGGGTAATAAATGACTTTGCCATTATTATGAAACGGTGCTGTACGTAATTGATATTTTACTCTGCGAACATGACAAACATACTCGTAGCATTCCATCTATATTTGATAACGTTGGTCTCTGATCAAGTCGATGTTTTTAAAATTGAGTCAATTCAAATCGATAAGTGTTTGGTTATACTTAATAATATTTAACTTATTATAAACATAACATAGGTATAGCAACAGACAAGTCCCTACATTAGGAGCATAGGAGTAAAACTTAGAGGTCTCAACTTCGTAGATTTCATATTAAGTACTACCTACCATACCCGCTGTGACGAGCGAGATTAAGATAAAACTAGATGAAAGCCCGGCTTCGTTCGGGTGAAATAAATAAAGTAAACATTTATTCGTGAGTTGTGTACAAAAATGTATAAAATAAAAACATTACAACAACGGATTATGATGAAACTTCGTATAGAAATATAGTCTGTAGTCTGGATTAACATATGGAATAGGGACTAAAAGATTACGGTGACGACGTCACGGGCAAAGGCTAATCTTTGCAAGTTAATCCTAAGCATTTTTATAAGGGTAGTATTTAAAGGCACATAAAAAATTTGACACCGTAATCAGTACTGATTTGTATAGCTAAAATACTAATTGTTCATTAAAATTCAGTTCAGATGTGCAATTGTTAATATTGATGTGCCAGTCAGTATTTTTGGTGCGAAGTTAGAGCTGCTAAGGCGAACGAAAACAAATGAAGTTTGTGTATCTCCCTCTCTGTCGAACTTGCAAAATCGAGCGACACAGAGGGAAATACACGATGTTCGTTCGTTTCGCGGTAGCAGCTCTCTATTCTCCGCCAAATTCTATTAAGCGGGCCCTTTACACTCAATATTATGTGTCAATATTATCGCGATTTTTAAAATTGTATGGAGTCTGTTAAACGCTTAATATTATCACAATACTGGTGTGTCAATATTATCGTTTTTTTTAAAATCGTATGGATTTTTCTTCAATATTCATTGCACGTGATACGGATCGTGATATGAGTAGATCGCGTGATAATAATAACCATGTAACAGGCCCCTATGGATGTTGCTTCAATATTCAGTGCTACGCGTGATAATAATAACAGTTGGTAATACTTTCTCCAATTAATGGAAGCTATTTAACAACTTGTTCCGTTTTGCCAAAGGTATTTCACATTTCGATACGCGCACCATCCAGGAATAGGAGCTGTCAGACCAGCGGGCCTACCGCGATCTGAAAGCGAAGTATTTCCCTCTCCGCGCTCGAATATGCAAGTGCGACAGAGAGGCATATATATTTAGTTTTCGGTTGGTAGCACTTTAGTCCGAGCGCGGCGGACGATCGAAGAAAGTCAAAGAACATTCCGCGTGTTGTCTGTCACACATATAATTTTTTAACTCCCCATCGACCTATGAACTTGAAATTAGGTGATAATGTTTATTATGAAGCATATTTTACCAAAAATATCAACATATTGATAAATCACATTTGTTTTTTAGTTGTACGGAACCCTCAGTGTGCGACGCTGACGCACTTGGCTGGTTTTTATTACATTTTGAATTTTATTTCTCTTATAGTAAAATACCCTATTCGTTTTAAAGTTGACGCCTGAGGGCCTACCGCGAACCAAATACGAACTATCTTCCTCTCTGTCGTTCGAATATACATGTGAGAGAGAGAGAGAGACTTCGTTTTCGGTTCGCGGTAGCGCCTCTAACGTCCGAGCACGGCGAACGGCATGAGCTGGGGGTCTACTCCGAAATTCAAAATCCTAACTTCATATGGTGCCGTCCCTTTCACTCTCCTGTCATAGACTATATGAGTGAAAGGGACGGCACCATACGAAGTTCGAATTTCGGAGTAGACCCCCAGTACCACTAAGTTATAAGATAGAGCGAGATAGGGATAGAATTTTGCTAGACGTTTAAAAGCCATAAGTCACCTAGTAGTTTGTCACAACAAAATAGAGACGCAGCTTTAAGATGGCGGACAGACTCAGCAACACGGATCTATTGGCTATGTGCGAAGTAGGTGGTGGGGGTAAGCTAGGCGATCGTAGCGCACACCATGGCAGAAATGTGTACTTACCGGGGACCACTGTCAAATTTACTTTCACGTTTTCTATTGGTTTCTTAACGGTTTCCTACGATTCGTTTCGTTTGTATGTGTTTATTTATTCTCTTATTTATTTCAGTAAAATTTCCAATACGGGGTCTTTCTCGTTTACTAAAGTAAATAAAATATTCATGTGTCATTATTTGACATCTCTAAATTTTGACATTGTCTCGGGACCTTTGACGTTTGACGTTTCAGACGTGCACATAGCCAATACCTAAACCGGATTGAGTACTGTGACCGAAAAAGTGTGACCGACAGAGAAGCCAAACTTGAGGATTGCATCTCGTTTTAATTAGGGTGACCAAGTACATCTGTAGATATGAGGATTAATATCAATATAGGTTCTATGTAAAATGAAATTTTACACTAAATTAGGTAGTAAATAAAATAAGATTATTTTTCAAAGAAATATTTATTTTCGCTAATCATAAGTTTATGTATGTTAAACATATAGTCTTGTGTCATTTTTGCCTAGAAACTTCTAAACTGTACTTTATTTCCCAAATCTCTTAACAAATGTGTTTTCCCGTGATGAGCCATGCGTAAATTAAATAACCGGCCAAGTGCGTGTCGGGTCACGCACAAAGAAGGGTTCCGTACCGACACCTCCTAATCTACATTTAAAACCACTATACAATACAGTAAATCAAAGAAGGCCGTATCTTCATAGGGAAGTCACGGCACTTACGCCTTTTTGTTTGGGCAAGAGTTTTTCAGCAATAACTCAAAAACCCTTAGACCTATCTTGTTAAAACCAAAAATCGTTGAAAGTATTTATAATTGTACATCATCTTGATTTTTTTAGAATTTTAAATCCCATAGTTTGGAAATTAGAGGGGGGGGGGACACACTTTTTACGACTTTGACAGCTAATATCTCACCAATGGTTGACTTAAATGGAAAAGTTTAATAGAAACCTCTATGTCATTTTTGAAAGCCTATCCATAAATACACCAAACGCCTATAGCTATTGAAAAAAAATTTGGCCTCCCTGTTACATGGACGGACGGACGGACAGACATGACGAATCTATAAGGGTTCCGCTTTAGCCATTTTGGCTACGAAACCCTAAAAATTTGAACGACAACTTGCACAGTTTAATCACATACAGTCCAAGTTAAACAAAAGCTCGTAATAATAAGAAAAGTTTAAAAGCTTGAATTTCAACTGACCTTGAGAGGTTTTCTCACTAAACACGTACTAACGAATATTTCTGCAAAACCAGCCCAAGTCATGGTCACCCTAATAAGTTTGACATTTGTCTTGTCGTTTTATCGTAAAATATAACAAATTGTTCCTTACCTGTGAAATGATATTCCACAATTAATAAAACTTTCACTTTTACAACCCTTTGCACAACATGTTTTCACCATTTTCAACTAATTTCATAAGCTGATAATTTTCATAATTTCAAATTTGACACGATTTACGTTGGGGATACCAATCAATATTTGAAAAATACTACTTTATTTATTGCAATCCTAGGTTTTAGTCAGTTAATAATGTTGATATTTTATACAATTACAAATGAGGTCAAATGTAAATTATCCCTAATAAACATGCAGTACTAGTTAGCTTAAGCAAGTAATTATTCTCAGTATTCTAAAATATCACAACATATATATTTTTTACATTGGCAACTTGTGCGAGTGGGACACCGTCCTCCGGTTGGTTGCTCTCGCTCGGACCGCTTTCTCTAGTCTGTCTGTCATAACAGTATATTAACTGTATTACGCGGGAATATGGTTCAATTTTGATTGGCTCATAAACGTTTGAACTCAATCCGGTTTAGGTATAGATCCGTGCTCAGCAAACATTCAAGTGGTGTCCTTTACACGATTAATATTATCACAATACTGGGGTGTCAATATTATCGCAGTTTTCAAATTTGTATGGATTCTGCTTCAATATTCACGTGCTACTTGTCGTGATATGAATGTATCACGTGATAATAATAACCATGTAACAGGCCCCATACATTCGCTTTGAAGGCGGTTGTTGTGACAATCAGCCTAGCTAGCACGATAGATTATGCCGTTACGTTTTATGTGACGTTTTAATACATTTTGCCCATATAACGTGACGGTATAAGTTATCGTGCTAGCTAGGCTGATAGGTGTATAGAACGCTTGAAAACTACAAAAACAAAACGCTGCAGACGCGGCTAGCCGAATCCACACAATGGGCGATGATGGCCCCTCACCCAGAACGCAGCCCAGCAACCTGGCCAACAGACCGGACGCAAACATAGTTTACAATTTCCGAACGTACCCAACCCGACGCTGAACCAACAAATTTAATATGGCCGACCTTTCGTCATAAAATTAACACTTTTTAATGCAAAATACGCGACAATCCGAATTTTGCGGATACATATGTTCAACTCAAAAATCGTTATTTTTATACGTTCTTCAATTTGAGACAGGTCTCGTTCGGGTCTACCGTACCCCTGCACGAAATTATTAATATAGATAAGGACTTATTATCAGATAAAGGTAAAAAGTAAAAGGTAAAAGTAGTTTATTCTTTAAATTAGGCATATTACATGCACCTATGAACGTCAATAAACTACCACCGGTTCGGAAAAATATACCTCTGCCACGAGAAGAACCGGCGTAAGAAACTCGGCGAGGTGTCATTTTTTCAAAACAATATACATTATATAGTTAAATATAAAATTACATTACTACAAAATAACTTTAATAACAATGCTACAGTAGAAAATATATTTTCGCGATAGATTACTCGTGCAGGACGCTATCACTGCCAAACATCCCTATCCATGATGTAATCGTTTATCTTATAATATGCTCTTGAAATAAGTGTTTGTTTTACTACAGATTTGAATTTAGAATTGCTAAGTTCAGTAATGTGTTTAGGAATTTTATTGTATAATTTGATACAATTTCCCAAGAACGACTTTTTCGCCTTTACTAGTCTATAGAAGGTTATTTTGAGTTTCCCAGTATTTTTCGTGGCTATTGGTTTATCAGCGTTCGTTGGAAAATGTCCCAAATTTTTCCTAACATACATTATTATTTCAAATATGTATAAGGACGGCAGGGTTAGAATATCTATTTCTTTGAAAAATTCTCTTAATGAATCACGCGACCCCAAGTTATAAATTGCTCGCATGATTCTTGACTAAGGTATCTGGTGCAAAGACTTCTGAGGATGGTAAACGTCATTTCAGACATATTTGATCACGCTTACTACGATAGTGCGAAGTCTTATAGTTTCTAAGATATGTGCCATTTTATTTCATGAAATGATTTTTATTCATGTTCTGCTTTTTTTTTCCTGGGTAATCGTATTTTTTCAGTAGCCGTAGGAAGTAAGAAAGTTTTATTAAGTTGGGAAAATAGTACATTACTGCAGAGGCCGTGAAGTAAGGGATTGCCGGACGAGTTTGGGATAAAACGAGTCCTGCATTCCCTGTTCCGGCCGAGGATTGTATAAGTATAGTACTTTTCTCAAACATGTTAGAAAAAAAATCAATAAAAAATAAACTAGTGTAAAAAAAACTAAAAAATACAAAACGTCCAAAAATAGCAAAGCATCGCGAAAAATAACGGATATTAAATAAGAACACGAAAAAAACTACAAAAAAATCCAGAAAACATGAAAAAACAAAAAACGCTACAAAAATAACACGAAAAATCTCAAAAAAATATCAAAATTCACGAACAATTCGAAAGGAACAACAACAAACACAAAAAATGCTACGAAAATACAAGCACGACTTAAAAAAACAAGAAAGAACTAAAACATACCAAAAAAAAACAAGTAAAAACTAAAAAAAATACCAAAAAACATGAAAAAACTAAAAACCTGACGAAAAGTACAAAAAAAGGAAAAACATAAAAAAGCCAATAACCAAAAAAAACTGACGAAAAGTACAAAAAATCTTTTAAATAGTCCAAAAACACGAAAAAATCTACAAAATAACAAGTAATTACTAAAAAAACCAAAATACACAAAATAAAACGAAAAATGCTACAGAATGTGCGTATTTTGCAGCATTTTTGGTTTTTTTAGTGTTTACTTATCTTGTTTTTTTTTGTATTTTTGTATTTAAAAAAAAGCAAGAAAGAACTAAAAAATACCAAAAAACACGTAAAAACTAAAAAAATACCAAAAAACATGGAAAAACAAAAAAAAAATACGAAAAAACTTTAAAAAAGTCCAAAATACCAAAATAACACGAAAGAAATTAAAAAGAAATACATAAATACTCTAAAAATTCGAAAAAAATAACAAAAAACAAAAAAAAAAGCTACAAAAATACAAGAACGATAAAGAAACCGGAAAAACCTAAAAAAATACCAATTTACATAACAAATTAAAAATATATATACAAAATCGTGGCGGTTGGCTCTATATAATATTTCCTTTATCAGTTGATTTTAGTAAGCAAATTTAAATAGAGCAGCGGACAATAATGTTAGTTTCATACATTCTCCATACATCGGCCAAGAAGTAATCTATGGAGAATCAACTGAAATCAACTGATAAAGGAAATATTATATAGAGCCAACCGCCATGATTTTTTATATTTTCTTTTAATTTGTTATGTAAATTGGTATATTTTTAGGCTTTTCCGTTTTTTTTATCGTTCTTATATTTTTGTAATATTTTTGTAGTTTTTTTTTTTCGAATTTTTCGAATATTAATGTATATTTTTTAGTTTTTTCGTGTTATTTTGTAGCGTTTTTTGTTTCTTGATATTTTTTGTTTTTTTTTTTAGTATTTAGGTGTTGTTTGGTATTTTTTTTAGTTCTTTCGTGTTTTTTTAAATGGTGCTTTTTTTGAGCATTTATCGTGTTTTTAGTTGTTTTTTCGATTTTTTTTGTGAATTTTGGTATTTTTTTACTTACTATTTTGTACTTGTTATTTTGTAGCGTTTTTCGTGTTTTTGGATTGTTTACAAGTGTTTTCGTATTTTTGTACTTTTCTACAATTTTTTTTTTAGGCTTTTTATAAGTTTTTTCGTATTTATACTATGAATTTTTTTGTTTTTTCATGTTTTTAGGTATTTCTTTTAGTTTTTACTTGTTATTATGTAGCGTTTTTTGTTTTTTTTTTTATGTTTTTGCTCTGTTTAATTTTTTTGTTATATTTTGTACTTTTCGTCAGTTTTGTTTTGTTTTTTGTCTTTTTTATAAGTTTTACGTGTTTTTTGGTATATTTTTAGTTCTGTCGTGCTTGTATTTTTGTAGCATTTTTCGTTTTTTTTGTTGTTTCTTTCGAATTTTTCGAGAAATTTGATATTTTTTTTTAGTTTTTTCGTGTTATTTTGTAGCGTTTTTTGATGTTTCTGGATTTTTAAAAGTTTTTTCGTGTTTTTATGTACTTTTCATCCGTTTTTGTTTTTTCATGTTTTTTGGTATTTTTTGTAGCATTATTCGTGTTCTTTTAATGTTTAATTATTTAGCCCTTTTTTCCGTGTTTTTTGGAATTTTTTTGGAGCATTTTACTGGTTTATATTTAATTTCCGTTATTTTTTGTGATGCTTTGCTATTTTTGGACGTTTTGTATTTTGTAGTTTTTTTATTGTTTTTTTTCTCTAACATGTTTGATAAAGTACTATACAATCCTCGACCGGAACAGGGACTGCAGGGCTAGTTTTATCCGACCTCGTCTACGACTCAGCCGTTTATCCCAAACTCGTCCAGCAATCCCTTACTTCACGGCCTCTGCAGTAAGTAATGTACTATTATTTGTATTCAGATGAGAATTTCAGTCCATATACATTTTCATAGAAACGGAAAAATGCTCAAAATAACAATCATTCCAAGATTATCTAGACTTTAGATTCTAGAGTGATAAGAACTAAGTTTTACCGGAAATTTCGTCGAAAATGACGGGTTATTATTGATTTTTGTTTCTATGATAAATTCGCATCTGAATATCATGTGAATACAAGCATTAAAAAGTCGTTATGTAATTCCAATTTAATGTATTTCTAAAACTTTCTTAGATCCTATGACTCCAGAAAAATTACGATAACCCAGAAAAAAAGAACACAAAAGTCTTTCCGAAATAATCAAAACATTTTGCATTTATTCTTTGATAATGCTACGACTATGTTTTAATTTTTACGATAAGTGACCACAGGAATGTTTATTACGATTCTTTACGAGTATCCTGGACACATGATGAGAATACCTATCGACAGATTTTTCAGTTCTCATGCTCGGAACGGGTGTAGTACATTCAACCCCAATAGAAAATAGGAATGTACATATTTATGATTTACAAATATTAAATTAGATCCACAATCGCAAAACAGTAGTAGAAATGTAACTCTTTAAAAAAATCTTTATTTTATTTGCTGTTAATTTGCTGCCTAAATAATCCTTAATAATTATAGTCCCTAGTTACAATCATTAGAAGCGGCAGAGTGTGTGTCAGATCACGCACGAAGAAGGGTTCCGTACCAACACCAAAAAAGGAACATTGAATCAAAAAGGTCGTATCTTCGGTCGGAACTCACGGTAAAGGATGATTCACAGTAGACCGTTCCGTGTCCGGGCCGGCCCGTTTTCTTCTAAAGAAATACGCCGGCCGTTGCGTTTGCTGTGAGAAAATGGGCCGGCCGGCTCGGTCACCGAATCAGAGTACACCGGGTAAGGACACTCCATACAAAAGGTACATCCGCGGCTCACGCACACATACACGCGGCGACGTGTGCGCGGCCGCTTGTGCTGCGCGCTAAATGATGGACCTGTCGGCCGGTCTCGCCATTTCGTGATGAGAATTAGCCACTATAATTTTAGATTTTAGAGGTATACAACCTTCTAAGTATCATCATCATATATTTAAGAGTGTATGTAGTTATTGTCGGTGGAGTAATCGCCATTCTGTTCGGTTCTCTGCCAATGCTTTGGGCTCCTGATACGATATTACATTGACCTACTCTTTGGCTTGATCCAGAAACACACGTCTCGGTCTTCTCCTGCCTCTGCTCCCCTCTATCTTTCCTTCGAATATGGTTTTTATTACGTAATTATCATGTCGTATCAGGTGCCCCAACATATTTCCCCTTCTGTTCTCAATCGTCCTCAAAAGCAGTCTCTTCTCTCCTACCAAATCCAGTAAAATAAGTAAATAAAATCTATAATCATCTTAATTATATCAACAGTGGAAAGGACAAACCCCCTTAAGCGACATTTTGCTAACTTTACAGGAGAGCGTTTAAAAGTATTAATTTTCTGAAAAAAAATTTGTAACTTTTTTTCTACTTGTTTTAGAGACTTCAGTTTTATGAACTTATTTTATTAAAATGTAATATTAACGTTATTGAAAAAATCATAGAATTAGGGAACATCTTTCTTTCATAAACATAAAAGGTGTCCCTTTAAAGTTCGTGACTGTATATTCCGATTGTTATATTATTTCAGGTTGTTAAGGTGATGATTGATACTTACTCAAATCACATTTTACATGAATTGTACGGGTATTGGTGTAATGAATGAATATAGTATAGTGTATCTAAGATGTGGGAATACATATCACATTATGATTTCAGTAAATGAAGAAATACTCAGAGTGAGCCATTTAAATGGGTCAGTGAAGGTAAATTAGGAACTTAAGAGATAGAGAGCTTTGTACTATATTAAAAGTTGTTTTCACTATATTAAAAGTTGCATTTCTTAATCAATCGTGTAATAACTGAAATAAGTAGTCTGATTTTCTTAAAAATTCTATCTGCCATCAAATCATGTTTAACATTTTTCTTAGAATCAGTTAATGGAACGGCTATCTAATCTAATCTTAAAATCAGCAGTTAATATCCACGTGAGACTCAAAAATTACAACGATTGGGGTGTCCTAGAAGTAAAGAAGCAAAATTATTTTTTCCCCTCACTAGCTCGGAAAGCCGTCTTTTATCCTTTGAAACAAGCGGGTAAAAACGCATTTTATCCACAAGTGGGGAAAGTAATTTGACCTTGGAGCGTGTTTGAGTAGCTTTTGACAGATAACAAAATGTAAAACGCTCATATTAATGGTTCGTTTGATATCAATTATCATTAAATAAATGGTTTGAGAATTTAATAAAAAATACCAAATTTAGCTTTATTTAATGTTTTAAGTCGTAAACCTTAAAATTCTATAAGTAACATTTTTTTTATAATGATATTGAGTATAATTGTAAGCGCACAAGTTGAGTCGATGCAATTTCAAACCGCAGAACGTCAGAAATGTCATCATTGTCAATGTCAACTAAAATAAAATATACACAACTTGTCATTGTCACCGACTCCGACTCACGTAAATATTATACACAACTTCCAGAGTTTTTTGTTATAATATCGTAAAAATATCAGTGATTCCAGTATTGAAAATCATGCCTGTGGAACTGTATTTTTTTGCATGTTGCACTTTCCTCGCTATAGTGAGGAGAAAAGTTTTGTGTTACACACGGGTGCAAAGTTGTATTTTACTTCTCGTGTGTTGAAACACTCGCTCAGGATTCTATTTTAGAACCACTCGCTTCGCTCGTGGTTCAACTATAGAATCCTTTCGCTGGCTCGTGTTTCAATTCCACACTCGCGGGTAAAATACAACTTTGCACCCTTGTATAACAAATAACTATTTCACCTCAGCGACTCGAAAATGACGGTTTTGCTGCTTGAAACCAGTGAGCAAAATGCAATTTTGCTGCGAGCGTGGAAACGACTTTTCCAGCTTGAAACCAGTGAGCAAAATGCAATTTTGCTGCGAGCGTAAAAAAAAAAAACTTTTTAATTTTTCATATCGTGGGTTAGTTTAAGTAACTTCATTCTCTATATCACTATTCCTTTGCGTTATATGCTCTCGCCGCTGAGGTGAAAAATTGTATGTATCACACGAGAGCAAAGATATTTGCATCTCGTGTCTTTGAGTCCCTCGCTACGCTCAATATTCTAATTTTTAATTATAGAAACTTTCGCTTGCTCGGGACTCAACATCAATACTCGCAGCAAAAATCTACTTTGCTCTCTTGTTGAAGAAATAACTATTTTAGGATTCCGTACCTGAAGGGTCCAAGGGGAGCCCTATCTGCCCGTCGCCTGACCGTCTGTCGTCTGTAACACATTTTGTACCGAAGAATTGTTTAACTTCCCATTGACCTATGAACTTAAAATTTAGTAATAATGTTTAATATTACGTATATTTTACTAACAAGTAACAATATATTGATAAATTACATTTGTTTTTTTAGTTGTACGGAATCCTCCTTGCGCAAATCCGACTCCCACTTGGCAGGTTTTATTAAAACGCATTACATTAATCTAGTTTTACTCGTAGTAACTGTGGCGCGTCACTTAATTGTTAATTGGATTTGCTTTAATAATGTCCATAAATCTTTTTTTTTCTACTTGTTTAATAACAGGTTTTCAGAAAATAGCATTATAGTACATTACGATACAAGGGTTGTAAAACAAAGAAAGGCCGATATCGCAGATGTTTGAGGCCCGAGCCGCAGGCGAGGGTCATAAATATGCGAGAGAAGACTTTCTGTTTTACGACCCGTGTTTTGTACACAATTTTACGTCATCACTTGGCCACCTCAAACATCTGCGATATCGGCCTTTCTTTGTTTTACAACCCTTGTATCGTAATGTACTATTACTACATCTGGTCTAATGATCTATAAAAGCAGTGGTTGAATTAGGCCTATTGTGGTTAATTATTAATGGACCGATAGTACATCTTATGGCCACGACATAGGGTCTACTATTTACTGTTCATTTGGGTTACCAGTTATTTACTTGGAGTGTCTAATACTTCTATGGTACTACTTGTTTACCTAACAAAAATAATATTTATTAAATGAGACTGCTTGTTAGACAATTAAATTTGTAAGCTGTGCGTTGTCATTAACTTGCTCAAAAAACCGGCCAAGAGCGTGTCGGGCCACGCTCAGTGTAGGGTTCCGTAGTTTTCCGTCCGTCACATTAAGTTGACATATTAAGTACAGAAACACAAAACCTATGAAAGCACGTCATTTCATTGTGATTTTGTAGAAATGACAGGTACAATAAACACCTGTTTATACGGTTAAATTACAAACTTAGTTCAGAAATTATTTTTGTAATTTTTTCAAAAACTATTCAACCTATCAAGTTCAAAATAATTTTCCTACAAAGTTTTTATAAAGTTCTACTTATGAGATTTTTTTCATATTTTTAAAACTTATGGTTCAAAAGTTAGAGGGGGGGGGGGGGGGACACATTTTTTTTTACTTCTGGAGCGATTATTTCCGAAAATATTAACATTATCAAAAAATGATTTTAGTAAAACCCCTATTTATTTTTAAATACCTATCTAACAATATATCACACGTTAGGGTTAAAATGAAAAAAAAAATCACTCCCCACTTTACGTATAGGGGAGGTACCCTAATAAAATATTTTTTTCCACTTTTTATTTTACCACTTTGTCGGCGTAATTGATATACATATTAGTACCAAATTTCAGCTTTCTAGTGCTAACGGTCACTGAGATTATCCGCGGACGGACGGACAGACGGACGGACAGACGGACGGACAGACATGGCGAAACTATAAGGGTTCCTAGTTGACTACGGAACCCTAAAAAGTTATTATACTTATATGTTTATGGTGTTTCCACCTAGTCGGCCTGTTTAGCCTTGTCAAACTTTTCAACCATTCATTAAACGAACACAGCTTACGATTAATAAAAGTTTGTTGATTGGTTTATCTCATCATCCAATAAGGACAATATACCATGAGTGTTACTTGCACGTGAGTTATTATGGGTATGGTCAGGTATTTTCCGTCTTTTCCACCTAGTTACAGTATAGTGACATTAATGTAACTACTCTAGTTGGATATTTTATTTTATTTACTTATAGAATTTATATTTTAATGTAACTAGAGAGACTTTTTTGCCTTATTACTTACAGTATCCCTCTTACTTAAATGAATTGAATTTCATGGCATTACGTTACACCTCAACGATTTGCATATGTACTTCACGGATTTCGGTGAGATTTAGCCATCAATATTTTAATTTTAGCTTATTTTCAAAATGTAGTTGATGAATATAAATTAATTGTTCTCGAATGGTGTTCGTGTATAGTTATTAAGCTACAAGTAAGCTGGATTAAAAGTAATGCTAATCCACAATGGATCGATTTGTTTTCTGGCGTTACACAGCTGAGACTGGGAGTGGTCGGATTGGGAATGCTCCGCCCTAGTTATTCTTTTTTATAGCACATTCTCAGTATAATATCGGAGTTACATACATTGAGACTGTACAGTTAAACAAACATGTCTCCATGTACGTATCTAATGATACCTACCTAATAAATTAATTTAAAACTTTTATCTCATGTAACGAGTAAAGTTACTGGAAGAACATCATGTAGTTTTTACACTTATCCTACCCTAACTACGTAAATCGATATACCAACGTATTTTTTACACGACTGCCAAAAGAAGGAGTGTAATGTATTTCAGGTTCAATAGATTTATTTCTTCATAATCAACAATTTGTTCAAATATTAAACGCACTTGCAAATACTTGGGTATTTATCCATAATATATACTAGTATCTTATAACTACAGTTCTTTAGGAGATATAACGCAACTGAAAGAGGTGTGTTAATAGAAGATTTTTTTTTAGTTGTAATTGTGTGATTTTGTGTTCGTTGTCGTGGGGCGTGTCCTGGAGCCGCCCGCCCAGCCGGCGCGGCGGCGGTCGGCGCGGCAGTCGTCGCTGGCCTGCCACGTCGAGTACTCGTTGTCGCACGGCTTTCCCGGGCTCCTGCAGTTTTCTTGTCGTTTCGCGACGCTGACCAACCGGCGCTGTTGAGGTAAGTTATATACCACCTTTATGGGATTTGAATTGTATAATTTTTGTATACATTATATTTTTAATTATTAATACGTATAATTTATGTTATTACTAAAATAAACGTTAAAATTCAATACAGCTTTTAAAAACTTTATACAAAGATGCAAAAAAGTAAAGCATTAATTATTTTCTTAATTACATTTGAAAGTAGTTTTTGATATATTTCTTCTTCTTTCTTATGCTTAACCAGTTTTGTGAAACTTAAATGACTTGTAAGCTGGAGAAGTGAAAAGTAAGAAGGTATGAGAGTAAAAAAATATTATATACATTGTTCACATTGTTCACGTGTAATTTTACCACAACTTAAAATATTTAAGGACATATTCTAAGAATTCATAATCAGAGTTTTATAATATTTGGAATGCGCAATGCTGACTTTGTAAATATCATACAGTAATATTATAATAAAAAATAGTATAGTTGATATAGTCCGTGTCAAACAGTATTCTTTGACAATAAAAGCAAGTCACGGGTGCTAAGAATTAAATTAAATTTTGGTTTCCGTAAAAATGTGGAGCCGTGGTAACACTAATCATCTGCAAGGAATCGGGGATTGCATGATTCAATTTTTTAAGGCATCCATTATTTAACATAGAGTTGTGTCCATACTGAGAAAAAATAGCATTTGTGGCAATATCACCTTTTTAATAATGTACAAAGGGTTATTCGTATATAGAAAGAAGATATTGTATGATGAATATACTATTGAATATTAGCGAGTTTCTGTTCATAAAGGTACTAACATATTTTCAACAGTTGTTGTTATCAAATCCCAATGTTAAATTTATGTTGTTGTTGTGTTAGTTGAGGTTTTTCCGAGGGACTACAGTATGGGGTTCGGCAACGCGCGCATGTGACACCCCTGGAGTACCATACGCTAGTTTGCCACTGACTTGGTATTTAAATAAAAGAAAAGACTACACAAAATTAACTTATTGAAAACATTGGACCCTCCCAGTGAATAGGTAATGAATTTCTTCTCGCCGATCTTCGGGGTGTTTGCCCGGAGCTAATTATCAAGTAAACAAAAATGGTAGGAAATAAAACTGAATACGCAAAAGACGTAACGAGGACCAGGAATTTGGAAAAAAATGTTTAAAGTAGGTAAAATAGAAAAAGATCTTAAATTTTTAATAGAAACTTTGATTGATGTTATTGTCACAGATAAACTTAGCTGTGATATTATAAATATCACGTTGCCAGATTTGCATATTATAATATTTATAATGCAGCAGCACCTAATAATGGAATTAGTAGCAGTATAAATTAGCGAGATTTATCAAACTTTTTTATGCCCTATTTTTGTAAATATTGTTTTGTACATGTTTGTCCTTTATATTTTTAAATAAAATGTGGGGTATAATTTTATCAAGTAGTATACAGTAAGAAAATATCTATTTAACAAAAATCCGAATGTTATTTGGCATTACATACTTACATCATAATCATGTTGTGTTTTAACCCTATAACTATCACATTTCTCATTAAATCAACTACAATAATTAACTACACTAGGAAATACATACCTAGTGCCTGAGATATTTTTGTACGAAAATTGTTCTAGAAAACAAAATAGGCGTCATTGATAGTTAACGTATCTTACGTTCATTACGGGAACTGGCCATGTTCATGATTCGACTAACCTTTTTCGCATTAAATAGACATTATATATTATGGTATTGCCTTCAAAAAAATTGTTTCGGTAATAAATGAAACTGTTGACTATTTTCTTTTTCACTGGACGTTCATGCCGCCCCGTCTCCAATTGTTTCGGTTAAAAATGAAACAGTTGACTTTTTCTTTTTCACTGGACGTTCATGCCGCTCCGTCTCCAATACGAAAACTATTACTTATGTTATGTATTATTGAAAAACAACTGAGCTTTTCATTTGTTAGCTATTACCATCGTAAACCCTCGGGGTTCTTTTTGTCCATTGATTCGTGTGACTTTTAAAAAAAATACAGGGAATTGGGAATCTCCTCTTTTCATGAAGTTGGTTAAAATGCCAGAGTCCCGGAATCGAATCTTTGTCTACGGTAACTGATGTTTGAAAAATAAAATTAATTTAGTTTTTTTTTAATTCTTAACCAGTGCATGTTGTTATCAATACTTAGGTTACTATACAATGTGTAACAGAAATAACGCTGAACCTCAACCTACTTTATTCATTATTGAGAAGAACCGCTTACATATATATAAGATGTCCTAAAGCGAAGATAATCCGTGGATAGCTTGAACAGCTTAAAAGTAAAATTATCACAGTATTAGATATTACTATTTAACAAGTATTAAGAAATGTGCTTGGAAAAGCAAACTAGGGGGCTAGGAGCTACAGGAACCTACATTATGTGTGGCCGTTTTTTATTTTTTAATTACATGACAATGTAGACATACATACACGTTTTCTAAATTAAAAGTATTGTGCAAAATTTTGTAATAACTATCATTTTTTAAATAAATAACTGCTCATCAAAGTATTTATTTCAACAAAATTTAAAGATACAATTAATAAATATTTTCACGTGGTTAGATCTCTTTATCATTATTTACTTGTATTTATTGTGTAAATTTATTTTATTTTAATTTTTTAAAACATACAATATATTACTATTACTTCAACTGTGTAAAAATACACCAGAACAAATAAATACAGGACTTTCGACTTCGAATTTACTGTGGATTTGGTGATAATGCTGATTATCGTAATTCTGAGTAAACATTCCGTCTGAAGACATATTTATGTATATGGAAGTTAGCGAATTCTTATTTTCTTAATTTGTTGTAAAATAAAATTTTACAAATATCTTTGAAATGATCTGATGATGACGCAGAAGGGTGGCTTTAGAAGCCATGCAAACCAATAAAGACGTCTCAACCCTAGAGCCGTTACAGCCAATTGTGAAAAGAGAAGTACAGTCAGCTCAAATATACCGACGAAGTAATTATAAATCAAAAACTCGTTTTATGAAATATAACTTTTTGTTACAAATTGTATTAGATACGAGAATCTGAAAACCTACACGAGATTTTTTTTAAATGCAACATACATAGCTATGTAATAGAAGATCTTTCAAATTATATAAAATTATTTAGGTACATACCTACAAATAAATAAAAAAATATTACGGGACACTTTTACACAAATCGAACTAGTCCTATAGTAAACTTTGTGCATACTGTGCATTCTGTATCATGGTGTCGCCCACAGGCAACATATTTTATTTATTTATTTAATCTTTAATGCACAAACGAAAAAGTTTATAGTACAAAAAGCGGACTTAATGCCATAAAGCATTCTCTACCAGTCAACTTTAAAGCAAAGCTGAAAAATGAAATTTATAAGCCCGTTTTTATACATTGTAGGTCATAACTCAAAGTCTACACACCGGTGCGTATAAATAATAATACAGAGGAAAAAATGTTAATGGTGCCACGAGTTTATTATCAAGATTAGTAGTCATTCTGTAAAAAATACCTATTATTGAATATAAAAAAACGCAAATTTATATATTTCAGCGTAGTTATTACTTCTAAGATTATATGGAAAAAGTGTCTGTGTCCTCTAGGCTACATTAACTAAAAGGGGTAAAAGAGATGTATGAAAATTTTAGGAAATTACTCACAATTTTCGTACATTTTCTTATCTATTATCCAAAAACCAAGATAAAAAGAGATGTATAGTCTGACCAGTATCTATTTGGACCTCGCCGTTTTGCGGATATTTAGTGGTTATAATTTATTTTAATGGCAATACATATTCTTTGCCAACAGACGTTAGAAGTCATCGAATGTCATCCATGTAAACAAACATACATCAAGAAGAATTATTTCGTGATTCTAAAAATTTATATGCCAAAAATTGTCCAAAACGATGTCAATAAGCTTATTGTGAATATTATTAATTCTTTAAAACAAAAAAAAAATCGAAAGGTTGACTAATATTCCAATGCACAATGTTTTGAAATTGGTTGTTGACATAACCGGTAGTACTGACATTTTATATTATAGTAAGGATTGCTTGAATTGGTAAGATTGGTTGGATTGCCGCCAACGGAAAAAATTGGCCAAGAGCATGTTGGGCCATGCTCAGTGTAGGGTTCCGTAGTTGCCCAATGAACTTTATTTAAACTAGTAGCTCTCTAAATTTCATAATTTTTAAAAACTCACTCAACAAAAAATTCTATATAATTAAATAAATATATACTTTGTTTGTCATTTATTTATAATTAAATAATAATCCAACCTGCTCACAAAATTTCACGAGAATCGGTTGAGAAATGTGACCTCTAAAGGAGAACAGCCAAACGGACATACGAAAGAATTTTTCTCGAAAGCTGAAACGGAAAGAGAGAGAGGAAATCAACAACAAGTAAAAGGGAATACTTTCGCATCGTTTCATACGATTTTTACTAAGAAAAGATGACTTTTTACAATAACTCAAAAACAGCTTAACTAATCATGTCCGCCATAGTTTTCGTTGAAAGACTTTATTAAGCTTTACTTTCATAATTTTTTCATATTTTTGGATCCCTAGTTCAAAAGTTAGAGGGAGGGCACATTTTTTTTCTTATGGAGTGACTATTTTTAAAAATATTCACTTTATCAAAAAAAAATTGAAGAAGAGTTCTTTTAATTTTGAAAGACCTATTCAACAACACCCCACAACATAGGGTTGAAACAAAAAAAAACATTTTGATTATATTTTACCACTTTGTTAGTTTTATTGCTTTCTACGTCCATGCTAAATTGCAGCTTTCTAGCATTAACAATCACAGAGCAAAGCCTCGGACAGACAGACGGACAGACAGACAGTAGACGGACATGGCAAATCTATAAGGGTTCCTAGTTGACTACGGAACGCTAAAAAGACCCAATTTTTTTTTAACAATAGTAAATGAGTAAGAAAGCCAATACACACTGTCCTGACTATACATGACGTACATATGTATATTATTGCCATATAAGATGCTGTTTGCAGCGACATTATCTCAGGTCCAAATAGGCACTGGTCAGGCTATAAATTAATTGTATGATAATGCGTTAAATATTTATTATCTACATATACATTGTAACATATACATTATCTACATTGTAACAAAAAAAGACTAAAAAAAATTTGAGAAAAAATACTGTTTAGGAATTTATGCAAAATACTGTTTAGGAATTTATGTCGTTTTACCACGAATCGCAGTATTCGTATTTTTGCAAAAGCCATAGAAATAAAGTTTCATTAATTACTAAAATATACCGGAATACACGGTGGACTAATGACCTGGTAAGGGTCGCGGGTGTCCGCTGGATGCGGGTAGCGCAGGACCGGTCATTGTGGAAGTCTTTAGGGGAGGCCTATATCCAGCAGTGGACGTCTTTCGGCTGACATGATGATGATGATGATACCGGAATTTGTAGAAACGAAATAAACATAAGTTCATGAGCTACAGAGGGTTATGTAAAAATGATTATGGGATTAAAAATATTTGTTTATTGTTCATTAAACATAGTTAATTTTGAGGTATTGCAGTATTTCAGTTACACATTGTATATTACAACAGTAGCAACAAAATCAGAATTGCTTGTAAAATGAAATTATAATTTTCAGAGAAAACGTCTGGCAACTCTCAACCAATAATGGGATTACGCCACCATTTTGGTCAGATTTAATGGTAAAGCCAAAATTATTTTTTATTCAGAGCTATGCGAATGTGTACACTTTTGTGTTTTAGCAGGTGCAATCGGCATTATAGATATCCTGTTATGTACAGTTATTTATGACATAAGTTGGGAAAGCAATTTCCAGCGAGTGGTGATGCATAAAAGCAAACAATTGCTTCAAACAATCCCCTCAAAACCAGTCAAAAATTACCTTTCCGGATGTGTATTATACAAATGTTTTATAATTAACCAGCTCTTTCCCTTTCGTAGAAGCGTAGAACTCGTTATTACCTCGGGAAAATATTTTTTAAAATATTTTAGGCGTAATAGGTTTAATTAGAGCTTTTCTATATAAACTTACCTTACCCCATTTTCATTCCTTTAAGAGATGATATCCGAAATAAAAACTATCCTACTTGTATTTGAATGTTTAGTCTTACTGTCTGTAAACGAAGTTTAGAGTGTCTCGCTTAAAAAATACCTGCTTGTCAAATATTCTTTCAAATTCCTTTTTCACCTTCCGCGATTGAGTTTTTTAATCACACGGAAATTATTTTTTGTCATTATTAATTGCTACATCTATGAACGTAGTTTCAAGCTACTATAAGTAGATGTCAGAAAAAATATTTGCACTCCAAACAAATATTCAACCCCTTTTCACTCTTTCAGAGAGCAAAATTAAAATAAAAACGTTGATATCGGTTTTCTTATACTTTAATGCTATATCTTTAGACAAAGTTTCAACTTTCTCGTAGAAAAAAAAATATCAAAACAATTTTTCAACCCCCTTTTCAGAGGGTACATTTTCAGAAAGGCTGAATATATCTTTCTTTCATTTTAATGTTTATTCTGTAACGGAAGTTTCTAGATTCTTTCTTAAAAATAAGTTTTGCGTCCTACATAAAATTGCCACATCACACAATTTTGAAAAAAGCATTTCTCTCCTTTATCATCGTTTTTTCGAAAGTTCTATAACAATAGTCTACACGTCATAAAAAGTTATTTAAGTAACGCAAGAGTTTTATAATACTCTTGGATTCAATTAGATGAAAACGAAATATATTATCAGGTGATGAATGTCAGCAGTACCTCGGGTAGACTGGGGACGGTAGGAACAGGGTAAGTACGGTTGGAACAATGAAAATATTTCCGAAACTATAAGCAGTGCGGTGAAGGACTCGAGGGCCGGCCAAAAGTAACTGTTTTAACCCTTGGAACGCTTTCATATTTGAATGAAGTGATCACTCAGACGCTAAGGTATCAAAAATTGATGTTTTTTTATATTAATAATGGGATTGCTCTTGGTCAGCATCTATCTAGGGGGCAAAGATGAGGCCGATGTAACATTTAAACATATAAAAACAAACAAAAACAATTCATAAAAGATTATTTTCATGATAAAAGTACACCTTCACTCCGACCTTTATAGTGGTTGTTGACGTGGTGGGCACGACGACCACTTTATAGGCTCTTGGCGTTCATAGGGTTAATCTTTAATTATCTATTGCCATCATCAACCAAAGAAAATTATTTACAGCACACAACATTATTATCCTATAAAATGGGTTTTATAAAAACGTTGTAATATGAAATTAGACCCCCGGCAATTAGACTCTCGGCTCCCGGCAAGTAGCCCGAAATTAGTGTAGGTATGACTGTGTACCATAAGGTATTTGTAGTAACTACTAAGAGGTGGGCTTACTTTTTATCGTTTAGGAAAACAACCCTGCTAATCTAGGAATAGAGGCATGTCAGATATTTAAGCGCGTTTTGTTGTTTCGAGATATTAATACTGGTGACTGTACATAAGTATAAATAAAATGAATAAATACGAAAGTAAAATAAAAAGTTTTGCAAACTATATCGTGTGATATAATGAAAGGGCGATCGAAATGAAAGGGCTCATTACGATACCATACGATACGAATACTCTTTATTGCACACCTCACACAAATGAAACGTTACAAACAGAAAAAAACAGTAATACGTAGGTAGAGGTAGACAACACGCGGTCTTATCGCTAAAGAGCGATTTCTTCCAGACAACCTTTGGGTAGCGGAAAAAAATAAAATAATATATGCAGTAGGTGGTGCAGAGATAATATGAAACAAGTTAAACATAATTTATACTAAAAGTATTTATAATATACCTACTTATATACTTTTATATTTAAACATACATACAAAACCATACATATATACCAATATCACAAAACAAATAAGAAATAGTAAAACAAATATATGGCCAGCCAAAAAAAAAAAACTATTGGTAGTCGATATTAAGGAAGAGACAGATAAAGTGTTTTTAAGTAGGGATTTGAAACTATTAATCGTTTTTGCCCATCTTATGTCAAGAGGGAGAGAGTTCCACAGTCGAACAGCTTTAAAAATGAATGAACAGTTGTAAAACTCATTGTAAGAATCTCAAATATATATTTCCATATTTATAAGATAAAGTCGTCGGTAAAGTAGTAGGTCCATGGGGTCCCAGCGCGCACAAGTTATTTGCAGAAATTGCGAAAGGTCTGGTTGACGTAACTGGTGACCGAAGAGCTGGCGGCTTCCTCGCTCAACGTATCAGCATTGCGATACAGCGAGGAAACGCCGCCAGCATCCTCGGTACAATGCCTCAAGGGCCCGTTTTAGGTTTAAGTTAGTTTTAATTTTATTTATATTATTTTGGTTAAGTATTCTTGTATATATTTTCTTTGTACATAAATAAAAGATAAAGTTATTTGAAATAATTAATAAATAGGTGAAAATTTCTTATATCGGAACCATTTGACCTAAAGTTTTGAATAAAATACAGGCTTTGGTTACTACCATACTCGGTTGACTCGGTGCAACAAACTTGCGTGCAGGTTCGCGCGTTGTAGCGATGAAGTCAAAGTGACACTGTTTAGTGCATACTGTTTATGTTTCTATACATATCAACTCTGGAGCGGATTCACGAAACTATGACTAAAATTAGGGTGCAGTATAATGATGCATACCGCATCCTAATGAAACTGCCAAGATACTGCAGCGCATCAAGTATGTTTGTCTAGGCCAAAGTTCCCGACTATTTTGCCATCATACGGTCTCGCGTGGCGTCTTTTTGGAACCGCCTACGAATGTCAGACAACATTATCCTCCGTGAGCTGTTTGGGAGTTTGGACAATCCCATATTCAAGTATTGGATTTCCGTGCATCACAAAATGAACAGGAAGTAGCTACTGCCTACTTAGGATTAGGTAGGTAATAATTTAATATTAATTTAATTTTTACCCTTTTTTTATTAGTCATAATGTACTTTATTTATTTCAGACTAGGATAAATTTGCATAAGAATAACATAACTTAAAACATAAAATGACAAAATACTAAAAAAAACTAAAACAAAACCTAAAATTAAACGAAACTATTTCTAAAAAGGGCCCCCGTGGCATCGTACCATAAACGCAGGCAGCATTTCCTCGCTGTATGGCTATACTTAACCGGTGTGCGAGGAAGCTGCCAGCTCTTTGTTCCCCAGTGGTGTCGACGAGCCTTTTGCTGAGCTCTTTAAAAAGTTCCCGAGCGCTTGGACCCCACGGCCCGAGGGTCTCGACAACGAAAGCCATGAAATGGTATTGAGTGCCGAGACCCCGGTATTTTGTGGCCTTTATTTGTTTCGGCCGCTTCCGCTGTCCCGCCAGCCCTGGACGAAGTTCGTGTTAGATGGGACGGTGCTAGCGTCTCAACGCATGTGGCATCCCACACCAGCACTCGTCCCATCTTCCACGGGACCAGGGTCATACCGTCCGGCCTCTTGCCATCGTCTCTCAACACGCCGTTCGGTTCGAGAATTGCTGGCGTGCTGACAGTTGCAAGAGTGCGGCGGTTAATGTCATTTAAGGCGGCATGACGGGAGAGCCGGCCCCCGCTCAGTTGGCATGATAGGCCGTGGTATATTTTATGTACACTTTATTGTATTTATTGATTTTGTGATGGGTATATAAACCCATCACATAAATGTACCTGTAAATAACGAACCTTTATTATTATTGTATTATATAACATCTTGGTGTGGTCAAAGTATTAGCTCGTACGAGTATTTTGTCATGATCATTTGCTGTTGCATTTGCCGTAGTCAACTAGGAACCCTTGTAGTTTCGCCATGTCCGTCTGTCTGTTCGAGGTTTTGCTGATTGTTAGTGCCAGAAAGCTGCAATTTGGTATGGATATATAAATTATAAATACTGACAAATTCGTGAAGTAAAATGTAAAAAAAAATTAAGGGTACCCTCCCCTACACGTAAGGTGGGGATGTATTTTTTTGCTTCGACCCTATGGTGTGGGGTATTGTTGGATAGGCTTTCAAAATGAATAGAGGTCTTTATCAAACGTTTATTGCTAAAGTGAATATTTTCGGATATATTCACTCCAAAAGAAAAAGTAATGTGCCCCCCACCCCTCTAACTTCTGAGCTATGAGTCCAAAAAATATGAAAAAAATTAAAGTAAAAAACTATCGTAGAAAGTCTTCCTTTCTTAGCAAAAGACGTATGAAATGCTGCGAAAATATTCCCTTTTGCTTGTTATTGATTTTTTAAAAGTAAGTTCATTGGGTAACTACCAGGTAACTACGGAACCCTACACTGGCCATGGCCCGACATGCTCTTTGCCGATTTTTATTTAATACTTGTAGCCACAAATTATTACAAAATTCAATATCGACGACTCATCATCCTTGCAGAGGCGGGTACCGTATCCAGATTCTCGATCTATGTTTATACACACTGCCGTTTCATCCGGCTACTACGAGTATATGTATAACGTATTACACACGTATATCTTCAGTATAAGTATTTTTTTAAAGATATAATAATTTTATTGCAATAAACTATGTGAAACTTATGTTTGGGCAAACAAAGGATGACTTAAGTGTCATCCACTGATTTCTGTCTGTAGTAATGCGTTACGTGGGTATTGCTAACCTTGAACACAAACGCGTTGCTGTTTTTTGAGCTGCTGATATTTAATTGCGTGCCTCGGAGGCGTAAGTAGCAATGATTCTTATCGCGACTTATTGAAAAGGGGGCGGTGCGCATTCCTATCGAGCATAAATCAGGACCGTATTTCTTTCAACGGCGGCTTGCTCCTTTTTATTGCCCGCTTATTGGCCTATTACAATCTGATATATTGATGTCCGTTCAAACGGAAATGACCGGATGGATGATTTGCTCTGTTTGCTTAGGTGTAAGTTTGAAGTAGTTACAAAACTTTTACACACCTGTTAAACAAGAAAAGCTACCGTAAGTTTTTAAAATCCATTATATACGAATACTTATGCTGCCTATTCCATAGACATAATTGGAAGCAAGCATCTGATACCGCCGATTAGGGTGATATCAGGGGTGACTGATTTATACAGTTTTATATAGAAAACTCCCGATGTACCTAATGAATGATATGATGATGATGAATTAATAAGTAATGATTAGGGATCGCGAACCGGCCTGAAACATGTCGAGCGATATTCGACCTTCAAGAGGTGAGTGACATAACATTTTACTAAAATTATACAGTTAATAATAATACTAAACACACCGCTGTTATATTTCTATTTAGAAATATCTTGGTAATACTAGTAGTCAACCAACACTGGTTGATTTCTAACTGTTTATTTATATGGATTTAGCTAAAAGCTACGCTGGTGCAATGAATGACAATTTTAACACGTTCCCAGTCCAGTTTATCCATTTGGATACCAAAAGTTTGTTACCCTGGAGTCCATAATATCCAAAAGGATTATAAATGATTCTTGATTACATACATTATTACACATAAAAAACACATACAATAAATAAATAAATATCAGAATTATAAAAATAGTAATAAACCCAATTATAAAATAAACAAAATAAAATAAATATTTAAGTGGACTTGGAGTGTAAAATTTATCCTTTGTGTGGGAAACAGGGAACATGTTAAGTCTACCAAAATGGTATAAGTTGGTATAACCTTCTCTTAAATAATCGACGGTAAATCGAATATACGGAAACAAATCTATAAGAAACTATATATACCTTTCATGATTAAAGGCGTATTATCGACAATGTTACAGACAAAGAGTCTGCATTATAAGTACCTAACTAAATAATATATACTTATTGAGCTTTACGATCCTTCGCCAAACTGTACAAAATGTAATAAATAGGTGGACGGGTAATAGTTCACCTCAAATCCATAGGCAGACGCATGAGCTGACGTCCAAATGCACCATGTGTATCATTTCATAACGTTTACGTTAGTAGGTATTAACGGGGCCGGGTCCGGCCATACTATTCTTTTCTGGAGTGTTTACGTTTAACAACAATAGAATGGATAGCTGCAAGTAACGAGCGCCAACTGGTCTTAAGCTAGGTAAAGCTGCGAACACACATATACGTACCTATAATCGAATAATATTTTAAGCTCATTTCTGCTTTCATTATTGATTTATAAAAATTATGAATAGTTAGAGAAGAAAATAAGTTAAGAATAAAAATATATCATAGAATAGAAGACCCTGTTGCGGTGGATTGCGTTATGAGATATGCCAGATATCCTTAACATATGTTTGTACAAAAAACTGAAATAAACCGCCTGTATATAATTTTATTTTAGGTAGACCAAATAAGTAAATTTAATATTTACTAATTTATTATATGATATTTAATGTAATGACTAGAATATGGCTATTTTCCCGAAAGTAGTGAAGAAAAATAGTTCCAGGGGCTATACAATCTACTTTTCTTTTCAATTGTGAGAAAATAAAAAAGGACTATCCACCCATAATGAATAACAAATTCCACGGCGAACATGTTATGTATAATTTGACGACAATCGCGGCTTCTTTGAGATTTCGCTGGTCGTATAGCCTCTAAGGCCTTTAAGGCTGACCACAGAAACCTAAAGGCATCCTTTAGATTTCTGTGGTTCATTTTGAAAATAATTATATAAATAATTTCTTGTCTACTATGAGGTATACTATACTCTGAAATTAGGGTCTCAAATATTTGGTCTAAGAATCGGGTTGAAAAATCTCGCCCCTAGGGTTGAAATAGTAGCTTGTTAAACAAGGGTTTAAAAACGAGATATTTCGACATTCAACATATTTTGAAGTAAGAGCGTCAATAGTTCAAGTTTAAATGGGTGGTTTTTTTCTGAGTTAAACACTCTGTTTTTCATTTCAAATATGAGGAAACTAAAAGTCAAATAAGCGAGTTTACAGCTTTCTACTGTTTCAACCATTGGCTAACAATCTACTATTTTAAAAAGTTCAATCAGTGTTTTTTTATGGTGGATTGAATATGGTGAAGTGTTATGAGGATACTCGTAGATCAAATTTATTTTGTTTTGTAAATCACAAATATGTTTTCCCTAGGAACTAAATGTACTACTTTAGCCTCGCTTAATAAGTTTAGAAAATGATAAAGACAGGTGGCATTAGTGAGACTTTGGTGAATACGAAACTCAGTATCACACTAACTAAACTGACACAGAACTATTTGAATTTGAAACCAAAAATATGCATTTTATTTAAAAGCTGGATGTTACAGTGTTGTAGGATTTTGATAGGACAACAATGCGGTCGGCTTGTTTGAAGTGGGACAAAACGCACGTCAAAGGCACAAGACACGTCAATATTTGCCTATAGCCTGATTACATAGAGCTTGAATGCTAATTTGTCAACTCAACTAGATACTGTTGTCAAGACTAATTAGGGAGTTCACTATATAGAACAATATATCTACCAAGATAATAGATGTTGTCCAAGGACAATAACTGTTAACACACAAAGGAGCCTAAGGCGGGCGATGCTCTGAGCATTTAGTAGGTCCGTAATTGCAGTAGAATAGAGGGAGAGATTAACCTTTCATGTAATGTGCAGTTGTAAGTATGAATTCTTTACATCAAAGTGAATGTGACGAACTTCCTAATTGCCTGGATTCAATTTATTTGACTGTTTTACCTATACCAACATAGCCAGTAGAGATTAAGTATAGGTAGTGGTTTAAATTATGTATACTTTATTTCTTCGAAAATCAGCAGTGCTTCCAACGTTCTTATCAAATTTTACAGTAGGTATACGACATTTATTTTAAACTAAGAGAATAATTAATACAGTTTAATCGTCGTTATCATATTCCTGATCGATATATATAAGGTGCTAATACTTTCAGAGTTAGAAGTAGACTTAGACTTACTGAGAAAAATATAAAAAAATATTTAAAGTTTATGTTAGTTTTTGGAGACAATTAGGAAAACAACTTGTAGCAAGCATCCAAAGTATAGCTCACTTGACAAAAAGTGATAACCACCTTGTCACGTAAATGCACAGGTGATTATGATTGGATAAAATTTAAATGTAATTATTTTGTTCGGCAAATTAAAACAAAAATTTCATATGAAACTATTTATTAATTCCTATTTAAAGTCAATTATTTTGATGCAAGTAAACGTCTCTTAAAGTATTGGCATATAATTTGGAAGAGCCTCGTAGAGTAAAGCAGAGTTTAGAAAGCTGTAAGTAATATACTTACGCAAGTTGGGTCATAAAAGACCGACCACCACCATAGCAAGTCACGAAAACTGCTTGCGTTTATTGTTTCAATTCTGAAGCCGGCATCAGCTACTGGACTCCGAGTGTTGTGTTAACCGCGTTGAGGACGTAATACCGCTCTTCAAACAAACAATTATTACTGTTTCTTTCAGCGCTCGTTACTTGGCTATAATGCTACAGTTTTTAGAATTCCGTGTTTTAGTCTAGGTAAAAAATTACCCAAATACACGTAACTAATTACAAAATAATAGAAATATGACACTTTGAATAGAAGATACAGAAGACAAGTTTAAAAGGTATATTTATTATTTTATTTTTCAAACAATTTGGGTGAGGACCAAATTTTTGACCTTCTTTAAGGGTTTTAATTTGTCTAAGATAATTCATTTATTCCATTTGTGACACGAAAGAAACCTATACATTTGAATCGTTCCCTTTGAATTGTAGACGTATTAATAAATAGCTTTGATAATTCTCAAATAAGTACTCACTTAATAAACTACTTGCTGGCACAGTTTACATTATTATAAGTAGGAAAATATCCTATCTACAATATTTAAAGTACTTGCCCTTCATTTCGCAGTCTTGGGACGCCCTGTATATTATAGGTAAATATAAGAGCTTTTGACCTCTTTGTGTGCGTAGCTAGTTTTGATGCTGACTGTACCCTATCATAGAAAAATATAATGGACCTCGGCTTTCTATCGCTATAGCACTCTTGCAGCTGACCGTAGGTACGAGTATATTTGTCGTCAAAACCGAAGATCGCCGAAATATATTGGTAAAATAGACAGACTGTTCAGTCAACAGCAAATGTAGATGATCATGTACTTTGTCGCACCTACGTAACAAATACTGCGAAAGTTGGGATGCGTCAAAGTAGTGAAAGTTATAAGGTACTAAACTAACTATAAATGATCATCTGCTTTTGCTGTTGATTGTACCTACTTTACTGATATTCAGAGCAATTGACGCGTGTATCCAAGAGACAGCCGAATGGCTCGAGGTATTTAAGCTCCTGAATTATTGTAGAACCGCCCTGTGCAACCCGCACTGGGCGCCCAGCCGCCCATCGCTAGCCGCAAATCGCTTCGAAACGTCCGCGCTTGCATCAAAATGTAGATACTTTATCACTATTTTACTTATCTATCTTAGAAATAAGATTCTACCATGCTTGCGAGAGATGAAATGTAGATATTTTTTATGAATACTTGCTTGCACACATTTAGAGTACCGCAGCACTGATGGAAGGGTTCCTGCACCATATGGCGCCGCAGTTCCTGCACCCGGCGCTGCAGAGCTTTGGCTGCGGCGCCTTTCGGCCCATAGGGGGCGCCTTCCACCCGCTGTATCCGGGCAAGGCCTTCGCCAGGCATCTGGGCGAACAGTACGCACTCGGACAATCCGTCGGACAAGCACTTCGGGTATTCATGTTAAACATTAGTAGAATAACCCTGTATTATATGCACTGGATACTGCTAAATATATCACATACCTAATCTTTATTAACCGACTTCAAGATTTCAATAGAGGAGGTTATCAATTCGGTTGTATGTTTTTTTTTAATGTTTGTTACTCCATAACTCCGTCATTTCTTAACCGAATTATATATATATCCAAGTTGGTCCCGTTTTTGTCAAAACGCTGTTCTGATGATGGTATCCATGAGGAATTGAGGGAACTCCTCAAATCTTTAAGGCAAACATATAGTGATTTTTGTGTTTTTATCAACAAATCGAGCATTATCATACAAAAATGTGACATTTGATGAAGTGGAACTGCTGATGATGATCAGAACAAAACTCTTCAACGACGACAAGTTCACGTTTGGCGATTTGTCCTCCTAGCTGTGTTTGTTAAGCAAGTTCTATTTTCACGATTAATTTTTGTCATGCTCGATTTTTGATGATGAGATCCATTAGGAATTGAGGGAACTCCTCAAATCTTAAAGGCAAATATATAGTGATTTTTCTGTTTTTATCAACAAATCGAGCATTATCATACAAAAATGTGACATTTGATGAAGTGGAACTGCTGATGATGATCAGAACAGAACTCTTCAACGACGAAAAGTTCACGTTTGGCGATTTGTCCTTCTAGCTGTGTTTGTTAAGCAAGTTCTATTTTCACGATTGATTTTTGTCATGCTCGAGTTCTGATGATGGGATCCATTAGGAATCGAGGGAACTCCTCAAATGTGAAAGGCACACAAATAGTGATTTTAGTATTTTCATGAACATGAAAATGCTTGATTAAGCATTTTTATTAATAAAAGTGACATTTGATGAAGTGGAACTGCCGATGATGATCAGAACGGAACTCTTCAACGACGCGTAGTTCACGTTTGGTGATTTGTTCTCTTCGCTTTGTTTGTCAAGCAAACAAGGTTTTTCCATGATTCCATGAGGAATTGAGGGTACTTAGTCTTCTTCCATTATAAATATACTTATAGCCATTTTTATTTTATTGTATGGAATCTAAGAGTGCACTATCTAAATATAATAATCTTTCACCGGCCTCCCCCATTGAAGTCGGTTTTTTTTTCTTAAAAATTATTTTTGCATGCGATTCGATTTATAATGATAATATAACGACTGTTATGAGTATGAGGCTTGGTTCCCTCAAAGGAACTAAACAACTGGGAACCACATTCGGGTAAATTGAATGCTCAGAGCATCCCGTTAGCTGATCACACCCCAACCGATAGTAAATAGTTTTTGTGTATTATGCAGAGCGTCCGCGACGACAGCAATACCCCACCGCTGTACCGCCACTACCCGCGTGACGACACCAGCTCCCCGGGCTCGGCCGCCTCGGCCTCCCCGAGGCCTTGCAAGGATGATGACCCGCCCGCCACTGCGCCCTGCACGGATTCGCATGATTTTTTCTCCCGTAAGTTACATTTTTTTTTACATCAAGTCTAATTAACTTATTATCATTGTGACACTGACGAAATATACTTATTTACTTAGATATTTTTTTTTGTCGGTTAAGTACCCAAAGATTTAATTTATTAATTTAGTCAAACACTTAACTTACAAATTTCAACTAATATCCTATACTTATTAAAAACTTACAAAATAAATAATTTAAAATAAGGGGTCACCCAGCGGCATCGTGCCAAAGATGCTGGCAGCATTTCCTCGCTGTATAGCAATGCTGATGCGTTGTGCGAGGAAGCTGCCAGCCGTTTGGTCACCAGTGGTGTCCACTAGCCTCTTTGCCACTTCTTTAAAGAGGTCATAGGCCCTGGGACCCCACGGACCGAGGGTCTCAACGCCGAACGGAACTAAGTTATATTCGGCGCCGAGACCCCTATATTTGCTTTGCTTAGCCTTTTCGACCGCCTCTGCCGCCGCACCCGCTCTGACTGAAGTTCCGTGGAGATGGGAAGGAGCCAACGTGATAAATTTTATATACCTACTTAGATAAATTCAAGGCATCGTCAATTTCTGGGTTCGTTGTAATAATGGAATATTTGCAGCTGACGGCGAACGCAAGTCGGCATGTGGCGTATGCGGTACGCGGCTCGGGCCGGGCGTGGCGCAGGCGCATTTTCTGCAGGAGCTGCAGCACCTGTACAGCCTGAGTGCGCTGCCGCGCGACGCCGCGCCGGCTGCGCATTCAATGCACCACCAGGACGAGGACGCGCGCTGGGAGGTACGTACATACATACACGGCCCTGCAAGAACTGCTGCGTCTGTAACTTACTAGTAAATATTTTTTTGCTACTAGTAAAATTCATCATCATCATCATCATATCAGCCGAAATACGTCCACAACTGGACATAGGCCTCCCTAAAGAGTGCCACAATGACCGGTTCTGGGCCACTCACATCTAGCGGACTCCCATACCTTTGCCAGGTCATCAGTCCAGTAAAATTACTTCCGTAAAACCGTAACTGTTAGGCCGCATTCACGCATACGAGTTGATGTCCGCTGATAAATCCAGTCCAATGTGCGCGGTGTGCGCTCTTACATTTTTAGTTAAAGATAAAGTATAGCACATGAAGAACCTACCTTTATTTTATAGAGAATACAAAATAAATGAATATTTATTTGGTGCCAAACAGACGTACCAGCGCATCCGCGCCAATCGTCAGCGGCGGCTGAAGCTGCGCACGCGCAAGCGTCACCACACCGTGGAGAGCATGCTGGGCTACGACCTGGAGGAGGAGCGGCGCGAGGAGCGCCCGCGCGAGCCGCGCTACGACAACGAGGACGAGCCCGTCGACGTCGAGGGCGACTCGCTCGGCTGCGGCTGGCCTGACCAGCCCATCAACCTCGATGGTAACACCAGCCCGTCTATTTGGTCCATCTTTTTTACATTGCAAATGCATTTCATGCTTCGCGCGCGTGTTTTGACAATGTAGTAAGGTGAAAGTGAAGGCGCGCAACACACTGAAATGTGAGTGGGTTAAAAATATCCTCCATTGCGGATGTTGACAAAAAACCTGTCGGCCGCAGTACCCGACATGGGGCATCAATAGGAGACAATTACCAACGTAACTTTTTTAAGTGCGCTCTACACGCCTGACTAGCCTACTCGTTAAGCTCGGTAGGGCTTACTTTAAATGTTGAACTATTTCATTGTCCTCCCATAGACACCTCACGCATTATTACGGTACCAAAAAATAAACATCAGGACCCATGAAAAGTGTCTAAATGAGGGCGGAATTAAATTAACGTCACTATGATGAACTTGTTTCCAGAAAAAGAAACACGCAACGATGGCGAAAAGCTGCACCTGAACTACACCGAGGACCTCGAAATATCCAGCACGAACGACGCTATGCAGTCACCAGAACGCGTGAGGTATTTTTTATCTAAGAGTGCATGAATAGTAGATTGTACAACAAGTGCATAAAACGAGCCATTTTATCCGAGACAATTTATCGATCCCGATTAGTCCATATAAAGTAGAGGATAAAATGGGGTTTATACGCGAGTTATACACTCTGCTTTTCACTTCGATTGCGAGAACTTAAACAAATAATTGATATAATTAAAGTTATTTCATCAAATTCGTACTTCTGTATACGTCTGCACGCGCGCCGCGCGCCGAGGGCGGGTTTTACTTTATGCTCTAGAGCATAAAAAGCTACTTTTTGTCGCCTATGCAGAGCGTAAAGACGAACTTTTAGAGCATGAGAAGTGAAAATAATTATTCTTGATTCAATTGAAAACCGTTTAGCCTTTTTCCGTTTTATTCGCCATACAATGACAATTGAATAAAATACGAGTACTCATATATCATATCATTCATATCATCAGCCATTTCAGTTTCAGTATGGTTAAATTTAAAGACAAGGCTAAGGCCTCTCCGCGAAAAAAGTAGCCATCGATAAATGTAAAAATCGTGTCATTCTCACAGTATTAAAAAAACAAAAACAAAAGAAATCGGTATGAGTAGAAATCTAGGGAAAAAAGTACACTATTAATTTTTATAGAAACCCTAAGTCTGGGCGAGTAGTTTGACTTCTTTTCGAACACCTGCCATCAGCATACGAATTGAGGTGAACTGACGGGCTGCTGCGTTTTATTTTTTAAATCACATTCAGTGTCGGCCACTACACTCTTCTTGAGCAGGTATCGCTTGATGTTTGCCCAATACCTTTCAATCAGGCGAAGTTCTGGGTAATTTGGTGGGTCCAATTTTTTTTGGGAGCATAAATCAAATCATACATAAATATACTCCTTATTAAGTGGCTTGAGCAGAAGTTAAATCTGGAAAAAATATTGGAGGATGCCAACGTTTACGATAGAAGGTTAGAATTCGCTTCTTGAGGCAATCCTGTCAAGTCCTTGTCCTGTTCTGGAAGATCCTGCCAAACACGTATAACACTGAAGTCCCGATAATGTTCTCGTGTCTTTTTAAATATATGCATTAAAAAACTTGTTTAATGTTGTAGCACGAGATTTTGCTCTCTCAAGCTGGACAGTAGTTTTTCGGGATGATCTGTTTCTTCTTGGTCTGTATTTTTTTCTTTTTGATTGTATGAACGTGTCCCACCGAAGTTTTTAACTAGGTATTTGGCGACTTTTTTGTACGCCAATGGATTTCGACGAAAAGACGCAACTATTGCCGCGTCCAATTCTGGTTTCGTTTTCTTTCTGGCAGATAACCAAGTAACAATTAACATTAAATTCCCCAAACTATAGGCACGCTATCTTTAGATATTTCATATCTTTTTGCGAATCGGCGCATAGCAGTGCCCTTTTGTATACGATAGGACACTAAGTATAGTCATTAATTTTGGAATATTTTCATTCTTCGTTCTGTTGATTTTTTTAATGCAATTACATCTAATCTATATTTATTTAAACTATAGACAATACCTATGTATCCATGTTGAAATATCACGAATTAGTATACCAATAGGTTATATGTAGGTACTTTTTTCGTGAACAAGCCTTTATATATTTATGGATTGTATAACTAGGGTCTAAAATAAACCACACCACCGCAAGATGGTTACTTTGAAATTGTTCGCGGGGTAATATCGCTGTCAGACCAGAGAATACTCTGGTATATGTCTCTAAAATCTCAATAAAAATAGTTATAGGAAATAAGAATAAACTTCACAAAGTCAAAGAAATGCCATTCCCGGCGGTATAATGATGCATCTCTTTGTCTCGTGCGCGGAAGACATATTAAGCCTCGTGTCTCTTTCAAAAGGGGCGTGGTTTACAGAATCGAGGGTCACTTAAATAAGACCCGCAGTCCTGATTCGCGTAGGTACCTATTGGTAAATGCGACGACCACTTTGGCTTAGTTGGTCCCCTACCTACAAAGCACGGGGTCCCTGATTTGAATCCCGGTCAAGTACAGGTTACAATTGTAGTGCTATTATAGTCTCCATACACACACACAGACATATAACAGCTGTTACGACGGAAGGACGGAAAGACATGACAAATCTATAACGGTTCGGTTTTCACTATTTTGGCTGCAGAACTCTAAAAAGCAGAGCCCTTAAAATTGTTCCATTTCTTGTAAAATGTGAGATTGTGAGATCTTAGATATTTTTTTAAATACCGTACATTTAAACAAAAATATCTACTTAAAATTATATAATAAGCTGAACGTCAACATAAATTTGTTGTGTTGCAGTTGATTCATTTGCCTTTTTTTATTGCATTGCAGTCGAAGTGAAAAGCAGAGTGTAACACTCGAGCATAAAAACCCATTTTCCCTTGACGTGACAATCCATCCACCCTTGCCATTCGCCGTATACCAGCTCGGGTGGCTATATGAAACGTATCGGGTAAAATGGCTCTGTTTATGTACTATTTTAAATAAAACATTATTTGTCTCAAGTACTTTATCTGATTTGTGTCTGTATAGGAATGAGACTCCGAAGCCCCTGTCACTGGAGTGCGCGACGAAGACGGAGGGCTCGGAGCGGCCGGCAGAGGTGTCGACGTCCGAGTGGGCCGCCGGCGCGTCGCACGAGGCCTGGCCCGCTCTGGCCTCGGAGGCCTACGTCCATGCCCGCCACAAGCTAGACGGAGAGAACATACCCTCCTCCACCGACTCGCGCAACTAAACAACACAAAACGTACATTCGTCTCCTTTCAAAATACACCTATTTAAACTTTCGTGTGGTCACGCTTACAAGGTCATCATTTCAGTTGAATGACGTCCACTGCTGGACATAGGCCTCCCCCAAAGACTTCCACAATGACCGGTCCTGCGCCACCCGCATCCAGCGGACACCCGCGACCCTTACTTACCAGGTCATCAGTCCACCGTGTGGGGGGCCTGCCCGCGCTACGCCATCCGGTACGTGGTCGCCACTCGAGAACCTTTCCGCCCCAACGGCCATCGGTTCTACGTGCTACATGCCCCGCCCACTGCCACTTAGGTTTAGCAATTCGAGTTTACTACGTCATTTAATTATAAATGATTAGATTGATAAGATAAGGGTCCGAAGTCACTTTCACACAAGTCACATAACTATCGGATTTATGCACAGGGCTAATGGATTTGCGCTTGTAAGGTACGGTCCGGAAACGCCAGACAAGCGTGCGACATTGCACTTGTGTTTAAATACGGACTATGCCAGAAAGTCTTCCTATGTGTACCATAATTACTACTAATTAATGACGTAAGGCTTTTCGACTGGCGGAACGGTACATCCAAAAGGTTCGTGCAAGAGTATCTAGTGAAAGTTTAAAACTGGCAATTTAAATACTAAAAATTCAAGTAAGTATATCAGTGCTGCCCTATTAGTACATTATATCTATCATGGCACTCTTTGCCAGCATTGGACGTCTTTCGACTGATATGATGATGACGATCTATCACTTTTATTATATAACTAGTAAGTCCAAAATTATCGTGTTAGGTAAAATGAGTATCACCAAAGGTCCGGTTATTGTACGTTACATTTATAATGCTGCTTACATGCGTTATGTTGGGGACTTTGTGCCAGGGGTTTTACTGTAATGACAGGTTGTGACATGTCCAGTTTTGAGAAAAGTGGCGTTTTCACTGGCGAGTGACTCTGACCAGTGTTTCTATTCAAAGTCAGCGTAAACTGCTTGGTATTATGAGATGTTTCGACGAATATCCCCCCTGAACGGTAAACTCAGAAGGTCAGGGGAAGTATAGCTGAAGACTGGGGCAGGCCAACACAACGTATACTGATGGCCTGGTAAAAGTCGCAGGAGTCCGCTGGTTGCGGGTGGCGCAGGACCGGTCATTGTGGAACACTGCGGGAGGACTATGTACAGCAGTGGATGTCCTTGGGCTGAAATGATGACGATAGCTGAAGACACGATAGAGGGACAAAACGAACGAATCCGTAGCATTAGCCGAAGTCTCCTGTAGTGTCACGGGACTGTGTCAGACTTGACATTTATCACAATAACAACTGCAATTAAGTATGTAGGATCTGACAGAAAACGGGCCTAAGTAGTTTTTTCCATTTGTCCAATTGGTTTATTCTATTAAAATAGCTAATCTACATATTTGTATGATGCACAACAAACTTCTCACGCTGTCGTTTAATCAACCTGAGATGTATGTAAGTAATACGAAATTGCATACAATATAACCCAATCGAATTACCTCCTCTAGTAGCCAAGACTCGATGAATGCATAACAAACAGTAGGTGCAAGTGTTAGTAGCTACATCTGTGGCTAATGCATTGGGTTAAATATCAATTGTTCTGAAATAGCTAACGACATCATAAAGAAAATGTTCTCAGTGTTTTCAATTCGCAAATTTGTGTGTGTATTCAGCGATATTTTTGTTAAATCAAATTGTTTCTCTATTGAAAGTATTCTTTAGTATACCACGACCTAAATCAGGAAAGCTTTTTGTATTTCATGAAAAAAAAAAACAATATAATACGGTTGGTTGTTACCTGACTTTAGTATCTACATTTTTAAGGTTACTTAATTAATTTGACTGTATAATATTTATCTAAAGCCGACAACTAATCTGACGGAAATTGTTACTTAAATAAGCGATAAATAAGTAGTTACTGTTTTTTTAACTATGTATATTGTTAATATTTAATATAACTTTGTTCAGATCTACTAAATTAATGAAATTAAGGAACTTCAAGAAGTGTAACTCATTATTCTTAATTAAATGATTGTTGATGTTTCGAGTGTAAATAAAACTTAATCGTATAATAATATATTATTAATATTATTATGTAATGTAAGTGAGATTTAGTCACTAAGGGATGATACATACCTACTAGCGTTAGATAAACCTTAACTCGTTCATTGGCGGTGTCCCGCAGTAGGTACAAGTACCCAGCAATAAATATTGCACACCAGTCTTTGGAAGAAGACCGTCCATCAATCATGGTATTTATTGAGTGTCGTTTCACATAAAAAAATACTGCACTTTATGGATTTTATTAATAATAAAAACTAGCCTTACTTTTTACATAAGTATACATAAATATTCTTTTATTTATTTATTTTGTTAGAAGATTTTACTACTTTTCTGATTCTCCATCGACAACTTGTCACTCGAGAAATGTATGTATGATTAGGTCTACCTCTTTTCCATTGCCGACGACGTGTGAACTGGGACTATGGGCTAAATATTAATGGCAGAGGATTCAATCCTTTAAGGTTTGCAGATGATCTCACACTGATTACAGATACCACACCGGAATTAAGATGCAAAGTAAAGTTGGTCTATCCATCAATCTGTCCGTCTTTGTCAATGGTGTTGGTATGATTTCGTTTTATAGAATTGTATTAAAGAGGTCAGTGAGCGGATCTATGATGTTGTTGAGGACTGTCTTTAATAGTTTATTATCAATATCGTCATCTACAGGCGATTTTGAGTTAAAACGACGTTTTCCACTTCGTTCTTTAAGAATTCCGGAATGAGGGAAACATTTTATTGTTAACCCCCGACGCAACGCAAAAGAAGTGTTATAAGACTTATAAGTTTAATATGTGTATCTGTTGTTCTATTAACATGTGTGTGTCTGTCAGTGGCACCATAGTTCATTAACAGCTGGACCGATTTGAGTGTTTTTTATTCTTTGAAAGCAGATTTTCTCGCGATGTTTAATTCTTACACATGTTTTATCATAATCGGTTCAGCCGATGAACTTTAAATTAAAAATGTCGGGTTTTTTTTTTGTTATTATAATCCTCTATTGGCTCTATTGTTGCGTCCTCTGTTGTTGACTTTACATGTAGTGCCTCTTTATTGTCGCTGCTTAAGTTGAAAAATCATTTTTTAGCTGTATCCATGATATGTAATCAATGATTTCTCCTTGTTGCTTCATGGCTTTCTTCACTCCTTCAGACTTCTCAATACCATTTTTAAATCCTTTATCTTTGTTTTTTAATACATTCATTAATTTTCTTTGTTAGTTCCCTTCCATCGTTTTTCTATCCATAAATAGCTGTTGTCTTTGTGTTATTTAGTAGGCTTCTCGCTCCTGGTCTCACTTTATCTCTTTTCTCTAACGTTACTCTGAATTGGTTGATTAAATCAGTCCACCCCTTTGTATGTTGGATTTTATTCGCTTACGTCAAAACGATTGCATGTAAATATCTAGAGCTGTTGCAACTACTGCAAAAATGATAGTAAAACAATTGTTTATTATTTTGTAATTTAATAAACCTGTCGGCTACGGTTTAAAAATATTTATAAATCCTAACCTATCTCACGTGACTGACCTCCTAAAGGTTTCCCTCTTTATCCCAAAGATGCCATCATACAATTTAAAGTTGAGGGTTTCAACCACTCTGTATTACACAGTACCTACGTATCTGCTCCTGAAGCAAAGATTTTAAGTTTGCTAACGGAGAAATGGGGTATAGTGTAATGGCATGGTTTGCATTACCTTTGCAAAAGTTTTTAAAATTTAGTTAGTTAAAGTTTTAGTTTAGCACTTGTTATTTGCAGTCGTAGTCGGTTAAAATTATTTTGTGACAACCTGAGAAGAGCGCTCGTAGCCCAGCGGCACCCGCCTACCGCGTGCGGTATGCGAGGTTAAGCGATGTGGGCACAGGTCAGTTCTTGGATGGGTGACCGCTTTGAGTGGTTACTAACTGAGCGCTCTCGTGCTTTGGAAGGCACGTGGTTAAGCCGTTGATCACGGCTGCTATCTACGACAGCAGTCGTTAAGCCAAGTTAGAGGCCTTCGGGCGGCTTGAGAACTTCTAACAGTCAAGTTGCCCACTCACTTGACAAACGGGGGTTGAAGTTGCACCACGTCCGTAGGGAGTACCCACTGTTACCCTACACGTGACCCCTGGGTGGTGCTAAAAGTGCAACAAAAATTGGCAACTGTATTTGTTTTCTCGAAGATCTCACGGTTCGTAAATAAATGCCATACGATTAAATAAAAGTGAAAGTTCTAAACGTAATTTAACTGACATTGTATAATTTATGTTTATATCATTCTTGTCATTGATAAGATGGTAAACAGGGGAAACAAATTATACAGGAGACTAGCTGCCCCGCGCGGCTTCGCTCGCGTATTACAAATAACGCAAGGATGTCGCGGATTAAAATATAGCCTAAGTTTATCCATCCAAAAGATCCATTTCCATACACTCATAATAAGTTTTTAAAATGGATTGAGTCATTCCGGAGATATTTATTATTACTTATTTTTTACCTATTTCGGGGGTTGTTCAAAGTTTTTAAGTATGTATGTATGTGTCATTCATTGCGCATAATTATGTGAAAATCCTTATGATCTTAGTTAGGTTTTATTAATAAATATGGTACAAATATGAACGATTTACAAATCTAAGGGAAGAGTACGGAATTACGGAGTATTAGGCCATTTTTGACTTTGTGAGCTATTTCCAGTAAAACCTGAAATCTTAGCTAATTGAAATCTGTTCACTAGTAAAGAATGGCTTTCAGAGTATAGAATGTTATATAACAACTATATATTAAACTGTGTTTTATATAACTAACAGTCATTTATATTAACCTCTTAAATGTACGTTATTACGGATTAAAAATGGTCTCTGCCGGTTATTCCGTAAATGCGCGCACGTAATTCCGGTAAATTCAGTAAATGCCCCTTTCCTGCAGAATTAATGGAATAGGAAATATAAATTAAACATGAATAATTAAAAAACATATAACATGACATATTTGACAAAAAGGAGATAATTATTTTTAATATTAGAGGAGAGGGGCTGAGGAAATTTCAGTTATTCTTCGTGAGCACGGGAACAATATTAGCCGATGTCCACAAAACTGCTCCACTGGGGACAGTTAGACAGAGTAGAAAAGCTGATTTTGTCAAAAACGTTCCAATTGAGCCCAGTCTCCCCTACTTTTTTGGGAAAAATGGGAACGATATCTTGGGAAGATATCTGTGTCTATGTCTTCCCTAGTGAAGACAAATGGGAAAAATCTGATTCTGAATCTGAATTTGTCCCCACTGAGGACTGATGGATAGGACAAAAGGGCCCTAAAATCAAAGTGACCCAATTTCCCTTAAGTTCAGTTTATGTATATTAACTTGATATGCGTTAGTTTAACTAAATATAACTCAGAAAATACTGAAAATTCTTTTCAAAACATAAGCACAACTATATACGGAATTAGAAGCACGACCAAAAAACATAGTAGGGAATTGCGGAAGTCAGAAAACAGCTGTTTTTAAGGAGTACATCTTTTGCACATCCTAAAATTACCTAAATTCTATAGTTAAGTGTTCAGATTAGTAGATTTACCATGAATTATATTATAACATTGGACTGAATCAATATAATTTAACTATTTAGCATGTGGAATTTTGGGGTAACATTTTACGAGATTGGCAAAATTAATTACATTCGACACATATTTTCATAAAAATGGTCCACTAAATCATAATATGTAATTTGATCATATGAAACTATGGAAAAATGACGCTTGTAATAGCAAAGTTTGTTCGATTATCTTTTTTGAATTCTCAGCAAAACACAGAATAAAAATCCCTTTATTTTCCTCAATTGCGTAATTTTGACGCTTTTTGGGACATGGTCTGTTTTTGATGTATGTAATTGCGGCAATCAGTAAATCGACCGTAACTTACTAAATACTTACTGAATATCCATGATTCCGTACATTTACCTTATATGTACAAAATAAGGATTTTTTTAAGCCGCAGTACACTAAATTCATTTTTTAGACAACTGGATAATATCTTGAAAGTTTTAAAAGCTCATAGGTATTACTTATGTGATACAACGTCTAGAATCCGTTTCTGACGCTTCTCCTTACCAAAACTAAGCCTATAAGTAAGTACTCGTAGTCTATGCTATTTCACACAATAATTATCATTGTTCAAAGCGTATGTGTTGGTCAATTTAGCCTGAACTTTTGTTTATATTTTTATATTTATACCTAGTCAACTCGACTCACTGATCTAAAGGACTGCAATTAATATGTTTACATTTAAGTCAACTTGGAGGTGTGTCCGAACTCGAAAAAAGAGGGAGATATTAAACAGAATTTGAGACCTCTCGTTGCTGGAAGTTGGAGTTTTCTATTCAATTTTAGCGGAACCTTTAGATATAAAAGTGTACAATATTTGGTCTTTTTATATATAACTGTGTAACACATTTTTTAGGGCATGAATGATTGTTGTATATTTAATTTTAAGAAAATTGTAGTAGTTTAGAAGCTTACTGGAGCAGACATCGTTATATGTATAAGTCTACTTAGCCCTGGGGCCTGTAGTCGTCACTATGACATGTTTTTTTCCGTAGTCATTCCAGCCCACAGAGGCAAGGCCAAGGAGCATGTCCTCTAAATTAACCATAAAAACAAACATCATAGTATTCATTTAGGCCCGCAGGCTGATGTGAGCTGAGTAGACCAACACCTCCGACGAATGGCAAAGAACTAGGCTAAAATGAGTTTGTATTTAGTAAAGATGAAGTAGATATGACCATTTAATATTGACATTTATTAAGCCCATTGGGGCCTTTTACACGTTGAATATTATCACGCGTTACAGTCATATCACGATCTGTATCACATGGATATTGAACACAGATATGAGAGTAAAAGATCATATTAAGTTGAACGATTTCTGTACATCTGATCGTTTCTCACTAATACACATTCAGTAAGTTTGAGAGAGACAGATGAGTCATATCTGACAGGTATTCACATGTTAGTGTCTCCGTTTTCATAACTGCAAATTGTACTGAAATGGCATTTGTGACGTTTTGGTTTGTATGGGATTTGACATTTGGTGTCCTTCTTTTCGTCAACAGCAGAAAATGATCGTACTATCTGTCCCGTTCTAACTCGTCTTAGTTTACCATAAGGATTCAAAGAGACAACTATATGAAAAATCATCTTGCTTAACACTACGGATCTCTTGGTATTATTAATCTGGGATATTGAAGCAAAGCACAAACAATTAGGAAAACCGCGATATTATTGACACCCCAGCATAATCTTGATAATTCTTGATTTTGATCTTGTTGATTTTAATCGTAGAAAGGTCCCCATTAAAAAAGATTTGAAAATGACACACTATGTCTGTCATTCTTGTAAACATTGTAAACAGACCGTTTATTTATTGATTAGTTATTTTACTGGTATTGCGGACACATAAAGCCTACTCAAAACTCATATTTTCTTACGCTGCTGCTGTGCTGCAGAACTTACTACAGGTTTGAGTTCTATCCTATTTCCTCAATTCATTCCAAAAATGTCAATGAAGCAAGGGACTTCTGCATAGTATTATTGCGTACCGTACGTCAAATGCCAAATAATTGATAACAACGCCATCTATACTACAGAATCGTTCATCAGAACCGTTTTTACATGAAAACGCGATAATGACGCCACCTACCGGGTCCAATTGTATTTTCAAACCATCCAAGTATCCTCTCAAATATATACACAAAATTTTATCCAAATCGGTCCAGCCGTTTAGGAGGAGTTAGGCGACAAACACACGTACAGAAGAATTATATATATAAAGATTATACAAAAGCTCTATTTTTCAACCGACTATAAAAAGTCACTGGATTTCAATAAATCTGCTACCGTCAGCATACTTATGATCTGAAAATTGTGGTACATTTTTTGCCTTACGTTCGGTTACATACTGTATATTTTCAACTGAAGGTGACCGTACTATATTGCACCTATGCAACGACTGACAAACGTCACAGATGCATTGTGCGATAACGCTCTAACGCAGTCGAAATTAGCAAAGTCTCTCTGCGTGCAATATTTACTCGTATCACCGGATAAATAGTAGTGAACAACGCGTCTCTAAACGATGCATGCGGCAAATCATGTAACAGTCGGGGTGACAACCTTCAGAGGGGTTTCACCTTGCAGAATACGGATCAACTTGTCGCCATTTCGAAATTTGAACCGGAAGCACGGTAAAGCGGAAAAGGTGCAGCCCATACAAAATTATTCGTCGTACATTAGTAAGTCGTTGTTCCAGTGCCTTAAAAAAGGTTCAATTGTAATGGTTTTTTGATATGTGGTAAAGGACTATATAGTCTTGGTAACCCAAAGTTTTCGTCTCTCCAGCTCTATGTATATCTCCGCTCTATATATATCTTTCTCCGCTGTCTTGGAAAAACTGACACTTTTTTATTTTTTGCGTAATCTTATTCGTCTATTTCGTTTTCCCTCTATTCGTAGCTCATCTAAATCTGTATTCCTCACTGCTTCAACAGTAGCAACGAATAGAATACATACAGGTCCGACCGCGTTTTACCCGTGGTACCACGGCTTTTGTACCACAAGGGGACCACGGGTATTTTTTTTTACCCGTTGTCCCACCGTTCTAAACAGTGTTCGCCAGTGGATCTACGGGTAATTTACTTTTTCCCATGGTCCCACGATGCGATGTGTTTAAAAATGTTCGGTTCTGGCGCTTCGCCGGCCGCTGCCGCGGCACGCTCGCTTCGCTCGCTCGGCTCGCGCACTTTAGGATCGCAGTTCTACTAACACTCCTCCTCGCTCCGCTCGTCGTCGTACCTAACTATTCTGTAGAATAAATTTAGTGAAAACAAACATTTCAGTAATAATTACAAACATAGACGAACCATGGGGAAAAATAAATTACCCGTAGACCCACTGGCGAACACTGTCTAGAACGGTGGGACAACGAGTAAAAAAAATTACCCGTGGTCCCCCTGTGGTACAAAAGCAGTGGTACCACGGGTTATACCCTGATCCGACTTATGCTACTCCTATTTTCTTTATTAGTCATTTCAGGTACGTTCATTGCACCAGTATATGAGTGAAATCAGTGATGAAGGCAGTTTTTTTAACAACAGTAGGGCTAGTTTTTAGTGTGCACGGGATATAATATTAGACTCGCGCGAGACACTCATACTGAAATGCGCCTTAGTGTCGTGACTAATCTCGCTTCGCGCACATGTGGGAGTCTTAGCAGCCTCACTGAGGAGTAGGTAGCTACCTAATAAATGCTGAATTAAGTTTTCATTCAGATTATATGAAACATGTAGGTACTTAAAATCTTATGATATTTTTAAAGTTTTAATGTTCTCACTACTAAGGTGAAAAGTTGTATGTGTCACACGAGAGCAAAGTTATTTACATCTCGTGCTCTTGAGTCCCTCGCTACGCTCACAATTCTTAGTTTGAATCTTTCACTTCCTCGGGGCTGATAATGAGCACTCGCAGCAAAAAACAACTTTGATCTCTTGTTGCACAAATAAATAGTGATTGTTAGGAGTCGGAATTCTCGAGGCGACTATTGGCATGTTTACTAACTTCAAATTCAGATCTAATGGATTTTATTGAACTGTCATTCGTTAGGGGTTGATTTTGAATTTTCAGCAACCTCATCCTATACTCTGAAAAAGGACGATGCAGCAAATAAAAGTCTTAAGTAATTTCGATCATTTATTATTTTTATAAAGAAACAACACTGTCCTCAAAGAGAATGAAAAATATGAATCTTATAATAACCCTCTGGACGCCACGAAAGCCTAACGGCATGCATTGCGTGTGGTTGTTCCCATGACTCCAATAACGACTTTAGAAACTAGGTGTAATGCGTTTATTCCCAGTAGTCCCGTGGAAGTATTTCCGTGGCGGAACTAGTGAGACTTTTTTTCCCAATAGTTCCGTTCCCAATGTTCAGTTGTGGCGCTGGCTTAGATACGTTACCAAAGTAATTTTAGAGTTTATAATTAATGGCGTAAGATCTGGTATCAGAACTATATATTATACCTATCAATCATTTTATATTGACGAAAGATTTGATGACAGGCATAAGGAATCTGTGGCGAGGCGTCCATAGAAATCGATTCCCATGGGCTTGCCTATTTTGTATTTTATCATACAATTGTTGAAAAAAGTGTTATCCGAATTGCCTCCGTCTTACCCATGTATTCATTCGACGCCATGCCACGAATAGTTAACATAATACTTAGATTGATGAATGGCACAAGAGTTCTTTGCTAAAACCTGAAGTGAATCTGTTAAAAAAACCCTGGTCAATTCACGCAAGATGTTAAAATGGTTATTCCATTTCATCATTTCTTTTGAAAAATCCAGTGATTGCAAACCGACCTTTGGGAAAAAGTAGTCCATATACGACATTTCCAGAACGTTTCTCATAGCGAAATAGTATTCTTACCATTTTGAAAGGGTTTTGTACAGCAGTGGACGTCCTTCCACTGATATGACCATTTAATGATGAATGTTCGATTGTTTCAAGATTAAGGAATGAAGTGTGCTATTTTCTGTTTTTTAAGTGTTCTATTTTTTATTTAATTTTGACGTTAACGTTGAATTAAGCTATAATATAGCAGATTTCATCTATTTTCTGTAGCTCCCGGTAGATATATGTGATTTAAATCCAAAATTTGAATAATAGTCTTCCACTTATCCTTGTTTTTAGATTCCTTTTTAAACATACAAATTAGCTAAAAAGTCGTGGGATTAATATGATCACCCTTAATAATTCAAATTTAAATTAAAAAGTAAAAAACGTGACCCTGTCTCTTGAAACAATCAATCATTATAAATTACAACGCATTAAAACTGGTAACATTACTTTCGCTGTAAGTATTTTTAGGTATTTTGTCAAATCACAAAGCTATGAATCGAGTTGATCTTTTCGGCCAATTTTATCAATACTAGCGAAAATTATGAAAAGTAGTGGCTATTTTATTATCCAATGTGAAATGATCATATCCCACCGGGATTAGATCAAATCTCTGTTTTAATAATATATCTGCGACATATTCACTCCACTCGCAATCCCCTTTTTAAACCTGTCAACCTCATAGTAGTCCAGAATAGCAGTAGGTAACCCCGTTTATACCTGTCAGAATCACAGTCAACTGACCATTCGTCAACCTTACAGCAACGTGATAAGGTCTACCAGTGGTCAGCTAACTATGATGCCGATAATACTAGTCCCAATAAAGTTTTTTTTTCTGATTAACAGCGGCAACATCTGTTCCATTTATCAATCATGTAATCTTTGTCATCATCGAATAACAGGGTACAGCGGGTGCTCAATCCAAATGGGCCAGTATAGAGAAATCAGACACTATAAGAGATAGTGAAATCTCTTCTTAAGTATCATGGTGTCGATTTTAGTGACAAGAAAAACTGCATTCATAGATAAAAAAACTTGTACCCATTTCGGAAATCGAATCCAGTCGTAAAGAAGAAAAAAATACATTATTTCTATTTCATGACCGGTATATATCTTATCCTATAATCATAAATAAAAACACAATCGTTTTTTTTTTAAATCAAGGATTGCACTTGTTTTGTCGCTGTAACAGACGCCATGGTTTCTAGGAATAGATTTAGATATCTCTCATAATTTTTGACTTATCCATAGTGACCTATTTGGATTGATCAGCCTGTATACCTTTAGCTTATGCCGGATCTTACTCTACAAGGCTCAATATTAAAACTCTCATGAAAAAAGTTGGCGTGTAGGTCCAGGTATCACTGTCATAGGTAAACAATGGCGTCCAAAGGAACGACGTAATAGGCTTCAACGAATTTCAATTATTATCTACTGGGGTAAAAAATACAGTAGGGATACCGAAACATATTCCATTTTATCTCTTATTATTATTATTATCTCAAGAGAAAAAAGTACGTGTTTCTAATTCCAAGTGTGATATTGATATCTATTGAATATCGTTGTATTAGTATACTGCAAGAAGTGAAAATTCTATTCGATTTTGTTTATTAATGCATATGTGTATACTATACACTCATACACTGTATAGTGTAACAAATGCAGCAGCTACGATTCTACTGATGATTTTTGCTACATACAGAACTGCACTGCTACGCCTGCTACGGACTACGCCGTAGTGCTACGAAGGTAGCGTAGCAGTAAATAACAAAGTCATGCTACTAATTTCCTAGCAGTTGTCAACTGCCGCGCCGAGAATGACAATTCTTTGTTTTATAAAAAAAAACTGTTCACCTTAAAAATTCAACTTATCCCGACAGATTGGACTAAATTTAGAATCAAAATGTGAGTTTGTTCGACAGGCCCTAGTGCTGTTGGTCCCCCAACTTGTAGCAGGAGCGGCGGCGGCAACCGTCCTCGGCTGTGGAGGCCGACGCGCGGAGTGGCGGTAACTCCGCGTCTGACCCCTTGTAATCTTGCACCATCTGTAATAAAATAATGCTGGACATGTACCAAAAACCACTTACATACCTTCACAGTCGTATAGTATGGTAATCTGAGTACGAAATTACTTGTTATATTATCTTTGATCGCATTTTGTATCGCCTTATAACCATATATGAGTTACACAGCTGTTTTTTAATTATATGTCAATTAATTAGGTTTAAAGAAATATATATAATATATATAATAAATAAATAAATATTGGGGACAATCTGACACAAATCGACCTAGTCCCAAACTAAGCAAAGCTTGTACTATGGGTACTAGACGACGATATACATACTTATATAGATAAATACATACTTAAATACATAGAAAACATCCAAGACCCAAGAACAAATATCCGTGATAAATGCACAAATAAATGCCCTGGCCGGGATTCGAACCCGGGACCTCTAGCTTCGGAGGCAGAGTCACTACCAACTAGGCTAAACAGGCCGTCGTTCTGTGTTGGGTTTTTGTTTTTACGTGCTTTTATTTAACTTGCACCGTTGTTCGTATGTGTATACATGTAAATATATATAAGTTATCTTATCATCAAAATTTGCAATCCTTATTACAGCCACTTGCTGGTATCCGATTGAAATCAAATTTGGCATACTTATGTAATTTCGGTGACAATACAATATTATGGTAGGTACCACAGAAGGTGGCCAAATTAACTCTTAACCTACACAAGAAAACTCGTTGTTTTTGGGCTCATTCGAACCATCCCAACGAGCAAGTTGGTGATTGTGGTAATAACAGTCGACAATAAGAGCTTGTACCAAACATGTAATTTTTGACAGAAACTTATTTAGTGTAGCTATTCTTTAAAAACTAAGATGGCTAGGTAGAAGATTAAATGGTCCGCTGCGTCCTTATTATTAGAGCCGGATGCGCCCGTGCGCCGGTGCATTTTAATAGCGGATTACAAAAATGCTGTAATTGTTTTTTTTTTAATTTCATTCAAACTCCCATAACTATATTTTGTGTCAATTTAAAACGATGTTGATATGCGTTGACATAAAGGCACTGGTGAATTAAAGTCTACTACCTTTCGGACTCGTTCCTCTCGCACCGCCAGCTCCTTCCAAATCTCGTCTCGCCGACGCTCCCACTCTGGCTCATAGCTACCTTCTCGTAGGGCCTGCATAGTGTCATTAAAAATATAAGTATATATTGTATAACTATGTACAGTACAAGTTATATAGTTAAAGAGGTTTCAAAAGGGATGTAAGAATAAAACTGTTGCTTGTTGTTTTTTCTCGCCTTCGATTATCTACGACTTTGCTTGCTACCAACTTTTAATTAAGTAATTTCGACAGTGCCACGAATTGGTGCACGCACCAAACGCTACTGCTCGCATTCCACAACTTCTGGCAGCTTCTCATGATAGAAGCTGGCGTATTTACTCGGCGAGGCCACGCGAGGCCCTGCTTCACGTTCTGAGCTGTTCTCAGCCAGCCGTGCAGTTGACGTTCGACATCTGTATACGCGATATGGCATTAAGATGGCACGGAACTCACCTTCTTCAGCTGCTCGTTCTCGCGGTAGAGGGTGGCGTACCCTATGAAGCTCTGCTTGGCGTTCAGAGCTAACGTTCAGTTGACGTCCGACATCTGTATACGCGCTATGGCATCGAAATGGCGCGGAGCTCACCTTCTCCAGCTGCTCGTACTCGCGGTAGAGGCTGGCGTACTCGGCGAGGCTTTGCTTCGCCTCCTGCGCCGCCGCGCCGTTGCCCTTCGACGTCGCACCATCCTGGTCCTCCCGAGTCGTAGCCAAACTGCTTGATAACAATAAAGACGAACAAATCAAGAAGACAGCCTGTGTCTACATAAAGTCGCGTTCAAAAGACTTTTATGAAGGCGATTTATGTTTTATTTTACATATTTTTGCAAAATCGTTTTTCCTTGTTCCTACTTAGTGATATTTATTTTTGCATATTTTCATAATCGTGATTTTGTTTAAGTACGAGTATGTATTGTTTTTCAAGAACGTAAAATTTAACGCAACTGTGAAAATATGCAAAAATATATAACGATCTTGAGAAAATATCTAACAAATTGAACTCATTTTTATAAACATGGTGGCATAGAGGTATTGGCGTGAAACCAGGAAGCGCGGCTTCAAACCCCCGGTGGTACAGCTTGAAACGCACAAAGCGCGGCGCAGCGTCGTTGCGTGGCAGAGGCGGTTTTTCGGTGACGCGGTCCGGAGCACGTCGCACCAAAACGCCGCGCGAGATAGCGGAGCGGAGGTGGTGTGTGTCACATATGAAGCAGTATTCGATACTATTGAAGTTTCGGTTTCGGAAAAATTAAAAATTCAAGACCGCCTCCGCCCCGCATCGAACCGCGCCCTCTCTGTGCGTTTCGAGCTTTAAAGTTTGAACACGCGCTTGTACGAGATCCTACTTGTTTGAGCGACGGTGGCCAACCCAGCCGCGGGCTAAGCTTGATCGAACTCACTTGTACATGGACGTGTAGAAGTAGTGCGGGCGGCTAATGGCGCGCAAGAAGCGCGGCACCATGCCGTCGCCCTCGCGGTACAGGTTGAGCACGCGGTTGTACGAGATGTACTTGTGCGACGGCAGCCGCACCAGCCGGTGGCCCAGTTTGATCGCGTTGATCTCGCGGTGCTCCGACAACGCCGGCTGCCGTGTGTAACATTATTTTTTTTAGGCTGGTAGTACAATCGACTAAAATTAAAATCCATTCAGTAGTTTTTACGTGAAAGAGTAACAAACATCCATCCATACTTACAAACTTTCGCGTTTATAATATTAATAGTAGCTAGCACAAACGACCACGTGACTTTTTGCCATACACGGAAAACAGAACTGTAATTATGTTCCCAATTTGTTACAGTGTCAGAATAAGGTTGAAGGATGGTTTGTCACGCGACTTTCGACATGGCGTACAGTAGTGACCCCATACATAGTATATGTCTGAAGTATTACGTAATATTAATGGAATACCAGCATGTTTAGCTATATTTCGTATGGTTCCTGGAAACACCATATTACTGATCGCTAAAGTTATTCAATAGTACATTACTACAGAGGCCGGGACGTAAGGGGTTGCCGGCCGAAGACATATATAGACGGCCGAGCGAAGCGAGGTCGGATAGGTCTGATGCGGTCAACCCCATATTTCCCGCCGAGGTATGTATAGTGCTTTTCTCAAACATGCAATGAAATAAACAACAAAAAAAATCAAAGTTTTATTTTTTAGTGGCAGAATGTCATGGTGCCTGTGCCACAATTTATGTGGAATGGAAATTAAAAAAGAGGACTTTGCCGGCCTAGGCCTGCAAGATTTGTATGAAATTCCACTAACGACCTCTTGTCCTAGTCGCACCTGAAACGTCATACTTCGCAGCCTGTTATAAGGAACATAACATCAATATTTCATTGCATGTTTGAGAAAATGATATTGTGTGTGCGGAACGTCCAACGAACTACGTAACTCTCCAGTACGTGTATAGTCCTACAAAATTACTGGCGCCCCAAGTGAAGAATTAAGCAACTGTGCCTAGTTACTTAATTAATCATTAACGGATACATCTACAAATTAAAGCAATACTATTATATAAAAAAAACATATAGTTACTTACCGCTATATTGTTTTTAACCATATAAGATGAGACGTGACCTAAGCCTGAAAAGATTCAAATATATAAATAAAGAAATGCGGATAATGTGCTATGTAAACGCAATTTACAGTTAAAATGTTTATCTAACCCATGTGATGTGCTATTGTAGGTGGAATGCCAGTTAAGGGCTGCTGTACTTTGAGGCCATTTAACACCTGTAAACAAGTAATATAATTGAATCCATTAAATAAAAGAAATACGTTCTCCATCGTACTTAACGTTTTCTTTTATGTTTTTTTTGTTTGTTTTGTGTACTATACCTACTACTACTATTACTAGTGGCTTCGTGAGCTGTAGACCTAACATACTTCGGTGTCAAAAAACAGATCAGTACTAGCCAGCGTTTAATAGGTTGTGCATTTACGAGGAATATATAGTTTTGTTCCTAACGTTTTTTTTATATCCATTCATGACCAGATGAATTTTGTTAACTATGAGAAATGGAAGAACATTTAAGAGTCCCCAGTACGCTCGGCTGAACTCAATTCTCCATACAAACGTAGTTTCGTTCTCATTTGAAAACGCCTTGATAAAATAACATGAAACTTTGTATACACAATGGGAGCCGCCATATCTAGGTCGGAGATTAGTTTCTCTTGCTAAAAATTGAAAATAGAAAAAAATACAGCGTATTTTTGGGTTTTTTCACCATTATAATTTCAAGCAACAGAAACTAATTTCCGACCTAGATATGCCGGATCCCATTGTGTATACAAAAATTATACCTTGTAATCTGTTACTTCAACCATATGACACATCACAACACCCATAGAACGTAAACACGCAAGACTTATCGGAATTATAAATAAAATTACGTAATAATATTAGGGCTTTTCAAGTAAATAAAAATAATATTATGCCTTTCTTAAACGTAATTTAAGTTATGTTACATTTTTTTAGTTCATTGTTGTTGAGTATTTTACGGTAATAATTCACCACCCAAACAGTTACGTGTTATGTCATTTTCTTTTTAAAACTAGTGTTGTGACTCGATTCAGAAAATATTTCCGTAAATAGATAGAAATCGATTAGGTATGCATATATTTATAACGATAAATTTATAACCAAAAAAAAACTGTTGACGCTGTAAACCTAAATATTAGTAAAACTCCGTAAAGTCGGAAAAAATGCGCAATTTTATTGATGAAAGAGACATAAATGAAAGAGAAAAACTGTGACACCTGTAACAACATATACAACATAAGAGCCACTGATACCAGGAGCCTTTCAGCTCAAAGTACGTTTTTTTTCTATGTAGATGTTAGTTTACTTGTTTGTACCAGATGTCACTCTCTATCGCACTGAAGTTCAATCAACGCCTTTCGTTGTTTGGCCTATAGTTCCAGGCTTCCAGCCCCTTCTTTCGTGCTGACAAGGATGTGGATGCGGACGGTACCTTATTATGCGGTGTTAGCGGGTGCGGCACACCGTCGTCCCTCAACGACCGCGCCTTATTTGACATACGGCTGATGTCTGCCACGAACGTCGTGTCTGCGGCATGACATGTCAGCGATACTGGTGAAGAGCCTGGTGCCTTCGAAGACGTCGACACTTTTGCTGCCTTGCGTTCAGCGTGAGTAACACTACGGGTTTTTATTCCACTCGGCGTGCGAAACACATAACATAACATGTTTCGCGGTGTACTCATGTGTGGTTCGAATTTACACTAGAAACGGTTTAAAGACCACTTTGTTGAACTGTACAGCTAAATATTATTAAAACTCCGTAAAGTTTGAAAATATGTGCAAAATTAATTGATTGACATAAATGACAGACAGACCGACCAGCTACGACATCAGCCGATGATGTGATTAAGATAATATGTCTAACTTTCATCCATAATAAGCAAAATTTTTTTTTTCTTTGAGGAGACTGATACAATCATGTGACATAAAGTATATAAAGGGATCATAAAAATATTTCAAAATCGGCTGTAAAATCGATTCAATATCCTTATATTTGTTCCGTAATTAATTAATACGACAAATATTTAAAATAACACTTTATTATTTTAGAAACCATTTTTTAATGTCAATACACTGTCACAAGAAAACCATAAACTCAACTCCAAGCAGGTTGTATTGCTACACATTCGTTAATAATCGCTTCATTTAACAAACGATACGTCTTAGCCTCATCACTACAAACGTCAATTCATAAATGGCAAATGGTTGAAGTAACAGATTACAAGGTATAATGTTATTCTAGCATTGCGTTTTAAAATGAGAGCGTAACTACGTTCGTATGGAGAACCAAGCTTACTGCGGACTAATACCACATCTTAAACATAATTGCGTACTTGTCATAGATAAGGCCTCATATCACAACAAACTTTTGAATCCTGCTGCAACGACAAATTCTCGCAAATAAGAAATGATAGAGTAGTTGGCAGAACACAATAATTTCTTATAGTATCATTATGACTTAGCAACTGAACAGATCAATATACTTACTGCCGAGAACTGGTAAAATATTTGTCATCATCTCGAAGCTGAAGAAAATAAATATGGACTATGTCAAGGAGAGAAAACGAATTGCGATCATTACTTGTGACAACTCGACTCGAGGAGGGTCGAAGTTGCACCACGACCGTAAGGAGTACCCATCGTTACCCTACGCGTGACCAGGCCACGTGATTCCAGTTATTTAGATCAAGTAACCTCACCCACCCTAGGTATATTAAAGAAAAAAACTAATTATTTACCTTTTTATGCGAACGGTTCAACCACTATACATACGAGTATATGCAATTCCGAGCTCTCGACAATTTATCTATAGAATAATGTTTGCAACTGTGTACCTGCTGAATATTGACGCCGATGTTGTGCGAGGGGGCGGTGCTCTTGCTGACCACGAAGGGAATGTTGGGGTATGCGCCCGTGCCCTGGTAGTAGCGCGCGCCCGCCTGCTTCATCTGTGACGCCATCGTCGGCAGCTCGTACCGCCGGCAGCGGTACTTCACCTTGTGCGGGTGCCGGGCTTCCTACCGCCGTTGGCAGTTATGCATTAACTTCAACTTTGTGATCATCAGACAAGTTTGTCAGTGTCACCGTCGTCAGATAAGACTGTATATAAATACCTCTGGGCGCAGTAATATATTATTGGTACCCCGGTGACGAATGTACCTAACTGTAGCCTACTGTGATCATCTCAGTCAACGAAAAAAGCATAGAACGCGAGCTTCCTACAAAAGTCCACTTTGAAACGGGGCATTTCTACGTAATACGCACGCGCGGTGTTGTACCAATAAGAATTGCCAAAAATGTCAGCCGATTTTCTATTACCCAAAACAAATAAACGTGATAGGTAAATTTCAAAGTGACTGGCTGTGTTTGGTATCCTAGCGCTGACGTTTTATGTGTCAAAATGGCGGCGACAACGACAACGACATGGTTGCATGCGACAAAAAGTCATCTTCATACGCAAAACCGCCGTATTATTTAAATTTGAGTTTAAGCTTTATTTTATTTTTAAATATCATAGTATAACCTTACGAAAATCTAACTAGTCGCTAATTAAGCTGTACCAGACTTATACTATGCATATTGGACGACCATGTACATATAGGTAATTTATACCTTGCTAAACACTGTTAGACATAGAGAACAGCAACCACTCGTAATCGAAACTTTTACAGTATATTCAGACAATGCAAACATTTAACATACGTACGTTACCACATTTTTAACAAGCTTTTATTTAAATTGCCGTGTCGGTAACTTATGTCTTTTTTGTTTGAGTGGGTCAAATCTTAGAAGCTAAATTAGACCCACTGCTCGATTTCCGATTGAGCTAATATTTGACGTTAGTACGCTCGGCTGAACTCGATTCTCCATACAAACGTAGTTTCGTTCTCATTTTAAACCCCTTGCTGAAATAACATGAAACGTTGTATACACAATGGGAGCCGCCATATCTAGGTCGGAAATTAGTTTCTGTTGCAAGAAATTGTAATAAAATACAGCGAGTTTTTGAGTTTTTTACGTCTTTTATAAAAACCTTAATAATCGCTGTATTTTTTCTCCATTATAATTTCAAGCAACAGAAACCAATTTCCGACCTAGATATTCCGGATTCCATTGTGTATACCTACAAAGTTTCATGTTATTCTAGAATGGCACTTTAAAATGAGGTTGCCCCGGAACTGTCGAAACACGACACTCTTCACAACACAACTGTTACGTTGCGCCGCCATGTTCAAACTAGACAGCCGTTGGACACAATTTTGATGCCCCGCCTTAGTGGACACAAATTTGATGGTGTCATTTTGCGACGCTAGTTTTGCTTCTATGTTTTTTTCATTCGCTGGATCATCTAGACAATAGCGGTCACTTAAACCCGCGGTATGAGTGACATGTGGGCTGAATTGACTAAAGCTACTTAGTGCATAACAATGCCTACCATAAAACTAGATTTATGATATTGACATAGTTTGAGACTGGTTTGCAAGTAGTAATATGAAGGATATATAAGCGGAATAATTGAACTATGATGGTACTTGCTCATACTTCTTTTAGACCTGTAACGGATCAGGTAATATAAAATAATGTATACCCAAATAAATCCGACTCTAATTAACTACAGAAAATACGGAAATCGCCATACGCGTGCCTATCAAATTAGAGGAGTTCCCTCGCTTTCCGCCTGGACCCCATCATCAGACCTTCACCAAATTTATATGGGACCAACTTGGGGGTACCTGCTTTGAAACAAAAAGGAATTATCAAAATCGGCCAACGTGGTCTAGAGTTATCGGGGAACATACATACATAAAAAAACATGCAGATGAACTGAGAACCTCCTTTAGTTGTAGAGTTGTATTTTTAACCGACTTAAACAAAATAAATACAACACAAATACAAGATAAATATCATACTTAGTTGCCATTTAAAAAGTTCAAATAAATCTCAGTCTCAACTTTGATTGGCCAGACTCAAGCGTTCATACTAATACCGTTATTTATTAACTAAATAAGTACATGTGATGTGTATGTAGCCCTCTATACCGCCCGCCATTTATAAGTGATAATTGCTTAATTTTTTTTAGATACGTTATTAAAATCTTCTACAGATGTAGCGAAAATTAGGAATACGACTAGTAGTCTAGGCCCAAAACTGAAAAACGCGTCTCTAAACGATGCAAGCGGCAAATCATGTAAGAGTTGGGGTGACAACGTTATCAGAGGGTTTTGACCCTGCAGAATATGGATCTGCTTGTCGCCATTTCGAAATTTGAACCGGAAGTACGGTAAACCGGAAAAGGTGCAGCCCATACAAAATTTTTCGTCGTACATTTAGTAAATCTTTGTTCCGGTACCTTAAAAAAAGTCCGATTGTTATGGTTTTTTGTTTTGGTTTTGGATAGTCTTGGTAACCCAAAGTTTTCATCTCTCCAGCTTTATATCTTTCTCGGCCATCTTGAAAAACTGTCACATTTTTCTGTGTTTTGCCTATTCTGTCGTCAAAGTCCATTCTAGTGTTAATCATGGTTCTGAATATTGTAGAATACAAAATTTTCTAAAACTTTTGTTTGATGTTTTTTTTCCAAGACCCCTGGGGACTAAGATGTGAAATCGTCTGTGGGGAGCTAGCGTTAAAAATTGCTACTTTTTTCTAGTTTTCCTCCCATGTTTACGTTTTAGTGCATTTTAGCGCAAACTATAGTTTGGCACTATTATAAATTACAAAATCTACTATAACTTTTGGATTAAAACATATATTCCTTGACCTCTAGAAATGAAGATATGTAATCATCTATGAAGAGTTACGGTCGAAAACTGCTACCTTTGTCCTGTTTTCCTCCCATATGTACGTTTTAGGGCATTTAAGCGCAAAATGTAGTTCTGCAATCATTCAGAAGACAAACATACATACTTACATACATATAATCACGTCTGTTTCCCAGAGGGGTATGCAGAAATCACGGATTTCCATCTGCTACGATCCTGATATACAACTTACGCTTCATGAACTCTCAAAACATTCTTCATGAAAAAAAAATTGACGAGAACGGTGGAACAACTTGGTGCATGTCAATCCGTTCTTCATGCACGAGCACATGATAGTCAGGCACACTGCACAGTGTGTGATTTTGCCTTAGTTGCGGCCATCCCTATTTTTTGCGCTTTTTGGATAGACAATAACCAAAAAAAGCTTGTATTAAAACTCCAATGGCTTTAAGTACTATAGTTTTTGAGATATTTAAAAAATCGAGAAAAGTCCTGAAATAACATAGAAACGCATTTTATGCTCTGTCGAAGCAGATTAATCAATGAATGCTCCTTGGTATGCTAGACATGCATTAATAGCACCATTATACGCATATAAACATAAAGATATACTCTCATGTAGTCGTCAATTAATTAATTTCTATGATATGGCAAAATATTTTTTTTCGGCTATTCCCTTCACGGTCGCATTTTTTTTCACTGTATAAATGTGAAGCAAGATTATACCTATTACCATAAAAAATATCAAACACAACCAAGGCAGGAATAAGGAGATATATTTTTTTCAAATTTTAGGTTAGGGTTGTCACATCAGTCTGCTAAAACAAAATATTTTTTTTCTTCAGGAAAAATGGTAGAGCGACAGTGCTCCTTTCTCATCATCACATCATCAATAGTTTTCATCAACAATCTTCGATGAAAGATATTATGTGGGATTGGGAAGGGGTCCGCCCTCGTTAGACAATAGTCGAAACCCAATTCCTAAACATAATATCTGGAGAAGCGGGGGTGAGGTGTCATGGAGCCGTTAAAGACCCATGGCACTGCTTTGCCTCAGCAGGCACTGACCCGCACGCACAGCATTATCGGACGAACACCGAAAAACGTTTGCTGAGATCTTAGGTCTACAGATGTGGTTGGTAGAAGACTTACATACAATATTGGTAGCTCTATCGAGTGGGTTAGGTACATATTGATACAGAAAAATTTGAAGAATTTTGTACCTCACTTGCAAATAAATACGTAAAAAAATATGAGTGGTTTACATGACCGTTTCGTTACATAAGATATTGATACATGGTCGAGGCATTATAGAGGCTAGTACGCTGCTGATAGGTATGTTGTCTGAGCAAGCTGGCGAGTCAAGAAATAAATACTGGCGTTATGATCGGGAGCACCATACTAGAAAATTAAATCGTATGACGACTATTTTAGACTTGTTCCACAGAACCTTAGAATCGTCCGACCCCTACTTGTCTTCCATCAGTTTACGAAATAAACAACAAAAGCGTTTGCCTATACCAAACAAAGTACTTCGCCTCCTGAAAGTAACGTCTGATAATATTCATTATAATGCACTGAACAGTGAAACGGATAACATAACTTTAACAAGAACAGATGAAATCATAACATAGATCCCGATAAACAATTAAACTCTCAGTACAAATCGTAGTACACAGTACTAATGGAATCAATTTTACATAAATTTTGTGATAACCCTATTTCCATAGAAATCGGAAAAAAAACTTAGAAACGCAATATCTCCGAGTTCCTACAAGATAATTTAACAGAATTTTCCAAGTTGAAAGGTACATTTATAAAGTTAATTTTACGAGTTAAAAAAAATGCGACCCTCTTGTAGTTAATTATTTATTAACACTTTTTTTTAAATTTAAAATTTATTAATATACCGTTATCCCTTGCCATCAGCAGTCCTAAAACTTTCACAACTAATGTGTTTTAAACTGACAAACATTGTGTATTTCATTTTAAGCGGTAATTGGATTTTTTTAGGAGATTTCGATCGAAACATTTTTTATGAAGGTCGTTGACCTCTCAGAAAAAAAATTATAATTACGAAACTAAGTAAAATATTGCAACGGGAGTTTCTTTCTAGGCTTACTTACAACCAAACATGTCATAATGTTAAATAAATTAATGATGTCCGTAACTGAGGCAAAATCACACACTGTGCACTGGGATGAACAATCCTATAGTAGGATACAATATCCGTGCAGGTTTTGGGGATGGGCTCGAGGATAATAAGAATGGGAATAATATTGGTTTTGGTGAAGTTTCCACTCCACCCATATAACTCAGGTTCCATCATCACCGGTCGGGCATGATGAGCATTTTCTCATCCGTTCACCGGAAGGTTTTTAAATTAGTATTAAGTACCGCAAAAGTAATTGATTTTACTCACAGTTTGCCATCGTTTTTCGTGAGCATTCCGTATTACGGTTACCAGTTAGTGATCGTACAAACTTTCAATTTGCAAATAATTTTGTCTTCTGAAAGATTGCAGGCCTACAGTTTGGGCTAAAATGCACTTAAACGTAAATATGGGATAAAAATGGGAATAGAAGAAGAATGGGAATAGCAATTTTCGACGGTAGCACTCCATAGATGATTCCGTATCTTCTTTCCTAGAGGTAGTGGAAAAAATATCTAAAAGTTCTAGCAAAGTTTATGATCTACCATATTGCCAAACTACATAGTGCGCTAAAATGAACTAAAACGTAAACATGGGAGGAAAACTAGAAAAAAGTAGCAATTTTTAACGCTAGCTCCCCTCAGACGATTCAATATTTTAGTCCCCAGGGGTCGTGGAAAAAACGTCGGAAACAAGTTTTAGAAAATGTTGTATTCTACAATATTCCAGAACCATGATTAATTAACACTAGAATGGACTTTGACGACAGAATAGGCAAAAAACAGAAAAAAGTGACAGTTTTTTCAAGATGGCGGAGAAAATATAGCTGGAGAGATGAAAACTTTGGGTTACCAAGACTCCTCGTATATACTTATAGTTCTTTATAACATATCAAAAAACCATAACAATTGGAGTTTTTTTAGGTTACCGGAACAACGATTTACTAAATGTATGTCGATTTCTTTTCTATGGGCGGCACCTTTTCCGGTATACCGTACTTCCGGTTCAAATTTCGCAATGGCGACAGGCAGATCCGTAATCAGCAGGGTCAAAACACTCTGAAAACGTTGTCACCCAAACTGTTACATAATTTGCTTCTTGCATTCTACTTTTTCAAAAATGGGCCTAGTCTATAGACTCGATGTCGCTATCAATTATCGTATGAAATGAATAAACGACGAATGACGTTCATGACTCTTAATTTGAACCTTTATTAGTTAATTTCAAACGTCAGAATGAACACAAGTAATTTTATTAGTATTTTCCATTTGACATGAGTCATGACAGATATTATATAATACGGCAATTGATTATCACTTCTTCATGTCTAGTCGCATTCTGACTTTTTACGATGGGAACGGACTATTCACTACGTCTATAATATATATACCTACAAAACGATTACAGCCGGCGCTGCGTTGGGTATTCCAAATTTAATAAATAAAAAATAAAAAAATAAAAAAAACAAAATAAAGAACAAGCAAATAACCTTTTTTATTACCGGCTGTACTGAAACATCGCCTAACGGTCCCGTTCTCTGGTCGCTGAGCTTGTCGCGGGTTCCTCTCTGTCCGCGTCGTGGCGCGTCGCGGATGTCTGCAATTACAAAATTACAATAAGTTCCTTCTAAGGCTTGCCGTACGTTTGTCACTCCCACTTGTTGTATGTAGTTGTGCCGTGTTTGAATAGACGTACATCGGTGGGATCGTGTGGAGAGTATGATCCTCTGTGGTGTGTGTGTGAGTGGCAAACATCGCCTGCAATCGTGAGTACTGTCTCTTGGAGCCAGTGATGCTCGTTAATTTAATGGAATTCTCATTAAGTTTAGGTTTCAAGTACCCTTTTTAGGTTTTCGTTCCTGCCCGGAGAGCTGGCGGGTGCCGGGTGAAGTGGGTTTCAGGTTGTTGTTGAACAACTCGACAACGGGCCGCTCGCCCGGCTCGTCGCCTCCTAGCTGCGATGACACTGCCGGTAATAACAACAACGAATGTCTACGAGATTTTATCGTAATATTATAAAAAAATAACTCTCTTATTCTGTTGTTTTTTGTTTTGACTCAGTGCGCCATCACCACCGGTTTCTATAATCAATAATAATACCTACCTCTGTACCAAACCACGTAATCTTTATAAATAATACCCACAGTTACTATAAGTAGGCTGGCCGCGATGTTCTGGAGAAGCATGCCATCCATCTCGCTCTCGTGTTCGAGTTTTTCCTTTTTCTTTCCATTTTTCCCGACCTATAGGATAAAAGAAATGTTTTTAATTATTTAAACACTGCCCTTATTCATAAACGTTCGTCAAACCTACATATTTTAGTTGAAATGACGTTCAAATTCGTTTGTCCATATCTTTCACTTTGACATTTGTATTTGTGGGAACTAGTTAAAACACTGAACGATTTTGGCCTAGCTATATGACCTATAGTACTATCAGCATCACATTTAACTGACTATTGGTAGGAGGCATTATCTCATTGCAGTAAGGTTCACGAATGATCAGTTTTAACTGTGTGTAAAACGAGTTCCCAGGCTCCTTTCGTGGTGGTTATCGCCGAGCGGAGCTGAACACTTCCGAGCACGTGATTATTATTCACAATGCTCACTGACGTTATATTATTAAATCATCATTGTAATTAACAGAATTGCATTGAAGTTGTCGTCAAAAAATTATGTAAAACTAGCTGCCCCGCGCGGCTTCGCTCGCGTATTACAAATAATGCAAGGGATGCCGCGGTTTAAAATTTAACCAAGTTTATCCTTCCAAAAGGTCCATTCTATAGACTCATAATGAGTTTTTTAAAATGGAATGGTTTATTACGGATATATTTATTGTTACTTCTTATTATTAACTCTTTCAGACTGAAAAAAACCGCCACACTCACACCCGCCGCCCACACCTGACACCATATTGAGGTGTTGATGGAGTATCAGGAAACAATTAAATATTTGTGAAAGATATTTTATTACGTGAAATACATCTTATTGACAGCTACAAAATAGACAAATCTAAACTCCCATAGACTAATATCGTGACATAATGTCGAGAATTCGACAAAGTTTGTTAAAATATTCAGCTAGGTGAGGTGTGTGTAAATTTCGGTTTTTGCAATACAACGTCTACAATCCGTTTCTGACGCTTCTTCTTCCAAAAGTAATAAAAGGCCCTAAAGTCTATGCTATTACACACTATCATTATCATTGGCGAACGCTTATGTACTCGTACAGTCACCGGCAATAGTATCTTCCTACACGAAGGCCGCAAAAATATGTGACACGCTCTTATTTGTAGCGTCATAAGAGCGTGTCACATATTTTTGCGGCCTTCGTGTAGGAAGATACTATTGCCGGTGACTGTACGATGGCCACAATGCCTTCCAACGATTGAAGTTTTGGCTGTGCTGTGTTGGTCAATTTAGCCCACATCTCTCCCAGCCCGCGGGCCTAAATTACCACTATAAAATATGTATATTTTTTATATTCATACATAGTCAACCTTACCCACGGATCTAAATGACTACAATGAAATATGTACCTAGACTTAGAGTGTGTTCGAACTCAAAAAAAGAGGGATATTAAACAGAATTTGGAACCTGTCTTTTTTGGAAGTTGGAGTTTTCCATTCAATTTTAGCCGAACCTTTATCAAAGTTTACAATATTTGTATATGTTTTTTTGAATAGAAAATTGTATAGGTACCAAATTTGTTTTTTTTTTGTTTGTTTTTAGGGTATAAATGTTTGTTGTATATTTAATTTCAAGAAGACTGTAGTTTTAGAGGCTTCCTAGAGCTAACATCGTTATATAAGTCAACTTAGCACGTGGACCTATAATCGTCACTATGACATGTTTCTTTTTAACCGACTTCAAGATTTCAAAGGAGGAGGTTATCAATTCGGTTGTATGTTTTTTGTTTTTTTTTTTTTTTTTTTTTTTTTAATGTTTGTTACTCCATAACTCCGTCGTTTCTTAACCGATTTGGAATATTCTTTTTTTGATTGTAAGTATATATATCCAAGTTGGTCCCGTTTTTGTCAAAATGCAGTTCTGATGATGGGATCCATGAGGAATTGAGAGAACTCCTCAAATCTTTAAGGCAAACATATAGTGATTTTTGTGTTTTTATCAACAATTCAAGCATTTGCATCTAAAAATGTGACATTGGATGAAGTGGAACTGCTGATGATGATCAGAACAGAACTCTTCAACGACGAAAAGTTCACGTTTGGCGATTTGTCCTCCTAGCTGTGTTTGTTAAGCAAGTTCTATTTTCACGATTAATTTTTGTCATGCTTGATTTCTGATGATGGGATCCATGAGGAATTGAGGGAACTCCTCAAATCTTAAAGGCAAACATATAGTGATTTTTGTGTTTTTAGCAACAAATCGAGCATTATCATACAAAAATGTGACATTTGATGAAGTGGAACTGCTGATGATGATCAGAACAGAACTCTTCAACGACGAAAAGTTCATGTTTGGCGATTTGGCCTTCTAGCTGTGTTTGTTAAGCAAGTTCTATTTTCACGATTGATTTTTGTCATGCTCGAGTTCTGATGATGGAATCCATTAGGAATCGAGGGATCTCCTCAAATGTGAAAGGCACACAAATAGTGATTTTAGTACTTTCATGAACTAATCAAGCATTTTCATTCATAAAAGTTACATTTGATGAAGTGGAACTGCTGATGATGATCAGAACGAAACTCTTCAACGACGCGTAGTTCACGTTTGGCGATTAGTTCTCTTCTTTTTGTTTGTCAAGCAAGCAAGGTTTTTCCATGATTCCATGAGGAATTGAGGGTACTTAGTCTTCTACCATTATAAACATACTTATAGCCATTTTTATTTTATTGTATGGAATCTAAGAGTGCACCATCTAAGTATAATAATCTTTCACCGGCCTCCCCCAATGAAGTCGGTTTTTTTTCTTAAAAATTATTTCGTAGACATTCCAGCCCGCAAGGGCCGCATGACCTGTAAATTAACCATAAAAACAAACATATTTCATAGTGTTCATTCAGGGCCGCGCGCTGATGTGCGCTGAATATACCAACACTTCCGTCGAACGACGAAAAAGTATGCAGGGGCCTTTCAGCTCGAAGTGCAAACTTTTCAAATGAGTTGTCAGTTCAACTTGTTTGTAACAGATGTCACTTTGTACTATCTTTATCGCACTTGCATATTGTAGTGACAGAGATGCAGTGGTCGTGCGATTAGTTCTTACTAAATAGCACATCGGCGCTACGATCTACAGGGTGTCCCAGAAATCGACGTCAAGCCGTAAATGGGTGATAGACTAAGTTATAACAGTTCTCAGAAAAATACGAAAAAAAATCTATCTCATGTTTTTAAAAAATTATGGTCACTTTAAAAATTACTAAGAAAATCAATCCCTGTAATGGTTCTTTAACTCCAATTGCTACAAATCCCATAATTTATCTAATTTTTTTATTATTATGTAATCTTGAATAATGCTTGTGTAGATTTTTGCCTAAAATTCAAAGCCAACTCCTCCTACTTGGAAGAAAATTAAACTTTTTCAAAACCAAATTATTCAAATTTACTATTTCGCCCAACTTTAACTGACTGTACTGAAAAAAAAATGTACTACGCTAGTTTGGCAAGTAACATGAAAAATTGGCGCATTTAATAAGGATTCAAAAATGGTGTAACACTTGCTAGATTACGTTTTCAATAATTGGTCAATTTTTTTTTGTAAATAGCCTCGGTTTTTACACAAAATGTCCATACTTCCTTAAAATGACTTTAGCTTGCCTAAAGCTTTGCTAAACTCCGTTTTAGTTCGATAGAGACGGAGAGAGTCATTTTACGAAGTGTGAGCGAGATAAGAAATCGAAATTTCACGTAATTTAAGAGCAAGATTATGATAGTGACTCAACCTTTTTACTTTAAGTCAGGACCAGTTTACTCATCTTAGAAAAAAAAACAAATTATCAGATTAATTTTTTTTTTATTACAATACATGTTCAAACTGCCTTCCTTCGACGGCAATGCACGCACGACATCTTCTTAAAAAAGATCTGGTTATTTTCCGGGCAAATCTTCCCCTATTTACAAAGTCAACGGCTTCCGTTATTCTTTCCCGCAGCTCGGCTAAATTCTCTATTGTTTTTGAGTACACTTTCTCTTTTACCGCTCCCCAGTAAAAAAAATCTAGGGGATTTAAATCAGGCGAACGGGGTGGCCACAAGATTGTCCCACCGCGCCCTATCCACCTGAGCGGGTATTCTTCATCAGCACATATATAATTGTACTTTGTGGAAATAGGCTAAAATGAGTTTGTATTTAGTAAAGATGATGTAGAGATGACAATTTAATATTGACATTTATTAAGCCCATTGAGGCCTTTTACACGGTGAATATTATCTCGCGATACACTCATATCACGATCCGTATCACGTGAATATTAATGAATATTGAACACAGAAAGATATCAGAGTAGTTAAAGCAGATCCGCTCATTTTAAGTTGAACGATTTCTGTACATCTGATCTTTTCTCACTAACCCACAATCAGTAAGTTTGACAGACACAGATAAGTTATATCTGATAGGTCTTCACATGTCAGTGTCTCCATTTTCATAACTGCAAATTATACTGAACTGACGTTTGTGACGTTTTGGTTTGCATGGGATTTGACATTTGGTGTGCTTCTATATGGAGACTCGTCAACAGCCAAAAATGATCGTACTATCTGTCCCGTCCTAACTCATCTTAGTTAACCATAAGGATTCAATGAGACAACTATATGAAAAATAATCTTGCTTAACACTACAGATCTGTTGGTATTATTAATCTAAGATATTGAAGCAAAGTACAAACAATTAGGAAAACCGCGATAATATTGACACCTCAGCATAATTGAGATAAGATAATATAAATCGTGTAAAGGTCCCTATTAAAAATATTAAAAAATGACACACCGCGTCTGTCATTCATGAAAACATTGTAAACAGACAGTTTATTTGGTGATTAGTTATTTTACAGGTGATGCGGATATATAAAGCCGACTCAAAACTAATTTTTTTCTTCTGCTGCAGAACTTACTACAGGTTTGAGCTCTATTATATTTTCTCAATTTATTTGAAATATGTCAATGATGCAAAGGACTTGCGCATGTATTATTGCGTACCGTACGTCAAATGCCAAAGAATTGGTATCAACGCCATCTATAGTACAGAATTGTTCAGCAGATCCATTTTTTCATGAAAACGTGATAACGACGCCACCTGCCGGATCCAATTATATTTTCAAACCATCCAGGAATCCACTCGAATATACACACAAGATTTAATCCAAATTGGTCCAGCCGTTTAGGAGGAGTAAGGTGACAAACACACGTACAGAAGAATTATATATATAAAGACTAGCTGCCCCGCGCGGCTTCGCTCGCGTATTACAAATAACGCAAGGGATGCCGCGGATTAAAATATAGCCTTGCCGGATAGGGATACGCGGCCTGCAGCCCAACGTTTCTCGCCGAGGTTTGTATAGTGCTTCTCTCAAATATATACCATAAAATGAAAAAATACACCCGGACCCGGGTATGTCCTAAAACTACGACCAAGACCACCGGGGGATGGGCAGCAGCTTTCCTGGAGTGCGGTGGTAATACTGCGATCGCTAACCCGCATACTACTTAGGGATGATTCACAGTAGACCGTTCCGTGTCCGGGCCGGCCCGTTTTCTATGACAGCAAACGCAACGGCCGGCGTATTTCTCTAGAAGAAAACGGGCCGGCCCGGGCACGGAACGGCCTACTGTGAATCATCCTTTAAGCGTGGCGATTATGGCATATACCCCCCGTGAATTAGGGGGAGGCCTATGTCCAGCAGTGGACATCTTTTGGCTGGTATGGTGGATGGTGGTGGAAAAAATACATCACTCAAAAAAGCAATTTAACAGACGTCATGTTTGACATTAAAATTTAGAAAAAATACTTCCCGGCAGGCCTTCAATTTTGTATGAAATTCCTTTACAGTTCTCCCGAGTTGTTCCGTTTACAACGGGAGACTTTGAAGCCTGTTATAACGCACGCAATGACGAAATTTCATTGCATGTTTGAGAAAACACATATATCACACACATATACATCATCATACATTCATCATCATCATATATACATTATATCATAGTGTTCATTTAGGCCCACGCGCTGATGTGAGCTGTGTAGGTAGACCAACACTTCCGACGAACGACGAAGAAGTAGGCTAAAATGAGTTTTTTATATATTTTTATAGCATTTAGTAAATATGATGTGGGCAGCAGCATCCCTGGAGTGCGGTGGAGATACTGCGATCGCCAACCCACATGCCAAGCGTGGCGATTATGGCATACACCCCCCCGTAAACTTGGGCGAGGCCTATGTCCAGCAGTGGACGACCTTCGGCTGATATGGTGGTGGTGGTGGTGGACGTAGAGATGACAATTTAATATTAACATAATTTATTAAGCCCATTGGGGCCTTTTACACTGTAAATATTATCACACCATACACTCATATCACGATCCGTATCAAGTGAATATTAATGAATATTGAACACAGATATCAGAGTAAAGCAGATCCGCTCATTTTAAGTTGAACGATTTCTGTACATCTGATGTTTTCTCACTAATGCACAATCAGTAAGTTTGAGAGAGACAGATAAGTGATATCTGACAGGTATTAACATGACAGTGTCTCCGTTTTCATAACTGCAAATTTACTGAAATGACGTTTGTGACATTTGGTGTCCTTCTATATGGAGACAGTTCGTCAACAGTCGACAATATAGATCGTAATATCTATCCCGTTCAAACTCATCTTAGTTTACCATAAGGATTCAAAGAGACAACTATATGAAAAATCATCTTCCTTAACACTCGGATCTGTTGGTATTATTAATCTAAGATATTGAAGCAAAGTACAAACAATTAGGAAAACCGCGATAATATTGACACCTCAGCATAATTGAGATAAGATAATATAAATCGTGTAAAGGTCCCTATTAAAAATATTAAAAAATGACACACCGCGTCTGTCATTCATGAAAACGTTGTAAACAGACAGTTTATTTGGTGATTAGTTATTTTACTGGTGTTGCGGATATATAAAGCCTACTCAAAACTCGTATTTTCTTATGCTGTAGAACTTACTACAAGTTTGAATTATATTCTATTTCCTCAATTTATTCGAAATATGTCAATGAAGCCAGGCACTTGCGCATTGTATTATTGCGTACCGTACGTCAAATGCCAAATAATTAATATCAACGCCATCTATAGTACAGAATTGTTCAGCAGATCCGTTTTTTCACGAAAACGCGATAAGAACGCCACCTACCGGGTCCAATTGTATTTTCAAACCATCCAGGAATCTACTCAAACATACACACAAAATTTTATCCAAATCGGTCAAGCCGTTTAGGAGGAGTTAGGTGACAAACACACGTACAGAAGAATTATATATATAAAGATATATAACTAGTAAAATATGCGATGTCTCAACCAACCTAAATTGTTTACTCTATACACGTTCATACAATAAAACGCAAAGGTGATATATTATTGGCCGGTACTGTAATATAGATTTATCCTTCAGTTATTAATTTTTTCAAGTAAAAAAATTACAATGGCAACTCCACTGCATTACTTGTGCTAAACTGCCACCAGAATCCTAACCCTAGTAATAAATACCTGTTTCAACAGTGGCTTCTCTCGGGACATGTCTCCGACGCGCAGCGGGCTTTGATAGTTGTTTGACCTCAGCCGATGTCTTTTTGGGCGACTCATAACTACAACAATGTTTATTGTCTAGGTTACTTGTGCCTTATCCAATGAAACTGACTGCATGCTCCATGGGTCACTGAATTATTCAAAGATGTACAAGATTATGGCATTTACTCCCCATGAAATTGGGGGAGGCCTATGTCCAGCAGTGGACGTCATTGGGCTGATATGGTGTGGTGGTATAAGAATATGTAATAGATTTTTTAAAAATCCCAGAGCCATAATACGCGTAGTATTACAATTCTGATAGAGCACGTAATTGAGAAGTATCAACATACAAGTTGCGTTGGGGTTGGTCATAATCTTCGTAGTCTGAGGTATCGTCGAGGATGCCGGGCTGAGCGGGCGTCGGGTCCGGCCCGTTGATTTGGACGCCTCTCCCGTACATTATCCCTATGAAAATGAGCACTCAGATCGGTTATCTTACTCAACTAAGCACTTCATATATTTTTTTAATTAAAACATATATCAAGGGGCAATCTTCGGCAAAACGCATAATTGTAGTCCGAGCGCAGCGGAGTTAATTAAGGTGCAGTTGCGAGTAGAAAGCACGCATTCATTCCGTATCTCGATTTCCAATATTTCAATCGGTTTGCCTATCAAACATTTTTAAGCTCCCTGTTTTTGCATCTTTGGAATTATCAATTCTTGAGGAAACTAGAGAGGTATAAAAATTCATGCTCTTGATAAGTTACATTCTGAAAAAATACGATTCCTATAGTTATATACGTTGTGAAGGATACTCACTATCGCCATCAGCACGCGTCCTTCGATTTCGGGTTCGCGGAAGATTTTGTTCCACGTTTTGCGATGACTGCTAATAATGAAATAACCAAAACGTTAACTGAGCTATTATAAATAATAAACCATTGCTAAATATTTTAGTGTGCTTTGAGAGGGTTGGTTTTAATAAAACCTCCAGCCAGTGATTGGTCATCATGGTCAGCCATCTACGTATCTGCGTCCTACTGCTGCTGGACAAAGGTCTCTTCTCAATATGGCTGCCCATGGCAGAGCACAGTGGCATATTTTAGTATCGGAGGCCAAGATTCACTTTGGGTCGCTGAGCCAGCATAGTATTTAAGTAGTAAGTAAGTAAAATAACATACAATGATGTAACTACAAGTAGTTTGAATTGTCATTGTCAAGTAGACACTATGCAAGTATTGTATCTAATACTATTATACTATTCTGTGATTATGTTGCCGTACTGAGGGTAAGTGCGCACTGAGTGGCTAATAGCGTTGCGACACGTTCCTTCGGGTTTAGTTTTGATTGCCATCAGCCGATTTTGACGCCTTATGTCAGGAAAGCAGAATGTCAGATTAGCAGAATGCCAGATTCGCAAAAAGTCAGATTCTCAGAACGTCAGATTCGCAGAATGCCAGATTCTCAAAATGTCAGTTTCTCATAATGTCAGATTCTCATAATACCAGATTCGCAGGCTGCCAGATTCGCAGGCTGCCAGATTTGCTTAACGCCAGGTGGTTATAACCATACGTCGGACTATAGGGGGCAGTTTGAGGGCAAGGTAAAATTTACAAAATAATTAACGCTTTTAAAAATTGCTTGCTTGCTATGATATTTGGAATTTCACATTATAAATACTAGGTACCAAATACTAAGTACAAATACTCGAAAGTGAATTGATTGATGTGGGATTGGTACTTTTTGATAGCTGTGTAAGGTGCTGGCTGCTAGATGATGAATAAAGGACGTTCGAATGTAGTTTGAATTGTTTTGGAATGGCGAATGATTTGACGTAGGATTGAGTATGAAAGAAGCGTTGGACGGTGAACGATGTTTTAATATAGCTGTAAATAAATTGAAGATTTTTCACAGTTATTCATTGTTTTCCTGCGCCGCTCCTACATTGATTTGCGAACCTTAACTATCATTCTGACATGCCACAGAAATGCCCGCTGGAGTCAGACGTGTGGTTATAATTGTTATAAGGTCTTTTATTTAAGTCCAGTGGCAACGCGGCTAAACGCTCAGTGGGAACCCACCCTTAGATGGATCCGCAATTCTGCACTAAGCTTCATATCAAAACATATTGTATCTAACTATTACAAGACACGATTAGTTTGGGAATGGAATAGCGGAATAGGCACACTGACTTTAAGGGAATACTGTCATCCCTATTCCATTTTAATCGCTGCTAGGTAATACCTTATATTGGTGTTGCGGCTCGTAGCAGGCCTCGCTGAAGCCGCCCACCTGGCCCAGCATGCGACGCTGCTCTTCGATGGCTGTGTCCACGTAGCCGTGCCTCGCCGACTCACCAGGCGCCTCTAACCGACGCGCCCGCGCTTGTACTGCCTCTAGTTCGTTCCAGATCAACAAGGAATACAATTTGAATAGTCACAATTAAATTTGTATATAATTTCCAACATTCTAGTTCAATCATATCACGCGCGTATAACCTTCTTCTTTCATTTCAAAATTATATTTTAAATATTTTTAAGTCACAACCGAGCGATTAATCTTTCTCGTCTTAGCATTAATTCCGATTACATTCTCCGATTCTCGTCTATTTGCTTAGTGTGCTCTAACGGCTAGATAGGGCCGTCGCATTTGCATGTCATCATCGTGGTACAATGACGGCTGCAGGTACCACTGTCAGTGTCAAGTGTTACTCACTATCAACCCTGGTCGGGTGAATTGCACCTCGGAGTTACGCGAGTGTCGAATTTAGCCGAAGTGACAAGAGAAACCGGCCTGCTTGACGATCTCGATCTTACTTTTACACTTTTAAAACTCGACCATTCTGGCTTTTACGTAATGGCTGTAGAGTCCCGTCCGATCTTCCACCTAACTCTAATAGGGAGGTTATTTCACCGGGACTATCCGTTGTCCACCAGATACACTGAATTCTAGGCGTTACTGGTGGGATTGACTTATTGATAAGGTCCTTGGGCCCAAAGTTTGAGCAGAGCTCCATAAAAGTTATCATTCGTCATAATTATATTTACTTTCTGAAAGTGACAATATATCTAGGTATAAAGTCTTGTTCGCACAAAAATCTGTGGCCACTGCAACGTATCATACCATGACTATTACTAGCAGGACAGACCGTGTCAGGCACAGAGCGGACCGTCCCAAACACGGCTATGCTGGCCACTGCAGTGAACTCACGGCGTTATATATAGGCAATATACCCGCATGATGCAAGTATCACAGTAGATATATAGCCTATAGCAGTAAAACACGTCATTACAGTAGACTTAAGGAGATCTCTGGGTGATTCGATCACGTGTGCCATGCACATATCGCGTAGAATAGTTGAAGAAGTTTTTAATAAACGCGCGATGCGCGAGCTGGCCACTATTTTTATTTGACGTGACATAATGTGAAGAAATGATATGATGAAAATGCAATTAAATATTAGAAATACAATTGAGGCATACTTATGTAATATTGTATGATTTATGTTTTATGAATTACTAGTTTCTCTCGCGACTTCGCCCGCGTGGAACTCGTTTAATCGCTATATCGCTCTCCCGTACAAACTTCCACCCTTATTTTCAATTCCTTAAAGGATCAGTTTCCGGGATCGCCTCAAACTAGCTCCATGCGAAATATTTCCTCAATCGGTTTGGCGGTTTAAGCGTAAATTGTGGCCTTAGAATTATTTTCGTCTGATAATACTAAATGTATCGAAGGTAATGCATAAATGTTAATACAAATAAGAATACTTAATTTAATGTTGTCTGTTGCGCTGCTCCACCCGTGTGTTACAGAGAAAGTAAGCAAAGCCGCGGCATATGAACAAGTTAAAAAAGTTGAAAAACCCCGACATTTTCATTTCAAAGTTCAATCTCTCAAAAACGCCTGAACCGTTTTTGACTATTCGAATATATTTAAGAACCGGTTTCGTTTTCGGATTAACCGTTAGGGAGCTACGATGCAACATACAAATATTACAAATACACAGATACCCAGGTTAAACTTTACACCCCTTTTTTTTGTTGCGTCGGGGATTGAAAATATAGCTTATTTTAAGTAGTTTCGGACGTCATTACGTTCCCTACACACAAACACTATTAGTATACCTAGATTACCCGCTAAATATCACTTGAGTATCTACGGAGTAGAATACAACTCAATGTTTTAGTAAATATAATAATCTTATTCAAATTTGCAATAATTGAGAGGTGCAACCCTATCGCTCTAACAAAGCCCAGGGCCAAAAAGATCTTAAGCGACTATTTGAGTTACTGCCTTAAGCTACAGATATACTGTGCCAGTATGCAACGCGTATCATACTCGTAACCCGGGCTGATTGTATGATGCCGTATGAAGTGTTGTCAGCTTACAATACAAATGACTATATATGTAGATAAAAATGAGGATATTTTATGTTCTACTGTATTTTTTTAACCGAAGAAGAAAGAGGTTTCTCAGTTCGTCTTATATTTTTGCTTTTTTTCCCCTGATAACTCTTGACCACGTTCGCTGATTTTAATATTTTTTTTTTTCAAATCAGGTAGCCTCAAAGCGATCCCATATAAATTAGGTGAAGGTCTGATGATGAGATGGAGGAATCGAAGGAACTCGTCGAAATTTGATAGGCATTGACATATGGAACTCCTCAATGTTTTAGGCACTTCACATAGTTTGATGAAATTTCGTTAATGTGGCAACGCTCGTCAAAATACACATTTTGAAGTGGCATTTACGTATGATAAGGAACTGAAGGTCAATATGGGTTCCCTAAGGAATCGACGAAACTCCTCAAATATCATCGGTAAAAATAAAGTAACTCCATTTGCCATCGAAAAGCAGTATAATATATATAACTTAACACTATACCCCTTTTTTAATTCAGAAAAATCGTATGTTATCGTCATGCGATTTCAAGGAAAACAATCTTGAAACGGGCACATATGCGGTGTGTTGTCTTTGAAACGTAACAAGTTACTGAAATAAGTAAAATTAGTAAATATCATCCTCTGATATCCTAGGGAAACGTAGAAACGTGAAAAAAACTGGCCGTTAAAATTCTTAAAAAATAAAACGGGGTATAGGGTCCATATCAAAAGTCAAGTTCGTTGGCATATATAACGAATAATATAGGGTCCAAGGACACTACCTTGCGGTACACCTAATATTATTATCTCAAAGTCTGTCTGATTGATATATTTCAACATTTTTAGCTTCGTTTCACGATTTTCTCAGACACTATACTTCTTCATATATTTATTTCACTATCATATAGCGCTCGTCGATACTCGTCTTTTGACACTAGGCGATTCGCTGAAATTGATTCGCTGACTATTCTGAAGCGATCGATAAACAATTTTCAATGTTAAATAAACTGAGATTTTCAGTCCCATGAGCTAATTTTTATACCTTCGATCTGATTCCACGTCCGATACAACAACTTTGTAGTCTTGCATAACAAATAACTATTTGCTTGTTTCGGGGCGATTACAGTCATTACTTGATACTGTTTAGTGGGCACAGACCTTTGACACTGCGTTCGTAGATATTTTCAATTTTGACCAATGTTGACTGGACTCAGGTAACAAAAGCGTAGAAAATTATAAATGGGTTTTGTGACTTTTGTGTATAGGTCTACTTATATGTTATGTAGGTAGCAGCGATAAAAGTTACTTACTCTTCTTCGGTTGCGTTCGTACAGTAATGAAAGACATGTTTTCAGGAGGCGCGGGCACTTCATTTACACGGGTCATACTAGAAAAAAGAAATACAATTACTAAATTAAAGACTTGTGGTTCCGTGAGCTGTAGACCTTGCAAGTAATATTTTTTTCTCAAACATGCAATGAAATATTGATGTTATGTTCCTTATAATAGGCTGCGAAGTATGACGTTTCAGGTGCGGCTAGGACAAGAGGTCGTTAATGGGATTTCATACAAATCATGCAGGCCTAGGCCGGCAAAGTCCTCTTTTTTAAATTCCATTCCACATAAATTTGTGGCACAGGCGTCATGACATTCTGCCACTATGCGTATTAAAAATAAAATTTTGATTTTTTTTGTTGTTTATTTCATTGCATGTTTGAGAAAAGCACTATACATACCTCGGCGGGAAATATGGGGTTGCCCTCCTTAGACCTACCCCCTATATGTCTTCGGCCGGCAACCCCTTTCGTCCCGGCCTCTGTAGTAATGTACTATAACGTAACAAAGTCTCTAATTTTTTTTGGCTCACGGCAATTACGTCCTTTTGTTTGGGCAAGGCGATTTTACAACGATAACGTAAAAACTTTCGGAGCTATTTTTTCAAAACATTTTTCGTTGAAAGCATTTAATAAATTAGGCTCTTTAGGTGTGTGTATATTATTTTTCTCAAACATGCGCCTAAATGTATGCATTAATGTCACGAAAAGAGGTCATGAAGTTATCTGTTTATGGCTGGCTCCCTACATTACTTCTTGGCCGGCGGCCAAGAAGTAATGTATGGAGAATGTATGAAACTAACATTATTGTCCGCTGCTCTAACTTTTTAAATTTCCTTACTAAATCAACTGATAAAGGAAATATTACATAGAGCCAACCGCCACGATTTTGTATATATATTTTTAATTTGTTATGTAAATTGATAGTTTTTTTAGGTATTTGCGGTTTTTTAATCGTTCTTGTATTTTTGTATTTTGTTTTCTTTCGGATTTTTCGAATTTCATGTATTTTTTAGTTTTTTTTCGTGTTCTTTTGTAGCGTTTTATGTAGTTTTTGATATTTTTGGACTTTTTCTAAATTCTTTTGTACTTTCGACTTTTTTTTAGTTTTTCCATGTTTTTTGGTATTTTTTTTAGTTTTTACGTGTTTCTTGGTATTTTTTAGTTCTTTCGTGTTTTTTTTAATGGTGCTTGTATTTTGTAATATTTTTCGTGTTTTTATTTAATTTTCGTTATTTGTCGTGATGCTTTGCTAATTTTGGACGTTTTGTATTTTTTAATTTTTTTTTTACATTGTAGTTTTTTTATTGTTTTTTTTTCTAACATGTTTGAGAAAAGTACTATACAATCCTCGGCCGGAACAGGGATTGCAGGACTCGTTTTATCCGGCCTCGTCTACGACTCGGCCGTTTATCCCAAACTCGTCCAGCAATCCCTTACTTCACGGCCTCTGCAGTAATGTACTATTTTATATGGGGGGCACAATTATTGTGACACTCGGAGCATATATCTCAGAGTATAATAACTAAATAATATTCTTTTAGAAACCTTACTTTCGTTTTAAAGACTAATAATTGATTGATGTGCCTCATGTTGAATTACGTAATAAATTTCAACAGTTACGTAATTACTGCACTTTTTAAAAATTAGAAAATTTCACTAAATGTCTAATGTCCGATTGTGAGTCGTTCGTACTCTCGCGTACCTATTTTCAGACAGACAAAATTCCTTATTCCATTAATTAAAAAAATATAGTGCGGGAGCAGGGTAAACAATACACCGTGTTTTTTTTCTTACCTCAAAATTCGACAAGTTGCTTGGTACATATATGTAAACAGAAGCTACTTGGAATATCGCTTTAATATAGATTCCAAAAAAATACCTACTTTGTTTTTCATGGATAGGAAATTTATACGTATATTACAGTGTAAAAAGTTCTTAAAAGCCGAGCCACACCGAATGCGTACGCAGCACGTGCGCGTACATTTTGCACGCATTCGATGTGGCTCGGCAATCTCGGCATTTAGGGTTACACAAAAGTTAGTCTCAACTACATTCATGAACAAAACAACACACACACACATGTGACACAATGCTTCAACTCGCACAACATTGTGTGCTTTAATATCACATTGGGTTACATTATGTGACGTTGAAGCAAATACCTTTTTATGTTAATAACGGGTGATAACAATAATTTTTAAGAAAAAAAACCGACTTCAATGGGGGAGTCCGGTGAAAGATTATTAATCTTAGATGGTGCACTCTTAGATTCCATACAATAAATTACAAAAATGGCTATAAGTATGTTTATAATGGTAGAAGACTAAGTACCCTCAATTCCTCATGAAATCATGGAAAAGCCTTGCTTGCTTGACAAACAAAACGAAGAGAACAAATCGCCAAACGTGAACTACGCGTCGTTGAAGAGTTCCGTTCTGATCATCATCAGCAGTTCCACTTCATCAAATGTCACTTTTATGAATGAAAATGCTTGATTAGTTCATGAAAATACTAAAATCACTATTTGTGTGCCTTTCACATTTGAGGAGTTTCCTCGATTCCTAATGGATCCCATCATCAGAACTCGAGCATGACAAAAATCAATCGTGAAAATAGAACTTGCTTAACAAACACAGCTAGAAGGACAAATCGCCAAACGTGAACTTTTCGTCGTTGAAGAGTTCTGTTCTGATCATCATCAGCAGTTCCACTTCATCAAATGTCACATTTTTGTATGATAATGCTCGATTTGTTGATAAAAACACAAAAATCACTATATGTTTGCCTTTAAGATTTGAGGAGTTCCCTCAATTCCTCATGGATCCCATCATCAGAACTCGAGCATGACAAAAATTAATCGTGAAAATAGAACTTGCTTAACAAACACAGCTAGGAGGATAAATCGCCAAACGTGAACTTTTCGTCGTTGAAGAGTTCTGTTCTGATCATCATCAGCAGTTGTCCGACTTCAAAATTTCAAAAGAGGAGGTTATCAATTCGGTTGTTTTTTTTTTTTTAATGTTTGTTAGTCCATAACTCCGTCATTTCTTAACCGATTTGGAAAATTCTTTTTTTGAATGTATGTATATATATCCAAGTTGATCCCGTTTTTGTCAAAACGCAGTTCTGATGATGGGATCCATAAGGAATTGAGGGAACTCCTCAAATTTTTAAGGCAAACATATAGTGATTTTTATGTTTTTATCAACAAGCCAAGCATTTGCATCCAAAAATGTGACATTGGATGAAGTGGAACTGCTGATGATGATCAGAACAGAACTCTTCAACGGCGAAAAGTTCACGTTTGGCGATTTGTCCTCCTAGCTGTGTTTGTTAAGCAAGTTCTATTTTCACGATTAATTTTTGTCATGCTCGAGTTCTGATGATGGGATCCATGAGGAGTTGAGGGAACTCCTCAAATCTTAAAGGCAAACATATAGTGATTTTTGTGTTTTTATCAACAAATCGAGCATTATCATACAAAAATGTGACATTTGATGAAGTGGAACTGCTGATGATGATCAGAACAGAACTCTTCAACGACGAAAAGTTCACGTTTGGCGATTTGTCCTTCTAGCGGTGTTTGTTAAGCAAGTTCTATTTTCACGATTGATTTTTGTCATGCTCGAGTTCTGATGATGGGATCCATTAGGAATCGAGGAAACTCCTCAAATGTGAAAGGCACACAAATAGTGATTTTAGTATTTTCATGTAATCAAGCATTTTCAGTCATAAAAGTGACATTTGATGAAGTGGAACTGCTGATGATGATCAGAACGGAACTCTTCAACGATTTGTTCTCTTCGTTTTGTTTGTCAAGCAAGCAAGGTTTTTCCATGATTTCATGAGGAATTGAGGGTACTTAGTCTTTTACCATTATAAACAAACTTATAGCCATTTTTGTATTTTATTGTATGGAATCTAAGCGTGCACCATCTAAGATTAATAATCTTTCACCGGACTCCCCCATTGAAGTCGGTTTTTTTTTCTTAAAAATTATTTACTAACAGTTTATTTTAAATACCTCCACAATGTATTCTAATTCTTTTGCTATCACCCGTTAGTATAAGTATACACTATATCACGACAGATATCTGATGTAATCTTGAAAAATAAAAATAACTTAATGACGTAAGACAATACTGTTTGCAACAAAGCTGTAAAACGAGCCCGAAAGAGTCTCACTTTGTGTTAACGTGTCCCTCTCATTGCCTTAATAAAAATGTATACATGTGTACGATAGTTATTACCCATACTTATACAAATGGCCAAATAACGTGTCAATAGCGAACATTGACGCCTCCTACTACGAAACTTGATTTCTAATAAAGACACCTTTTTTGTTCCTCGCATTACGTATTTTTACTTTTATTGTCATATCGTGGTACTGTACGTGGTGTACTCGAACCATGACGGGTCACCGGAGTGTCATTTTGATCAATGTATAATGAAAGTGTTACTAGTTACTATAGACAATTTGTGAATGGATGAATGACTAATTTTAACACACAATTATAAGCTGCTCTATACATCTAAATTATTCTACCTCTATTCTATATACACCTAAATTGTTCAACGTTAGATTATGACGTAAAACTGTTATCATTGTATGTCTTTTCCGCTTACGGAACAATGGTGTCCCGGACCTTTGGAAGGCGTGCTTGGAGCAGAAGTAATGAGGTACCGAAGTACCAATCAAATACCACAGCCAAAAGGTAGAAACCCTTTTGACAATATAATAAAATACAAGGGTATACCGAGCAGATGCTGTCCCTACCCGTGTCATGGGACGAACACAGAGACAGCACCCGCCAGGGTGTACAGGGATTATTGGTTGACGGAATCTAAATCAACCGGATTATTGATGGACTAATGGCTGGGCTATTGTGTGAGACAACGGACGTCTGCCTAATAAAACTGCCTCTCATTTTTATCTCTTAGCCTATATAAATAGCGAAATTTAAAAAAATCCTAAGAGCAACGCCGGTGCAGAGGGCTGGGGGTAGAGAGGTGGCAGTAAGAAACTGACTGACTGACTGACTGACATATCAACGCACAGCCCAAACCGCTGGTCCTAGAGATTCCAAATTTGGCACGTAGGTTCCTTATAAGGTCTAGGGGTGCACTAAGAAAGGATTTTTCAAAATTCAACCCCTAAGGGGGTGAAATAGGAGTCCGAAGTTTGTATGGGGAAACAAGATTAGTTGGACTATTTTATTCGAAACTTCACAGGAGTATTTCTAACGTCAAATGAGTAAATACCTGTGTCAGATATTTTTTAGAAATCAACCCCTAAAAGAAGACATGTGGTGAAAAATTCTGAAAATCGACATGGGTATTGTTTTTATGGTATACCGGGTCGCTGATAACGAACACAAGAATGATTTTAAAATCTCACGTGGAGGACGTGAAATACCATCCCCCCTGATGGGGTGCGAGGGGGATGAAATGACTAAATATTAATATGGGTGTCGTTTTTATGGTTTTTTGGGACGTTAATTACGAAAATGGCATCGGTTTTGAAATTTAATATTGTGGACATGAAAACTTTTGAAAGATTGTGCCAAATTTCAAGAAATAACTGACTGACTGACTGACTGACATATCAACGCACAGCGCAAACTGCTGGTTCTAGAGATTCCAAATTTAGTATGTAGGTTCCATATAAGGTCTTGAGGTGCATTAAGAAAGGATTTTTCAAAATTCAACCCCTAAGGCGGTGAAATGGGGGTCCGAAGTTTGAATGGGGAATCAAGATTAGTTGGATTATTTTATTCGAAACTTCACAGGAGTATTTCTAACGACAAATTCTGAAAATCGATATGGGAGTTGTTTCTATGGTTTATCGGGTCGCTGATTACGAAAACAACAATGATTTTAAAATCCCACATGGAGGACGTGAAATACCATCCCCTCCGTTGGGGTCCGAGGGGGTTGGAATGTCTAAATATTAATATAATAAAAGGGTGTGATTTTTATGATTTATTGCGTCGTTAATTTCGAAAATGGCATTGATTTTGAAATTTAATATTGCGGGCATGAAAACTAAAAAGAGGTGCCAAATTGCAAGAAGAAACTGACTGACTGAGTGAGTGACATATCAACGCACAGCCCAAACTGCTGGTTCGCAAATTTGGCATGTACTCGTAAGTTCCTTATAAGGTCTAAAGGTGCATGAAGTGCCGTGAGTAGTTCCCTATGAAGATACGACCTTTTTTGATTCAATGTATTGTAAGTGGTTTTATTAATCAGTGCCGTCCGATACGATTTCGACATAAATCGATATTTGAGTGTCCGAGAGGACTCTTAATAGGAGTCCTGGGTACCTAAACTTTGAATGAAGTAACGGCCATATTTATTTTCTTCATTTCCGTCCCGATTTCGTTCAAAATCGATATCTGAGCATCCGAGAGGTCTCCTAATACGACTCCGAGGTAAAATTTGGAAAAAGTGGCGGCCATATTGGTTTTCTTCATTTCCGTCCCGATTTCGTTCAAAATCGATATCTGAGCGTCCGAGAGCTCCCCTAATACGACTCCGAGGTAAAATTTGGAAAAAGTCGTAGTCATATTGATTTTTTTTTCGCCCCGATTTCGTTCAAAATCGATATCTAAGCGTCCGAGAGGTCTCGTAATACGATTCCGAGGTAAAATTTGGAAAAAGTGGCAGCCATATGGAGTTTCTTCATTTTAACCCGATTTCGTTCAAAATCGATATCCGAGCGTCCGAGAGGTCCCCTAATACGAATCCGAGTTAAAATTTGGAAAAAGTGGCAGCCATATTGATTTTCTTCATTTCCAACCCGATTTCGTTCAAAATCGATATCTGAGTGTCCAAGAGGTCTCTTAATACGAATCCGAGGTAAAATTTGTAAAAGTGGCGGCCATATTGATTTTCTTTTTTTCCGTCCCGATTTCTTTCAAAATCGATATGTGAGCGTCCCAGAGGTCTCTTAATACGAATCTGAGGTAAAATTTGGCACTCCATACATGCCTGTATGCAAAAAAGTTTAATGTTACTATATAGGCGTGTGGGGTATCTATGAATTTGCTTTTAAAACGACATAGAGGTTTCGATATTTATTTCCATTTCAATCAACCTTTAGATTTTTTAATCGTATGGCATTTATTTACGAACTGTGAGATTTTCGAGAAGACAAGTACGGTTGCCAGTTTTTGTTGCACTTTTAGCACCACCTAGGGGTCACGGTGGGTACTCCCTACGGACGAGGTGCAACTTCAACCCCCCTTTGTCAAGTGAGTGGGCAACTTGACTGTTAGAAGTTCGCAAGCCGCTCGAAGGCCTCTAACTTGGCTTAACGATTGCAGCCGGGATCAACGGCTTAGCGTGCCTTCCAAAGCACGAGAGTCAGTTAGTAACCTTTCAAAGCGGTCACCCATCCAAGAACTGACCTGCGCCCACATTGCTTAACCTCGCACACCGCACGCGGTAGGCGGGTGCCGCTGGGCCACGAGCGCTCTAAATTCTTGATAGTTTGTGCCAAATTGCAATTCAATCAGTCCAGTAAAAGCAACTTGGTTGTAACAGACGGACGTGCGAATGGAAGTGAGGCCAAATTTTCTTTTTGGATGCTCCAATGGGAGCTGGCAAAACCTACCTAATAAATTTAATTTTAGGAAAAGTAAATATTACACGTGATATTGAATTAGCCGTATTTCTGTACTTCAAAGGACCAGAGTTTATGACCGCTGCGCGCTGCTTGGTCGTTTACCGACCTATTGGTGTTACTGTAGTACACAGATACTTTTACTAAGGGCCATTTAAGACATGCTTTTATTTCATCGGCCCTTTCCCCTTCGGCCTCTCGGAAATGTATGGTAATAGTTTTCGATCCTTATTTTTGCCAAAATCTAATGAAATTCAACAGTGTGTTGGTTCTCAGAATATATACTGACTTTTCATCTGTTCATCTGTTAATTAATCACAATCACCAAACTTCGTATACCGATACCCCCAGAATGTAACAACTACTTTTCTGGAGACCGCATCCAAATCGGTTCAGCCAAACGCGAGATAATCGTGGACAAACATACGAACCTGTTTTTTGTAGACGGTTAAAATGTCGCTTAGTACGCGGGCGAAGCCGCGGGCAAATGCTAGTTCAACATATAGCCAACTCGCCACTTAGGTGACCAAATCCATCCCTGAGCAAAAGCTCCAGCGACTCCACTGGACAGCCGGTTAAGGCAAGCCACAGAACACACCCAGAGTACATAGGGTCGCTACTCCCTAACAGCTCGCCACCTCAGACCAAGTAAAAAATATAGACGGAGCGTCACAAACAATCTAGTGAAGCCATCAAAACCAAGCCCAATAAGTAAATACATGTTCACTCACACATATACAAACCAAAACCAAGCCCAGAACTCTAAACGTCAAACTGGTAAACGTCAAAAACCATCACTAAAATATGGTCTCTGCGTCATTAAAGGACGCAAAAATAACGTCAGAACTTCTAGCAGTAAATCAAATAATATAACTTTTCATTTGTAAGTGTTGAACTAATATCTTAAAACACCATATAGAAAATAAATTTTGTTTTGCTTGGGACACAAAACCTCGACATTCACTTGACGTTGATTGACGTAACATAAAGCACGTGTGATACCAGAGTATAATTTTTAGTTACCCCAACCGGAGGGAGCTGTATGAACAAGGTCTACGTCTTCATTTTATTAATCTCAAAAAGAAGTGTGCATTTAAATTCACACTTAGTACAGTCAAAGACTTTAATTTGTGTCATATTGAATAGAAATTCAAAGATTTTTATTACGAATTACGACTGTACAACATGCAGTTTCAACAGTTCAATTCTGTTACCAAAACTGAAAGTTTTATTTTGCAGTTTTTTTAAGTTCTTTCAAAATAATTAGGGGTTCAAAATATGATGCCGAGTGTCCCATTCTGTGTAGTGACTAACGGTTACTAGACTACACATTATGTGAAGTGACTCATTTTATTGATATGATTTTATTGTGCCCTCTATAAATAAAATAGAGAACTAAACAAATTATCTCTCTCTATAGGGACTTTTTTATTCCACTAGGAACACCGATAGGCACATTATCTTTAAAAAAGTAGCTTCACTAGGTTTTTCGAGACGCTCCATCTATATTTTTTACTTGGTCATAGCTCGCCACAAGCTGCCCTACGTTGACTGATTTCATCGCCCTCTAGGGTGATGGGGACGTCACACCCCTACGCCTTATTATTATTGTATGTGTTTTCCGCTCACGGGACAATGGTGTCGCGGACCTTTGGAAGGCGTGCGCGGAGCCGAAGTATCGAGGTACCGAAGTACCAACCGAGTACCACATAGCCAACACGTAGAGGCCCTTTTGACAATTTAATGAAATGCAAGGGGTACACCGAGCGGATGTGTCATGGGACGCACACAGATTCACAGGAATAAGTATTCCGCGCAACTAAGATTGCAAGGTGGACTGCTATGATGGACTGTCTGGACGACCCTTTAAGCATTTTTACCTATTAGTAACAATTCAATTATTCTGAACGCATACATATGCATTTACGAAGCGCCCTTCATGTCTTAGCGTAGTTAATACGCCTCGACTCCAATAATTTGTCATAGCGGAATCCCTGGCGGTAACTAATTTTGACATCGGGATGAAAGTGTGGTCAATGTTCGCTATTGACATGTTATTTGGTAATTCGTATAGAAAAAACCGCACTAAGACAAAGTGAGTCTCTTAAGGCTCGCGTTTTGGCCCACAGTTGGCACTCTAATATGTAGTATCTCTTATTTCTATGCATTGAAGAGACATAATAAAAAATCGGCCAAGCGCATGTCATTGCAGCTTTCTTGCACTAACAATCACAGAGCAAAGCCTCGGACAGACAGACATACATGGCGAAACTAAGGGTTCCTAGTTGACTACGAAACCCTAAAACCAGTATGTAATGTCGAATGAAATCACCTCAATAACCTCCATGTAGCAAAAAGCCATGAATTGAAAACTCTTTATTGACGAGATTTAAAAAAATGTTATAATGACGTAATAAAGGGCGTTTTACACCTGACGAGTCATTAAATAATTTATTGGATATCACAAAAATAGAAAGAGCTAAGACACAAGTTTCTTGAAAAAAAAACCTTAATTTGACCTCATTAATCTTCCCCATAAAATTAACGGAAATAAAAAAAACACGATGTATAACTAATTAAATTAGGTACCTTAATTTTTTTAGCTTTTTCTTCTTCTTGATAACTTTCACTAAATCGATTTTTTCTTGTAAATTTTCGCATCTTGCTTCTGCTAAAGCAAATTGATCATCCACCTCAGCAATGGATTCTGGAAAATATTAGCTAAGTAATTTATTGGTTCAAGAATGGCGTTGTCGGTTGCAGCAAATGAATTATGGGTTTTACTAGATACTAATCAGCCTTCAATGTGTTAGGGCCTACGCTAGCTTTCGCGGATTACACGGAGCGGGCAAACGCCTATCGAAAAATAGTATGAGCGGCGCTAGCTAACTGACCCGCGGCGGGTTGCATAGAGCGAGTACCCGCAGCCGCGCCAGCTAGCGTAGGCCTTTAAGTCTCCCGTTGATGGTATCTTAGCTGCGAGACTATCACGTTCTTTGGAACTACTGTACTATGGGCTCAATCCCTATATCTTGAGTGTAAGTTCCGGGCTACTTCAATACACAATCCTGGTCTGCAGGCTAGTCCACTGACATAAAGGAATCATTTAATCAAGATATCGTGAAGTCCGAAAATATTTGCATGCACAAATTGATCGTCTGGTCGAATGTAAACACGACTATTTTGTTCGGGGCATGGGGTTGCTCAGATATTTTTGAACCGTTTTTTGAACGTGCATTTAATTATTACCACGACTGTAGCTAGCTGGTTTGTATCAATTTCAATATTTGAAATGCAATAATTACCTGTCAAGTCCAGTTTTCGCTCTGAACGTGTTCCATCTACCGCACCCCCGCCGAGGCTACTTGAGCTCCTATGGCGCTTATCTAAAATGATACGATATTACACTTCACATTTAAGTAATTCGATATTTACATATTTGTTTTCTAATTCGTACGGTCGCACTCATTAATTTGGGACCCATTTCGCAAGTATTGCCTTGCATGTCTAGACAATTCAGTATGCTTTGAAGGGCCGGGACTACTCGTATCAACATTGCTCATTAAGCTTTGAACCGTTATTTGAAGCCTAAATAAATAATTTGAGAGTAGCGAACTTGATTTCCTGCTGTAACAGATCGGTCTAAGGCAAAACTCCCACTCCATCCCCTCCTTGTGACGTCACGTCCTGTGCACCTGGTGGGGGCCACCTTGTTGGCGCTGAGAGCCCTGGTCGTCATTGGCGTCTTGTTTGCCGTAGCAATCGGTCGTTTTTAAATAAAATCACTACTAACTGGTGTGGTACTATTTGAGGAACAAATGGAGAGTGATTCATCAGATTCATCTGATGTCACGTCGAGTAGTTCCTCGGCGGATACTCCCACCCAAAAAGAAATACCAACAGAGGAACCTGGGCCATCGCGCGTTGGGGAGAAAAGGAAGGCCGGCAAAGGAAAGCGGCGCAAGCACAAACGCAGTCGCATGGCTGCTTCTATAAGGTATTTAACCGCACAAGTAAGTGGTATATCTAATTTAATCGCGGGTAGCGCTGCTTTTCAGCCTAACCCTTTCCTGCCTTTTCAACCAAATTTTCACTCCACCCCTGGTGTAGAGGAAGCTGATCACTCTGATAGTGTTAGTGCAAACGTGAGTGGTGAACTTTTTGTTGATGAGGCAACGGGTGCCGCGCCCCTACAGCCATCACCCGGGTTCTCATTACAACTACCGTTAAATACCATATTGAAAGAACCGACTATTCCTAAAACCTTGCCAAGTTTTGTTGAGTTGATTAACAACATTCAGCGCTTTAATTCTGAAGACTGGGATAGTGTCCGTTATGCAGAAGTGCAAAAACAATACTGTTCCTCGCCAGGTTTCACATATTTGGAAACAAATGACGAAATCAAACCATTCGACAAGTCTAACTCGTTGGCACTAATTGAACGTGGGTTTGCAACTATCACTCAGGCCCTTATAAAACAGAACGAAGCAGCTCAGTGCGGTTTCAAGAAATTAGTTGAATGGTCTAATTCCGTTCCTGTAGTTACACCAAAATTTCTGGAGGATAAATTAAACGAAATTTTCGTGCAGGGTAGCTTTCAGAAGATTAGTAATGATGCTTTGCAGATTGCTTGCGGTCATAGGGCCGAACTTATACAACAAAGACGTGACAATATCTTGCGATCAGTGAAAGACAATTTTTTGAAAGCAAGCCTGAAGAAAATTCCACCCACTTGTGATAACTTGTTTAACAAAGAGCTGTTCGCTAACGCAATTGAGAAGGCCGGCGGGTCCTCTAAAGTTTTTTGGCCGCCCCGGGCGCCCTCTAACAACAAAGCTGCTGCGCAAGCTCAGCCACAACAGCAAGCTCAGGCCATGCCTAGTTATGCTAATACATATGCAAACAAAGCTCCTGCTATGTTTAATGCTAATTACGCCTATCCCGATTTCATAAATCGGATGCCATTGCCAACGCCAGTTGCAAATTATCATCCACGTGACTACCCTCGCTTTCCTCAAAAGCCTGGTCAACAAACCAGACCTTCGCGGCATAGGCCTAATAAAGGCTTTCAGAGCACAGACGCTTTTGCCAATAGCTACCGCGGGGCTAGGTTTTCAGGGCCCTCCGCATCCCGTGGGCAGAGTAGACGGAAGTTCTGACGCGAGCAATTTTCGGGCTGGCCGTTTGGCACATTTTGTGGAACGTTGGGAGGAATTACAGGCTCCAATAATTTTAACACAGATGATTCGAAATTTTCGAATACCTTTCAATGCCAAACCTCCGTTACTTATTCCAAATCTAGCCGATCACCATTGGTCCACCCCAAAGAGTTGCGAAATGGATCGCGTGATAAGAGAAATGCTACAAATGAAAGTATTGGAGCCTGTAGATCCGAGTCCCAGTTTCGTATCCCCGATGGTCATAATACCAAAAAGCGACGGCTCTGCCCGCCCGATATTCAACTTAAAGAACCTAAACGAGTACGTTTTGGTGAAACCGTTTCGTTTAATAAACATGCAGAAAATATGCACATTCTTGCAGCCTCACGATTGGCTAGTAAAGATAGACTTGTCAAATGCGTACTTCCATCTGCCGGTTGCCAAAGCACACCGATGCTTCCTACGGTTAATTTACGACCAACAATTACTGCAAATGACATGTCTAGCTTTTGGGCTGGCTTGTGCCCCGAAAACATTTGCGTCCTTGACAAATTGGGTAGCTCAAATACTCAGAGAAAAAGGCTTCCGAGTAGTAGTTTATTTGGACGACTTCTTGTTGGCCAATCAGGACCCTCAAATCCTTTCACACCAGGCTCTCGAAGTAACTCGGCTATTGGAATACCTGGGCTGGCAGATCAACTACCCCAAATCGGTATTGATACCACAAAAGTATCTGCAATATTTAGGAGTTGTTTGGAATCCACACACAAACGAAAAGTACTTGCCACTTCAAAAAGTTCAAAGCTTTCAAAGAAACGTACAAAATCTGCTAAGTCAGAAGAAAGGCAACGTGTGCGAAGTCCAAAGTCTGGTAGGGATGGTCAATTTTGCGAGTTTTATGGTTCCCAGGGGTCGTCTAAATCACAGGGCTTTGCTAAGGCATTGTCAAAGCCTACTACTAAAGAACCCTCGTTACCGTTATCCGATTCCTCCTCTAGTGATGGAGGAGTTAAAATGGTGGAGCGAGAATCTCGAGACGCGGTCTCCAATTCATTACCCACCAGTCACCAATTACCTGGTGACGGATGCATCAGGGCAGGCGTGGGGGGCCCAATTAGACAACCTCAAGTTGTGGGGTGTCTGGTCTCCGGAGGAAGCAAAACTTCATTCCAACCAGCGCGAGATGTTGGCAATTTACCACGTCCTAGAAGGTCACGGTCGACACCTGGCCGGTTCCTCCCTGTTAATACAGTCGGACAACAGAACCGTAGTGGCTTATATGAGGAACGAAGGGGGTACAAAATCGGCTCCTCTGATGGAAATCACTCATCGAATTTTCCAAACTTTAGATCATTACAAGATCCACATGGAGAAGTATAATTACTTATGGTCTTATCTTATGGGGATCAGCTGCAGATATTGAAACTGTTTTTATTTTGCAAAAAAGGGCTATCCGAGCAATTTATAACTTGGGGTCGCGTGATTCATTAAGAGATTTTTTCAAAGAAATAGATATTCTAACCCTGCCGTCCCTATACATATTTGAAATAATAATGTATGTTAGGAAGAATTTGGGCAATTTTCCAACGAACGCTGATAAACCAATAGCCACGAGAAATACTGGGAAACTCAAAATAACCTTCTATAGACTAGTAAAGGCGAAAAAGTCGTTCTTGGGAAATTGTATCAAATTCTACAATAAAATTCCTAAACACATTACTGAACTTAGCAATGCTAAATTCAAATCTGTAGTAAAACAAACACTTATTTCAAGAGCATATTATAAGATAAACGATTACATCATGGATAGGGATGTGTGGCAGTGATAGCGTCCTGCACGGGTAATCTATCGCGAAAATATATTTTCTACTGTAGCATTGTTATTTAAGTTATTTTGTAGTAATGTAATTTTATATTTAACTATATTATGTATATTGTTTTGAAAAAATGACACCTCGCCGAGTTTCTTACGCCGGTTCTTCTCGTGGCAGAGGTATATTTTTCCGAACCGGTGGTAGTTTATTGACGTTCATAGGTGCATGTAATATGCCTAATTTGAAGAATAAACTACTTTTACTTTTTTACTTTTACTTTTATGGATATACATTACTTGCCAGGCCGGTACAACGGCGAAGCCGATCACTTGTCTCGTCTTACCAGAGCTCCCGAATGGCACCTTTGCCCCAAAATTATGAATCAGGTTTTCACCAAATTTGGTCGCCCTTCAATAGACCTGTTCGCTTCGTCAGTAGCACATGTGCTTCCATCTTACGGCACTCTAGATTTGACGGACAGCAAGGCCAGCCTTTACAATGCCTTCAGCCAGATGTGGGACTATCCCCTAGCGTGGGTGTTTCCACCGCCCTTCCTAATTCCCCGCGTGCTACAACACCTCAACAATGCGAGAGGGGTATATTTAATTGTAGCCCCGCGCTGGTTGAAAGTGTTTTGGCGACCGGACCTCAAGAACAGGGCTCAGGGTCCCCCGTTCACAATTTACAATTTGGACAGAGTTCTGGTCGATGCGACAACCGGTCTCCCTCCACCGATGGCACGGGACATGGTTCTCGAAGTCTGGAAATGTGGGGGTGGTCGGAAAGTTTAAATGGGTGGACCCAAGATCAGATAGATTTTTTAAAGAAAAGTTGGAGAGCATCTTCGACTAAGACATATAAGACTGCATGGCAAAAATGGCGGGTTTGGGCTGTTCGTAATTCTGTGAATGTGTCCAAACCTCAGGGGGCTGATTTGGCTAAATTCTTAATAGATCTTCATACTACACAAGGCCTAGCGTATAGTACTATTTTAGTGTACAAATCTGCAATTTCCACCCTTTGCGACCCAAGCGAAAACAATCGCCTCAGTTCACATCTATTAGTGCGTCAAGCATTGAAATCTATAAATATTTCATGTATTAGACATAAAAAAGCCCCTATATGGGATACAGATATCCTTGTCAATTGGTTAGAAACTAATCATAGCAACGAGAATAACTTGTACGAATGTTCGGCACGCGCTGCGATTCTGTTGTTGCTATGTTCTGGTCGTCGGGTACATGATTTAACACTTTTGGCCGTAGATGACAATAGCTGTATAATAACTGATAATTACAGCATTTTCTGGCCAAAATATGGATCTAAAACTGACACAGTATTAAATCGTCAATCTGGTTGGCAACTATTCCAAAATAAAGATTGCAAAGTTTTGGATCCAATGTTTTGGGTTAAGAGAGTAATTTTATTATCTCAAACTAGACGCGCAGCTTGTGGTGTTAATAACCTGTTCTTGACTGCATGTGGGCAGCCGAAAGCTGCGTCGCGTACTAATATTTCTGGCTGGATAAAAAATATTCTACTGCAGGCCGGCATTAAGGCAAGTGCGGGCAGCATCCGGCCTGCAGTAGCATCTAAAAGTTGGATTGAAAATAGTCCATTAGATGAAATCTTGGCTAGAGGAAATTGGCGGTCAGAGAACACTTTGCTCAAATATTTTTGTGGTCCAATTGAACCTTTGGCTATGCCATCACACTCCTGTACTAGCTTATTTGCGCCAGTGAGTGAGTAAAATGTGGATAATGTGTGAATTTAGAATTGTATATTTATAAATTAAAACATGGCATGATTTGATTTGTCTCTTTTAAATGTATTATTCTACTAAGGTCTTCTCATTGAAATAAAATTTGTGGATTTTTATATTATTAGGTACTAGATCTAGTAATTTGTAATGTGAAATTGGTATTACCAGCAACATGCTGGCAAGTGGCTTGTATGAAGTACTTATGTACAGTACCTATCAAAGCATTGATCATAAATAAAATTGTCATGTATTGATATTTTTAGTAAGTCCTATATAATGCATCCATGATTTTATATTTGTGCTTTTTACTTTTAATACATACCTATACTATGTAATGTTAATTTTGTTTCTGATGATTACATACAATAAATGATTGCAGAGTTCAATGTGTTTATCAGTTTATAATTTTATAACCCCATCCTTCTATTCACATTGGCGTCATACTGTGCACCAGGCGATAACAAACAGGTCTCAAATTATTTATTTAGGCTTCAAATAACGGTTCAAAGCTTAATAGCAGCGTTTTACCTACCAATAAAACGCTTATTAAGCGATAACCTTATTTGAAGCCTAATATTTAAATTCTGCCTGGCGAATCTGACATAGTCATAATTTGAGATCCAATGACGACCAGGGCTCTCAGCGCCAACAAGGCAGCCCCCACCAGGTGCACAGGACGTGACGTCACAAGGAGGGGATGGAGTGGGAGTTTTGCCTTAGACCGATCTGTTACAGCAGGAAATCAAGTTCGCTACTCTCAAATTATTTATTTAGGCTTCAAATAAGGTTATCGCTTAATAAGCGTTTTATTGGTAGGTAAAACGCTGCTATTAAAGTCCTTGACTGTCCCTTAAGATGCTGAATAGAGCTAAATTGCCATTTTTAAATGGTGATTCAACAAAAACCATTTGTTTTGGTAAAAAAATTAAAATATAAGTTTATTTTCATTATATTTCAAAGGGTGTGGACGATTCCAAAACACGATTAAAGAAAATCGGCTCGATCGAAAAGAATCGCAAAGCTATGTGAATATAATCAAAATATCTTTTTTTTCAACTGAAACATGTATAATTAAAAACACAGTTCCAACATACTCAAACCAAAAGCATAGATGATATATATTACACATGTGGTGAATTTATAAAATTATATAATTAAATTTCTGATTATCTGCTTGAATAATATCAGGTATATTATATAGTTTCTCTTTCACTCCGGCGCAATTAGACGCAGACAGACATACCAAGGTCATTAGCGCTTGTCAGCCACTTAAGGTAATTTATTTAGGTGCAAGTTAATCTTCATTGATTGGACCCGGCTGTCCTAAAACTTTGTCCAGGATCACCGGTGGACAGACAGCATCATCCCTTTAACACGTTCCCTGTCCAAAGGCCCCCAAAAGCCAAAAGATATATGTTAATATTAATTACATATTTAAACCATATTCATTGTAACAGTTCATTTTTTATGTAAACAAACCACATTTGCTAAAGGGCTGCAAGATAATAAACGAAAGAAATACAAGTAGCCTAATGCTTTAAATTATTTAAACTCATCATGATATTGGTTTAAGAGGAAATATCCGCAGTTATTATTATTAATCGAAAATGTCGAAATAAATAAAGCTATACATGATGAATTTATAAATTAATCATAAAAAATCCATAGAATTTATCTATAAAAGACTTTGTAGTCAGAAGGCTGCAACAAATAGACCGTTAAATAACGTGGGCAATTTTCGAACTCACAATCTTGAAGTTGCCCCTTTAAAGTACTTAAATTTGATTTATCTTTGATAAATTGTACAGGAATATTGAATATACGCCGCAAAAATACGTAATAAAGAGTTTAATTGATCAGTATTAAAGTACAGAATGAGATGCAACTAATCTTGTTGTAGGTATAACAAGTGTACCCTGTGCTATTTTAAGAACCCCGAGCGGTCTTTATATTATCGACTGCAACCACTGCAAGCGAGGATACATAGCTTAACCTTATAAGTACTATTTTATGAGAAACAAATCGAGATGATTCCCTTTTTGTTGGCATTCTAACGCACCCACTGTAGGTTATAGTGTCACTGTTCTTTCCAAATATTATTAGAGTGATTTGACCGATTATAATTGGTTTGATTTGAAAATATACTGTAAAAACATACTCATAATAACAAACCTTTAGACAGCTTTAAACCGTCGCCCATTATTAACTTGAAATTTTCATATCAGACGACAGCGGAAGTCGTAAAACTTTCAAATATATTGATAAACAATAATTAGTATCTAATAAAATATAAAAGGGGAGATACAACAGTAAGTTTACTAGAAAATCATCACGTCTTTGTCAAATTAAAACTGTCAAAAAACAAAAGAATAATCCATATTACTGAAATCTATGTGCATCCACAATGTTCAATAAAGCAGGTGTAATACTATAAGACTACAACAAACCTAAAATCACCGTACTGACACAGGTAATAATAAATGACACTGGCAGGAAAGTTTATTAAATCTGGGTGCGCGTGAGCCTTCCGGCTGATTTGACACGTGTTTGACACCAAACCCAAAATACACTAGTCATTAATAGACCCTAATATAATATCAAAATCACTTTTTCTCGAAAACATCTTTTCTCGATGTACACTACTCTCGATACAACCGAAATTCAAGTGGACTGCGTCCCATTAAGAACGAGTCTCAAAATACTCTATTCCCAAAATACCCTAAATTAGCTACGCTTAACAGTGGCGACATAACCTAATGTCATAATCACTTATTCACAAAACCCTAGTCCCAAAATACCCTAAATTCATTCAATTATAATAGCATTTAGTGGTAGTAAAACTTTTCACCGCCACGTCGCTTATATCGCCTACTTAAATGCGCTAACTGACAGATTTTTCCGCAATTTCCACGGCGTATTACTAGCTGAGTTTTGAGGATTCCGTAGCCAAGCTTCAATGAATGCTCATTTTAATTAGTACTTTTGAAACTCCGTGCTCACCCAGAGATTCATTTATAATTAAATAATTATCTATGTTTATCTCTAGTGAAGTGAAATGTATATTTCTTTTGAGATAAAATAATTTATTTAACCGCAACTGAAGATACGTAAGGCGCTTCTTACATATGTAACCTGGGGCTGAAAAATAATAATTGCATGCAGTGGCATGCAGGGTAGGCGTAGCGTAGGTGGGGGGCCAGTCAGCGCATTTAAATATGCGACCAATGCTCCTGTCTGGTTCCTGAAGGTTGATGGGTTTTAAACCGCGCTACAACCGGCTGACGAATTATTTATTCACAATAGCATATAAACTGTCATCTGACAAAATTTCATGCGAAAGAAAAAGACTGAAAAGATAATATTTTTTACATGTTTGAATAGACATTTGTGTTAAACATGTTTGTAGTGATGAGGCTAAGTCATAAGCAGGGGTCGTACTTTTCGTGCCGGTGACGTTAAATTGACATCACATTGCATATAGGTGATTCCAATTGGTGTTATGGTAATTTTTAATATGTACCATCAATCATTTAATTATGCATTTATAATGGTATTTTTCTTATACGACCTATTACATCCGAAGATTATTAAGGATTTCTTTTCATATTTAGAATTTAAATTTATAAGCAGGTGAGGATCTTGTAGTCTTTTAAGTTTTATAACAGGTTATAGAAATGTTGAATCTAAATATGAACGTAAACTCTCTATGATGACGAGGTCTGTTTAATTATTGGTAAAAACTAGTATTACACATGAACCAGTCACAAAAACTTGCAGTATTACCTAATGTTGTACTTTATAAGTTGTGATGTGACAGGCAAATTGCGTTTGTAATAGGGACATAATTGTAAAAAGTATATGTACACATGATTATTGATTATTGAATGAATATTGATTGATTACAATAAGACTAATTAAAATCACCAATATGGCGCGTGACGTCATCGGCACAAAAAAGTACGACCCTTGCCCGGCTAGTATGATAGCTTATACCGTCACGGTTTATGTGACGTTTCAGTACATTTTGGCCATATAACGTGACGGTATAAGCTATCATACTAGCCGGGGTCATAAGTAATTGTTTGTCAAATGAGTCAAATCTAGCGATTATGAATTGTATAAACGATTCGATTTACCGATTTTACTGGCGATTTTTTAATCATACGTATTTACTTAACTACTGGAATCTATCTACATTAATAAATAAGCAAATAATGGATATGATAGTCAATAGAAGAAATTTAATATATTAATATTATTAGAGAGCTTCTACTTACTTATTCTCAGAAATCCCCATGACACATTGGTAGAATGGTAGCTTACAGCAGAAAAGGAAGGAAATTTCAGATCTCAGGAAATATGTAAATAATAAATTAAGTAAATATTACAGCACGGCTAGCACAAGACTGCGCATGAGCTAGGTCACGCGCGAGAGATCTAAAAATTATCTAAAAAGGTGCCAAGTCTGGCACTAGATTGTTTACAGTAAAACTAATGTATTGCGGCTTAATACATTTTGAGCTTTAACTTGGCAGTTTTCTTAAATATCCACCATCTTTCATGGTATTATAACTAACTGCATAGAAAACTGCTAAGTTAAGGCCCGAAATGAATTAAGCCGCAATAAATTAGTTTTACTGTAAACAATCTAGTGCCGGACGTGGCACCTTTTCAGATAATCTACGGAACTTAATTGGCACCCGTTTAGATCTCAATTCTTTTGTCGGTGAAGACGACAACCACGCATCGCATATTCTTAATATTGAACTTGGCTTCCATTGTCACACTTATGTTTTTGATAGGATATAAATCAATTCATTTCCTCCTACCCGAATCGAAACGAATGATATTGTCACAACACTGATTTTAAAACAAAAAAGATGTAGTAACCTACGTAACTGTTTGTATGGTGATTTATTATTGTAAAATAATCCAAGACTATGATAAGGAAAAAAAGAAAATAAGCTTAATCATATAAATGAGAAGAGTAAGAGTAGTTTAATACGTACTTGGAAAGATCCAATGTCATTGCTGTTTTTTTTTATTAATTTGGATTGATCATGCACATTTACATTATATGGGTATTGTGCTGTGTCAAATACTTACAAAAATACAAAATACAAAAATTCTTTATTTCATAAAATACACATGTTATATGGTCTAAGGGATGGAGCCACCCTGTAAGCAAAAAATTGCCTGTGTTGGGAGGCACCGCTCTTCCTCAGAGAAAACAAAATAAAACTTATATATTTACAACTCTAACTCTAATTTGGAAATACATTTCAATTGAAAATTAATTATTAAACAAAAAGGAAAAAAAAAAAAAGACAGGTAAGCTAATGGTAATACCTCTTTTATCTTGTGTGCATGTTTGTGTGTGTGTGTGTGTTTGTATGTATATATGTGTGTGTGTGTGTGTGTGTGTGTGTGTGTGTTGTGTGTGTGTTTGTGTGAGTATGTGAGTGTGTATGTATTACAAAAGCTCAATTCATTTCATCAAAGTAAATTCTCTATATCTTCGTAGGTTTTACTTTTTAGCCAGTTTATTAGAATATTTTTACATTCAAGGTAAGGTTTTGAGTGAATGTCTAGTGATTTATTAATTTTATTGTATAGGAGTGCGGACTTTGTGTTGTATTGGGAGCTGGCAAAAGTGGTTCGAGTTTTGGTTATTTTAGCTATGTTCGTTATCAGTCTTTTCTTTTTATAGATTGGGTTGTAAGGTAAGGTCTTATGCCTTTTTAATGTGGTTTGGAGAATGTATAATTTCCTAACCGATAGTAAGCCACAGACTTGGTATAATTGCTCCGTAGGAAATGTAATTTTTTTAAAGTACATCACCTTTAATAGTGCACGTTGTGCACGTTCAAGGTCTATGAAGCGACTTTTAGCCGCACCACCCCAGACCGATATGCAATATACCAAAACAGATTGCACCAAAGACATATATATTTCATTTATAATATTGCGAGACTTTGCTTTATCCGTCATTATCATTCTTGGGACAATGTGTCTCAGCGTCTTAAATATCCAGAGCAGTTTTCTGGTTCGACATATAACCTGGTTAATGTGAGAGTACCAATTGAGGTGCTCATCTAGGACAACTCCAAGGTACTTAGTTTGAGCAATTTTCTCGATAGATGGGCAGCCACAATTAGCACTATCACATCGTCCAGAATGTATTTTGACCTCCATATTCTGTGTGGGTTGTGTGCTACGTGTGATACTAAAACACATATATTTTGTTTTGCTGGTATTAAGTGTTAGTAAGTTCATTCTTAACCACTTTGAGATCTGAATCATACCCAGCTCTGCGCAGATTTTGACTTGGTTCCACGATTTTCCAGTAAAGACAACTGCAGTGTCATCGGCATAGGAAAAAAGTTTTGCGTCAGGGATGGACATATTACAGAGGTCATTGATATAAATCAGGAACAGTGTAGGTCCCAAGACACTACCCTGCGGTACGCCATAAGACACATCTTCGTCTGTACTAACGTGGTGTGATAGTTTTACTCTTTGCTTCCTGTCAGTGAGATAATTTTCAAAAAGAGAAAGTGGTGTACCTCTAATACCCATTTTTTCTAGTTTTTTTAGGAGGATTGGGACAGAGACTGTATCAAAGGCCTTTTTTAGGTCTAGAAAGACAGCAAGGCACTTATTGTTATTGTCGAGGCTATCAACTACGAGCGAAGTTAGAGAGGTTACTGCGTCTTCAGTCGACATTCCGTGCCTGAATCCAAATTGTGCGGCCGATAGGAGATTAAAATGATTCAAGTAGCTGAGTAATCTGGTATTGATACTTACGTGATCTAAAAAAAATCTACTGTAGGTAAAACACTTTAAGAAAAAGAACCTTTGTATGTAGTTGTGACGTGTTTGAATAGACATTTGTTTTATGTTACACATTTTAATTATGAACGCATGACGTCACAACTACATGCCACAGGTCCTTTGCTATACGCTATGCTCACCATCGGTGTATAAATAAAAAAAATAAGGAATTTCTAACCCGTTTAGAAGGAGCAAAACTAGTGTTTGCTCCCAAGGGAGCAAAATATGATATTGCTCTCTGCCGGCAGGGCAGATATGAAAAAAATATAAAAAAGAACACGCAGGAAGCTCCCTCTAAACGGCCTAGAAAATACTTTTTTCGAATAAAAGTGATATAATGATAAAATATATGTAAGTAACAATCGGACACTTTACACTCGAAGTTGTAGACGATTGATTACATATACCTAGGACAGCCTGTCCAGTTGGTAAGTGCAACTTCGAGAAAGAGGTTAATTGTCGAATCCGACTCGGCTGGGCAGCGTTCGGGAAGCTACGGCACATCTTTTCGTCCAATATTCCGCAGTGTCTCAAGACGAAAGTCTTTGACTAGTGTGTGTTGCCAGTGATGACATATGGTATTGAAACGTGGTCGCTTACTATGGGCCTCATAAGAAGGCTCAAAGTCACCCAAAGAGCAATTGAGAGGGCTATGCTGGGAGTTTCTCTGCGTGATCGCATCAGAACATCTGCAGCAGAACCAAAGTGACCGATATAGCCCTTCGAATCGCTAAACTTAAGTGCCAGTGGGCGGGGCACATAGCACGCAAAACCGATGGCCGTTGGGGCGGAAAGGTTCTCGAGTGGCGACCACGTACCGGAAGGCGTAGGGTGGGCAGGCCACCCACACGGTGGACCGATGACCTGTTTAGGGTCGCGGGTGTCCGCTGGATGCGGGTGGCGCAGGACCGGTCAATGTGGAAGTCTTTGGGGGAGGCCTATGTCCAGCAGTGGACGTCATTCGGCTGAAATGATGATGATGAGTATAATGATAAAATATACAGTGTGTGGCCTGTAATAGGAGCAAAAAATTAAACGGTACACTGAGCTCCCCAGCAATTATTTCCAAATGGTTGTAATTGAAAAATATTTTTTTGATTTTTTTTTCGCAATAGTAGCCTATATGTACTTTTTTTACTCTACTAGAGCTATAATTATAAATATTTATTTAAAAAACACAAAAAATTATATATTTAAAAAAATCCCTTTAATTAAAAAAATGCAACAACGATTATGAGTCATAACTAGATGCTACCTCAATATCAGCAGTGACTGCCGCGCTACAATCTCGTGGTGCCAAGATCCATTACCATAACTCATATAACTTTAGATCAACATTTCTCCCAAGTGAAAAAAGATATTTTTTTTTGGACACAAGAGGTTACTGTAGATGCTCTAACACACCCTGTATGTGATGAAAATAAAAGTGATCATAGTATAATATGAGATAAAATATACTTTTAACATAAATATACTTACATTGTTAATTATATGCCACATTATGAATGCTTTATTTTTTCAACTTTCTATTTTTATAGGTACTTTATGCTACGTATCTACACTATACCCTATTCATTGTTTTGTGTTTTTGTTGGAGACTGGAGAAGGTACTGTAAAATGAAACCCGTAAATTTTTTAACTTATATTATATTTAATTCAATATACACCTAACACTACCTTGCGGACACAAGAAAATATAATATATCCAATATAATAAAGTGATATATTACAAAAAAACCCATGTAAGTAACATAGATGAATGCAATCAATAATACTTTAGTAAACCTGTCTTGGTAGTTTATATAATAACCATAAGTTAGTGAAATGAATGATGTAGAAAATGACTCGGGGCTGTGGCCGTGCCAAGTGGTAAACTTCGATTCCTTGTTTTTTAGAGCCCCGTTGATTGGAAATTATTACAAATACTACTTTATATTGCACCATCTCAGTCATGTGTTAACGGTTTGCGTTTAGATCTAAACTTAATGATATACAAAAGTTATAAAAAACGCGATTTATTGCTAATGCACAGTCGACGTCATAATTCATAATAAACAGTCGCCACTTCTTCAGGATTTGTTGACTACAAAATGGAAACTGGTACTCAATACTCGTTTCTGTGTATTATTTATTTTATTAAGTACGGTACGTAGAGTTCATAAATATATGAGCAAATCCAAGCCTTCAAAAATAAATGTACATAGTAACGTACAAATACATCTAAACAGATTAATCATTCGAAAATATATAGACGACTCATCCGTCATATTCATCTGAGCAAGCCTCTCAATAATATTTAAGCAACTGAAACATAAATATCTGTACTACGATTTTTGCGAAATTATTTAAGCAAGTGGAAGCACATGACTATTCAGACAAAGGTTATTTTCAAATATTTATAAACAGACAGTGGCACATAAATATATGTAGTAACGTTTTCCAATTTGTTGTAAACAAGGAAGAGCTCATAAATATCTGCACAGATAAAACATTTCACTTAAATATCAAATTCTGCAAAAAATTAGCTAAAAAACTGACAGAAAAAAGAAAAATATTCAGAAGCCAGTAATAAATGTTGATAATAAACTTCTTTAAAACCGAGTATAAAACACAAAATAGTAAAAGAAGCTCCATGACGTGCCACTCAAACTGAAAGATACAAATGACAGTATGGTACCCTTTTCGGTGATTGTCATTTGTGAAAATTCAAAATGTTTTATCTGGTCAGATATTTATGAGCTCCTACTTGTTCACAACAAATTGGAAAACGTGAGTACATATATTTATGTGCCACTACCTGTTTACAAATATTTAAAAATAATCCTTGTGTCAATTTAAAAATGTTAGTACAGATAGTTATTACTTTTCAGTTGCTTAAATATTATTGAGAGGCTTGCTCAGATGAATATGACAGATGACGTGTATATATTTTCGAATGATAATCCGTTCAGATGTATTTGTACGTTACTATGTACATTTATTTTTGAAGGCTTGAATTTGCTCGTATATTTATGAACTCGACTGTACCTTACACACTTTCGTCACAATAGCTTTGACTATTAAAATCAATTTGTAAAAGAACATAGAAAATATGCATATCAGCTCAGCAGCTAAAGAACAGCAATGGAACTGTCAAGCGACCTTATGACCTTAACCTTAGTCTAACTTTATGAAAATCTAACTCTTGTCTATGTACGCCAGAACTGAATTTTCAATGCATATCTCTGACGGCATATCGTTGCACGGCTTGTATTTTGGCATGCTATGTCTCGCACCCTTTGTTCCACCCAGATAACCAAGTTTGATAACTGGTTAACTAGGTGGAACATTTCTTCCGCGAAGAAAACCAGTTATGTGAGTGGAATTCTAATTCCATATTGTTAACCTAGTTGAATTACTGGAATGTATCTTCTACATATTGTACTTAAGGCAGGTCGGTGTAGGTACGACGACGAGCGAAGCGAGGAGGAGTGTTAGTTGAACCGCGACCCTATCGCGCGCGAGCCGAGCGAGCGAAGCGGGCGTGCCGCGGTAGCGGCCGGCGAAGCGCCAGTACCTAACTAACAATATACTACTTGAAATTTTGTAATATTGTGAATTAAACCATATTATATATAAAGAAGTATATAAAATATATTGTTAGTTCGCAGTTTCGCAAGGTCGCAGTTTAACAAACACTCCTCCTCGCTTCGCTCGTCGTCGTACCTACACCGACTTGCCTTAAATAGAATATGTAGAATGTATCTCCAGTAATCCAACTCGGTTAAGAATATGGAATTAGACTTCCACTCACGTAACTGGTTATCTCCGCGGAAGAAATAGTGCGTCTAGTTAACCAGTTATCAAACTTGGTTGTCTGGGTGGAACAAAGGTCTCGCACATCACTACCCAAGAAAATTCTTAATCAGGTATTCCTCAATGAGCTCTTCAGCGTCAATTGTAGAATGTTTATCGCCTTTTCCCGTACATGATGATGTCGACGTACTAAAATATTTTCCTGATAATTTCTCCACAGAATTGTCAAATTCATTGTCTTGGCCTTGTATTGTATCTTTAAATGTATGCATCATTAACTTATTCTAGGAGGAATAGTTGTTACATGGGACATTGCGTGGCTACCGGTATTAGGACGTCGACTGCGCGACCGACGCCAGCCACCTCACAACCAATATCTTAGGCTTAGGTCAACGTGGCTCCGGCCTACACCGTCTATATAAAGGCGAGATTAGGTACAAAACATTCGATCACTTACGTACTACTGCGATGCTAGCAAATGCTACTATTCGTAACGGTGAAAAATCTTTGTCTTATTATTGCTTTATTATTTGAATTTCATCTTACATGTAGTTTTTTTCAAGTTTATTAGAATATTTGATATACAGATACGTTATGTCATACGAATGTGAATTTTGATTAACAATAGAGTAAATAATACATTATAAACAAAGAAAAAATAATTTGGGCACACTTTCATTGCAGACATAACTTTGCACAAGTCAGCTGTATTATCATATTTATTATTATTATGTTGTAGATTCGTATGACCACCTTTCCGTCATCATCGCCAGCACAAAATCATCAGACCAGCTCAATGATACTGTTATTTCAAACGACTTGCGTATATATGCAAAATTCATCATGAGTATACAAAGCAACTCATTTGAATGCTTGGAGGTTGGCCCTGTATAACAAAGTGGTAAGAAATCAGTACTAAATATTTTCGTACAAACATTCAAAATTAATAAACAGCTTATAAATGCAGGTTGTTTTAGGTTTTGGTTGAAAGTAACAATGTAACGCCTAATGTGCTTTACAATTGTTGTCAAATGAATTGATGGTTCTATGCAATGCAAGGCTTCCTCTATCCGATAAGAGGCTACATTTTGTTTGATATACTATCAAAAAAGCAGTTAATATCAACATATTATATATATAACTATCATTATTTATGCTATGATTGCAGCAAATTAAGTTTATTCCCATAACTTTCAGAGATATAAAAACTTCAAATGGAATGAATAAATTTAATTCAGTCGTAATTCGCATTGCATTGTTATTAGCAACCAATTTCATATATCTTAAATTTATAATTGATACATTTGATACGAGTGTGGTATTATACCCTATATAAAATCAACAGGATTTGGATTTTATACACAACTAGCTGTTACCCGCGACTTTGTCCGCGTCTTCGCTGCTATTAGTCGCAGCGTGATGTTATATACCCTAAAGCCTTCCTCGATTAATGGACTATCCAACACAAAAATAATTTTATAATTCGAACCAGTGCTTCCTGAGATTAGCGCGTTCAAACAAACAAACTCTTCAGCTTAATAATATTAGTATAGATATGGCTTGGAATTATACATTCATTGAACCATGAATAGGAAACAATTTATGATTCAAACAAGGAATTTTACACAGTTATTTAACAACTATGCACATATTTTATTAGATGAGCCAAGTTATTCTATTAAATAGTCACGTTCATAACCCATGTTCGTAAGCTAAACTTTAAGGTTATAAACACACAATTATTTTTTTGTAAAACTGGCTAATATATTGATGTGTGTATTATGATCAAGGTGCAGGAGCTCCACAGAGTTATAATTGGATTATTACAGATATCTGGCACATTATATTTTTGGATTGAATATAAGTTCAGTATCAGTAATGAAAAAGCATTATTTTGAAGAACTAAGAATACATTTTAAATATAAATAACACACAAATATGGACGGCTGTCACATAAGACAGGCGTGGATTATTTTATATAACTTATTAGTTCGTACATTAAGTATTAATTAAAACAAGAAATGCATAGTCTAAACTGTGCATAGCAAAATTGTGCATGAAGTTGCTTTGAATTTCAGCAAACATTGCAAAGACAATTTTGGTTTATGACATTTAATTACAAAGTCTCTGTAAATGCTTCAACTTGCATTACAGGGACGAGTAATACCTATTTCAGACTTTGTAATACTTTATGATTATTTTTTGTATACAAGACATACTGGGTATAAATAGTCTTTACCTATGAAAAATTATATTAAATGGAAAACTGTAAAGGCCTGAATAACATACGTCTAGCATAAAACCCATGTTTAATATTGTAATATTCATTATTTTTAGTTTATGGCATATATTCAGTAATTATAAGTTTATAAAAATAAGTTGAATATTACACTGTTAGTTATATATGTGCATGTAACCCGCAGGCGGGACAGGCGCGGTGCGCCGGACCGTCGCAGTCGCCGCCTCATTACAATAGCACACATTTCTTTCTCTTCACTGGCTCTGGAGGCTCTAGGGCTGCCAGTATAGCCTCATCGAAAACATTCTTCAGCCCTTTCTGTAACATTAAAAATGTTTCATTACTAATAACTACATGGTTATAGGTAAAAAACTTAAAAATAGGACCTGTTGTATGTAGTTGTAGCGTGTTCGAATAGACATTGACATTAAATATTTAAAATATACAACAAAAACAAAACAAACGCCTATTCGAACACGTCACAGCTACATACAACAGGTCATTTACTTAAGTTTTTCACCTATAAATGCCTTTATACAATATATACGAGTATTTTATAATGCAGCACCAGAAAATTAAAAAAGTAAAACAGTAGTCACAAACCTGTGTAAGCGCAGAGCATTCTACATATTTAACAGCTTTCAGTTCCTTAGCCAGTTTTTCTCCCTGTTCTAATGAGACTGGCTTCTGTTTAATTTTAGCGAGTTTTTCCATGGTAACAGGGTCATCTCTAAGGTCAATCTGTGTCCCCACCAATAAGAATGGTGTTTTTTGCTGATGGTGAGTTATTTCTGGTACCCACTGTAAATATATTTAGTATTAACCACCTCTCTCTTATTGCTTGTGTTTACTGGCGAAAACTTTTAAATTAATACATGTTATTAAAATCAATGTCAATATTATAGAAAAAATATACCTATACACACAGACTATGTTCTAAATCATAAAAAATATATGTTCTAAATCATAAAAAATATATGTTCTTAATCATAAAAGAACCGTCGGCGCGGAAGCAAACTCACACTTGAGCTGTATAGGTACAAACCTTTTCCTTAACATTTTCAAATGAACTGGGGCTGACCACACTGAAGCAAACAAGGAAAACATCTGTCTGTGGATAACTCAATGGCCGTAGCCTGTCATAATCCTCCTGTCCTAGAATTGAACAATATTATTAATAATTTGGCCTCTTATATGTGTGAAGGCAAAAAAGAATTCCAGCATATTATAGTCAATTTCCTGCATGCAGAGTCATACAACAATAGAAATAAATTACCCTTACATATTCAATAAACTATACTCATGAAAGTAATAGGAAAATATCGTGATTCTTATTATTTTTGCTAATTAATGTTTTTTTTAAATACAAGAACTCACTTTTTGCTTTCCTAACAAACTTCTAGCAGTGTTTTAGATGTTTCAATAAAAGTTGCTGATTTGATCATCAGTCAACATCCCTATTTATCAGGTGCTTGATTGTAAGCCTTAGAGCATTTAACACAGAAGTCAACATTAATACACACAGCGGGCCCATATAACCCGAAAGATTTTAACCACATATTTTTGACAACACTATAAGTAAATAATGTTGTATCAACATGGGTCCAATTATTTGTTTTCATTACATTACTACTTCAGTACAAAATAAATCAAATAAATAAATCTTTAAGTGACTTGCAAATGTGTTCAAGACAAGAAGTGTAAAGATGGTGTCAAGTCTAAAAAGTAGTAGGTGGCTACGTCACGCCTTTAGGGTGTGTGTTAGACTTGTCATTTTTCAACTTGTGATTTGTTTTAAATAATTAATATCTCTTAAATTATGGGTTTATGGACTATTTGTTATACCACATTATATACTTTAATTAGAATCCAGCATCATTGGTTTAAATCTTTTGGGTTATAAGGGCCCAGTGTATTTTATTTACCTCCCTGCCAAAAGCATACGAGAAGAATCTTCTAAGTTAAAAAAAATACTGATTCATTAATTGATTATACATCACTCTTGAAATCGGTGTGTGAGGCTCCATGTTCCGTGGAAATGTCTTTATGTAATATTTTGAGTGCAAATGTTTATCAATTTTTCTAATAATGAATTATCATTTCTGCACAAACAAGGACTACTGTCTATGAGTCAGATAATGGACATAGTGTGAAAGCAAATAAGGTTGACTTTTATTGCTCAATCTTAGTGGTTTGAGTATGTAGTAATTGGAGTATGATTTGTAAGTGTTTATAGTTTTTTTTTTTTTATGTTTTACCTCATCCCCCTCACTTTCCTTTTATTGAATAATTTTATAGCTGGTTCTGACATTTTTTGAGTTACAAGACCCATCATTGGAAAACCTTGAGAAGGAGAGTTCTACAAACCCACTGAATTAATGCTATTACTTTTTTACATTAAAGTGAACTTAAATCATGGGCTTGTAAGAATGAAAATGGCCACCTGGTAAGTGGCAAAATATATTGTTCAGGATTATGTGTTGATGATGTCTCCTGTCTACATGCTCTAAGATGTAAGTCTAATTGTTTGGTAAAGCTGCTATAGGTAAAATTAAGGAAATGAAAATAGATGACTTTGTCATGCCTATATCAATGACATAATGATTCAGATTTTTTTTTAACTGAATATTACATAAAAAAAATAATGATAAATGACACTAACCTGCGGTATCAAAGAGCCCTAGAGTGTATGGCTCCCCACCAATCATGACAGTTACAGCATAGTTATCAAAGACTGTGGGCACATATTCAGAAGGAAACTTGTTGGTAGTGTAGCTAATGAGCAGGCAAGTCTTGCCCACAGCTCCATCGCCTACCACAACACACTTGATAGTCTGCATCTTGTTAAACACTTGCTAATGTATTAGTCTATACAATAATTCTTTGACCATAGCAGCCTCTGCAGCGGTATTATCTGTAATGTAAAAGTATAGCATCCTTTAATACAGTTGATATTAGTTGACAGTTGAGCAAATGAAAATACAATATGCTTTGCATTAATATGTCATTGACCTGGTTCCTTGTATTCAGGAACCAGACTACTTGGCACAGCAACAAACAAGTTCATTCTTGTAGTAGAATTACAGATTAAACCTCATTTTAAACCATGATCATGATACATTCTTGCTGAGACTGAACAACAGTTAATCTGGTAATGGCTTTATAAAAGCAGTGTATAAATACAGTTATAATAATTACAATTTGGTGCTATAGGTAGTAAGATCAGTGCTAAATAACATAAAGAAAGCCATAGCAATACATTCGCTGTAGCCAAAATGTAATAACTAGTTGGTCAATTGGGACCATTTCTAATGATTTGTAAATAAATCCTCCGCAATCCACTGATTATGGAATGGTTAACTATTCAAGGCATGACACATAATTGGATATCAATTTTCACAAACATATTAAATTAAAGGGTTAGGTTTTTCTTATCAAATTTACGCATCTCAACCTGGGGACAGGAATATTTATACATTTTGTTACAAATATATTTTGTTCCAACTTCCTTTCCTAACCCCAAAATTAAAAGTATTATTTATTATACATAATATAACTCACTTTGTATAGGAAATGCTATGTAATGCTCATGACAGGGTGAAAGAGGACAATGACACTTATTTATGTCATGTAAATAAACTGCTATCCCGAAATGTACTATCTGCCGGAATAAGTTTACAGAAATCACTAAGTCAGTGTGATAATGTACAACAATAACATTTAGGACACATACAAGTTAAAACAATTAACATCAAGCATGCCGTGTCTCATCACATCACGTTCCTATCGTCGCTAGCCTTATCGGTGATGTAAAACAGTACCTTATCTAAATATTAGCACGCACCAAACTTACTATACAATTACCAGTAAGAAACTTTGTATGTATATCGTAGAACAGCAGACACGTAGTCTGCTAATTCATTTTTACATAATCACGATAAAATGTAATTTGACGTCCATTTTGTGTGAAATGCGAAGTCGAGTCAGATGGAACATCAAGCAGCACTGCTAGTCATATGATGTAAATGTCGTGTAGTAATTAAAGTACTCACCTTGCAATGTGAAAACAATAGATTCACCAAATATCAAGCTAAATGTAATAATATATGGAAGATAACTACAATAAGCGCTTTACGGATTATAACGTTAACGGTGACGCCATTGATTAATCAATCGGAAATAGTGTTGTACTATTGTACTGATGTATTTTACGATGTTTGTTATCTTGTCTGTGGTCAAGAACTCGTATAACATATAGAATTTTATAATGATTATGTACTAAATTTTTCAATTTCATATTGAAATTTGTAACAATAGCATGATAAAATACATAATTAACAATCACTTAAATTCGAAATACACACATATCGACCAAAAAATAAAATAAATTACAATTTCGCCAACACACACGATAAAACGTCTGATTCCATAGACATTTATTTACCATAATGAAATGCATCAATTGTGAATTGCTGGCAAGTTGTGTGTTGTGTCATTTGCATTTGCATCATACATGACATTAATGAAAACTGCTGAAGAATATCAACTTTCATTTGAATTCAATTCAAATTCAAACAAACGAATAACGTGCTGTAGTTCAAAGACGATATATGTAAAAATATAACTGCTATTAGTAACACAAGGATACTTTTCCGGGTTATATACTGAAATATTAAGGGCAAAAATAAACAAACTTCGGAACAAGCCGGGATTTTCAAAATGTTTTTAGGGGACATTTTTCCTAATTTTACAGCCATTACTACAGAAGGAGAAATAAATTTTCATGATTGGTTGGGAGATTCGTAAGTTTATTTGCACTTTATGTTAAAAATGTCATTGTTTTCCTCGTTCACATTCAGGTTATACAGTTTCAACATCTAGTAATTGTCATTTTCAGGTGGGGGATATTGTTCTCGCACCCATCCGACTTCACTCCAGTGTGCACAACTGAGCTAGCTCGAGTTATCAAATTATATCCAGAGTTTATGCGCCGGAATGTGAAGGTTATTGGATTATCTTGCGATTCTATTGAATCTCACCATGGCTGGTGCAAGGACATTAAATTCTATGCAGGTAAATGACAGCAGACAGCAGTTATGTTGAATGTTTGTAAATTAGGTTATAAGTACTGTCAGCTAATCTTGCAAACCTCGTATATCTCCAAAAGTGGTGCTAATAGATTTCAGACTTCAGTCATTGACAGGTAGTCCAAATAGGTTTTCAACTTTAGCCAACAATATAGTATACACGGGTCACTCAACTTTTCCTTGCAATACTAAACTTTTTGACCGTAGTGTAGTGTAGTTTCATTCGAAATATCCTCTCTTACTACGTCAATATTAATTCTAAGCTAAAATGGAACAAATTGCTATATTATATGCTTTTCATGATCTTGACAACCGTTTAACATCAGAAGAACATAATATGCAAGATTCTGAAACTTTAATTCCAGTTGCAAATTGTTCAAGCTCTTGAATACATAAACATTTTAGTAAACAAGTAAAATTTATTTAAATGTTATATAAAATCATCATTCTAATTTACTACTGTAAATTATTGCATTGCAGTTGCCATCAAAAATTTATGTAAAATATGTAACTAGTAAAATATGCGATGTATCAACTAACCTAAATTGTTTACTCTATACATGTTCATACAAAAAAACGCAAAGGTGATATATTATTAGCCGGTACTGTAATATAGATTTATCGTTCAGTTATTCATTTATTCAAATAAAAATATTTACAATGGCAACTCCACTGCATTACTTGTGCTAAACTGCCACCAGAATCCTAACCCTACTGATGAGACAGAATAACAACAAGGAAAAGTTGATTGAGCCACATAATAAAAGTGGCATAGTTGTGTATGCAAAGTGGTAGAATAAAGTAGGAAATCACCTATTTCAATTATTGCAAATTACAACATCATGGGCAAGAAACACGTTTGTACAGAATGTCGTCAATGCATTTATGGATAGTAGTAGGGTAGTTTCCTCATGTTAAACTTTATAACATATTGTTGTTATGTAGGTAGTAGATCATCAAATTAACACAATAATACAGAAATCACAAATAAAATCAGAATAATAATAAAGTGTGAAGCTTGAAAGTTTTAAAAATATGTATTTTATTATCAATTAAAAGTTAAATAATGGGTAATAGAATTTACATGATTCAATAAAAAAGAAATTGTGCATAGTAATTGAGGAGTGTCTTTTAAAAAGGGTTTACTTTTCTGTAACTCTACTTCCAAATTGGACCTTAAGTTATACAGCGCAAGGTTCTTTTTAGAAGTACCGCTAAGATAAAAATAAGCCCTTTTGAAAATACACTCCTCAATTGTTGTACAATTTTACGCTTAAAATAGCAATTTCCTTATTTTTCCATTCAACATTAGTACAGGGCTTGTGCATTGTGGCATCATAACTTTCTGTCAATTAGTAGGTGTTTCTTCGATCGTAAGGAAATTGCACTGGTTCTGAACTGGTTCTGATTCTCAACGTCACCGACTCTGACCCGTCACGTATATGAAATGTGGGAAAATGTATATATGTAATAAAAGGTCCTATGCTTACCCCCAGGCTCCGAAATCTGTCCTTCTGTTCTATTCGTATCTGCTTTTCTTTGGTTTTTCTTCTCTTTGTTAAAAATATGATCCGCCGGCGGCCGCAATAAAATCCGAAGTGTCAAACTGTTTCATTTTCTTTTTCATCTTCTTCTTGCTTTTAAGCAAGGAGTCCGCATAACCCCCCAAAGCGAAATAAGTAAATAGACATAATAAGGAGTATGTATAGTGTGAAATTGTAACAGTAGGTATGGACTATTTTTGGTGTCTGGGAACAATTCCACCTTTGACCTTCATTTGCGGCTTTTGTTAACATTTAATCTTCCTTAAAAACTGGTTTTAATGGCATTGCTTATAATTTTAAGGAAACTAGTCTATTAGTTATAGCTTTGCATCTCCAACCAAATTGTCAATGGTTACTGGTTTGTGGATAGGTAGGTATTATATTAGATGTTTATCACATGATTTTATCCATTATTTTGACTGTTGGAATAAAATATGATATTTGTCCAAGTTAACACTACATTTAGGGCTGTTAACAGTAGCTGTTGCGTATAAATAAAAAATCGGCCAAGAGCGTGTTGGGCCATGCTCAGTGTAGGGTTCCATAGTTGCCCAATGAACTTACTCTAAAAAAACAATACCAAGCAAAAGGGAATACTTTCGCAGCGTATGATACGTCTTTTACTAAGAAGGGTAAGCTTTTTACGATAACTCAAAAACGGCTTAACTGATAATGTCCGCTATTTTCGTTGGAAATATTTATTAGGCTTTACTTTCATGATTGTTTTTCATATTTTTTGGACTCATTGCTCAAAATTTATATATATATTTTTTCTTTTGAAGTGACTATTTCCGAAAATATTCATTTTATCGAAAAATGTTTGATGAAGACCTCTATTCATTTTGAAAGACCTATCAGACAACACCCCACAACATAGGGTTGAAGCAAGAAAAAAAATATCTCCACTTGTAGGGGACAGAGCAATGTGTCACTCTGTCAATAATATGATTATTAACTATTCATAAGCATTGTTAATTATTACGATTATTAATACTTAGGATTTTTATTTCAATTTCTTGACATGACGTCTGTAAGTGGTATTGTATTGTTTTTAATATGGGCATTGCCTGATTATTATTATCATTGTAAATTACAGGTTGCAGTGAAGACGAAAAGTTCCCTTATCCTATAATAGAAGACAATGACCGTAAATTAGCTGCACAGTTAGGTATGCTAGACAAGGATGAGCTGGACACGGCTGGCATGCCAGTGAGTGCTCGAGCCGTCTTCATTATAGACCCGAACAAGAAATTCCGCCTCTCCCTCCTGTATCCTGCAACCACAGGCAGAAACTTCGAGTAAGTGCTTTAACTGAAATATAATAAGCTTATAAAAATTTTGGGCTTACTAAGGAAGAATATCAAAATCAAATGACTGCATTAAAAGTGGTACAGCTCCTATACAATTTGAGACATGTCCCCCTTTTCACTTGTTAGAGAATGCCTCAACTTTTCCAATATACTAAGATTATACATAATAAACATATATAATTTTATGTAACTATTTTATTGCAGTGAGATTCTACGCGTTTTGGACTCCTTGCAGTTGACAGAAAATGCTAAAGTTGCTACACCTGTGGATTGGAAGGTGAGGATGAAAGTTTGAATTTAAAAAAAAACTCTTATTACTTTACACAGCAGTAGTTTATAGTAACCACAGAATATACATTAACAAAATCTCTTTATAAGTGAAAATATTGAATTTTTCGACCCTATTCTGTGGGAGTAATAAAGAAAAAAAATAATTCTGTGAAAAAATTAAGAAGCATGTATGTACCTACAATATTTATTAAAATCGCCAATTCTATATATTTTAGATGGGGGATGACTGCATGGTCCTCCCAACCGTTCCAGAGGACAAGGTGAGTGAAGTGTTCCCTGCTGGAGTAACTGTGGTTGATATGCCGTCCGGCAAACGTTACATACGGAAGACTCCCTGCCCGAAGATGTAGCCCTTCCCTGCCTGCTATTCGGGCTTAGGAACAGTGTATTGTTCCTACTTGTTATAAATTGTTTTGAAAGACCTTACATTATATCTGGCTTCTTGAAATAAAATTAAGGATCTTGATTTATATTATTTTATGTTACTAATAGTCCATATCCACGATTAACGATCACTTCGATATTACTCGCCTGCCAGCCTGTGCGAGTGCGACAAAACTAGCTCAGTTAGTGCCCAACTGTGGTACCACGAGGGTCTAATTGTTGAAGATCATATATAACACATCTAAATATATATGACTAAGAATCAGCATCAATAGGTACAGTAAATATTGTCAATTTTCGAAGTTACGGCGAGTTTGATGCTTATTTGCGTCTCTTAAGAGCTTGAGCCAGGAATTGTAGAACAGCCGCAATCTTGGAAAATAAGACCTACTCCATTTGAAATACGCGTTATGTTCTAAAACTACGAAAATATGATGTTAGATATATGATCTAGGGCAACATAAACCCTTTAACCGCCATCGCCATAGTCTGATATATCAGAAAGGTCAAGGACACCTTGGGTGCTATTCTCAAACCGACTCGACCTCACCGGTCACCTCACACCTCAAAATGTCAAAATTTGACAAGTGACAGTTTCCATTTCTATATAAAAACGGATGAGGTATGAGGACGAGTCGATTTGTGAATAAGAGGGTTTTTTTTAGGAACTGGGTACAAAAAATCCTTTATTACAAAAACACCAGGAACACCTAATGTTGCATGTCGTCGTGCCTAAGACGCCGTTAAATGTGTGTTGTTATACCAGTCACCGTCGTGCTTTAAATTCGGTAGTTTCATATTCTGAGGCTCATTGGCGGCAGTACGGCAGTGGGAAATAAGCTGCAGAGCTTATCACATAGACGCAAAGTAGCATGTCTGTGCGTGTTCTACAAACTGTACTTCGGTGAGGGTGCTCAGGAGCTCCATGAGCTCATACCGCCTTCCCCCTTCTTCCATCGGACATCCAGACGTACGGCTGGCTACCATCCTTACCTGGTCGAAATTCCTCTATTTCGAACCAAGCGCTTTGCATTTTCTTTTATAATGCGCACTTCTAAGGTTTGGAATTCTCTGCCGGCGTCTGTATTTCCGAGTTCATATAACCTGGACCTTTTTAAGGCACGAGTGAATAGGCATCTTCTGGGTGAGCTCGCTTCATCGTCAGCCTCATCTTTGCCCCCCGGCTAGATGCTGGCCAAGAGCAATCCAATTTTAAATAAATAATTTTTAAGAAAAAATAAACCGACTTCAATGGGGAGGCCGGTAAAAGATTATTATACTTAGATGGTGCACTCTTAGATAGATATACAATAAAATAAAAATGGCTATAATGTATGTTTATAATGGTAGAAGACTAAGTACCCTCAATTCCTCATGGAATGATGAAAAAACCTTGATTGCTTGACAAACAAAACGAAGAGAACAAATCGCCAAACGTGAACGACGCGTCGTTGAAGAGTTCCGTTCTGATCATCATCAGCCGTTCCACTTCATCAAATGTCACTTTTATGAATGAAAATGCTTGATTAGTTTATGAAAATACTAAAATCACTATTTGTGTGCCTTTCACATTTGAAGAGTTCCCTCGATTCCTTATGGATCCCATCATCAGAACTCGAGCATAACAAAAATCAATCGTGAAAATAGAACTTGCTTAACAAACACAGCTAGGAGGTCAAATCGCCAAACGTGAACTTTTTGTCGTTGAAGAGTTCTGTTCTGATCATCATCAGCAGTTCCACTTCATCCAATGTCACATTTTTGGATGAAAATGCTTGACTTGTTGATAAAAACACAAAAATTACTATATGTTTGCCTTGAAGATTTGAGGAGTTCCCTCAATTTCTCATGGATCCCATCATCAGAACTGCGTTTTGACAAAAACGGGACCAACTTGGATATATATACTTACAATCAAAAAAGAATTTTCCAAATCGGTTAAGAAATGACGGAGTTATGGACTAACAAATATTAAAAAAAAATACGACCGAATTGATAACCTCCTCTTTTGAAATTTTGAAGTCTGTTTATCTTTTATGGTAAAGAGTTGGCGTGTATGTCTCACTGCTGTTCACGTAGTGGTGTTCAATGGATTAACTTGCACCATTCGAATGAAGTTTGCATCAAAATTTGCAATCCTTTTTTCAGCCACTTACAGCTATCCGATTCAGCTGATGACATACTTATGTGAGTTAGTTGACAATGCAGTATTATGGTCAAAGTAACTTACCTGTAAGTGACCTCCGATTAAAATTATATGAAGTTGACGCCTCCTCTGTGTAACTGCCTTTTTTGGAGTGTTGCTAGCGGTAAATAGGGTTACCAGTAATAGTTTTTTATTTTCCACACACGCTTTGCATGGCAAGGCAACAAAACTTTCGGTGAAGTATGGGACGTGGGAGCTATACTTTGGGTAAAGTATGGTGGGCAGCCAAAGTGTTAAACCGAATCAGTCGTGGAACAGAGACGTAGAAGAAGAGGAAGGAAATTTATTTTACAAACCATTACACGGGTAAACTTAAACTTTACTTGTAGGTAGACTAAACTAAAAATGGTAGCAAAAATGTCATCAACTCATCATGTGTTACCCCACCGATTGAGCGCCGCGATGCTGAGAGGAAAAGGTGCGTCCTATTTGGAACGGAGTGGACGTAAGGCTTGATGGTCCACTGGTTATTCCTAGAGCCAAAGAAAGGAAACCCACAACCGCAATTTAGGCGATTAATCAACACGAGAAAGTTGTTGTTTTGTGGAACTGATCCTGGTGACCTAGAAACTAACTTTAATTTTTCATATCTTTTTTTTTTAGTTGAAACCATTTCGAAATAATTGCTAGAGAGCTCAATAGTGTACCATTTAATTGTTTAATTTGTTGCTCCTATTACAGGCCAAACCCTGTATATTATCACAACTTGACTGATCATTTCCTTGTTTTCCAAATTTTCGTCCTATCTGTTTGTTTATTTAACCCTTTAAACGCTTTCATATTTGAATGAAGTGATCACTCACACGCCAATAACTAGGTATTGCGTTATCAAAAATTGATGTAAGATACTGGATTACTAGATTATACAAATAAAAACAATTCATAATAGGTTTTACACTACATATGGTGCCACTTCACCGCACGACTGCGGTAATCAGCAGATTACGTGCATATGTCGAAACTTTAAAGAGCCATGTGTACTGTAAAACGTTGCACGATTCACGTGCAAACAGGTAATTCGCAACTCGTGTCGATTTAAAACACTCCCACACTCCCTTCGGTCGTGTTTTAATTTATCACCACTCGTTGCGAATTTACTGTTCTCTGCACTTTTATCGTAATGTACTATATTATTCATGATCTTTTTTTTATGATTTATGATAGACTGACCAGCGATTGGCATTAGTCTCACCTGATGGAAAGCGATGACAAGGCCTAAGATGTTACTCGCTGGTTCAGTAATAGCCTATTCACTCTTGTCTTGAAGAGACCCAGATTATATGTATCAGGAAATACAGACGGCGGCAGCAAATTCCAGTCCTTAGCTGTTCGCATTAGGAAAGAAGCAAATCGCTTCGTGCGAATAAATGGTAGACTGACAACGTAAGGATGCAATTGCTCACCACATCTGGATGTCCGATGATGGAACGGGGAAGGCGGAACTAAGTCATGTAATTCCTGTGCACACTCTCCAAAATGTATCCTATAGAACACAAACAAACAAGCGACTCGACGGCGGTGTTCCAAGCTCTGTAACTTAGATTCAACCGCCGGATCGTCCTCGAAAAGCCTACGAGCACGGCGCTCTACCAAATCCAAGGCCGCTAACTGATACCTACTTAGCGGAACCGACCCAGTGGGAGCAGTACTCCATGCACGATCGAACCTGAGCTTGGTACAAGGAAAGTGTTTCCGTGTGAAATACCGCCTCACCTTATACAGGACATCAAAGTACACGACGATAGTTGACCACTTTATAGGTTCTTGGCGTTCAATGGGTTAAACGGTTTTTTTTTTGCTGAATGCGCCAAAAGCGCGGTGCCATTAAAGAAAAAGTTGCTGCTGATATTAGCCACGTTACCAGTATCACTACTCGCTAGCAACCTGCCGAAAGACATTTTTAAAATTTTGATTAGTGTGAAAACCTACCTGCGTAATCCAAGTACATGTCCTCTTCACCAAGCGCCGTCGAAATCGTCTACGCTGCTGGGTCAGGCAGTTCGGGAGAAAATATGCTTAAACGCACTTTAAAGCGAAAAATGTTACCTAAATGCAGCGCCTTCTGGTGAGTATATAGTTTATGGTCGTAACATTTATTGAGGTTTCCTACCCGAATGAACCACAAAACCAAATCGGGTAAGCCGTTTTGGAGATAATTGAGATATTTAGAGAAACAAACAACCTCTCACCCTAAACGCCATTTACCTTCTCCGTTCCGTCGTGGGTAAAAACTATGTTTGTTAGTGCTGCCATCTTAAGCGGCAATTACACTTCGTCGTTCGCCGCATGCTGCATGCGGCGACCGCAAAAGTGTAAAGAACACGTTAATCGGCCGCATTCGGCGATTGACAGCGGCCAACGCTTATAAGCAGGCGGACAGCCTAACGTAAAGACGACGTTAGTTGGCCTAAGTAGTTTAAAATGAATTCGGCGACCGCATTAGGTGAACGACGCAGTGTAGTTGCCGCTTAATTCACAAACCGACTCGTTCTCATCACCATAACATCAGCCTTGAAGGATTACGCCAAAGCCAAACACCAACAGGAGTGGATGAATGAGGCGGGCCTAAGGCACTCAATGCTCTTCATGAAAGGATTGTACGCAAGCTGGACCAAGAAGCTTTGGAAATTCAGCAGAAAGCAGCTCAGAATTATAACTGGGGTGTTTACAGGTCACTTCGGGGCCAAGAGTCTCTTGGCCAAGATTGGACTATCAGACAACATAGATTGTAGGATGTATGGCGAGGATGACGAGACAATGGAACACTCGCTGTGTGAAAGTCACGCCCTTGCCAGACAAAGAATGAATGATTTTGGCAATGGTTACCTAGAACCAAACGAATTCATAGTACTTCCGCTGAGCTCCATCATCCGGTTTGTGGAAATGTTGGGAGAGAAGCTTATAAAGCAGGGGGCAATTGCACAAAAGATCCCATTGGGTCCAAGTGCATCCGCAAGGGCCGGCATCTAGATAAGATAAGATAAGAGGTGAGGACGAGTCGATTTGTGAATAACACTTCAGGTAGGCAGGTCATAATCCTGGTATATCGCGAGATTCGTGGGTCCAGGTCCATTCCATCCAACACTACTACCACCAACACCACGACCATATCAGCTCAAGGATGCCCAGTGCTGGACGTAGGCCTCCCCCAATGTCATGGAGGGTAAATGCCATAATCGCCGCGCTTGGCATGCGGGTTGGCGATCGCATCCCACTACATATACATCTCCACCGCACTCCATGGATGCTGCTGCCCATCCCACGGTGGTCTTGGTCGTAGTTTTAGGACATACCCGGCTCCAACTACACAACACACTAACTACACGTAAATAACGGTTATGACTTGGGAAAATCCCCCGACATTTTAATTTAAAAGTTAATGAAGTAAAGTTAAAATATCTCAAAAACGGCTGCACCTGTTTTGATAAACCATCGCTGGAAAACCTACTTTTAAATAAAAAAAAAACCCTAAAACGGTTTTTCACGCATATATACTTAGTCGGCTCATAAGTTCTGTCATATACATAGTATCAAATAAAAACAAAAGTTTAAGTTTATTCCGTATAATTTGTACAGCGTTTGAAAGCTTATAAACTAGAGAATCTAAATGTATAACATTTATTCAAAATGACCGCCATAATTATCTACACAGGCTTGAAGTCTGCGTGGCCAGTCGTCAATGGATTCACGCACCACTTTCATGTCGATATTGGCCACTGCCGTAGCAAGGGATTTTTTCAGCGAGTCTAGATTTGCATGAGGTTTTGAGCACACCTTTTCCTCTAAATACTGCCATATTTTATAGTCTAACGGATTAAGATCTGGGCTAGAGGAGGGCCAATCTTCATGCCGTATAAAGTCGATTTTATTGGAGGCGAGCCAGGCTTGTGTAAACTTTGCCTTATGGGCTGGAGCAGAGTCCTGCTGGAAAACCCAATGCTGGTTTAGAAACATCGTATGGGATAGTGGTTTCACAATATTAGTCAACACCGTGTCTTGGTACACTTTGGCACTAGTTTTTACTCCTTTCTCACAAAAATGCATACTAGTGACGCCCGCATAAGAAACTCCCAGCCAAACCATCACAGATGAAGGGTGATGACCTCTTTGAATACGGAGAATGCTATTAGACGCTTCTTTACTATTGCGAGCGTACACTCTATCATTTTGTTTATTACAGTTTTCTTCTATGTCAAAAATTTTCTCGTCCGAAAACAGTATACAACGATGCTTATTTTTAGCGTACTTCTTCAATAAAGTTTAGATCTTTTAAGCCTTAAAGCTTTAAGCCGACCATTGAGAAGATGGCCAGTTTTTCGTTTATAAGCACGAAGTCTCAGGTCTTGATTAAGCACTCTTTTCACCGTGTTTCTGCTCAAACCCATCTGGAGGGCCATAACTTTTTGTTTCCTAGCGGGATTTCTGGCAATGCGTGCCCTAATTGCTTGTACAACCGCTGGAGTCCTAGCTGTACGCGGACGACCGCTTCTTTTCTTGTCATTTAAACTAGAGACCTCACTGTATCTTTCTATGGTACGATACACAAATCTTAGAGAGAATTTTAAATTTTCAAGTAGCTTAAAAATTTTAGTCGGCGAGTGTCCACAACGATATAGTGCAATTATTGCGGTACGGCTATCTTTAAGCGTCCACTCCATGTTAAAGGAAACAGAAAATTGCAAAATTATACTACTCAAATATTTAAAAAAGATTCGAAATTCAAATGCACAACGGTTTTTGTTTTAGGAGTTCCAAATTTAAATTTTAAAGGCCAGTGACAGAACTTATGAGCCGACTAAGTAGATAATTCTTTACATTGTAGATTTCTAAGAAATCTATACTTAGATCCTTCTCTTTAGCTGTATATTTATGTCGGGTAATTATTTTTTACTATACTGTTTTTTTTGTTATTACTTAATAAGAACAATTATTTTAATTTTAACTTCATTTTTTGGGCTCCGTAGCCGACGGGTCCAAACGGAGCCCTGCCTATTGATGTCTCTCGCATATTTGATAATAATATTTATTATTACGAATAATTTACCAACAAATACCAATATATTGATAAGTCTTGTTTGTTTTTTAGTTGTACGTCACCCCAGGTGCGAGAGGCTGACTTTTTAAGTAAAATATGTGATTTATTTCTGTGTTAAATACAGAAAAACGTTACTGTGCGTTACAACAAAAATTGCGTTATGTAATACTTGAACGCTCCCCTACTTACTTGAAATAATACAGTTGTATATCGAAAAGTCATTGATATTGAAATAGATCCGTTTTACCCGAAATATCTGGATCTTACGAATTGTATGATCCGAATTATCTGCATCCATAAAATCTACGAATCCTGCAAACCCTAATCGATCAGAATGGCTAAAATAGATCAGTTATCTACAAGTCCCTAATTTTCATTTAGGTGGTTCGCCTAGGTATTCCGCACACTGTTGCCCTATTAGATTCATCCATTTACCAAATGTAGCAAATTTCACAGTTTTTTTTTGTAACCCCTGCCTCTTCGATTTGCCAATCTTATGATAGTTAGAATTAACTAATAGACACCACACGCCCCACTTTTCTCACTACTTACCGAAACTGAACTCGGTATTAACTTACTAGTTCAATAAGCAGTCACTAACATATCCAATACTTATTACGTAATGAATGTAGCCATTACTTTCGCGTCAAAATTTCGAGATAGTCATCTAGAGCCAAAGGAGAGATCATTATGACAGGTATTGTAAAAAGAAACAGGTGTAGATCCGTCCATAGATAACACAGATGAATAAATGCCTTCATTCTCAGTTATGTTTACTGAATGGAAATGCGCTCGACCAGTCCAGTGGGTGGGCCGCGTATGCCGCGAACTAGTGAAAGCCCCCACTTTCGTGGCGAGTGGGGCATTCGGCAGCCGTCACCAGTGCTACAACAAAAGTGAACGTCGTCGCGGGTGTAAACGCAACGAGTTCGTCAGTCGCTATCGTGACATTAGGTGCGGCGTGTGTCGCGCGTCTCGTGCCGTGTACCGTGCTCTCGTGATGTCCAGGTGGTGGATGGTGGTGCTGCTCGCAGCGAGCGCGGCGGCGGCCGGCGGCCGGCTGCCCCGCACCTCGCCGCCCGCGCCGACGCCGGCGCCCGGCGCCTCCTCAGCGGCTCCGAGGTTGCCCTCTAGGAACATTACCCTCTCCTCCCGGAACTCAGTCCGAAACAGGTCAGTCCATGCTGTTTTGTTTTCATTTTCAGCGCTAACTCCAGCAACATTAGGAGTTCATATGATGAAGGGATCATTTTAAACTGCTTAGTTTGGGACTGTTGATAATGATGATGAAACAAATATATCTATGTAATTATACGTATGTGAAATGATTCGTAACAAGGTCTTCGTAGTTCTCATTTATTAAATGAATTACTGACTACAGATTACGAGTACATATTCATTTAGAGGCGTTATGTATCCTTTCATGTAGAATACATACATTCAATCGATGTGATTAATTGACGTGTAATTCTACCATAACGTCTGTAAGAGTATTGTGTAATTTTAAAATTAAACCCCTTGCATAAGTAATTTTATACCTTCGCGTCTGAAAAACTAAGGCAGCTTTTTAGGTAAACAGATTTACTTAGTTTCTTATCACTGGTACTGGCTTTTAATATAGGAAGGCATATTATATTCCGCAAGCGTATTTAGTTCCTTAAGCGTCGCCATAATCTTGCCAGTATATAATAGATATTGTGTCTAAGGTACTAAGGCACTGGTCCCACCGCCGGCGACGAGCGATAAACGAGTAGAATTTAATACGAGTGGGCGAGCGGGCGAGAAGCAAGTTATTTTGTATGAGCTTATCGCTTACTCGTCGGCGATGGGACCAGTGCCTAATGGCTTGTCGTTTGAGGTAAAATCAACAAATTACGATAAACTCTAGTTCGATAGGTGACACTGCTTAACTACATAAAGGAGGAGCACTGACATGCTATCTTGGTTGAGACGCAATGGACAGTAATCTCCACGCTAGCCCAGTGCGGGTTGGTAACCAATAGATGTGTACTCGCACGTATAATGACTTAAGTTGACCATCTAAAGATACCTAAACTGAACCTGGATCGAACCAAGTCTTCCAAATCCAAAAGTATATTTGTAACTTAACCTGATAAGAATGTAAGATAATCATCCAGTGCTCGACACTGGCCCAATACAATCATGACATGGCACTTTAAATCTTATATAATATTAATTAATAATAAGAAGCAGTTTTATTAGGCATGCGTCCATTGTCTCACTCAATAGCCCTGCCTTTAGTCCATCATTTCTACCCAATAATCAGGTTCATTTAGATTCCATCAACAAGCAATAGTCCCTGTACATCCTGGCGGGTGCTGTCTCTGTCTGCGTTCCATGACACGGGACTGTCTAGGGCAGTCTTGACTGTCCAGAAATAGCACCCGCTTGGTGCACCCCTGGTATTTCATTAAATTATCAAAAGGGCCTCTACGTGTTGGCTATGTGGTACTCGTTAGGTACTTCGGTACTCCCAAGATCCGGGACACCACTGTCCCGCGAGCAGGAAAGACATACTAATAATAATAAGATTATTAATTTACAGGCAACAAATGCCCATAGATGACCATAAATGGGCCTTATTATTATTACAACTGTGATGTGCCACTCGTACGCAACTTCGTCATGTCAGGTAACCCACCTCGAAAACACCGGACCCCCTTCTGCCAAAATTCATCATAAGTATAAGATAAATAACAGTGCTTTCTACCTTGTGCTTAGACATTATACATGCTCGGCGATTTTGTTTGATTTCGAGCATGCACGTTATAGGTAAAAAACTTAAGTAAAGGACCTGTTGTATGTAGTTGTAGCGTGTTCGAATAGAAATTACATGTTTAAAATGTGTAACACAAACAAAACAAATCTATTCGAATACGTCACAACTACATGCAACAGGTCCTATACTTAAGTTTTTTACCTATAATGTATTGAATGTAGATAAGATTAAGCTTTGCGATGGTCTACACGCACCGCCAAAGATAGAGACAAGTGAAGCACGTACCTTAGAGGTGGCTTTGACTTTTCAAAATAACTACCAATTTTTTATTTTTTTTTAATAACTAGATTTGTAAATTTTACCTTTTTTGCATGAAATTAAATAAAAGATACCTGATAACCGGCGGGCAGCATTCAGCTATTGCGGAGAGGTGGCGACACCTGCCATAACATTTGGCAAATGCTATTGAGGCAGGCGGTGAAGGCCACTCATTAGATGGGCCCTAGAAAGTGCCGTCATGTCAGGTGCCAGGAGCACAGCGGTGTGAGTGGCTCAGGGGTGTCGAGACGTGTGCTGAGCTTTCTCCAAAGTTACTCGCGGCGTTATACCCTTTAACACTTCCACTCCTCTCTGGATGCCCAATGAAAGCAAGCCAAATCTGAGTGTCCTGCGGGCCCACTTGGGGTTCCACTCCAACCGACCAAGATGCACCGGAGAAGAAGGTCACGAAGGCCCTGGTCGACTCTCGGGACTAATCGGGTCTGTGGGCTCGATACTCCCCTACAGCTCGCCACAAGCTGCCCTGCCGGCTTAGTGTTATTTGTATGTTTTTCCCGCCCACGAGACAATGGGGTCCCGGCCCTTTGGGAGGCGGGTGCGGAGCCGAAGTACCGCGGTGCCTAAGTACCAAAGACACCGCCAGGGTGTACACCTGTACATCCTGGCGGGTGCTATCTCTGCTGCTATTGCGGGTTGATGGAATAAATAACACGGTTTATTGGGTGAATATTATAAATTGGGCTATTGAGCGAGACAACAGATGCCCATAATATTATGTCTAATAAAATTGCCTCTCATTTTTGTCTCCGGCAGATAATGACTCGCGCTGTGCTAGTTAAAAAAGCCCTGCCTGCCGACCTATAAATAGCGACATTGTTATAAATGGCCTACGGGCAACACTGGTCAGAGGACTGGGATGAGACCGATGGCAATGGACTTTAAACATATAAGCAATTAACTCGCCGCTTAAATAGGTGAGCGACTCCACAAATATCTGATCAAGTACTCTAATACTAAGACAGTACGGTCGTGTTCAGATGGCAATGTAACTGTATAACTACGTACAGTCGAGGGCAGAAATATATGTTTGTCGGCCTGGTTAGTCTAGTTGGTAGTGACACTGCCTACGAAGCTAATGGTCCCGGGTTCGAAACCTTTTCGAAGCATTTTTTCTGTGATGGGCATAAACATTTTTGTATCTGTGATTTGGATGTTTTCTATGTATTTAAGTGTATATCTAACGTATTAAATATGTATATCATCGTGTAGTACCCATACTACAGGCCTTAATGAGCTTAGTTACTATGATACGAGTTCGATTTGTGTAAATATTGTCCCTCTATAATATGTATATAACATATATTTATATACATATACATTTTTGTATCTTATTTCAATGGAACAAGGTGAAAAAATGTATACATAATGGTGCCGTTGACTGACTCGATATAGAGCAAAAACGTTGATCATGTCTCTACGTGAGGATTAAATGACTAGAAGTTGAAAACGGTACTAACTTATATTTACCATATATTTGACACAACTAACACCATGTCTAAGTAATCAATGGAAATTTCACGAAAGTGCGTTATTAAGTACAATTCTTAAGTTCGGTTCGGCCACAGTATATACCTATATAGCTTAAGGCAGTAACTCAAATAGAGTCGCTTAAGACCTTTTTGGCCCTGGGCTTTGTTAGAGCGATAGGGTTGCACCTCTCAATTTATGTAAATTTGAATAAGATTATTATATTTACTAAAATATTGATTTGTATTTTACACCGTAGATACTCAAATGATATTTAGCGGGTAATCTAGGTATACTAATAGTGTTTGTGTGTAGTGGACGTAATCTCCGAAACTACTTAAAATAGGCTATATTTCTAATCCCCGACGCAACGAAAAAGAGGGGTATTAGAAGTTTAACCTGGGTATCTGTGTATTTGTAGGTTGCATCGTAGCTCCCTAACGGTTAAGCCGAAAACGAAACCGGTTCTTAAATATATATATTTCGTCAAAATCGGTTAAGCCGTTTTTGAGATATTGAAGTCTTACTACTTTTATAAGTTGGTTATATGCCGCGGCTTTGCTTACGTTCTCTATAATACACGGGCGGAGCAGCGCAATGGACAACATTAAATTAAGTATTCTTATTTATATTAACATTTATGCATTACCTTCGATACATTTTGTATTATCAGACGAAAATACTTCTAAGGCCACAATTTACGTTTAAACCGCCAAACCGATTGATGTAATATTTCGCATGGAGATAGTTTGAGGCGATCCCGGAAAGGATGTGTGCGTATAAGATTTGCTACTGGAAGGAAAAAGTCCCTATAGATGGGGTAATGTGCTTAAGTTCCCTAATTTATTTGTAGAGGGCACAATAAAATAAGGGTAGGCCAGTAATGATGATGATGAATTAGTCACTACACATAATGTGTAGTCCAGCCCGGCTAGTATGATGAAAAATGAAAATGAAAATATTTATTTCTTTTTTCATGGGGCAGATACAAGGTCGGTTGAGACTTCCTATTAAGTAATAAAATATACTTGTATCAGGAAATCCCGCTCTTCCACTTCAATTTTGGGAACAGTATACATTTAGAAATAAATGTATTTTAAGTTACAATATTTAACAAGAATGGTATTCAAGTGAATGATAGCTTATACCGTCACTTTTTATGTGACGTTTCAGTACATTTTTGCCATATAACGTGTCGGTATAAGCTATCATACTAGCCGGGCAGTAACCATTAGTCACTACACATAATGGGACACTCGGTATCCTATTTTGAACCCCTAAATATTTTGAAAGAACCACAGTGTTTAATGAACCCCATTTTAATTGCATGCCTGTTTTATTGTAAAAATCGTTTCTTTGTATCATTCTAAGCACTAGACTAAAACTCCCACATCGATACGACAAGTAGTTTTTGAGATAAAAAAAAACTAAGGTTGGCCGGATAAAGGGTCACCTGAACCACAATAAATATCATACCAATTAAACTGGGCTACGTAATAGTACATTACTGCAGAGGCCGTGAAGTAAGGGATCGCTGGACGAGTTTGGGATAAACGGCCGAGTCGTAGACGAGGCCGGATAAAACGAGTCCTGCAATTCCTGTTCCGACCGAAGATTGTATAGTACTTTTCTCAAATAAGTTAGAAAAAAGAAACAATAAAAAAATACAATGTAAAAAAAACTAAAAAATACAAAACGTTCAAAAATAGCAAAGCATCACGACAAATAACGGAAATTAAATAAAAACACGAAAAATGCTACAAAATACAAGCACCATTTAAAAAAACACGAAAGAACTAAAAATACCAAAAAACACGTAAAAACTACCAAAAACATGGAAAAACAAAAAAAACGAAAAGTACAAAAAAAACGAAAATACTTTTAAAAAGTCCAAAAATATCTAAAAACGCAAAAGATTCTACAAAATAACACGAAATAACAAAAAAAATACATAAATACTCGAAAAATTCGAAAAAAACAACAAAATACAAAAATACAAGAACGATAAAAAAACCGGAATAACCTAAAAAAATACCAATTTACATAACAAATTAAAAATATATATACAAAATCTAGGCGGTTGGCTCTATGTAATATTTCCTTTATCAGTTCATTTTACTAAGCAAATGAAAAAAGTTAGAGCAGCGGGCAATAATGTTAGTTTCATACATTCTCCATACATTACATGTAGGGAGCCATAAACAGGTAACTTCATGTCCTCTTTTCGTGACATTAATGCATACATTTAGGCGCATATTTGAGAAAATGAAATTTTATTAAATGTTACGTTTACACTTTTAATGACAAATATTCTGACCATTTTTGAACCCGGTAATATGGATAGTTTACGAGATAATACCAATTTTACCACTTTTCTGTTTTATTTATTTTCTCGAGAATAACGCTGTATTAGATTAAGATCTTTATACCGTATATTCCTCATACACACCTCTATCGATACTATAAAAATCACAATCTAATTCCGCGGAAATCGGACATTTGTATGGATTGGTTTTACTGCTATAGGCTATATATCTACTGTGGTTCGGCTATTAGGTTCTTTAATTAGTCATGTCTACTTATTAGCTCTGATAGTGTTCCTGTTGAATTCATTATACACTAATACCATGATTTTTTTCACATACCCAGCAGTAGCAACCGATTAGCTTCAGGGGGCGACACTTGACTTCAACATAAATTAGCATTTAAAAGATTAATATCACGCAAAACAAAAGGATTCCGCAATGTTTTTTTTTTAAGATAACTTACGTTTTTCATATTAAGTCAAACTTTTGATCAAGCATTTTGTATATTGATCAAGCTTTTATTGCAAACCCGATTATTTTAGCCTTCCTTTTTAGGGTTCCATGGTCAACTAGGAACCCTTATAGTTTCGCTATTTCCGTCTGTCTGTCAGTCTGTCTGTCCGACTGTCTGACCGAGGCTTTGCCCTGTGAATGTTAGTGCTAGAAAGCTGCAATTTGGCATGGATGTATAAATTAATAAAACTGACTTGGCCGACACACGGCCTGGATGAATTTCTCTTTGTTTATATTGTAACAAAAAGTCAAATTGGAATAACTAACCAACCAATTATCACATACCTAGTTGTTTTAACTACAATTAGGTACGTGCATTTGTTTTTTATATACAAATACTTGTTAATGTGTTAAATATAAATCTTTCAATCAACTAAATACTAACAATAATAATATTAAGCTAATACTAAATAAAATTAAAATCAAACTAAGAAAATAATAATAATCTAATCTATCACTGGTGATCGAAGAGCTGACAGCTTTCTCGCACAACGTATTAGCATCGCAATACAGAGGGTAAATGCTGCCAGCATCCTTGGCACCATGCCAAAGGGGCCAAATTTCTTAGATTTATTTTAATTTTATTTAGTATTAGTTTATATTTTTAATTTAGTTTTATTATCTAGTTGTTATATTTGTTTTATTTCTTATTCCTTATTAAATATTAAGCTAGGGTTGATTTTACTTTGATGGTGATATTTTAAATTAACGGTTACATGTTATTTAACTATTACAAAAGCAGAACAACAGTATTCTCGTGTCACCGCCGATACCCGAAGTTTCTAAAACCCGAATGTCCTTTTATGAGCTCACGGACTGTAATGACTGTGATAATACGTACCTATAGGTGAGGGTACGTGTTCGGGCCAACCGTTTCTATAATAATTTTCACGTCTTAAGAAAATGAAAGGTTGTTCATTACATCATCTACATATTGACAACGATATGTAGACAAGGTCTTATGACATAGTTGTGCTCGACACACGCATCGAGTTGCTAATGACATTTATTGCTCCGAACACTTTTGGAATTAAGCGTCAACTATCTTGTAGATAATACAAGATATAATTACCTATCGATAATTATAGTCAGTCGAGCTTATAAGTAAAAACAAGGTGAATTATTTCGTTCCTTGACCGAATACGTTCCTCGAGTATCTCGTGGTCTAAACGGCTACAAACAGGTGGACGACAGAAACTAGAAATGAGATCAAGGTTACGTACTCGTATTGTTATTGCTCTTAGTGCTAATTATGATTGCTAATATCGGCTGCTTGCCGCGTCAGGTCAATGGAGTGCGCGGTATAGGTACATAAGGCGCTACCTGGCCCTAATGCGGACCACAATATTGCAGAATTAAACACGAGTACATTAACTGATTACCTGATATATGTCTGACCTCGCCAGTGTTATTAGGACCCTGCATTTAAAAAATGCGTGCGTTTGCTTAGTTACCTGAGTCCAATACTAGCTTGGAAGGGATAGTCAGTCGACCAAGGACGCTAAGCGAACGGACCTTATGGCACACGCGTGAACTTTGAAGTTGGATTAAAAAGACTGATTTCGGTGCATGCGGCCTTTTCGTATCGAATAAGCAAGTTCTTGCGTCTCAGTCGTGCAAACGTCGGCGGACCTGTGTGACTGTTCCAACGCATAACTACAGTTTTGTCTAAATGTCAATGTCAACTTATGTTAGTACAGGAAGAAATTTCTGAGCTTTTCTGTATGTCATCAGCTCGCTTTTTGCAGGCTCGGCCCTGTACTACACTGCATCCTGCCTTTTCTTGGGTTCCGTAGTCAACTAGGAACCTTTATAGTTTCGCCATGTCCGTCTGTCCGTCTGTCTGTCCGTCTGTCTATCCGAGGCTTTGCTCTGTGATTGTTAGTGCTAGAAATCTGGAATTTGGTGTGAATATATAAATAAATAAAACTGACAGACGTAAAATAAAATATAATAAGTCTACTACTACGTTTGTATGGAGAACCGAACTTACTGCGGACTCTTTTTAAGACTTTAACATAAAAACATTGTAAATTTCAGGAAGAACTGTGACATACATAATATTAATACTCGAAGAAAACATAAGCTGGCAGTGCCCACCACTCGGCTCCAAAAAAATAGACAATATTTCATGGGTAATGAAGTTTTGGTGAAGTTTTATGATAAGCTTCCAAGAAACCCATTACTTATTATTTTCTTATGACATTATTCTAGAAACTGTCTAGACGTCTATTTTTCATACATTTTAGTATTATTATTCTCCTTATTTATTCTTTTTCACATGTTAGGTTTTTTACAATAAATTTATCAACTGTAAAATATAAAAATATATATACAAAATATAAAAGCATTATAAAAAACCTAACCTAGAGTGCTGCCGGCAGCGAGGCGGGGCCTAAGCTACCGGTGGTTAGGGCGACAGAGAGAGGAACCTCCTGACTATCCGCGCCGTGTCCAAGAGTACCGCCTTCTGCATCTGACCCTTGACCCAGCCATCTAGCGAGAGTCTCTTAAGATGTTGGTCGAGACTCTTCGCAATTAGACCGTTCGCAGAGACGACTATCAGGACAATGATCGTCGAATCAACATCCCACATAGCGGTTACCTCGTGTGCCAGGTCTAGGTACTTACTAACCTTGTCCTTCTCGGCCTTCACGAGGTTCTCATCATGGGGGATGGTGATGTCGACGAGCACTGCCTGGCGCTTCAATCGATCTGTCAGCACGATATCAGGTTTGTTGGCTATAATACTCGTAGTCCTGTCCGTGATGACAGATCGATCCCAATAGAGCGTGGCACGACTATTTTCGAGAACTGGCGCAGGTGTGTACTTATAGTACGGCACTTCGAAGTCCACAAGACCGTACAGAAGAGCAAGCTGCTGGTGAATAATCTTGGCTACCAAGTTATGTCTGTGCAAGTACTCGCCGTTAGCAAGATGACCACAACCGGAAATGATATGCCTGAGCGACTCTCCGGGACGGCGGCATGCCCGACAAATGTTGACCGTACCGTCCTTCAGGATATGTTTCCGGTAGTTGTTCGTCATGATAACTTCGTCCGCAATTGCACAGACAAAACCTTCGGTTTCCGCAAAGAGACCCCCGAAACGTAACCAGTTCACCGACGCGAGCAGGTCTACGTCGGGCCCCGTAAGAGCCTTGTAGAACCGCCCATGTAGCTCCTTACTCTTCCATACCGCCCTGCGGTCCTCGGTGCTTAGTACTTTAAGTCTGCGCCAGTTCTCGTTTGCCATGGAGAGCGGGGTGAAAGATGCATCTACTGCCACTACGTCACAATGCATCCCACACTATTATTATTATTATTAATGTTTACAGTACATATGGTGCTATATTACGGTACGAGTGCGGTAATCAGCAGATTACGTGCATATGTCGAAACTTTAAAGAGCCATATGTACTGTAAAACGTTGTACGATACACGTGCAAACAGGTAATTCGCAACTCGTGTCGATTTAAAACACTCCCTTCGGTCGTGTTTTAATTTATCACCACTCGTTGCGAATTTCCTGTTATCTGCACTTGTATCGTAATATACTATTTGACGATCCTATTGTGAACTTTTACTACATAATCATTTCTTAATTTTGACATGTCTACAGAAATTAAATTGTATTTATTTTAAAGAATAATAATAGCATCAATAAATTGCTCTATATAATTAAATAATTAATATAATAACATTTTATAACTGACGATTCGAAAGTGCTTGTTGCTAGGCCTATTTGAATAAAGAATATTTTGACTTTTGACTTTTTTTTTTACACTTTCGTGGTTATAATCTAGGGGATGGTGCCGCTATTTGACTTTAAACGAAAACTATAGCGGACATGATCATTTAAGCCCTTTCCTTGTTATTGATTTTTTCTAAAGTAAGTTCAATGGGCAACTACGGAACCCTGCACTGAGCATGGCCCGACATGCTCTTGGCCGATTTTTTATTCTGTAGCATAGCTGCTGTAGCAATGTTTGCTTATTTGTGTGAAATTAAAACTGTGATTCGACTACTTGAAATTACTCTGCTAATTCGGAAAAGAGATCGAAAGGCCCTCTTTCTTCGTCTTTCTAGACAGAGAAATACCCAAGAATTCTGTGATGTTTATCTAAGAATTCTGTGTGTCTTTGACACACGGGGTCAGCTTTAGTAAGCTTGCGCTTACTGCCGCTGGCATCTACGTTGACCGCGGCGAGCATTCAATGTTACGTCAGTTGTGCTGGACAATAAAACGTGAAATAAAATCGTGAACTACATTTTTTGTGTTGATTTTGTGAGGGTTGATTATATGTACCTACTATACCAATCCCATTTACCACTCTGATTTTTTAGCTCAAATCAACGTGATGCCGCAATGGGAAACCTAATAATATTTTGCATTATATACTCGTATGGTCCCGGTCATGTATCGTCCCGTCAACATGCGCATGACCCACTTTAAGAAACTAGCTCCTTTATATTATAAGTGCTGTTCGATTTATGCACTGAACTAACAGTACTTTACTTCAATGAGCTTTACGTAAGTCTACCCGATTGGAGGACGGAAGCCTTCTTATGGTAATACTAATAACGATCAACTGATATTTTCCTCTCTATCAAATGTTACTTAATACCTACAGTTGATATGGCTTCTAATTCTCCACTATGCTACTGCAGTGTATATATACCCCTTATTCCTGTTTTTAACAATATACTCTAAAACGGGTACTTATACCGTTTTATGACATGGGCGTAGTATTAATTTACCTACGTTACATAGAAATTTCCACTTCACCCCCTTAAGGGAAGATTTCCGAGTGAGAGTCAGCAAACTATCTTATTGTCCTTCCCACAATAAGATATTACAACTATTTACTTGCCAAATTTCATTTAAATATTTTCAGTGGTGAAGTCTATCAATCAAGTTACTTTCGCATTTGTAAGATTTGTATGGATGTTCATGTGAATTTAGCTAATAAGTGTAAGTAGTGTCTATTTCCGATTTCCCAATAGGTTCCAGGACTTTGATCTTTTAACTCCAGCTTGACATATGTTGTAAATCCAAGCTAATAATAATACAATGACTATTAGAAAACATTAGTTTGCTCTCGTATGATTTATTTAAGTTGCGTGCATCTGTTGACTTTCACAGCGAATTCTTTCCCACTACTCTCTCTGCATTTGAGCGTTCACACTCAAACAATAGATTCCATCAACTAAATAATTTTATAAAATTTAAGTTTCAAGTATTTTTTATGCTCTTAAATAGTTACAGTACGGACTTACTTAATTTTATATTTGTCTAATGTTCATGACAGCCATCACCATCACATAATGCGTATAAATAGCCACTCAAAAATATACTCGTACTCTAAATAGCAAAATTTAATTTTTGTTGTTGCTGTTTAGAGCATACTGATACTCGAACTGATCCAGTAGTTTCGCAACCCAACTGGTTATCGATTAGCTTAACAGTAGGTGAGGTAGGCATGTGTGGTATTGCTTGTTATAGATAAGTTATTATATTACTGACCAACGTCAGTGGTAATAGGTTTTATCTCATGTCACATCTCGATCTAAAATAAGTATACGTCTCGAGAGTATGCGTCTAATTTTGAATGTGATTTCTAGTGTGCATATACTAATTAACGATGTGGAATAAGGCCAAGGGCCTAAGTTATGAAACTGTGCTGTATTTTCTTATGACAACCGACATGTCAGTCAAGATGAATATATGCATAACAAGGCTATACGTAAAAGTCAGTAAATTATATGACTATAACTTTGTTTTTACATAGGCATGTTCATAGTAATTGTTTAGTTTAGCACTTCTAAATCTACTTATTTACAAGCAAATTGATATAGACTATTGTACCTACCACATCAGCCCTAGGACGTCCACTGCTGGACATAGGCCTCCCCCAATTTCATGGGGGGTAAATGCCATAATCGCCACGCTTGGCATGCGGGTTGGCGATCGCAGTATCTCCACCGTACTCTAGGAATGCTGCTGCCCATTCCCCGGTGGTCTTGGTCGTAGTTTAAGGACATACCCGGGTCCGGGTCTATTGTACCTAAGACATACGTAAATGAGTAACAAGCTTGTATTGTACTTAGACTGAGCTGCAGCTAATGTGACTTTGACTCCAATTTACCTATTTAAGTATCATAAAAATGTTCAAAATGTTAAAATTGTACAAGTTTTCTTTCCTCGGTTAAATATGTACTTAAAAGAGACATATGGCACTCGATAAATTAAGTAGTGCCAACCGACCATTAGAATGACATAATTTGAAGTATACAAAAACAAAATGAATCAGTTAGCCAGCAAATATGTAATTAGGTCGCAGAAAGGACCGGACACAAAAGAGCTCTTCGTTGTGAACGATGACAGACAGGCGTGATAAAGCTCAAGGAGATTTAATTTCAAAACTAACGACCTTCAAACATCACATTATGTATCTAAACTTTTACAATTGACACATACAGCGAAGTATAAATAGCTAGTTGATAACAGATATAGTTCACTCACTTGCAAAAAAGACGTTAAATTTCTATTGGACAAATCGAAATACGTTAATGTGTATAACAGTTTGCAAAATAAGTTGTTATAATAAAGCGTAAAAACCTAAATAGCAATGCGTCAAAGTAACTTGGTACGACTTACTCCTACTGTAGCAGTCCACTCTATGAAGAGTATGAAGCCACGCGGCCCATGCGCTACAATTATGCTTATTAGAAAATTATTCGTCAGCGTAACCGACGATACCGTCACTTCTTCGTACGCCATGGCTACTTAAAACATTAAAAGAATTCGGTAGGTAAGTGTTGGGCGCTTCTTTATAGAATGTACAAAGTACATATTTGACTTATTCCATCTTTTTAGGGTTCTGTACCAAATTGGTAAAAAAGGAACCCTAATGGTGCCGCTTTGTCTGTTTGGCACAATAAGTACTAAATATCCCAAGAACTACTTATGCTATCGATCTGAAATTTGGAATAGTTATAAAGAAGGCTATCCCAGATGCATTGAACATGTTTTTAAATATATCATCGAAAATCACAAACTTTTCGCACTTGTAGCTTATATAACTATTGTTTTATATTTGTAAAAAATTACCAATATAAGAGGGGGGCAAAAGTTTAGTGACAATGTCAAGTGGGGTGCCATATGAAAGGGTTTGAAATGCACATTCTAAAACAGATTTTCTTTAATTTACGGTGCTTATATTTCGAGTTTTTAACTAAAATGTAGATAAAAAAAGCGTTCCGCCTCCTTTATCTCCGAAGTTTACCACCAAAAGTATATGCAATTACTACACAACGTTAATATAAATATAAATATTACAGGAAAGATATAATTATGCCACTATCCAGATTATACATTTTTCTATCATCAAAAAAAATTCTAATCTACGTTTGTATCTCCAATAGATTGCGTTGCACTCATGGAATTCCATTTCTCTTGAGTTTATGGAGTCGGGACGAGTACACAATCGTTGTACGGAACCGACGGTGCGTGAGTCAGACTCGCACTTGACCGGTTTTTTTACATATTTTTGGGCTTCCACATTCCACATGGCGATGCGGGAAATTCTTCTTTCCACTAATACAAATAAGCGCAGTAGGTAAGAGACTGGAGCTAGTGAGTAGCAACTTGATGGGTACCTTACCCCAGTATTTCTAAACTTTGAAGATTAAACGTAAAATGTCCGTACATTTTGCAAAGAGCACTCCCAAGCTGATCATAAGAGCGCATTGATATGATATGATAAAGTGAGGAATAGCGGCGACTTTTTGCTCTGACAATCATTCAGTCTCGAATAGTCACCCTTTCCTAGTACCTATTATTTTGATCCCATGAAACGTAACAAAGATTTGACTAGGATACGTAATCTGGTTTAGTAGGTCTGCGGAGTAGTAGTCGGTAGCGTAATATTTTTAGGGTTCCGTAGTCAACTAGGAACCCTTATAGTTTCGCCATGTCTGTCCGTCCGTCTGTCCGTCCGTCCGCGGATAATCTCAGTGACCGTTAGCACTAGAAAGCTGAAATTTGGTACTAATATGTATATCAATTACGCCGACAAAGTGGTAAAATAAAAAGTGGAAAAAAATATTTTATTAGGGTACCTCCCCTATACGTAAAGTGGGGAGTGATTTTTTTTTTTCATTTTAACCCTAACGTGTGATATATTGTTAGATAGGTATTTAAAAATAAATAGGGGTTTACTAAAATCATTTTTTGATAATGTTAATATTTTCGGAAATAATCGCTCCAGAAGTAAAAAAAAATGTGTCCCCCCCCCCCTCTGACTTTTGAACCATAAGTTTTAAAAATATGAAAAAAATCTCAAAAGTAGAACTTTATAAAAACTTTGTAAAAAAATTATTTTGAACTTGATAGGTTGAATAGTTTTTGAAAAAATTACAAAAATAATTTCTGAACTAAGTTTGTAATTTAACCGTATAAACAGGTGTTTATTGTACCTGTCATTTCTACAAAATCACAATGAAATGACGTGCTTTCAAAGGTTTTGTGCTTCTGTACTTAATATGTCAACTTAATGTGACGGACGGAAAACTACGGAACCCTACACTGAGCGTGGCCCGACACGCTCTTGGCCGGTTTTTATTTAAAGTTCGTAAATTAATTGATTTAACAGAAAAGTGTCTATAAACCTATAGACACCGCGATCGTGGACTGTAATATTAATATTAAACTTACATAAAGGAGCTATTAGATATGTACGACACATTGAACAAACTAAACTTAACTACTTATACTCGTACTATTGTTACAATGCCCAAAATGTTATCTGGGCGATACTTTGTATCTAAAGCCTTGATGTACCAACAGGCGACACGTTCGGCGACTCGACACGCGCGTTTTTATAGCCTCCTGGCAAAAAAAGTTGCTTTTTACAATCGCATCTTAGTTTTCAAAAATTACTTTCTTGTAGATATATGCATTCCCGCAGTCCTGAAATTCCGATGTTAATACATAGGTACCTAATAGGTAAATATTGCCAAATCATGCATCGACCTTCACTAGCTGTTCTCTAAGACCTACCATTGACCGGTTGGTGTAGGCAGTAATTGTTTATTACAGATAATTCTGTTATTACCATAGTTCCATTGTTTTTCGTTGATCGATTCAGATACAAGTACTACCGGCGTGCGGCCTTGGGACCGCGAGATAGATTTGATAACGACGATTGTTGAGTTCACGTTAACGTTAACGCCTACCTATTCTGCGGAAGGTTATTCTTCTGGTTTTCTGCTGAATTAAGTATAGTCGCAACAAGGACTATCTACAAAATTTGACTAAAGTGCATAATTCTGTTTCCGTTAGTGAATAACGAGACTATAGACAATGTGGCCATCCATACAGAGGCAGAAAAAAACGCAAACATTGCAACGGGTAGCACAGAGGTTTTAAGTTGGCACATTCTTAACGTGATAGCTGATAATGCATTTATCACGTTTCGAAAGGTTCACGGTTCTTATCACTCTTAATAAGATAGAAAAAACTGCATTGTAGGTACTTCCCGATATCATATCCCCGGAAACCATAATCAAGTTAGAATGAATCATAATGTGCTACAGTCCAGTCCAGTCCTCATAGTTTACTTTTTAAATATTATTATATCTACAACAACTGATGTGGCAATCAAGCTTACGGCCTGCTTGATGGCAAGCAGCCACGGTAGCATTTGGACGCTTGCGACTTCAAAAAGAATCGCAGTCGTGTGAGCGGCCATCGTTGTGTTGAGACATGATATGCTGGTTTCTCACAGTCCACACAGCGCATCTTCGGGAGCTGTGGCGACCTTATAATGGGTGTCCCAAAAAGGACGCAAGATTTCAATTTGCCTCTATTTTTGTATTTCCACCAGGAGCACAACGCCCCATACCTAGAGACCAAGTAGTGGTGTTATTATGGCTACGGTTCTGTAATATAAATCATTTCGTTAACTTATCAACAAGTAAATAAATAATTTTTAAGAAAAAAAAAACGACTTCAATGGGGGAGGCCGGTAAAAGATTATTATACTTAGATGGTGCACTCTTAGATAGATATACAATAAAATAAAAATGGCTATAATGTATGTTTATAATGGTAGAAGACTAAGTACCCTCAATTCCTCATGGAATCATGAAAAAACCTTGCTTGCTTGACAAACAAAACGAAGAGAACAAATCGCCAAACGTGAACTACGCGTCGTTGAAGAGTTCCGTTCTGATCATCATCAGCTGTTCCACTTCATCAAATGTCACTTTTATGAATGAAAATGCTTGATTAGTTCATGAAAATACTAAAATCACTATTTGTGTGCCTTTCACATTTGAGGAGTTTCCTCGATTCCTAATGGATCCCGTCATCAGAACTCGAGCATGACAAAAACCAATCGTGAAAATAGAACTTGCTTAACAAACACAGCTAGAAGGACAAATCGCCAAACGTGAACTTTTCGTCGTTGAAGAGTTCTGTTCTGATCATCATCAGCAGTTCCACTTCATCAAATGTCACATTTTTGTATGATAATGCTCGATTTGTTGATAAAAACACAAAAATCACTATATGTTTGCCTTTAAGATTTGAGGAGTTCCTTCAATTCCTCATGGATCCCATTATCAAAAATCGATCATGACGAAAATTAATCGTGAAAATAGAACTTGCTTAACAAACGCAGCTAGGAGGACAAATCGCCAAACGTGAACTTTTCGTCGTTGAAGAGTTCTGTTCTGATCATCATCAGCAGTTCCACTTCATCAAATGTCACATTTTTGTATGAAAATGCTCGATTTGTTGATAAAAACACGAAAATCACTATGTTTGCCTTTAAGATTTGAGGATTTCCCTCAATTCCTCATGGATCCCATCATCAGAAATCAAGCATGACAAAAATCAATCGTGAAAATAGAACTTGCTTAACAAACACAGCTAGGAGGACAAATCGCCAAACGTGAACTTTTTGTCGTTGAAGAGTTCTGTTCTGATCATCATGAGCAGTTCCACTTCATCCAATGTCACATTTTTGGATGAAAATGCTTGATTTGTTGATAAAAACACAAAAATTACTATATGTTTGCCTTGAAGATTTGAGGAGTTCCCTCAATTTATCATGGATCCCATCATCAGAACTGCGTTTTGACAAAAACGGGACCTACTTGGATATATATACTTACAATCAAAAAAAGAATTTTCCAAATCGGTTAAGAAATGACGGAGTTATGGACTAACAAACATTAAAAAAAAAAACATACAACCGAATTGATAACCTCCTCTTTTGAAATTTTGAAATCGGTTAAAAAAAAAATTATAGCTATTTTTTTTTCAAGATATTCACGAAAATGTGAAGAAAGCCCACCATCGACTGTATGACGTCACAAGGCTGAATTGGCTGAAATGAAGAGAACAGCAGGACACTTTATTTAGTACATCCGCCTTAGTAATAGTGCTTCTGTACGATTTTCTGCGCTGTGACGCCTTACTCTCTTTTAGAATAAGGAACTTTTGAAATTGACTTAATAAGAAATGGCGATTTTTTCGAGATATTAAAAATATGGCTATGTTTAGTTTTGTATCCTCTATTTGATTTAATCGGTAAAAAGCTCCCTTACCTCTATATAATGAAATGTTGTCAATTCCATGGCTTTACATACAAGCCGGCCCAGCGCAATACCCTTAAACTAACGTGTCGAATGTTGGTAAAATGATTGTTTTTGCGCCGAGTTATAAATTCCGAGAGTTGGTGAAGTATGATCTAATCGCGGAGCTGATTACAGGCTGGTCCCGGTTATCACGTTTACGTTACAATTGACGATTGGGTAAACTGCTCCCTCGCCGTTCACTGACGGCTAATGGCCGGCAATGGTTTTTATTGTTACCGTTGTAATTCTGCCTTTAGTTTGTCTTTTTATTGTTGAAATATTTCTGAACGCCTACGTCTACTTGACTAGTTGTACGCGATACGTATAGGTACGTAGGTATCGTGTAACAGCGTGTAACTCGCAAACATATTTATTGCTTTGAATATATACTTAGTACCTAATATAAATGAATTTAACAAGCGACAACTTGTTTTGTTACTCAATTAAAAAAAAGTCATTAGAAATTATTTTCATTCCTCAAGCTCTAAAACTAGGTCATACTTGACCTAAGAAGCGGGTTGATATGAGGCAAGTCGACACATGGGTTGAAAAGTAATAAAAAAATCTGCCAAGAGCATCTATATGACCCGATGGTCATGCTCAGTGTAGTTCCGAAGTTGGCCAATTAACTTACTTTAAAAAAAAACAATAACAAGCAAAAGGGAATACTTCCGCAGCGTTCCATAAGTCTTTTACTAAGAAGGGAAGACTTTTTACGATAACTCAAAAACGGCTTAACTGATCATATCAGCTATAGTTTTCGTTGAAAGTCTTTATTACTTTCATGATTTTTTTCATATTTTGGACCCCTAGTTCAAAAGTTAGAGGGGGGGGGGGGCAATTTTTTTTTGGCGTTAATATTACCAAAAATTTTTTGATGAAGACGTCTATTCATTCATTTCGAAAGGCCTATCCAACAACACCCCACACTATAGGTTTAAAATGAAAAAAAAAAACATCACCACTTTACGTATATTTCTCAAACCCATAAAAAATATTTTGACGTTTTATTTCACGACTTTCTAAGTTTTATTGATTTATACATAAATCCATACTAAATCCCAGCTTTCTAGCACTAACAATCACGGAGAAAAGCCTTGGACAGACAGACAGACTGACCGACATGGCGAAACTATAAGGGTTCCTAGTTGACTACGGAACCCTAAAAATTCAGTAACGTCAAAACCCCTGTAAATTTATATTTAATTTAAATTTTGTTTATAATCGTTATAAGTTATTTTTTTTATTATAGTAATAAAATAAAAAATTGATGAACCGTGTAAATATTGTTATTGGAATACGTTTTAACCAATTTATTTTAAATATAAGTGCGCCCTAGACTCATTAATAACGACTATTAAATTGTAGATTACGTATATAATGGAATTAAATTATAATTCTACAAATTTATCAAAAATGGGTAGATGTTTTTCAATGTTTTCAATAAATTGTAAGCATTCTTCCGTTTAATATAATTTATGTAAACCTTTCACATCTGTTTCCAGGATGGCCTTGGTGCCCATTATCGTTCACTTTCTGTCTTCTTTATAATACTACTACTCGTAGTATATAGGTAGTCACTCAGTATTTAATTTAATGCAAAATAAAAGCAATTATTTTAATGTAATGTTGAATAATGAAACGAATTAGGGCGTGCTTGCGTTAATATAACTTTTTAGGGTGAACAAGGAATATTATACTTATGTATACTTAGTTTCGTCATGTCGGTCCATTCGCCAACCTGCCCGCGGCTTTGCTCAGTAACCGTTACTATTATTTAGAAAGCTGTAATCTGGCATACTATACATACATATCTATCACGCCGACAAAATGGTACAATAAAATCTGAAAAAAGGTACTACCTCCCCCCTACACATAAAGTGGTGATGCATTTTTTTTTATGCATGACTCATGGTGTGTGTTATCTTTAGATTGTTAGCTCATTTAAAAGTAACATGGGTAATTCTTGTTGGAGTGTTCTTCCCCTTTGGCAGCTAAACGGTTGCTACTAGGTTTGTGAAAAAAATATGGTGATAGTATTAACGAGACATTAATAATAATAATAATCGTATGGCATTTATTTTCGAACCGTGAGGTCTTCGAGAAGACAAGTACGGTTGCCAGTTTTTGCACTGAGACATTAAGTACTAGTTACAAATAATATCCTAACTTAAGAAATGTAAGAAACGCAAGTGTTCATTAGTTGTGTCTTTTTCTTGTATTTGTTGTGTTCTTGTATTCTGTGTTATTGTCTAAGTTCTTTTTGTCTAATCATGTGGCCTGTCTGGCACTAAGTACTTTTTTGTTTTAGCATTTTACCAACTCTTAAGCTTTATGATTTCGATGTAATTATGGACAACTCGACTCTATCTTTACGTTTTATGATTAGCACTAGGGACGTCCATAATTTTGAAAAATACCAAGTTTCTGGTAGTGCTTTTTTCTAAGTGCCCAATTTTGGCACCCGTAAGTTATTATTATTACTGGTATTACGCACGTGTCAAAAACCTTAAATTTTTGGCTTGTTGGTATTTCTTTAGCTTTCATGACCTCTTTCAACGACCATAACTTCCTCCATGCGTTTGAGATTATTTTTTTCTATTTCCTTATTAGTTTGATCTAAGGGTGATATTATCTGCCCAAGATATACTTACTACTTCAAACTCAATAATATTTCCGTTTATCATAAATATAATCTGTTCTTCATTTATTTGTCATTTATTATATTTCAATTATTTGTCATTTCATTAGTTTCGTTTTACCATATCAATGTATAGATAGACCAACCAGTTTACTTTGCATCTCAGATTCTTCTAACGTATGACGCAGTTCAGTTGGATTAGTTGTTATCAGTTTGACATTATTTTCAAACTTTACTGGATTGTTGCGTTTTCTTCCATTAATATTTAGCCCATAGGTATCCTAGTTCATACGTCTAATAAAATAACACTTCAGGACAGCAATGAATATTTTGGGTGATAGAGGATCGCCCTGCCGGACTCCTTTCTTTATTGAGAATTCTTATCGTATTTTATCTAATTTAATCTTTGCTGTACTTTTTTTATTAGTTTATTGTTCGAATGTATTTTGTTGATATGGAAGTCACAGTTTAAGTGACTTAAGAGTCCCCAGTACACTCGGCTTAACTCGATTCTCCATACAAACGTAGTTACGCTCTCATTTTAAAACGCCATGCTAAAATAACATGAAACTTTGTATACACAATGGGAGCCGCCATATCTAGGTTGGAAACTAGTTTCTGTTGCTAGAAATTGTAATAAAAAAAATACAGCGAGTTTTTGCGTTTTTTACGTCTTATACATTAAAAACCTTAATAATCGCTGTATTTTTTTCTCCATTATAATTTCAAGCAACAGAAACTAATTTCCGACATAGATATACCGGATCCCATTGTGTATACAAAGTTTCATGTTATTCTATCATGGCGTTTTAAAATGAGAGCGTAACTACGTTTGTATAGAGAACCGAGCTTATACTGCGGACTCTTATAGGTAGTTGTTGCTTTGTGTGATAGCATATACCAGCTAAACGGTTGCTATACTTGGAAAAAGCAAACCTACGTACAATTTTCATCGATTACTTATCTATAGAAAGTTTGCTGGTTATGTTAAATTGTTAAATACAGCGTAAATATAAGGTATCGATGTGTTAGATCCGCATAATATTAACGGGTGGACAGCAACGGAAGCCTACATTGCGGGTGGCTCGACACGCACTTGGCCGCCTTTTGTTTTTGTCTTTGATGGGATCCATGTTTTTCCTCTCTAAGTTGTCAAATAACTAACTAATAACTAAGGCACCTTTTACCTTACATTGTGCGTGGCCCGACACGCACTTGGCTGTTTTTTAAGAGAACCGTTGAAGACTTGCTACAGTAAAGAGTGTATTATTGGCTGCTGACGGAACGTTAATGTAATACAATTTCAGGTCATTTCCTAACACATCTAGACATTTAAATATCATACTTTACCTGGCTCTAAATAGCACCTTATTACGTAACTTATGAGAATTGGTTGTTTACATACCTAACGCTTTTCTGTGCTTTGGACTTTAGTTGCTTAAGACGTTAATGCTCGTAGTTCACACGCGGCAGCAATAGTTACGTAGAGTTACAGGCTACGTACAGGCTTTGGGGTTGGCGGCGTGACAACTTCTATCAGTCAAGTTTCCCCATTGATATAATGCCTATTGCTATTACTAATAAATAATGTCTAGAACTCTTTAGGTGGCGGATGGTTCTGCAAAATAATTGTGACTATTCCAATATATTTGGGACTGGGTAGGTAACTAGCGGGTTCAAATACTACAATGTTAATGTACTATGTACCCGAGTTCTCCTGCTGCGACCGATATAATGCTAAGATGAAGAGAGTTGGGAGGTCAGCCTGACTGTGATATCGCATACCAATGTGATATCGACGTGTTCGGTGCAGGTTTTTTGATGATATAAAAAATCAATAGGTTTATATAACATCCAAGACCCAAGAACAAATATCCATACTAATTGCACAAATAAAACCCTGGCCTGGCCAGGATTCAGCAGTGTCACTACCAACTAGGCGAAACGAAAGATGCCGAGCAAAGCTCGGTCGCCCAGGTAATGATGCTATTTTTATATATAATATGGTTCAACGAGCAATTATTGTGTATTTATTTATTTAAATCGGGGATCTAGGAAATTGCTGTTACGATTATGATGAAATTTACATTTCAGTAGTTACGGCGGGGGCGAAAAAACGATCTAGCTAGGTCTCATCTCCGGTCAAACTGATATTCTCCGAGAAATCAGGAAAGATTCCGAGCAAACCTCGGTTCCCCAGGAACTTATGCTATATTGTAGTATATAATATGTCATTTCACACTATCAAAATTTGGATACGGTTTTTTTAGGAAGGAAAAAACGGACGTATTTTGGATCTCACTCATTACTGTTGAACGTTCATTATTTTATATTAATACGATAACCTTGCACGTTGCCACACCGCATTCTAAATAAAATATTTCATTGTTAGGTTTTACATGAATTTTCTTGTCAATTAATTGTTTCCTATTCACATTTAAGTCGTAATGCGTTAATAATAGGTATATTTTTCGTTCCATTTCGTTAAACAATGACAGTTTCTTTACTCTCTCTGTTTATGCTAATTTTTACAAGCTTTAGGTGTAAATGTACACGCCATTTTCAATCACTTACTGATATTTTTGATAATATTTTGCTTATTGGTGTATGTAAGTTCTTCGAAAATGCTAAATTATTGTACGCCCTATATCTATAGGCCGTTAGATGATGGAGCCGGAACTGGGTATTGGCTATCCATAAACATATCGCTAAAGAAGTGATTTTCCTACTCAAGTACTAATTTATTTTTGGGACGTATGTGCGTCTCGTTTTGTACGTACCTACTTTGTGCCGTCACAATATTTGTACGTCGCATAAGGCGGTCTAGACTAGCAGGCAGCGGAGCGGGCACAATGTATGGGCGTCCGCTTTTCCGGCCCGTTGCCGTTATGGCGTCCAGCTCGCGGCCTTACGGGGAGGTGCACGGATATTGTGACTAGGTAGAAGTAAGTTGTTATTCTTAATGCTGCGTTGAGTTTCATGGTTGCTAAACAATTATTTTATTACTTTGCTGTATAAAAAAGAAATGGGTTTCATTACCTGGAGAATATATTCAAAAAGTCATTCTTATTTGTCATATTTTTTTCTAAAAATAGTCATCACCTACTACCAAGATATATAGTCAAGGCAGCAATGCCGTTAATGATTAGAGGCGCTGATGCCACAGCGCAGCGAATGCGGCTCGTTACAAGACTTACGAGTTCGGAGTTTTTGTGCGTACGCGCTTGCGCGCACTGCGCAATCTGCTCGCGGCGCCTACGCCGGCTCAATGACAACTATTTATTTTACAGTTCAGATATTGACTTTTATCGAGCAGCGGCGACTGGAGCCCAGGCATCGCCGTACCACTGTGACTGAATTCCACACGTTCCTCTCTCACGACCGTGCACTAAAGTATTTAAGTACCAAATAATTCGCCACTAGCTGTGTAACATTTTAGCGTGCTAATTTCAAATACAAGAGCATATGTAATAAACTTTTATGCTGTATTTATTTCATTCCAGTTGCAGGTAATAACTATTAGTTGAATAAAAAGCAGCAAGCAAGACTAAATATCTAATTGTGCAACTATGCGATTAGCTAATTATGACAGTGTTACCAAGATGGTTTAACTCTAAGGATACCGGTTTGTACCGCGTGTACTGATATGGATTTTATGATACAATCGTTGGGGTGACGTAAAGTAACGCTTTATTTTTATAAGAGCCGTAACTGTGACGTGAGCGTGCATGTCACAGGGCTTATGAATCAGGAAGAAGTATAGCAGCTACACGCACGAAGAGACTCAGGAACTAGCTAGATACTACACAAGCAGTCCTTGCAGTCCATCACAGACGCTGGCAGCAGCCGGGCTGCGTCGTCGCCGTGCTTTTGCATACATAAAGTAGTAGTAGTGCTATTCAACAGCGGGGCGTAATCTCCAGGGCGCCTCGATTCCGATTCCGATTGCAAAATACCATTTAAAAATAGAAATAGAATAGAAATAGAAATTATTTATTTGCATCAGGCACACAATACAAGAATAATAAATGAAGAAACAAAAAAGTTATGTGCCAGCAAAGAGGATCAGGCTCATCAGCATGATGCTACAGCCTGGCGGCTGCAGCGCTGATTTTCAGCCTGATCCCTGTGGGTGACATCCAGTTCTTCATCTCTGTATAGGTAAAGCGAGTATATATAATAGACAAACTAACTCTCATGATATGACGAGGGGTCTGATATGCAGATACGAGTATATAAGGTACTCGTATGTAGGTACATACAATGCATATGACATGAATCAGGGAAGGGAGGAGGTAGTGAGGTGATTTTAGCGAATTTAGTCACAGTAGAGTCACAATAAGAAACTCGATTAATAAAATACTAAACTTGGAACCACTTAGGTCCAGCCACACCGCTGCTTAAAACGCACTGATGATGACGCACCGACAAACGCACGAACGTGCCTCATGCGTGACATTTTTAACTCGTAAGTTTTTCCGTGCCTTTACCGTATTTTGAGCACCGTTGTGGCCAGTTTACTTTTGTTAAAGAATGTACTTACCTAACGCAGTTGTTTTTCAATTTCACAAAGTAATGCGGGAGAAAAATATACATAATACGTACTTACTATTTGTCGAGACAGCCCAAGTATTTTTTGCAAGTTTTTTTGCAAATCGTTTTTGCACATCATGACATCAGGCCTATAATTTTCCGCAAAAGTAAACGACCCAAAGGGGTGTCACACTGAGATTTTCTCGTCAATGTACGTTCCAACTTTAATTAACTTTTTTCCCCGAAGATGACACTTAGCTTAATTAGCTGTCAAAGTCGTAAACAGTGTGTCTGAAAAAAACAATAGCTGGTGTACATATATAAATAAATACTTTCAACGAATTTTATACCGGGTGTGGCCTGTAATAAGAGCAATAAATTTAAAGGACGCTTCCTTAGAGCATCTGCAGTAACCTCTTGTGTCCAAAAAATAAATATATTTTTTCAATTGGGAGAAATTTTGATCTAAAGTTATAACCTCCAAGTAATGGCTCTTGGCACCCAGAAATTATAGCGCGGCAGTCAATGCTGATTTTGAGGTTGCTTCAAGTTATGACACATTATCGTTGCCGCATTTTTGGTTTAAAAGGACATTTTTGGGATTTTTTAATTTTTTTTAATAAATTTTTAATGTTTTTTGAGTTAATAGTTATTAATATTATTCCAGTAGAGTAAAAAAGTAAATATAAGCTGCATTTGCGGAAAAAAAATTCCAAAAAAAACTTTTTTTTTCAATTAAAACCATTTGGAAATAATTGCTGGAGAGCTCAATAGTGTACAGTTTAATTTTTTGCTCCTATTACAGGCCACACCCTGTATATTAATTAATAGATAATTCTAAGGGTTTTTGAGTTATCGCTGAAAAACTGTCTAGCCCGAACAAAAAGCTGTAAGTGACGTGAGTTGTCTATGAAGATACTACCTTTTTTAGGGTTCCGTAGCCAAAATGGCTAAAACGGAACCCTTATAAATTCGTCGTGTCTGTCCGTCCGTCCATCCGTATTTCACAGCCGATTTACTCGGAGACTATGAGCACTAAAATTGTGAAATTTGGTAGAAAGGTGTATGCTATGAACTGCTATAGAAATATGATGTGAAATTACGAAAAAATTATTAAACTGGGGGGCACCCCATACATGTATGACAAAGGAACCACATTATTTTTTGCATGCGCATCGGCGTGTGGTATGTCTATGAATAAGCCTTCAAAAATGACATAGAGGTTTCTAAAAAACTTTTCCATTTAAGTCAACCGTTGGTGAGATATTAGCTGTCAAAGTCGTAATAAGTGTGTGTGTGTGTGTGTGTGTGTGTGTGTGTGTGTGTCCTCTAATCTCCAAACTATGAAGTTTAAAAATCTGAAAAAAAACAAGATTATAAATACTTTCTACGATTTTTGGTTTGAAGAAGATAGGTTTAACGGTTTTTGAGTTATTGCTGAAAAACTGTTTTACCAAACAAAAGGGCGTAAGTGCCTTGACTTCCCTATGAAGATACGACCTTTTTTTATTTACTGTATTGTATAGTGGTTTAAAATGTAGATTAGGAGGTGTCGATACGGAACCCTTCTCTGTGCGTGACCCGACACGCACTTGGCCGGTTATTTAAATGTAATGTACCTATAGTGGTTTGAAAAGTGGTCTCGGTACGGAACCCATCTTTGTTCTGTACTGGGATAACGCTGGGATGATGTATTGGTAAGTCTTTAGCCATAGTTCTTAATTTAGGTGCGTAGAAACTCTTCCGTCCCTTTTGTGCGCGTATATGTCGTGTACGCGCATATGTCGAGCCTGGTTAATCTGGTCTGGGTATTGTTTTAATCCATGGATGTCGACATCAACCCATTGGTAAGGCGGTGACACCCCACCGTGGTATGAGTAGTCCGTGTTAAGTGGCACCCGGCCGTGGCCCGTGGTCAGGTACAAACGCGAACCACGCCGGATCATAAAGTTAGATAACCACCATTTGTTTTGACGAACCGCCGACCCGTGAAGGTAACGGTCAACTTTGACCTTTCAAAATCTTACGGTCGACCTGTGAATTAAATGTTTCTTGGAGACGAATTTAATTAGTCAGTTCTTTTTTAAATGTCAAATTGCATTTTATCATATACAGCGTGAATAAAGAAATTTTGAATTCAGTACATATATGTATATGATACTCATTTAACTTAAAAGTTACGTGTAAAAATTAAAATAAGTCTATCCGCAGCACTACGTGCACTGCAAAGCAAAGAGCTCGAAACGTCGGAATGTTTTTATTACAACTAGCTTTTGCCCGTGACTTCGTCCATGAGCACTTCCACTTCCTATTTCATCCCTTTGGGAGATGAAGTGTGGAAGAACATGTTTTAATGCAGTTTATGAAAAAACAAACTTTAGTAATTGTATTATTTATTTTATTAGTATCATGTGAAATGGACCATTATCATTAATGCGACAGGTCTAAAAAGGACTTATAATCCCTAATTGAGGCCTTAAAAAAAGGAAAGACGCCAACCTTAATCTGCGTATGACCCACCTATTATTAGCAAATGGAGCCCTTGAATATCTTAAAATGGTATAAAAAACGCATCACCAACGCGAATTTACGACACTCATTAAAACTAACATTGATTCAATATATCGTGTCTCATCAGTGGCTATTCAGGGCCAACTACATTACGCCAATATTTCCACCTAAACCAGGCTGGAAACGGTGGACAGGATTCTTGACTAAGATTTTATATATTTACAATGAATTTCCATAACGTGATTTATTGACTAAGGTATATGTTTATTGTCAACGAATATCCGTATTGATGTATTACTTTGATTCGGATGAATCAAACCGGCCAAGTGCGACTCAGACGAACGGTTCCGACACACCCTTATATTTATTGAAGCCAAGCCGGGAAAGCGGTAGCAGGATCTCGTACTTGTAATTTATGTGTAGGTACTTAGTTAAAAAAAACGGATCGGGTATTGGCATCAAAAAATGACCTCCACCATCTGAACATATCGAAATATTGTTGACAAAATATCATGAAAAATCTTAGGTTTTCGGATTTATTTTCCTAAAACGGCATCCTGTTACCGTGTTAGGTATTTATACTCCCCGCATCAAAAACACAATTTATATGGAGATCTAATACTTACGTAAGTTAACATAACTTACCTACCAAGATATGCGCTCCCAAATTCAAGCTCTAAATTACGTTTAAAAATGAATAATAATTTGACATAGTTTTGCGTGGTATGAATAGTTGATAATATACCTTTAACATATAAGAATATATCTATACTAATATTATAAAGCTAAAGAGTTTGTTTGTTTGTTTGTTTGAACGCGCTAATCTCAGGAACGACTGGTTCGAATTGCAAAATATTTTTGTGTTGGATAGTCTATTTATCGAGGAAGGCTTTTGGCTATATAACATCACGCTGCGACCAATAGGAGCGAAGATGCGGACGAAGTCGCGGGCAGCAGCTAGTAAAATATATACATTGCAAGACAAACGGCCGAGAAAAACAACACTGCGTTTGGACAAGGCACTACTGCTCATTCCACAGTGAGTTATTGGTTTAAGTCTGGGGGATACGAGTTGTGAAGACAAACCTCGCTCCGGTCGGCCAGTTGTCTTCGACGAAGACCTTCTATGCTCACATTTGGAAAGACATCCGGATGCGACTACCAGGGACTTGGAGAAAGAACTTGGATACGACCATTCCACTATAATTCGGCACCTGCATGCAATGGACTACCACAGAATAATGAGTCGGTGGACACCCCACGCTCTAACAGACAGCGAGCGTGCAGCACGTGTGACCATATGCGAAAGTCTCCTCCTGCAACCACACAGACAAGACTTTCTCAGGTCCATTGTCACTGTCGACGAATCCTGGGTTCACTATAACAACAAAACGCGGCAGGCTTATTGGGTCCCACGCGGAGAAAAGGCGCCAACAGAACCAAAACCAGATCGTCACGGACGAAATATAATGCTATCAGTTTTCTGGGATTGGCAGGGCATTCTCTATTGGGAACTGTTGGACGAGAAGCAGACTATTAACGCTACTATTTATAGAGAGCAACTGCAGAAGTTAGCCTCAGAAATAGCGACAAAGCGTCCAAAAAGGCTGTCTGTATCACTTCTTCAGGACAACGCTCGACCACATATTGCGAAGTCTGTCCGCCACATTTTTGAAAAGCTGAACTGGACAGTGGTACCTCACTCGCCATGCAGCCCTGATATTGCGCCGTCGGACTATTGTCTGTTTCGCGGGCTCTAAAGTTACATCTAAGAAAGAAGAAGTTTGAATATTATGAACAAATCCGAGACGACATCGCCGAGTTTTTTGACCACCAGCCTACTGCTTTTTGGGAACACGGTATAATGTCTTTGCCAGAGAGATAGTTACATGTCGTGGAATATGACGGTCATTATATTGTGGATTAATATTTCTTGAGTAATAAATAAAATTATTTTTAATAAATATATTTGAGTGTCCAAGAACTTATGCACCAACTAATATGTACTATGAAAAAGCTCCTTTAAAAACAACCTGTGCCCAGAACATGATGTAAAATGAACTAGTTCAACTTCATCTTTTGGCTTATATTCCAAGGAGTGAACATTTTGTTAAAAAAAAATTGCGCCAGTGGCAGCGACTGACAAGCGAATCTTTTCACACTCATAATTATTCATATCAACGCAGTAGGTATGTACGTGTGTTGCATCAAACCGCTCGTGAGGTTATGCTTTACGAGTTACGAGCGTTACAGTTTGGATTTTTCAGTTAGTACTTAAGCGTTCTTATCTTTTTTCTGTCGAAACCTAAACCCGTCTTTGCCTATCTATTAAGAAGGCTAATAAGGCAAATATTTCAGGGGCGGGGCGATAAGGTGCTTCCCCTAAGCATGATTCGGTTTAAAGAAATTTTATTGTCTTAAGAAATTACAGAAAATCTCACTTATAAGACAACTTATAAATAGTTAATTTATCTAAAACTATCTTACAGTGTACGGCAATAAGCAAGCATTTGTGACAAAAAAAAATCCGATAATAACTGGGGTGAACCATTCAAATACCTATCATACATTAGTTAAAACTCCTTCTTTCAGTTGCCTACATGTTCTGTATTTCAATAATTATCTCTTATTCACAAACCGACTCGTCCCCATCTGTCACCTCATACCTCAGCCGTTTTAATATGGAAACTGTCAAATAACATTTGTCAAATTTTGAGAGTTTCCATATAAAACGCGCAAGGTGTGAGGTGAGGAAGAGCCGGTTTGTGAATAACAGCTCCGGATTTTTTAAAAATATTTTTATTCTTACGTGATTTCCCCTTTTTTACAAATAAATAATTTTTAGAGGATATTTTTTTACACAAATGTAAGTAAGTTCCCATAGTAAGCTCAATAATGCTTGTGTTATGGGCACTAGACGACGATATATATATATTGATATAGGGTGATTTTGGGGTCGTGATCCGAAATAATTGTACATGGTCTAAAATTCAAAGATTATATATAAATTTGAGTTATAAGCCTTCATACCGACTGTGATGTTGTCTCACAGTCGGTATGAAGGCTTATAACTCAAATAGTTTTCTTTTTTTTACAAATTTTAATGGGAAATAATACTTTTTCATACAACTTGGTCACCCTACCGCACTGTCAACTCTCCATACCATCCGTCAAAGAGAGTAGGGTAACCATGTTTTTTTGTGAGTTTGTATTTTTTCATGAAAATAAATTAAAAATGAAATTTATTTGTTTCGTGTAACTACAATTTTTATTAAAATGGCTAACAGATACCAAGTCTAAAAACTGGTTCTTGATCCACGACCCCGAAATCACCCTGTATATATGTACTTAAATACATAGAAAACATCCCGAACATGTCTCTGCTCACCACAGAATCAAATGCCCATACCGGGAAATCTAGCTTCGGAGGCACTGACACTACCAACTAAGCTAAACAGGCCGACAAGTTTATTTCACATCACAGGACAACTTTATTTCTGTGTTCAATAGACAATGTAGAATTCGACTAGAATCCATCCCTATAATTATAGTATGTATTTAATATGAAGTAGTATATCTATTCTTGTATTTATGTAACTTATATAAATATCTTGTATTTATGTATTGTATTTACAGTGTTTATATTGATTTTGTCTTTGCATTTTCTTAGTAGATATTTTCAAACTTTTTTCTTTGCACCTTTCATAAATCTCTGTTTAGCCCAATGGTTGGCTGGTAGAGAATGCCATTTGGCATTAAGCCCGCCATTTGTACAATTGAATTTTGTGCAATAAAGTTTAAATAAATAAATAAATAAATAAATAGTAAATATGTAAACAGTATGAAAACCAAACTTTAGAGTAAGTAGAATCTGTTGACTGACACTTTAGCATCATCATCATCATCATCAACTGAAGCGGTGAAAAGGGGGTAAAAAGTTTGTTCAGGGAACAAATATTTTTAAACCTGAAACTTGTAACTTCATATATCATCATCCTCCTAGCGTTATTCCCAGTACAGTAGCATCCTGAAGGATGCCTGGGGTCCGCTACCTAATCCCAAGAGTTGATGTAGGCACTAATTTTTACGGAAGCGACTGCCATCTTGTAACTTCATATATATGGACCTAGCATTAAACTATAAGAAATTTTAATTAAGCGATTATGAAATATTGCCCTTTGAAGGGGTGAAAAGGGTGTTAAATAATTATTTGGCGCTCAAGTTTAAAAAAAAATAGAAACTTGAAAATTAGTTTATAAACATTTAGAAAACTAAACATTAAAATACAAACGTACTCTGCAGCTGACTGTACTTATGTTCCAGTCTTATAAAATACCTACTTTGCTACGAGAATTACTCCTGAACTGCAAGATATACATGATTTTTGATGCACGTGCACTCGTGCAGGGGGGGGGGTTAAATTGTATGGGATAAAAATAATTAAGCCGGCGCCTCAAACAATGTATTGCAATTATTTCTCTAAGGCGATAACGAGTTCTACACGGTCGAAGCCGCGGGCAAAAGTTAGTACTACTAACATACTCAAACGCACAGTTCAAACGAGTATTTATTGAATTGTATCTCGCCACTCGCCGGCTCGAGATGATCCGACCCGACAACGTTTACGATTAACATAAACAATTTATTAACGAAATCCTTTTGATTTTATAAACTTTATAACCCATTTTATTGTCGATTGGTATTTAAATATGTAGATAATTAGATATCTAATATAATTTATCTGCATTTAATAGCTAATCCTATTTATAAGAGTACAGTACCGGCCAATAATATATCACCTTGAGGTATTTAGGGCGAAACTTTTTTTAATATATTCCTTAATGTTTTTACCTTACCTCATCATGCATGCAATAGGTAGTATTTAGACTCTTTGGACGAGCGATAAGAAAACCTGGCCACATATAAAGGTTTTTATTTAGTTTCTTTTTCCGCAAAAATACTACAGGGCTGTTTTCCTACAGTTGTATGTAAATGTGAAATTATGACCTAAAATAGCTTAAAAACGATAGGAGGTTAACAAGGTGAAAATGACGAAGACTCGTGGGGCGAAAAATTTGAATCCCTGTCAACAACAAGCTATCTTTGCCGGCTACAAGCAAGGGCGTACCCACAAATAGCTTTCGCAGCAATTTAGTGTATCAAGAACCACGATTACTAAGTTGCTGAAGCGATTAAAGTCACCAAGAAGTTCCATTGGCAATAAAACACGTGGCAGGCCACGTTGTACTACACATGTGACCCACTGTAACATTTTGCGAGTCTCACGTGAGAACGGCGACGGATATAGTCAAAGAAATATTAACCCCAGGACAGCGTACTCCATCTTTACGGACTGTCCGACGTCGTTTGCAGAACGCTGGATTAAACGGAAGATGCCCTGTAAAGAAACCGCTTATATCTGAGAAGAACCGAAAAATAAGAGTAGCTAGGTGTAAAGCACGCGAACACTGGACACCGCGACAATGGTCTGATATACTCTGGAGCGATGAGAGCAAGTTTCTTTTATTTGGAAGCGATGGTATAAAGTGGGTACGTCGCCCTACTGATACCTGATATAAGCCCGAGTACCAACTTCCCACGGTAAAACACGGAGGAGACTCTGTAATGGTGTGGGGTGCCTTTACCGCTAAAGGCATGGGCCCCCTTCATAAAATTGAAGGCACTATGGCATGGTGTACCTAGATATTTTGGACAATTTGATGTTACCGTATGCACGACGATTTCTAGGCCGCGGGTTTGTGTTTCAGCTGGACAACGATCCAAAGCATCGTGCAAAACGTGTCACAGAATTGTTCAAGCGGCAACGCGTTACTCTAATGGACTGGCCAAGTGAATCCCCTGACTTAAATATAATAGAGCCGCTATGGGATGAACTAGAAAGACGTTTGAAAGGTAAAAGAGCCACTAATGCGAGCCAAAAGTTCTCTCAGCTACAGGAGGAATGGCATAAAATCCCTCAATATACGACGCTTCGCTATTGACGCTCTTGTGGACTCTATGCCTACACGCTGTAAAGCAGTTATTGAATCAAAAGGCTTTGCTACAAAGTATTAATGTTGTTACACTTTAATAAATATATAAAATGTTAATCTATCACTTCTTTTGATTTATAATAGGTTCATAAAGACCGACTGCACTTTGTTATGTTGTGCAGGTTTTAAGTATATAATGAGTATAACTGCTTTCACATTATTTTATTGAAATATGCATTCTATTTTTTGGTAAAGCTCTGGGTAATATTTACACTTTATAATCTAAACAATATATATTACTATATACATGTTTACTTAAAAAACACAAAGGTGATATATTATTGGCCGGTACTGTAGGTGTGCTCCATATTACTCATGGAAAATATGCTTGATTATTGTTATTGGTTGATTTACAGTCGTTATTGTTTTTTGCATACGAATGAATGATATTGACATTTAGAGGACTTGCCTACCTTAACATTCGGTTGAGAATATCAAAGCGCTCAAACATGTCAAAAGCGTGCGCAAACCAGTATGCTGAATACTTTACTAGGTATAAATTAATATCAGTACAGCATGTTTTGTGCAGTGAATACTTCGAAGCTGTTAATCTATTAGGTACTGTTATAAGGTACCTATGTGATAGAAAAGGTAGTTATGTCAGCCTCGAAGGCCAGATATGAACATCTGTGAAATACAAAAGTTTGATAAAATCTAGTAAACGATAAACTTAATTAACGGCAATATTCGTTTTACTCGTAAATGCCAAAGATGTTCCAACAACATATTGGCATTTAAAATAACTGAATATTAACAAATAATAACATAACAACCTATAACCTTCGTTATTTTCTAGTCCGCTGGCCAATAAAATATTAATTTGGTCTATTGCGCACTCTCGTACTCGTATATATTGAGCATTAGAACTGTAAGTCATTGTGCATAATAAATATGCTGATGCGTATTTCAATCCTTATTAATGAAGTTATTAGCGGATTTTTTTGTACAATATATAAGGTAAACGTACCAATGTTTGACACCTTAAGAAACATAAGATTGAAAATGACATTTACCTTAAACTAGCACAAAGTTGTATCTTTTCATTATATTCTTAAGCGGGGATCTAGAGGGGAAATACTGAAGCGCTTTGAATATGAAGGAAAGCTTGTACCCTGATGTTTACCTTACGTATGATCGCACGTCGAAGGCAGCCGATCAGAATAGTAGAAAAAAGCGGCCAAGTGCGTGTCGAGTCATTATTACCTGGCATTTTAAATTTTTCAGAGCCCTCGTTCAATAAAATACTTTGATTTTTACCTGAACAACAAACAGTTCTAAAGTCAGTAACACAAAATTGTACTCTGTGGGTCTCCAATATAATAAATGGATCGCTTTTTTAGATGCAAGCAATTATTTTAATCTTTGACATCAAATTTTAGGATGGTCGTGATTTAAGGTGTAATTCAATAGTTAACAAATTTGCATCGGTATGGCTGGGTATACTTATGGCGTGCGCACGCGCGCCGTGTCCCGATCGCAATCAGGCGCAAGTCCGCCGGCCGCCGTTGCTTCAGTAATATTATGCTATTTACGACATGTATCGGCTCACCTCGTCGTCGTTCATCGCTAGCATCTTGACGTTGAGATTTGTAACGAATGCGCGTTAAACAGAGACCAGGCTTACATTGGTACGCTTCAGGCGGATTGTATGTATATTAGTAACCGTCGTGATGTGAATATCAACCCAGTACAACTTACTGCAAACTCTTCGCGCCATATGATTGAAGTATTTAGAGACGTCCGTTGTAATAAAAAATACAGAACACCACTGTAGTTTGAATGAGATGGATAATATTTTATGTTGTTTCATAGCAAGGCATTGCTAAGTATACTTACAATGGCAAGGACTCTGCAGAGAATATAGGATTTATACAGTAGACTTTCATAAAAATGTGATTTTTCTCTAACGTCGTTCGTTGAGAAGCGCGCTGCCAGCCAGAGCGCTTTACATGACACGTGGCCCGTTTTTCGATCTGTGGTCACGGCAGCTAGAGTAGGTAGTACTTAATAGAACTCCTGGTTTTGTCACTGTGCAGCACCCCTTCTTGCGTTTTTAGGGTTCCGTAGTCAACTAGGAACCCTTATAGTTTCGCCATGTCCGTCTGTCTGCCCGAGGCTTTACTCTGGGATTGTTAATGCTAGAAAGCTGCAATTTGGTATGGTATACGTAAAGTGGGGATACGTAACGTGTAGGGGACACGTAAAGTGGGCAGGGGTTGTAACCGGTTAATCTGAAAAACCCCGAAATAGCCAAATAATTTGAATTAGTTTATGCTCTTTATCTAGGTCTGTATAATGTATTTAGGTTATGACTGTGTATTTTTAGATTGCCTGATTAAACATGAAATAGTAAACGAAAGAACGAAATTCCTAACCGGTTTTTTGTACGGAGAAATTAACCGGTTACAAGCCCTGAAAGTGGGGATGTTTTTTTTTTCTTCTACCTTATGGTGTGGGTGTTGTTGGATACGAGTAGGTTTTTCAAAATGAATACAGGTATCCATCAAACATTTTTTGATAAAATGAATATTTTCGGATTTAATCACTCCAAAAGAAAAAAATCGAGTCCCCCTTACTTTTGAACTATGGGTCCAAAAAATATGAAATCTCATGAAAGTAAAGCTTAATAGACACTTTCAACAAAAACTATAGCGGACATGATCAGTTAAGCCGTTTTTGAGTTTTCGTAAAAAGTCTTCCCTTGTTAGTAAAAGACGTATGACGCTGCAAAAGTATTCCCTTTTGCTTGTTATTGATTTTTTTAGAGTAAGTTCACTAGGCAACTACGGAGCCCTACACTGAGCATGGCCCGACATGCTCTTGGCTGATTTTTATTAATATGAAGGTTTTAGTAATTTGAAAAATAAGTATAATGTTAAAATGTGAGGTACAAGATGCGCGTTTGAGAAGAAGCAAAACCAGCCTAGCTAGCACGATAGCTATACTTGTACAGTCACGTTTTAATACATTTCAGCTATATACTCGTAGCGTAATCTAAGACAACGTCAACGCTGAGATGCCGCGGTGCACGGGCATACACAATTAAAAAAAACAAAAGTTGCTTCTCCTGTGGTTAATAGTCTTACGCTTATGAGCATTTAAGTTTTTATGTATTGCATAGACTTATCTCCTCAGGTGAACGGCAAACGTTATTATTTTGAATTTTGACGCCTGCGGTTTGTCGCTATATTAACATGATAGCTCTTCGGGCGTGGGTTTAGCCGCCACTGATGGCCGTAAAGCACTTTAATTGCAACAAGAGCGGAAATCATCTTTACGCGCGCATAGGTATCAGCCAGTGATCGTAACTTTTGGAGCAATTTCGGTGCAGCGTAGTGGTGTTAACGGATTTGGGATAAATGATTTAAATTCTTAAGATTCATTAGTGTTAATAAATTTAATATTAATCTTAATTAGCCGTTTGAATTGTATTGTCCATACCAACTCCGTTAACACCACTACGACGCTGCACCGAAAATACTACAAAAGTTACAATCACTGGGTATCACAAACGTTTTACCTGTTTTTACGCATTTTATGCTTCATGAATAACATTTTCTGGGGTTAAGTTGATCCAATTCGTGACTTTAAATCGATATTTTTAACAAATTTATACAGATTGACTTAGAACTAAATATGGCGGTCTTAAATATCTACTCCCGCGTTCCGCGCATGTGCAAAATGCTAAAGCAGGAAGGCACTAGCTAAACTTGCAATCAGCCAAGCATCTTTAGTGAATAGGCACATATATACAATGTATTTAAAGGTAGTAATTAAAATCTAAAATTATTAATAATACGTTTAATGAAATATTGATAGGAATGTAAATCTATAATTGATTAATTTGTTAAACTTTTCTCAATTAATCAAAACTCTTTGCGTCGGGCTGACAACGGAGTCAAAAATGAAAAAAACGTAAAAAGCACTGCCTGGCGCTACTGCGGAAAAGTGATACTTTCCGCACAGTTTTGCTGCTTTCAAAACGCACTTTTCGAGTACATGTATTGTAAATGTTATTAAAGATATTTTTGTTAATAAATAACAAACGTCATGTACAGGTACATTACTTTCGAGACGTTTTTGCATTTGTAGTTGTGACCTCTGTAGCCAGCTTGTAGCCAGCCTCACACACACGTTGACGTGTGTCTGTATACGTCAACGTGTACGTGTGTCGCTCGCTGTAAATATACAAATACTACTACAGATGCAAAAACGTCTCGAAACTAATTTACCTGTAACGTATTTTATTTATTGATTTATTTACTCTGAGTGTTTATTTACTGTGAGAGTTAGTTTTCCGAGCTTGATCCTGACCCTTAACCCACTATAATAAAGCACTATCGCACATTGTGCAGTGAGCTGATGGCCGATTCGATGTGAACTAAACAATTAGTAGCCTATTTTAATTTGTACTTATCACACATCCAGTTCTAAAACGGCCAACATTGTGCCATATTATAGCTATAAAAGCCTTTAGCTAGAGGTCAACCACGAACGTAATAAAAGTCTTGTATTTGCTGTGAATTAATCACTAGCTACAAGCATTTATCGCGAACACTCAAGTAATCATAGGAATAGTAACGAACGCACGCAATTTCCATTACGGACATTTTACTAATTCAAAAATACATAAATTTCCTTGACAATATTACATACGAATTCATGTTAAAAACGGGATTTTTACCATGTATAATATGATTTTTGAGGTATGTACCTAGTTTCCAGTAATTATGGTTTTTGGGTTTTAGTGATCCAAAAGTTCACGAATCGGGAAAATACTGTAACCGGCACGTACGCGCGAGTTGATACCATTATAATGTTGTGTGTCGTGATCGTGTTCGAGTTTCGAGTGAGAGTGCGGACGGTGGTAGTAGCTGTGACACTGTGGAAAAAAAGCGAACCAAGAAGAGGGTAGATCGCTATGGAGTGTGGGTAGACCACAGATAAAACTCGCAGCACGTCAGTTAATCCTTGAAAATGGTGCTTGCAACAGCGCCGAAATATAGGAAACTCAAAAATCATAATAAACATGGTAAATATCCCGTTTGTAACATTAATTCTAATGTCAATGACCATGATAGCTTGACATTTTATAATACATATTACATAAATCAACCGTTAGTATGTATTTTTTTATGTACACAGTCTATTTATTTCTAATGCCATAAAGAAGGCTATAGGCACCAACATAAACGGCGAGTACATCACTCATCTTCGGTTTGCTGACGATGTGGTCTTGGCTGAGAGACCATGAAGGACTTAAGTACGATGTTCGATGACCTCTGTAAAGCCTCCGAGCGAGTCGGTCTAAAGATGAACATGGACAAGACGAAGATCATGTCAAATGCCCATGTAGCACCAACTCCTGTAACAATCGGACACTACGCTCGAAGTTGTAGACGATTACATATACTCGTACGTATACCTAGGGCAGCCTGTCCGATTAGGTAGGTCCAACTCGAGAAAGAGGTTAACAATCGAATCCGACTCGGCTGGGCAGCGTTCGGGAAGCTACGGCACATCTTTTCGTCCAATATTCCGCAGGGTCTCAAGACGAAAGTCTTTGATCAGTGTGTGTTACCAGTGATGATATATGGCACTGAAACGTGGTCGCTTACTATGGGCCTCATAAGAAGGCACAAAGTCACCCAAAGAGCAATGGAGAGGGCTATGCTGGGAGTTTCTCTGCGCGATCGCATCAGAAAAGTGGTTATCCGCAGTAGAACCAAGTAACCCATGTAGCCCTCCGAATAGCTAAACTTAAGTTGCAGTTGGCGGGGCACATTGCTCCCGTTGTCCTCGCTGTTGGGGCGGAAACGTTCTCGAGTGGCGACCACGTACTGGAAGACGCAGCGTGGGTTATTACCCTATTGGCCCCCCACAAGGTGGACTGATGACCTGGTAAAGGTCGCGGGAGTCCGCTGGATGTGGGTGGCGCAGGACCGGTCATGTACAGTGGACATCTTTCGGCTGATATGATGATGAATACGTAATTATAACGCCCCTGTTTGCTATTTGATTCAGTATATGTTTTTTTTTATGACGTACTATTTAATTTTACTAAGTATACTATAAATATGGACGCCGTTCTAATTATTTCATAAATTTTCTGCTATCCACCAATTCGGTTTTTTTTATGGCGGCAATCATTTATTATTAACTTTTGAGATCTAATTCTATCACCGACCTTATGGCGACACCACACTTCGGATATTTATGCAAATATTTGTGTTGGATCTCTTTCTTTAATATCGCCAAATAAAGGAAGCCGAAGACGCAAGCCAAAGTGTGGTACCATCCATCATCTTTACCAGAAAGAATTTCTTCATGTTAAACATTCACTTAATACGAACAATTTAATACCATAACCATAGAAACTGAAGGTATCCGGAATTCACGGCCGCTCTTGCACCTCACCACACAAGACAGTTTTAGTTTATAGTTAGGTTAGTTATATTTTTCAATATAACTAACCTAAGTTACAATAACGAACCGTTGTTGCAATAACGAATTAAACTGCTTCATCCGGTACCAAAATAATTTCCTGCACAAGTAAAATAAAACAATTTAGAAAAAAACTACTGAGAAATAAAGAAAATAGTTGACCATGGTTTTATGAATGTAATAAAGAGAGCATCTAAAATGAGTAAGCCGCTTTTTAGGAAAGGCCTTTGATTGGGAAATTTGACTTATATACAAAAAAAAACAATAAAAGGGTGACCCCAGCGCTGGCGCTTACTTCTCGCAGAGGATTTCCCTCGCCGTTCAGAGAGGTAATGCGGCCAGCGTTCTGGGCACCATTCCGCAGGCTGACCTTCTGGACGGGGTGTTCTTTTTATAATTGGGGTTCCTTTTTTGTTATTATTATTAGCTTTTAATAAGGTATATTTTAAGTTATTATTTATTTCGTTTGTTTTTTTATTTAAAATTATAATCTTTATTCATTAAGTTTATATTTAATCTGAAATAAATATTATTTGTTATAAAATGGTTTCAGATAAGACCAGAGTTCAATATAGTAACATATATTAGAATCTAAAAGGTAGTAATGACTGGTCAGAAATAGTTGTCGTGTTATGTTATTTCTTCCTTCCCAATGTAATAACATGATATTGGAATAAAATTAGATTGGGCACTGGCTTATTAACGCTCATTTGACAAACAGCGTTTCTTGCGTTGAAGTCACTTACCTAGCCACCGTAGTCAATCAAGTTGAGGAAGCAGTAATCGTTACAATTATTAATTGTGCCTGTACCTGGCGCACCTTTTGACTAGTTATTGCCTTTTTTGCTCGGTAATTTGCAGAAAATAACTAAGAACCTATGTAGTTAAAGAATTTGCTAGGAATCTAGAATCATTAATTAGATTTACTTGTAATGTTTTTATTGCAGGTCTAGTAGTAATTATTTGATCTTGCTTGACTTTATGCCCCGTAATTCGTGCCCTATTGTAATTTAATTCAATTATACTGTTAATGGCATGGCTTTTATCAGCAATTTGTGTATAATGCTGAGAAATAATTTGCATAAATTCGTTTTATTATTTAGTTACTTAAAACTAATAAATTATCGTAAATATACATCGGATTAAAGAGTAGGTACTTGAATAATTTAAATATGTAGTGTGTCCGTAGTTCATGTTACAAGGTTTTATATATGTACTTATTAAAGTTTGGGAATCAACTTGTTATCTAACATTCGCAATCTGATGTTACTGATGTAAATTCTGAGGCCAGGCCCGTTGTACCAACCTAGTTACATAATTATATTCAAAGCTTTAGTACGAGTAGGTATCGGTGTTTTATTTCGACCTAAATACCCATTGTATAATTTCTTTTCCGCCTTTCCACGTCCTATACATATCTACATAAATATATTAATATGTATTATATGTAGTATGCTCAAATATCTATGTAGCAATTATCTATTATCCTCGCTGTCAAACCCACGTGAAACCGTTAATAGTAGATACACGATGTGAATAATTTCAACAATCGTGCGGCACTTTAATAAAAGTTATTCAGAAACAAAAAATCTTTGCGCGGACGTAGGAAAGATTTCTCCTAGTGTAGATGTAGTGGTAATGAATTCTCAGCCCATTGTTGGATGAAAATGAACTTTCGCTCGTGAACATTGCCACGATATAGGTACTTCAGTTACCTCTATAATACCTCGGTTACAGTGTTTTATAACTCAAACGCTGCTAATCATCAATATTGCAATTACCTACAGCTAAATTTGGTAATATGGTTAAATAGGTATCTTGAATATGATAAAAATGGCCCATTGATATCAAAAAAATTGTAGTGAGGTGTTTTGTATTTGCAGTTAGGTAAGTATTCGTAGACTTCGTAGTTGTAGATGGAATAAACTTTCCGGTTCTTTAATATTTCCTAAGTACATTTACATTGTAAGACAACAGTAATTTTTTAACCCACTTCCAACATCGATAAATTACCATTTGACTTGCGTATGGAGTTCCGAATAATATGGTACGACATGCTGCCAAGTGGTTATTCTGGTCTTAAAACTGGATTGTTTATATAAACTTATTATTTAGCAACAAGCCGGTAACTGTAACAGCTCCGTGCCGTGGCGTGTGACAAAATCAGTGACTCAATGACCCGAGTTCAAAGTTTAGATGTTAAATTAGTAAACAATCTATTATTTAATCGCATAACATAACCCACTATCCGCTTGTCAACTTCTGTATGATAATCTATTTAGTTTATGTTGCGTTAGATCTCAGTTGTACCTTTTCATTTGATTATATACCAGTGAGCAAAGCCTTCGTTTTTAAATAATATTGTTGCGGTTTTGGTAAGTAGAAAATAGTTTTTTATTTTAACCGACCAGGCTGTTACGTAACCTCAAAATTTTAGTGACTAAGTATCATAAAAAAAAATGTTTTAAATATTTGCTTGTGAGAAAGTGACACCTCTCACTGGGAAATATTATTAAGTAAATAGGTAGTATATAGTTAACACAATTATACAAGGATAAACCTACAGTTTCAATCAGCAGGGGAATTACGCAATGTTTTTGATCGTGTGTGAGGCAGATCAAAAGTAATTTCTGTCCATACTAAAAATGACAATTGGATTCTACATATCGTGCGTCCGAACAGTTGCGTGATTACCATGCAGGTGTCAATAAGCGGACGGACAAGCAGTTGCGGCTCATAATATGAGCCATTTAGGTAGTACATAATATGTACTACCTAAACGGCTCTCTTGGCCGGCCCGTGCGCATGGGTTCTGTACGACAGTACGACGGTGTTTGTTTGCCAACGCGCTGCGCTGCCAGTCGCTTGCACATTGCGCAATGAACCTCTACTCGTTGCCATCGACACGCGTTCACTAAATTATATAGGTACCTCCACAATTCCACATCTCTTATACTCAGTAGACTTAGTTAGTGAGTTGAACCTCTATTTACAAATCCATCATCCTACAGGCAGATAAAGCGTTTATTCTAATTGTAACATGACTTATAAGTCACTGATTACGCATATATATATACCTTAATCAGTAAATTAAACATCGCAGTTACCTTAAACCGTCTCGCAAGGCCAAATTACACGACATGCACAAATTTCGTGACAAATTCGAGTAACGTCCAAAGCCACTAATGCGACTATTGAGCATCTCGGTCACCGTATGTGGTTGTGTGTAGCATAAGGACGCAATTAATTAAAAGATTCTAAGCAAACGGAATCTGTACAAAGTGATGAAATCGCTGGAACAGGACATGTTAGGCTTCACTTGTTCGTCTGAGGGTTAACGGCAGAATCCGCAGAGTACAGCGTAACTGATATGTCTTATTTTGTTAATTGTTAAGTATTATGATAATTAATATTAGGTAATATACCATGTGTTCTTCATGATTACGTGGAGCTGCATGGGTACGCTCCACGTCAATTCGTTGAGGCCAAACGACAGGGTGGCTGAACTTCAGGAATATGAAATAAAATGCTTAGAAATAAATATATGAAATAAAGTGACCGTTATAGCCCTTCGAATCGCTAAACTTAAGTGGCAGTGAGCAGGGCACATATAACGTAGAACCGATGGCCGTGGGGGCGGAAAGGTTCTCGAGTGGCGACCGCGTACCGGAAGGTGTAGCGTGGGCAGCCCCCCCCCCCCCACGGTGGACTGACGACCTGGTAAGGGTCGCGGGTGTCCGCTGGATGCGAGTGGCGCTGGACCGGTGTCTTTGGAAGGAGGCCTATGTCCAGCAATGGACGTCATTCGGCTGACATGATAAACTGTTATATTATAGAAGTACGTTTTAAAACAGACTTACTGAAGAAGGACATTTCAAAACTGCATTGAATGGGTTTAAACTTTAAATTGCTTAGTAAGGTATTTATAGAATAGATTCTTAAATGGACCATTCTATTCCACTAGACTAGAATATTTACTTTGTATTTGCATGTATATCTATACTTATAGCAAATAAAATAATTTTGATTTTGATTTTTTGATTGCTATATATATCGCGTTAAAATTTTACTCGATTATCGGAAGCAAGCCGTTACTACTACAACAATCTCTTTTTATCAGAACGGTAAAATAAGACACATTTGACCAAACTCGAATTAATCTGCGGCAAAACGCCAACATTTTATGGACTGCGTAACCTTGGTGTAGGTAGAACTATTACTTTTTGGTCTAATTAATACTTTTAAAAGCTCTCAATGTTTAATTAGTGGTTGTTCATGTGTATGTATTGTAATTATATGTATTTTTTTCATGCGTCAATATATTTGTTACCTAACTCTAGTGAACCATAGTACTAGAGTGTAATTATATGTACTTTTTTCATGCGTCAATATATTTGTTACCATTCTCTAGTGAATCATAGTACTAGTAGTGTGGTGAAATGTAGCAATGAAATAAATGTGTGGTGAGACTGCTGAGTTACACGGATCGAAGCGACGAAAGGCAACAATAAAACTATGAGATAAGATAATAGTCTGGCAAAACACGAATATGACTTAGTAAACACCAATCCAATAGATTCTGCCTTTGCTAGTTATGGATTTATGAGAAAAAATATGGACAATAGAGCAAATCGTTATTGTTATATCTTCGCAATACCGTTGCAGGGTCGCTGTGCGATACTCGGTCAAGGCAGACGTTTAACATCCAACTCATTACAAAAACATGCCGTACTTATAACTGAGATTGTTTAAGGAATTCGATCAAAGAAAATTACTGAAATTGTGCCCGCTTGTAGAGTTACCATTACCACCAGCTAGCCTCGTTTCGCCGCACTTGATAAAATGCCTTCCCTGGTATTTTATTACGAAACACTTGGAGAGCATATTGTGAAACCCGACGTTTTGCTAAATGTCCACTTGGAACTTTCACTACGGGAACTCTTTCCTCGATACAGTTAACTCGCATGATGTATATCCGAAGGCGGTGAGCGGCCGCGTCGCCTTCAGGCGCCTGTCAAAATTCCGCGCGATCATTCTTTCACCACCGTTGACTTATTTATCATTGAGGGGCGTAGAAAATACGATCCGTCCCTACACATGCACTTTCATTATTTCATATCATCGATACTAGCTATGCAAGTATGCACTACATTTCAGTAACGTTGATAAGGGTAAACACATAAGTACGTATATACCTACAGAACTTACAGAACAACGTAATTATTAATTTTTATGTTATCCACGAGATCATGACACACTCAGTTGCACCACCACACCAAATACTTATTGTCATTGCAATTGAGCTGGTGCCAGGATTCCGTTTGTATCATTCGTGGGTACGGTACTTTATCATCTGACTGTACTGTAGAGTTAGTAATTTTTAGAGTAGGTAAGTGTAAATACTTATATACTAACAAGCTTTTGCCCGCGAATTTGTCCGCGTACAACTCCTGGTACTATTTAGAATTAGTAAGAAAGATGAAAGAAAAAAAATGTCGATTAGATACGTAACTCATTTTAGGGTTCTGTAGTAAACAACAATAAAAAACAAGGGTAGTTTCGCCATGTCCGTCCGTCCGTGCGTCCATCTGTCTGCGGCTTAGCTCAGTAACCGCTGGCTGCTACTAGAAAGCTGCAATTTTGAATAGGTATACATATCAATCACGAAGAGAGAGAGAGAGGAAGGAATAGAGAGAGGACGAATAAAAAAAGAAAGAAAAGACGACTTTTTGTTGGAGTCATGTCCCTCTGCCAACTAAACGATGGCTACTGGATACTCGGAACTACATAATTCCGAGTATCTCGTTATAAAATATTTGCTCCCCAAACTATCAATCAATTCCCTTATTGCCTTTTTTAAAAACTCCAATATTATTTTTCGTATATTATAATTCTAGGTAAACGAAATTTCAACTTCTTGTTTAAAAAAATATTTGTCCCCATACAAACTTTTAACCCCTTTTTCACCTGTTCAGAAGCCGAATTATCAAAATCTCTGAAAATTGTTTTCTTCCATTTCAATGCTTAGTCTATTCGGCATTTTTAAAAATCCAAAAAATCAACATAAAAATCGGTCCAGCCGTTCTTAAGTTATAAATTCTGTAACTAACACGACTTTGTTTTATGTAGAGGTAATAGAGATTATTTAATTTATGTAACATTGTCTGTCTGTTACCTTTTTACGCTTAGACCGCTGAACCGATTCACATGAAATTAATCATGGAGGTGGATTGTATCCAAAGGAAGGGCATCATAGTCATCATTTTAGCCTGTAATTGCCCACTGCTCTCCCTCTCTTCGAGTACGCCAGTCACCCCGGTCTCTTGATAGTATCATCCAGGTGTTGACCCTGCACGGCTAGCATAAGACGGCGCGCGAGCTATCTCACGCGCGACATAGAATATCTGTCTCTTTCTGTGTTTGTACCAATTAGAAAGTCACGAATAGTCTATCCCGCATTCCCGCGCGCCGTCTTGTGCTAGCCGTGCTGATGTGACGAGGAAGGAAGTAGAATAGTTTTTATCCCACAAATCATCCCTCAAGGGTCTTAAAGGAGTGGCGGAAGTTTAAATGGAGGTGGAATATTAGAACGAAGTTACACGCGGACGAAGTCGTGGGCTAGTGTTTTATAATTGTTATGAAGTAATAAAATTATTAAATAGAGGTTCAAGGTTGTTCGTTTTCATCGTCACTCGTCGTCCATATTATGCGGATTCGTTTTGCATATGAAGTAGTTTAATGTGAAAAATATGTAAAATTGTTTAGAATAAGTAGAATAAGCTTAAATAATAATTTGCAATGTAAATAATGAATTTATTAATTGGTTTAAGTGACGTAAAATAAATAATATGCTTTCTCGTTGTCACAAGAGTAAGTCGAAACGAACTGGTTTAAAAAGTGGTTTTCTTATTTAAGAGGACAATGAACTGCTTGGTCCAATGTTTTTTACGCAATAGCCAACGCGCTAGCAAGGACAATGTATATATACTAAATCGGTAGGTTTTTATCTTATACGTATTATATGAATAGATTAGTACATATCTATATCATATTTGACGACCTGTTTAGCCTAGTTGGTAGTGACACTGCCTCCGAAGCTAGAGGTCCCGGGTTCGAATCCCGGCTAGGGCAATTATTTGTGCATTTAGCACGGATATTTGTTCTTGGGTCTTGGATGTTTTCTATGTATTTAACTATGTATTTATCTATATAAGTATGTATATCGTTGTCTAGTATCCATAGTACAAGCTATGCTTAGTTTGGGGCTAGGTCGATTTAAGTAAGATTGTCCCCCAAAAAAAAACACCCATACAGGCTGAACAATCTAAATACTCTAAATAGGTTAGTAAGGGAAAAACAGAAACTATAAGATTAAGTACTACGAACTATCGCAACCAAGGACCAGTTCCGGCAAAGTTCATCGCAACCATGGATCAGTTCGTTTAAACATTCATCGCAACCAGGGACCAATTCGGTTAAACATTCATTAAATTTTTCATATAAAGGGTACCCGAGTTATTCGCTTTTGAGTGTACTTATATATCACGTTACATATTTAAATTAATAAAGATTTGAATAATAATTATGATCTAACCATCTAACACTAGTGGCTCTGTAACCTGTAGACTTCTCGAATCAATAATTAGGTATATTTGAAGAAACTATCTAAAATCCTACTCAAGAAAAAATTAACTATCGAACATAAAATTTCACGTGAATCGGTTCAAAAATGCGACCTGTTGAGAAGACCAGCCGCACGGACATCCAGGCATCTGGAAATCCGCTGAAAATACGAAAGCATTTTTGCCCAAGCTGAAACGAAGCCGCTTCGCTCGCTCTGTCAGTTAGGTACGTACTATTTTCGACAGCTGCTTATATCTATTGAAGATTGAGAGCAATTCTACGCGCTTATGTTCTTTGCTTTTTTCTCTTTGTCCCTTTGACATGCAGCAATATTTTATGAGCAAAATAAGTCGTTATATTTTTGTGTGCAATTATAATTTAATGATTCAAATCGAATTGCACGATTAAATCGTATTCGTAATGTCGAGTAGATAACATGTCACAAGAAACTGCCTACAATTCAATCTAACTTCTACTTATCAAGGTTTGAATTCTCATTTTAAGGCAAAATTTGAAGTTTAGATGCGTTCAATAGCTTTTATAATGCCTATATAAATATTGGTAGTATTTTCATTTAATATCGCATACTTTACGTACGTTTGTGTCGGATATCTGACACAAATTGCTTTAAGTACCTATCTGCTCATAGCCTAAATAAATCACGTGTATTAAAAGTATAACCGCTAATCCGAATACTATCTAGAAAAAAAACTATCTATATAAATGTTATCTTTGGAAAACAAGTGTTTTAAAATCTTTTTAGGGGGGTTCCGTAGTCAACTAGGAACCCTTATAGTTTCGCCATGTCCGTCTGTCTGTCTGCCCGCCTGTCTGTCCGAGGCTTTGCTCTGTGATTGTTAGTGCTAGACAGAGACGTATATAGGGGGGGGGGGTCCGGACCCCCCCCTCCCCTTAGGTCTCGATGGTACACTGGTTATTCCTAGAGCTGGAAAACCCACGACCGCAATTGAGGCGATTGATCAGTGCGAATTTTTCCCCGTAACATACACGTACGGAAATGTAATTTTCACTCGTCCCCATTCCTTGGCACTCGCCCTATACCCAGTAGAATCGTCATTAAAATCGCAAAGCACGATATTCTTCTGGTTCATAGTATGTGTGTATCAGTGAGGGTAGTGTTAACAGTCTAGATTGACAGCATCGAATAATTTGAGCCCGCGGCCACGCGAGGAACTGCGAAATTTCGCAACTTGTTCTGAAAGTCATAAACCGTGCGTTCTTCGACAGCAAAATCTGACCATCTTGGAAGAGCCATAGCTTTGTCCATAAAAGGGCTAAAAGGCTTAGCTGCACAGTTGGGCTTGAATTGATGTAAATTTAATGATCTAAAAAAATCGCTACATTTTGCGATCAATAAACTTACAGTTTATGACTTTTAGCTTTTACGAGTAGAACATGAAAAAAAAAGTTTTGCAGTTTTTCGCGTGGTGCACAACAAGCTCAAGTTTTACGATGTTGCAAGATTGGATAATCACTTCCTCCTCCTATCTCATACTGAATACTCTCTACTTACTAATCTTAGAACCTAAATGGTCGCGTACGGTACGGTTTCAGAGGAATTTTCTCCCTCGGACGCTCCGATTGTGGAATGAGCTCCCTGCCGAGGTTTTCCCGACGGACTACAGTATGGGGTTCTTCAAGAAAGGAGTGTATAAATTCTTAAAGAGTTGGCAACGCGCATGTGACACCCCTAGGAATTGCAGGCGTCCATAGGCTGCGGTGACCGCTTACCATCAGGCGGGTCGTACGCTTGTTTGCCACCGACGCGGTGTTAAAAAAAAAAGTGGCCAAGTGCGGTTTGGGCGGTGCACAGTGTGGGGTTCTGTACCTACTGCTACTGGTCCTAGTTTAGAACCACTATCCTGTAGTGTGAGCTAGGAGGTCGTAGTTTTATAGGAAACTCACGGCACTTTTAGGGCGAGGCAGTTCTTCAGCGATACCTAACTTAGAAACTATTGGACCTATCTTTTTCAAATTATTTTTCGATGAAAGTATTCAATAAGAAAATAATCATGGACATATGGTTTTTTTCATATTTTTTGATTCCACGGTTCGAAAGTTAGGGAGGAACATACTTATTGTGTCTTTTGGAGTGATTATCTCCGATTATATTCACTCAATCAATAAAACTGCTAAAAACCTCATATTTATTTTTAAAGATCGATCGATTGATGTGGCCATATTAACCTTAAACCTAGATTAACCTAGATTTTTTTGATTTTCAGTTACTTGTATGGAATACCCCCATTTTTTATTTTTTAGTTATATTATTACGTAGCGGCTTACAAAATCTTTAATCCAAATTTTATTTCTTTGTTTGTTGTGTGTAGTTTTTGATTAAAATGCCTATGAGATACGGACAGACAGACGGACATGACGAAACTAGAACTACATCGTACTTGAGGATGTAAAACTCTGAGTGTCGATTAGTAGGGTTACTATTGCTCGTGGCAAGATCTCTCAGGACTTATGAAGAACATATTTTCCGCACTTCTTTCAAAATGTATGTAGGTACCTCATTGTCTTTCAATGTGCGTTTTTGCGTTTTTTGGGTTCCGCACCTCAAAAAGAAAAAAAAAAAAACCCTTATTACGCTTGTTTCTCACAGGCGTGGTATAAAAAAAGGATCACTCGTGTATCTATCCGTCCGTCTGTCACAGCCAATTTGTTCCGATACCACAGGACCGGTTGAGTTGAAATTTGGTACCTACATACGAGTATATGTACCTAAGTCGGTGACCCAAAGATGGACGTGTAACGTATAGTACAGTAACAGGAGCAAATATTGAAAAGGGCGCTTCCTTAGAGCATCAGCAGTAATTCCGTGTCCCAATATTCTTTTTTTTTTTTCAATTCTGAAAAAATTAAATCTTAATTTATGGCCTCCAAGTACTATGCATACTATGTAGTATTTATGATCTTGATTCCACGAGATTGTAAGGCGTTCAATGCAGTTTTTTGGGTAGTATAACTTATGAGTCATAATAGTTTTTGTATTTTTATGTTTAATAAAAGGTATTTGGGTAGGTATTTCTTATTAAAAAAAATGTGTTATTAAAATATATAGGTAGGTATAGATATCCCTTCAGAAGATTAATTCGCCAAAAAAAAATCTGCTGGGACCACTTGGAAATAATTCCTGGCTCGCTCAATAGTAGACCGTTACATTTTTTGCTGCTGTTGCAGGGCCCACCCTGTATGATTGTATTTGAGACATGAGGGTCAATTTTAAGGGGTAAATTAGAAAATAAAAACAAGTTTTCAAACTATATCGCCTGATATACTTATCAAATAAAAGGTCTTAATGTGAGAAACTAAACTTTTTTAATTAATATTTCATAAATAATTTTGAAGACTGAAGTGATTTGAGAAAATAGACGAAAATTAATCTCCGAAACTACAAGGCCTAAAATTTTGAAAATGAATACACAAAATAGTCCTTTTCCTATAGATTACAGGTAAACCTGTAAAAAGTCTAGGTTTAATAGTTTTTGAGATATCGATATAATGTGAATTTCCTATGAAGATAGTACAGGATAGTGGTTTCACATGTGGAGTGGTAGTGGTGGGAATGGAGCCCTTCATTGTGCGCGGTCCGACACGCACTTGGTTTTAATGCTAAAAAAAATTTCGCGCTCGCTACGTTCGCGCATTCATTTATTGTGTAATGGTACTAGAAAGGTGCAATTTGGTATTGATATATAAACAATAAAAATGCCAATCATAAAATAAAATCATTTTTTTTATGGTGCCTCCCATACGCGTAAAGTGGGAATATTTTTTTTTCTGCTTAACCCTATGGTGTGTGTTGTTGTTGAATAGGTCTTTCAAAATGAATACGGTTCTTCATCAATCATTTTTTGATAAAGTGAATATTTTCGGAAATGTTCACGCCAAAAGAAAAAAAATGTGTCCCCCCCCCCTCTAACTTTTAAACTATGGGTCCAAAAAATATGAAAAGTCATGAAAGTAAAGCTTAATAAAGACTTAATATAGCGGATATGATCAGTTAAGCCGTTTTCGAGTTATCGTAAACAGTCTTCCCTTCTTAGTAAAAGACGTAGACGTATGAAACGCTTGGAAAGTATTCCCTTTTGCTTGTTATTGATTTTTTTAGAGTAAATTGCCAGCTTTGGGCAACTACGGAACCCTACACTGAGCATGGCCCGACATGCTCTTGGCCGATTTTTATTTTAAACATTGCGTGGAAGTTGTAGGCATATAAATTGGAACTGATTTAACCAAACACAAATTGTTCAACAATACATGACGGCAACTATTTAACTGAACATTTGTGAAACATGAATTGCACAACTAACACGAGAAGTATTTACATGTGTTTTTATTTAATTATTTTAGTCGTGTCGATATTTAATATAAGTAGCAATATCTCCTAATATCATTTAGTACGTGTCCAGCTCTTTACAATGTGATGCTACGCTGCCATACTTACCATCGCCACCACAGTTACCTCACCATTCGAGCACTTTATGCATATTGTAATAAATGCAAACTAGATTAATAGAAACTATTAGATTGTGAGATTGGGTCCAATACTCCCTATATGCACAAATGCTGCCAGAACGTGTGTTCCGTTGAATGATCGATATTTAAAAGGCCTTATACCTATCTTAAAGAATACATTCAAATCTGAAGATTTGTAAGTGAAACTCGTACCACTCGAGTACCTATAATAAATTCCCTTCTTGAATATCAAAACGAGACACCGTCTAGTTCCTAGTGAATATATATGTACCTATGTATTTTACTGTTTATATCTAGTGTGTGAATAGGTTAGCGAACAGATAGTGATCGATTTATCAATCACTGTGCAACTGCCACTGCGCCGATTACGCAACGTAAACTTTGAAGTACCTATTGCGTATCAACCTGCGGCTTATTCTTACTCGCAAGTCTAATTCACATTTCATACGATGACATTTTTTACCTTGTCTAATTCGAGAGTATTTATTTACGTCCATAGAAAATTGACCTCCGATATCTAAACGTTAATCCCGGTTGCATTATCATATCATTATGGACTGGTGTAGATTTTGACTACAGAGAAACGACCCCCTCAACACGTTTTCTTAATAGGTACTATTAGATTAACTTGCAAATACACAGGTGCGCGTGCATGTAGTTATAACGTAATTTATTTATTTTTATTTAATCGTATGGCATTTATTTACGAACCGTGAGATCTTCGAGAAGACAAGTACGGTTGCCAGTTTTTGTTGCACTTTTAGCACCACCCAGGGGTCACGTGTAGGGTAGCGGTGGGTACTCCCTATGGACGTGGTGCAACTTCGACCCCCCTTTGTCAAGTGAGTGGGCAACTTGACTGTTAGAAGTTCTCAAGCCGCCCGAAGGCCTCTAACTTGGCTTAACGACTGCTGTCGTAGACAGCAGCCGGGATCAACGGCTTAACGTGCCTTCCAAAGCACGAGAGCGCTCAGTTAGTAACCACTCAAAGCGGTCACCCATCCAAGAACTGACCTGCACCCACATTGCTTAACCTCGCATACCGCACGCGGTACGCGGGCGCCGCTGCACGCTGGGCCACGAGCGCTCTACGTAATAATAATCACCAAATACACTTAGAGAAAATGTATTCTTTCAAAATATGGCTCTATTCCATGGTTGCCTTAGTTCACGCACGGCTTTTAACGGCACTAAACAATTCACTTTCAAATGGACCTAACATCGAAAGTAAAAGGAATTCCTTACAAGGTTCTCAAATCATGTAGCTCTCAGATATTTCCGAAATATGAAACATGATTGAAAATGAATCAATATTGTCGTATAAAATCGTCGTCAGGCGTTTAGTAATAGGGTCACGTTTTCACCCTTTGGGTAACAAAACACGCTTTTTTTTGACTCAATACACGAGATGACTTTGGCACATTTTGGCGCATCCTGGACTTAACCTGGCACTATTTTTCCCTAACCAAAACGCCTGGCATATTAGATTCATAGTTAGCTATAAATTGCACACCTTCAATTGCTTAACCCCTTTGTTGTTCAACCATTCTCACTCCCACCGCTGAAAAGCTGCCAGGCGCACGAGTGAAACACTGCTTTTCATTTTACATAAATACGTAAATACGCGGAAACTAAAAACAATAAGTACTAATATCCAAAAACGTTTTCTGTAGGGAACATTTTGGCGGGAACTGTTAACCGACGTTATAGTGTTTGTGTGAAAGCGACAAGTGTCCAGCTACTTATGAGGCCGACTGTACCTACGAACCAGAGTAGTTATCAATATTCTTCAATAGCTAGCAAAGCAATCTTTCCTTCGACATTCCATAAAGCCTTTCATTTTTGTTTATTTCCATAGTTTTAAAGTGGCATTCTCTTTATTTTTCAATTCAAATAAGACTAACAAAACTAGTAATGAACTACTTACATAATTATAACTAAAATATTCCAACCCTTGCCGTTCCCGGTGCAAAAGTGCCCATACATAAAGCTAGCGAAATTTCCTCGGAGCGGGCGCCCTCTCCCTTTTTTGCCTAAGTCGACGGCCTATGTCGTGCACAAACTGTTTTGCATCCGTTCCCCAGCAACCCGCAGTTTCCACTGATAAGGGGACGAAAAAGTAACCCTGTTCTAGGGGAAATACTTCTGCCGTTTCATCGCCGCGTTTATATTATGTCGCCTTATTTTACCTCTCGCTGTTCTATGAAGGTCCGCACGACTACGTTGTCGACTGTAGACAAGCTGATTTTGGTAGTGGAATCGATATTCAGCTGGATTAGACTAGTAAATAGATTAGATACGCAACATTCGATAATCTCTTGTGAAAACGTTTGCACGTGGAGTTCCCTGAAACATTCCCTAATAAGTAAATTAACCCATGGTACATATTCAATGACCACTCATAACATCATCGTCATCATCATCAATCATCATCTTAGCGTCATCCTAGTCCGCTACCTATTCCCAAGAATTGGCGTAGGCACTAGTTGTAAGGGAAACGACTGCTATCTGACCTTATAGGGTTTAGGGTTGTCACGTGAGTGAGCTACATATAGGTACTTGCCTGTTAGAAGTTCTCAAGCCCTGGCGTAGCGACTGCTGTCATAGACAGCACTCAGGAGCTGGGATCAACGGCTTAATGTGCCTTCTAAAGCACGTGAGCGCTCAGTTAGTAACCACTTAAAGAGGTCACCCATCGAAGAGTTGACCACGGCCGACGTTGTACTCGTATATTAATACCGTACGCGGTACGCGGGCGCATCCGGGCCATGAACGCTCCAACAATGCGCAATATTAACATGGTTTTTAGCACTTTTATCACAGAATAGTTCAATAATATTACATATTTTTATTTTTATTTAATCGTATGGCATGTATTTACGAACCGTGAGATCTTCGAGAAGACAAGTACGGTTGCCAGTTTTTGTTGAACTTTTAGCACCACCCAGGGGTCAGGTGTAGGGTAATGGTAGGTACTACCTACGGACGTGGTGCAACTTCGACCCCCCTTTGTCAAGTGAGTGGGCAACTTGACTGTTAAACGGCTTAACGACTGCTGTCGTAGACAGCAGCCGGGATCAACGGCTTAACGTGCCTTCCAAAGCACGGGTGCGCTCAGTTAGTGACCACTCAAAGCGGTCACCCATCCAAGAACTGATCTGCCCCCACATTGCTTAACCTCGCATACCGCAACGCTCCACATATTTTTATACATTTATTTTTATACAAACTTCTGACTCCGAACTAAGTAAGATGCCCGAGGCTTCGTCTGATTTTCACAAATTCTAAAAAGTGCAAACTTATTTTTTTTTATTGCTATTGTAGTTTCAAATATTATACCTACGTCTCCTTAACATTTCAATTCATAGACAGCAAAATGAGCTTACCTAATCTAAAATCTTACAAATTCTACAGTCAGCAAAGTAATGTGGCATTCACCTGATTCACCCCTCCATGGAAATTTCTACACGAATATAGACTACGCAAAACAAAGAAAAACGCTAAGTGTTAATTTGTGATATGCGAAGAAATAGTTCCCCGAATAAATTATAAGAATTGGATCACTCTCATGAATTACTTATATATCTATTCGGACTTCAAGGTTCAAAACGGGCGGAAGCCAAACTTGTCTAAAAGAAATTCACTCATGGCCTACCGCAATGGAGGCGGAGCTCCTTAATCCGAATGAAACAATACTTACAGAAAACAGCTTTCAATCTCGTATCGTTTGGTTATATACAAAGGTAGTACGTAGTAAGTACGTTTGTATGTGCTATTACTTCGTAATACTTATGCAGTCGAATCTGCTGTGTGGCTATACATGTGGAACCAGCTAAAATGGACTTAAAGCGTTAGTTATAAGGAGGTTGTTTATGCAGAAGTCTATTGGTGGCGCGGGGTAACAGGCGAGTTTTAAGAGCCGGAGACCTTGCGCAGACGCATTTGATAAACGGGCCATAAACACCGCTCGCTCTGACCTCCGGCGCAAGTTCCGCTCCGCGCGACCGCGCGCAGACTCCGCCCCGCACAGCGACACTGACAACTCACAACTGACCAGATACGTAATGTTCCATTTTCACAACGTATAATAATCTATAGGTAAGGTACTCGTACCTACTCCTTGTGACGGGTGACCGTTCATCCAATAATACGGTATTTCACTGATAGTCAAATCAGCAACTTTTACGAGACGTCAGTAACGCTCGGTTAGTAGCAGTGATCGTAACTTTTGTAGCATTTTCGCTGCGTAGTGGTGTTAACGGAGTTGGAATGGACAAATACAATTTAAGCGTTAATTGAGGTTAATATTAACGTTACAAACGCAAATGAATCATAAGAATTTAAATCATTTATCCCAGCAATTCCGTTAACTCTACTACGCTGCACCGGAAATACTTACTACAAAAAGTGAGTTGTGTGATAAATAGTACTTAGATTGCACCCAAATTACTTTTAAACGACCTTTATACCAAACACACGATGGATATTGGAAGAAAAAAAAACGTAGGGAAGGTACCGAAAAGATTTTTTTTTATTTTATAGTACCGCGTTTAGTCGTGTAGTCGTTATTGATATGTTATACGTGTATGCCAAATTACAGCTTTCTGGTAGCAACGGTTAATGAGCTAAACTGCGGATAGACGGACGGACATAACGAAACTAGAAGGGATCCTTGTTTCCTACGAGCTACGGTACTCTAAAAAGGATCATTGGCAGAAGCATAGTACATCCTCCGCCATAAATCTGTTTTGATTTTAGACTTATTATTATGTTATGATATGATTTATAATAATAAACTCATATAATTTATAAAAACTAAATGTTAAGAAATTGCTTTTTTGGCCGGTCGAGCGAAGCGTCTCCGCTTTCGACAAAAATTATTTCGTATGTCTGTCTGTCTGTCCGGATGTTCTCCTCTACAGCTCGCATTTCTCATCCGATTCTCGTGAAACTTTGTGAGCAGGTTCGATAATTATGTAGATTTTTAGTCGAGTAAGATTTTGGAAATATTAAATTTTGAAAAAAAAAAATTGCGAGGTCTACAGCTCACAGAGCCACTAGAAATATAACCGCTTCAGAGCCGTGTCCTAAACGCATTCAGAACAATCGACAAGGCAGTAACGTATACAGCTAACCTACTATTCAAGCGCCTTAAAAAGGTAATTGATAATTATAATGGTATAAAAATACAAATTAAAGTATGCATGAATTATACATAAGCATTATTTTGTGCATTAGTTCCCTTCAGAGTTTTTTTTATTAAAAATGGGATTGCTCTTGGCCAGCATCTAGCCGGGCGGCAAAGATGAGGCCGACGATGAAGCGAGCTAACCCAGAAGATGTCTATTAAGTTTAGAGCAACTTCCAGAAAATGGTCCACACACAAACACTACGAGTAAAATAAAGTCAGTCAATAGTTCCTGCCAAAGTGGTCCATTTAGTACGCAAACTAACGATTTTAAAATGAATTCGATGGATTGAACTGATTTAGAAATGTTTTTATATATTTGTTATTTTTCAAGTTTACAAGCATTCAAAATTAAAAAACAGCGCCTAACTCATGTGAAACCACCCATTTCAGCTTCGAACTATTGCTTAGGTACTACAAAATATCTCATCTGTATGAGTGGCACTCCATCCTTGATTTCCAATCTATTATTGACCACTTTGTCATTGTGCCGTGTACCTATGCATGCCGGTGAATAGGTATAGTTCGATTCACAAGAGCTGGCGCGGAATGTCTATGAAATTAATGACAGTTTCATACATTTTCCGCGCCAGCTCTTGTGAATCGACCTGTATGCGTAAGTACATTATGTAGTACATTAAGTATTATGTATACGTAAGTTCACAAGTACACAATGTGTGCAGATGACATCTAACATACGTATGTTCTAATGGGTCGAATATGTATTACTCTACGTAGAAGTTAAGAATGCCTTGATTTTTTTTAATTTTTTTTTTACTCAGGATAGGTTTGCGCTTGACCACAAATCACCTGATGGTAAGCGATATTGCGGTCTAGGATGGAGCGCGCTTACTTAGTAAAAACCGGTTCACTCTCGTCTTGAAGACCGTAAGGTTGTAGTTTTCAGGGAACAAGGATTCCGGCAAGGAGTTCCACAGCTTGGCTGTTCTCACAATAAAAGAGGAAGCGAAACGCTTCGTGCGAGTTTTTGGAACTGCCACTGTAAAACGATGTCGCCTTGCCGTATCCCTGGTCGCCCGATGGTAGAAGGGGGCGGGGGGTATTATACTGTGCAGTTCCTCAGCACACTCCCCGAAATGCAACCGATAGAAAACCGAATCGCTCTAATTGGCTACTGCCTTGACTTGACTGCCATAATGGCAGTGCCATCGGACGTCAAACGTCAAAATAAAGTGACAAATAAAAATAAAATGGCGTCTCCTCGGAATTTCGTCTAGTCGTCTCTGAACATTTTTTTTTTTCATTTTTGCAAATATTGTTATTAAATTGTAGTATTGATAGTTTAGTATGTAGCAAACAAACGAAACAGTGTGTAGCTAATCGAAAATTCACCAAACCATTGATTGGACAACAAATGGAAAATAGTGAAGTGCGTCGTATGTGGCATGGCATGCAAGTTCTCATTTTGCAAAATGTACGAGTGTTGTGGTTGTAAAACGTAGAACTCTGTGAAAGGACGAAGATAAATCGTTTTCCCGGATATGAGTTGAGATACATTAAAAAATAAATCTGCTGATAAGTAAAATGTTTGTTTAATTTCATTTAACTAAGATGCGGCTCAACATAGTTCACGGTATTTCAATTGAACACCAGTTTCATTTTACATCGGACGTTGGTGTTCAATTGGAAATGCCGTGAGCTTCTACACAAAGTTAAATTTAAATGAGCTATATATATTTATCGTTGGATGTTCACAGTAAGTTCCATTGCCACAGTGTCATTAAATAATTAAAAAAATTAAACGTCAAAAATCTACCAGCGGGTACAGATTAAATATGGTTGCTTACGGTCTATATTTTTGGTTCGTGAGTTGGAGGTCCGAACCCTTGCTAGTCTGTGATATAAAGTAAGCAACTCATTCGGCTTGAAGTACCGTCGCACTTTTGAGAGGATGCCCAGCTTTTTGGCAGCTAACTGAGCCTTAGACTCAATGAAGGAGCGAAAGTTAGAGTCGGAGACAATGTTACGCCAAGAAGCTCGAGGCGGTCGGGAATCGGCACGGTTACATCTCGGAAAGTAGGGGCCAGATCAAATGGCCTCTTTTGAGCGGAAAACAGACACGCCTGGGTTTTTACGGCATTGAACCCAACCAGATTGGCATCGCCCCAATCGGAAACTGCCTTGAGAGAAAGGTTCAAACGCTCAACCATGACTTCTCTGTGAGACTGGATTTCGACCGCACTGGCACGCGCTGAGGATATGTAACTCTCTACGACAGTGCTGTCGTCCGCGTACCCAAAGATACCAGGATTCAGCAGGTCGTTGATGTGTAGCAGAAAGAGAGTCGCAGAGAGCACTGACCCCTGGGGGACACCGGCGTTGACAGCCATTAGATCTGACGAGCAGCCATCAATGACCACTCGAATATATCTATCCCTCAGAAAGTCCAATATCCAAGCACAAAAACCAGCGGGCAGACCGTAAGAAGAAAGCTTGCTTAAAAGGCCGTCGTGCGAGACCCTGTCAAAGGCTTTGGAGATATCAAGAGAAACCGCTAGAGCATCTCCGTACTTCTCAATGGTCTCACTCCAGATGTGTGTGGCGTACGCTAGAAGATCCCCAGTGGACCGATTTCGGCGAAAGCCGTATTGGCGATCACTGTGGAGGTCATTAGATTCTAGGTACGCCAGGAGTCTATTATTCAGGACACGTTCCATACTCTTGCAGAGAATGGACGTGACCGAAATGGGCCTGTAGTTAGCATGGTCACCGCGGCTGCCCTTTTTGGGCACAGGCTGCACATTAGCGAGCTTCCAAGATTTCGGAACTATACCAGTCCCAAGGGAAAGTCGAAAAAGGCGTGTCAGCACAGGAGCCAACTCAGGTTCACAAGTCCTCAGAACAATGGCTGGAATACCATCGGGGCCACTGGCTTTATTCACGTCAAGATTGCGCAGCACTCTTCGAACCTCCTTTTCGCGAATAAGAATTTCCAACATGGCTGTCGGGCAGCCAGAAGGTGCAGGAGGTGAGGCGCTACCAGTATCCAGACGCGAATTCTCCGCAAACATAGAAACAAACAAGTTTGCTTTCTCGTCAGCAGTGTGGGCAGGCTACCCATCAGGTTTTAGCAATAGAGGCAGTGAGGGGCGGCAGAAATTGCCCTCGACCGACTTAGCCAGGGACCAAAAAGCTTTACTACCCGCGGGGTACGAAGCTAATTTACTCCCTACGCGGCTTATGTGATCGAAGCGGGCCCTCTGAAGGACCTTTTTGCAGGACTTGACAACCTTATTAAAGGCTTTCTTCCTCTGGCTGATATCCTTTGCCTTGCGGTGTCGAGCATCAACCCAGGCAAGGTATGCCTCGTGCTTCAGCGCCTTTGCGCGTCCACATTGAGGTCCAAACCAAGGGCGAGTTTTGGCGGACAGACATACATCGGAGAATGGGATAAAATATTCCATACCCAGTCGGAGTACATCCGTCACGGCATCCGCACAGGTTGAAGGATTGCCGGAAGAGAAGCAGACTGACTGCCAAGGATAAGATGCAAAAAAGGAACGCATCTCATCCCAATCTGCTGACCTGTATCGCCACATCCGCCGACTGCCCCTAGGGCTGGGGTCGGATGGGGAATATACTGATACAGACTTAACCAGACAATGATCGGAATTACCTAAGGGCGACGAGGTCGTCACTGAGTACCGATCCGGATCATTTGTCAGCAGAAGGTCCAAACAATAAGGCGTATGCGTATCAACATCAGATACCCGAGTAGCGCCTTGAACTAGCTGGGTGAGATTTAAGCTAGAGCAAGCTTCCGTGTCTCTCTCCCAGCGTGGTTGGTATCTCGGTATGGGAATAACCACTCCTGGTGGTGAGCATTGAAATCCCCCAAGAACACTAATTGGGCTGTTGGGTACTTCCGCTGAGCCGCATCCGCTGCCTCACTGAGGTATTCGGTGAGCCTAGTTGTCTCCTGGTCTCCGCCAGTGTGCGATCGATGTGTCTACACATGCATACAGAATTTTCTCAATAACTGTGTCTACAAGCGCCCAAAGTACTGAGAATATTCGGTCTTCAAGATTCCGGAGACGCCGACAACAGATATCATCCCGAACGTATATGCAAACCCCTGCCCGAGCCTGCATATGCTCAAGGGTGTAACCGGGGTAAAGCAGGTATGCAAAATCAGACGGGCATCTGATCTGCGTCTCCGTCAAGAACAAGAGTCCAGGTTTCTCGGTCTCCAGGTGGTGGTGGACCAGCACGAGATAGGAGTGCAACCCCCGGATGTTGGTGAGGTGCACTTTGTGTGAAAGGGCGTGCATCCCACGTGCATCCGCTGTTGACACGTGTTCTTGTTTTTTTTTGCTTATTCATATTGAGAGTGAGTGTACGGTGGGGAAGAAGAAAGTGGAATGAGGTTTCATGTCACTAACCTACAGATACGTTGAGCAAGTAAGACATTTAACGGCTGTACGGGATCTGGGGCTGCACGTAGAGTCTGACCTATCCTTCCGGAAGCATATAATAGTCACATGCAAAAAAGCTTTTAGAAACTTAGGCTTCATATTGCGCCAAACAAAGAGTTTTCATAACACCGCGGCAGTAAGGGCTTTGTATAATGCGCTAGTTAGGAGTAGAATGGAAAGCGGCAGAATTATATGGAACTCGCACGAGAAAAAATATACCGATATGGTGGAGAAAATACAAAACAAATTTATCAGATATTTGTATTTCAAAGAATATGGGATATATCCTTTTTACCCCCTGATATATCCTACAGTTTTTGTACTCGGTATGGTGGGGTACACAAAATTAGAGGTTAGAAGGAACGTAGCGTTAGCCTCTTATGTATTTAAAGTGTTACGGGGTAAATTACATAACCCTACCGTGCTAGAGTCGCTGGGGCTGGCGGTGCCGCGCGGGCCGCGGCGGCGCGCGCCGCGGCTGCTCGGCCGCCCGACCGCACGTACCAACTTGCTCGCTAACGCGCCACTTGTCAGAGCCATAAAAATGCTGAACGCGACTTCATCTAAAATTGATTTATTCAATTGTTCGCTGGCTGAATTCACAGAGGTCATATATAGAATACTACGCTTTTGTAGTTAAGACAAATAGAAAAAAAAATTGAGAAAAAAATTACTATATGTGTAATTGAGTGGTTTATGTAATTATTTCCTATTGATTATTATATTTTCTTCTTAGCGTTGTAATATGTATCACGTGTTGGATTAGTCTGTAAGTGATATGTATATTAATTAAATAAATAAATAAAATAAATAAATAAAAATAAATAAATAAATAAATTATTGAGGAGCTAGTGCGCAGACTGCGGGGACGCCCGAGCCCCCCCGAGAATGTCCATCGGGCCCTTTCGTCCGGTCGCCAACCGGCACGATGGCGCACCCCGGGATTTTTGCGTGTTGGCGAGACAGCCTTTCGTGAGTGGCTGGCTCACTAATTGGGTCCCCTACTTACAGCGGTCGGCCAGCGGAGAACCGTGTCTCGGATCCCGCTACCCTCCGCGACCAGATACCCGATGTCTTACAGCCCAAGTGTCGAAAAACCGGCCATTACAACAGTGAAACAACTATTCCGACCCAACTTCCCCGAACGGCGTCACCGGACTACGCGCCGGAACATGGCTGAGCCATTATGGCGGCGCGACTTAGTCCGGAGGGTGGTCACTAGCCATGGCCGAAGCCTACCACCAGTTAAGTGTTACTCGTTTGGCACCACCCAGGGGTCACGTGTAGGGTCTCGAGGATACACATACGGACGCGAGTAACTTCGACCCCCAGAATGCTGATAAGTCTCGGTTAGTTAATTGGTAAACGGTCCACTAAATTCAGGACTTTTCTTAGTAGTAGTGTAGTAGTACATAATTATATAGATACCTATACTACTCGTATTTATTACGATGCGAAGGTGGTGAACTAATGAGACGTCAATGTCGAGTAAAAATGAAATAAAAAGTTTAGTTCATGAATGAGATATCAACATCATGTAGGGCATATGTAAGATGATAGGTAAGCATCGTTACGTCGCCTGTCCTTCCTTAAAATACATTGCCTTGTAAACTGTTAGTTAGAGCAAGCAGCAGCTAATTCACACACGAACGCTAAATATTACGACGCTTTGCGACACTAAGATTCCGTACATAATTACAATATACTCCACAAGTATGACTGTAGTCATTATGCGTAGTTGTACCTACGTGGAATAACGTGTTATTTTTTTGGTTTTAATTAGTTGAGAATTTAATTTTGTTTTCGGTATTTAATACATAGAAGGAAATTAGTTAGTTCCTTATTTTACTAAAATAAAATAAATAAATAAATATTGGGCGACAATCTTACACAGATCGACCTAGTCCCAAATAGGGCATGCAATTTCCCGGGAAATCCCGGGAATTCCAGGGATTTTGAATAGAAATCGGTACCGGGACTGCAAACCCTAGTCCCAAACTAAGCAAAGCTAGTACTAGGGGTACTGAAGGCGATATACATACTTATATAGATAAATACATACTTAAATACATAGAGAACATCCAAGACCCAAGAACAAAATCCGTGCTAAATGCACAAATAATGCCCTGGCCGGGATTCGAACCCGGGACCTCTAGCTATTAGAAATTGTATTACGAACTTGTTCACGATTTTTGTAGTTACTTTCAGATATTTCGATGGAGACTGTTATTTAAACGATGTAAATGTCGCCGAAATCGGCAAAGTTTCTCAATTTGTTTTGAAAACGGGCCCACTTTTTAAGTTATGTATTGCACTTGGTAATTATTATGTGTACTTATGTGCCTTTTTATTTTTTTTATTGACAGAACTTTCTACAACTCGTGCAAATGTCAGTTCTACCTGCTCAAAGGTTTCCAGTTCAATAGCGCAAAACTTTTAACCTTTTCACAAAAAATGCAACGTTATGCATTCACACACCTACTTACTTAAATGTTACTTAATTAGATTAGTGGCATAAGGGGCACGACACAATGCATTGCGCGACTGGTTATCTAACATGTTACGTCCTGGACGGCGGCCGATCTTCCACTCGTAATCCCGCCTGTCTCACGCACCCGACCTATTTGTTCTTACTTTGTTCCGGATAACAACAAGAAACAGGTTTAGCTAATCTCTGTCCCGTACAAAAAATTTTGGGTCCATTTTTAGGAATACCTTATAGTTTCGCTATGTATGTCTATCAAACACGCCGACAAGTAGAAAACCTATCTGTGGCGTGTCCAGCCAAGTTCACCCCAGGAACTGGCTAACAGCAGCCGAGTGTTATTTTACACGAACCGCAACTTTTGACCCCTCAATAAATCCAAATCTATTTAACATAAAAAAAAAATGGTAGGTACATGTATGTATTAAGATCCTTTAGACCAATAGAACCCCAAGTTTCATAAATTTATATAGGTGAAATGTGAAATAGTTATTGAGATATTACAGTTGAGAAATTTTTGTTTGAAGTAGTATAATTCCGGGGTGGTTCTATTGTCATCAGGTCAGAATCTGATCATAGGGTCCTGGAGAAATCGAGGGAACTCTTCAAATATTTCAGGTGCACCATAGCGATTTGGGTATAGTAACTCGTGCATTCGCTCTTGAAAAGCACCATTTGGTGAATTTTGGAAAAAAGTAATGATATCCCATCAAAAACATTAATGTGAAAATGGCAGTCAAGTTCAATATACGATCCCTATCCATAAAATAATCGTTTACCTCACAATATACTTTTGAATAAGTGATTGATTCACTACAGATTTGAATTTAGAATTGCTAAGTTCAGTAATGTAGTTTGTGCTGGCGCTTATTTCACTTTCGTCAACTGCTACTTAGGTCAGTTTTTTTTCTCATAGGTATACCTATATGTACGTACATCATTTATGAAATTCCATATAGGTCTGAAAATCAAAACGGCTTACGTAAGTGTAATGTGTTAATGCTAATTTCGTCAGGTCCAGTTAGGACAGAGGTTTTTATTCCAGTTAGTCTCTAAATACTGTCTAAATAATAATTATTGATTATTGTCAGGAAATAAAAAAAGTCAAAAATTATAATTGACAAAGTATAAAATGTCCAGATGTAAAAAAGACAAACTGTCCAGATTTGTAATTCTAAAAAAGTTCTACTATAAGTGATCTACAACGGCCCCAGGTCCAGGTATACTGTCGCGTATTCACACGCGACTGTATAATCCACATTCCAAACCACGCGTGTTCGCTGTTGGGCTATTTATACTCGCATAGGTAAAAAAACTGGCCAAGTGCGAGTTGGACCCGCGCACCGAGGGTTCCGTAAAAAATATTTTTATTATACGATGAAACTAAAAAAATAACGGTTTTCGCAATTTTTCCTTTACCTGTGCTATAAGACGTTGCTTCGTACCAAATATCAAGATTCTGAGTTCACGGGAAGTACCCTGTAGGTTTTGATTCTATTGCGAGTGTCGAAAATTTGCGGGTATTTGCGGTATAAACGGCTGGGGCCGCGAACTTCGAATATAGAACTTCGTATCGTACCGTCCCTTTCCATCATATAGAGTATAACACGAGAGTGAAAGGGTCGGCACAACACGAAGTTCGATTTTTGAAAGTTCGCGGTAGCACAGCTGTATCTTTTGATTGCGTTGGAAGTTTGATTTTTTCACAGCTCGAAGGGACAGTAGACCTGAGTATTTGATATAAATTCCAGCTTGAAATCTTCACGCATTAATGAAAAAAAGGGTCTTGACAGACAGACAGACGGACGGATGGACAACAAAGTGATCCTATTTTAAGGGTTCCGTTTTTTCCTTTCGAGGTACGAAACCCCAAAAACTAGAGAAAAAGACTTGTCCTATGTAAGTAGGTGTGACGTGTTCGAATAGACATTTCATATTTAAAACTTACACAAACAAAACCAATAAATAATTAAATAAAATAAATAAATAAATAAATATTGGGGGACAATCTTACACAAATCGACCTAGGCCCAAACTAAGCAAAGCTTGTACTATGGGTACTAGACGACGATATACATATACTTATATAGATAAATACATACTTAAATACATAGAAAACATCCAAGACCCAAGAACAAATATCCGTGCTAAATGCACAAATAATGCCCTGGCCGGTATTCGAACCCGGGACCTGTAGCTTCGGAGGCAGTGTCACTACCAACTAGGCTAAACAGGCCGTCAATGTCTATCCAAACACGTATCAACTACATACAACAAGTCCTTTTCTTGAGTTTTTTATCTATATGTACCTATGTACCTATACTCGTATAGGTAAAAAACCGGACTTGTCGTATGTAGTTGTGACGTGTTCGACAAAACAAATGTCTATTCAAACACGTAACAACTACTACATACAACAAGTCCTTTTCTTAATTTTTTTACCCATATGTATACTAAGTATGTATATTATGAATGGTGCGGAAATAAAACTGAAGGACAATAGGTATCGAAATCGGTAATCGGCACTTAGATATTAAGGATACTCGTACTATTTAAAATAATATAATTCAAATAAATTCCGTTTCAGTATACTTATTGAAGTCTTTAAGAATCCTCGCATATACAGGGTGTTTTTATTGATTTCCGTTCCTTCAAGCATATAGCCGTGTATAGCCAGAGAAACGGCATGGCATATTAAGTTATTCAAAATTCAAGAAAAACGTAATTTTTGTTTTCATACAAGCTTCTTGAACAATATTTCTTTGCTATTCCGCTAAAGAACGTGTAATGGACGATTCACATCATACAGTGGAAGTCGGCGCGCACGCCACCAGAGTTAAAGGAATTCGAACCCTCCATACAGAAGCTAGACTTCGTATCCAAACGACAGGAGCAGAGCCGGCGGCTGCCGGAGGCAGCCGACCGGCTGCTCGCAACCCATTCAAATATTAAATCTAACTTCTGTATGGAGGGTTCGAATTCCTTTGACTCTAGTGGGGTGCGCGCCGACTCCGGCCGTTTGATGTGAATCGTCCATAGGTCTATTAGTGCCCTCTCTCAATTAAATTATTGTGGTATGTTTTGTACTTTTTTGCATTTATTTGCATGTTTGTGCGAGCGGAGCGAGGGTGGGAGCATTAACCGCAACGCAAGTGGATACTGGATACATTGCATTAACACTAATAGACGTACACGTTCTTTAGCGGAATATCAAAGAAATATCGTATAAGGCAAAGTAACACCTGATTCTATCAATTTTCATACAAAATAGTTAGTTATATTACTAAGGGTGAATGCAAAATGGCCTTAGTTGAGCAAAAGTTAATATTAAATAAAGTAGATAATGTATTAAGTGTAGTTAATAAAGTTAATGTCAAGTGTGGCAATATTCAATTCAATAACACGCGGGTAACATTGTTTAATTTTTAAGGATCTTTTATACTTTAACGAAAATGAATTCTATATCTTCGAAATGGTACTTACGTGGTGTGAATATGAATGGTAGAGAACACGTAGAGAAGATTACTTTACTTTATTTCATCTTAAGAATGTGCCCTCGCAATTAACGGAGTTCAATGAAAACATTCTGTATATCAATCAAAACGCTAATATTGGTAACACTCCACATTTTATACATTTATTAACATTTTAAAACCAGGTTTATTTGTACTTTCATGCTCTAAAGAAGTTTCACAGTGTTGTGTTTTGTTTTCATCTTTTCCGTATAAGGCCTGAATCTCACTGGCGCGGCCTGCGGTGGCGGTCAATAGTAAATTTGACAGCTAATGACAAGTTTAATATTGACCGCCGCGGCCAGGCCGCGCCAGTCTGTGAGAGGCTTAAGTCGCAAGCCCTTTGGAAGCCATTCTTCACGTGAGGCGCTGAAACCTAAACTCATTAGTCATTTTTCATGAGAGTAAATAATTATTGAATAATGGGATAAGTTCCGGTATAAAAAATATAAGATTGCGTGTTTGATAAAATATAGATTGATAATAAATTATTATGGAATAACAGATAGGGATATATACGTATATGTATTACTTATCCCCTTATCTTACTCTATTAGTGTAAAGGTGACTTTGACAGGGTAAAATTATTGAGTTTACTAGTATTGGGCTAATTCTATTTTTATTAGATTGTCAATACTGATGTACTATTTCATAGCCGTTAACGTAGGCTCGACAAAACGCAATACAATTAGGCTTTCTTGGCTTGGCTTTCTTTCCAAAAGGTTAAATCACACGTAATGTGTGCATTGTAGCGGACTTTATGCAGATACAAGGAATTTTAAGACGTTCCTAAATCTTTTTTTTTTAATCCACGAAGAAGCAGACTAGCACTCGTACCTTACAAGCAAGTATGTAAGTGCGAGGTGGACTATCGTCCCTCTTTATGTCTTAATATTATATGAGTATGCCAGACGTGTACCTACACGCGACTAGGCGCTAGCTAGGCAGTTTGTTTTATCCATAGCGTAGGTAGTGTAGCGCGTCTTTGTGGAATGAAAAATGAAAGATATATACTGGATAGGGAAAACGGCTAGTTAGCTGCCGAGAAGCATACCTCTAGATAGGATCGTGTCGGGTACGTGCTTACCGAGACTGCCGGCAGGCGACAGGGCCACGCGTTACGGACGCAGCCACGCAGGCTATTGTCGCGCAGCCACCGCACCCACTCACCGGATAGTATAATCTGATTTCAAAGAGTTCTCCGCCAAGGTCTCGAGCTATTACGAAATTGTCAGTGCTGCAAAATGTAAAAATAATAGACAGGACCGTAAAACACGTAGTGACCGTAACAGCAGGACGTGCCTTCATCTTACGAAAGAACCACGAATAGTATAAACAATTGTTGAAGACGACTGCCGCAATCGCCAAAATATCACGACTCGATTGCAAGATGCCGCGGGTTAACATAAACTGTTTATTATCAATCAAATAAGAAGATTCACTAACTCATTCAAATTAGGATAGTGTCTACTTTAACCACAGCGCAATAAATCGAGTCTATTTTAGGAACCTAATACTTGACATACGGTTTTGTAATTAACATAATAGTAAATGACCATAATAATGAATGGCCTTGATGTTATTTCATTTTTGAACGACGGAACACGCTGAATAGTCTAGTAAAGTTACGGTTTAGTATAACGCTATTCAATAATAACGGATTATTTTGTTTCAAAACGTTATTTGAGATGCTTTAATCATAAATGACCATCCATTTACTATTTTTATATGAATAATATAACATAAAAATATTTTTTGGGTCTTTCCAGGAATTGTTAGGTAAGTTGTAATTATTAAATTACTGGTATTTTGTAGGATTATGTCTATTACGTATTTCATTGTCAAAATTGAATTCGTCGCTCTACATTTTGTGCCACTGGTTGGCAGTCCAATTTGGTGTGCTTGAGCGATTTTCAATTTGTTAGTGTTTTGCTTTGGATAAGTAACGTTTCCTCTTTAGCAGTGTAAAAACCGCAGCCCTCTTTCTTCATTACTGTCTTGCAGGTATCGACTGAAATTTCTTTTTTTAGTCGCGTCGCGCCCTTAGTAAGTTCTCCTGCTCTTTTTAGTTTTATTTGGAGATCATTTCGAATTTAATGGACCTCCAACAGGTTGTGGAGAGACACACAAGGAAGACTACTTGTCCTAATACCTGACATTTTAATTTTTTCGCTTATCTTTTAAACTAAGGCCATTTTGTTTGACAAAGTAAATGAGAATTCCTAAAAGTTCGATTCCGAGGCCCAATTGAAGGAGTTACATTCGATAGTAAATAACATAACTATTTGTTACCATAATATCTATGTTATGAAGTCTTGGAAAACCTATGAATGTGTCTGATCCCTGACCCACCCGTCTAGCGAGCCTCTTAAGGTGTTGCTACTACTTCGCTATTAGACCGTTGGTAGAGACGAATATTTGGGCAACGATCGTGGAATCAACATCCCTTTGGCTTTGTTCTTCTCGGCGGATTATGTCAACGAGCACTTTTTGCGCATATTCCACTTTCCAGACTCCTTTAGATCCAACTTGTCTAGATGTGGACAAAAAAGATTACAATCTAGGAATGAGAACAGGCCAGGACTGTGAACGGTTGTGGAAGGTGACAAATTAGGACCATTCCTTTTCCCCAAGAACGAATTCATCCTGACTCGGTTTTTAAGGACACGTGATGGGTCTTAGTCTTATCGTTTCGAGTCGCGTCGTTGATTGCATTGACGGCACGATAGTTTAACTACTTTTGGCGTTCCAATAAGAAAAACTTTAGTATTATCTCATATCGTAATTAGTAGCTCGTTACCACACTTTTACAGCCTTGCAGCTAGTTGGAGCAAGATGTAAACCACGTATTGAGGTCGCTTTACACCTAAAATAGCTAATGGGTACTCGTAGATTTAGAAGTAGCAAATTTTACATAATGCAATAATGCCCATATAGGTATAAAGTACAAGTAATTAGGTTCTTATTTAACTTAACAGGATTGCGAGTGCCAGATTTGTTTGCGATGAATGTAGTGTGAACAGGAGTATCAGCATGCTAAGCAGTTTGTTGGGCAAATCAGCCATTTTTCAATAGCTTTTTCTATAATGTGCGTACCAAAACATGACAACCATGCACGACTACGGGATTTCTAAACCGGCATCGTATCGATCGACGTATACGATCTGTCTAGTGGCGACTTGTTGGCCAACTCTAAGACACAATTCTTGAGCGACTTGAGTGCTCAACTTGACGACATTTAACTCAATTAAGTTACGTTATTTCGTTTACATATCGTAATAATTGCTGGCGATCGAGCGTTTTTTTACGCGTAATGGGCCTTCAAAACTCGATGGCATTAATTAATTTACCGAGTATGTATATTGAGACTCGGTTTAGGTAAGTTCATAAAAATCATAAACAGTAGGTGTTGATAATACTGTTGGTAATCTATAAAGCGTATAACAATTGCTTTATCTATAATTAATCAAATATGCCTTTATTATTCGATAACAAAATTCACTTGAAAGAGATATCCATCATACATTATGGAAACGACACCTGGCTTTAATTTAATATTTTATACGTGAGTATTATTAATTCATTAACTTCATCTCAATAGATCAACTGCTATTATTTTTCTTCAGATTTGAACGGTGTTGAATTCTAGTCGCGCCATAGATTTCCATGACATTATTTCACAATTTCGGAAGATAACCACTCGAGGAAATGACAATTGGGGCGTAAGTTCTGTTGATAATGGGGTGAAAATGGGTAAAGCGGTATAAGTACCACTGAGAGCACGGGATTTTTGTGGTTTGTGTGTAGAATCAGTCGGGTACAATAGAACAATACGTATAATACACTCTACCTAGAGGTGGTATTACTCGCGGGAGCCGTACGACGAGAACGATAAGGGAGCTGAGATTGCTATGATCACATTTCAACACATTTTTGAGAAAAGAATCAATTCTAGAAGATGTACATTGTTTAATGAGGGGCGTAAGCGGAAAATTGCGAACGAGAGTATATCTGAAACCCAACGCCGAAGATGGAGGCTTTTGATGAGTCGAGTTTGTAATTTTTTTACGCTCGAGTTAATCACAATGTTTTTCATCATATTTTCGAGAATATAAATAAATAAAGCAAATAAAAAATCAATTATGTTTCGGCTATAATAAGAGAAACAATAATGTAGTCAAAATTCATGTACCTACCTGAAAGTCAATCCTTATTTTTTCCTCGTCTGGTCAAAACGGCGGCGTTTCAAAACGTTACGCATGTTTATAACAAAAATGGGTAGATTTAAATATATTCATACTGCCGAAAGAGGATGGTTTGACTTTACGTATGGTATTAGATCTGAGAACCACGTTGTTTTATTATTGCTCCTGTAATTCCTGGATAACCCTTGGAAACCTTCTCGACGATCCCGGCAACATGTAATATACAAAGAACGTGATATTTTTATTGTCATATTCACGAAATAGTACACAGACTTAATGTCGAAAGAAAATGAGAAATCCCTAAGGGATATGATCAATTCACTTTACGCAAGAGGTTAAATAGCTACCTACTCCCTTTCATCATTTCCCTAGAAAAATCCAGTGGTTTGATCAAATCCCCGGGGTCGGTTTACTGTCTAACTCACTGACGTGGTTTAGGGATTTTTCAAATCACTAGATTAGTCTAGTGAAATGACAAATCGAGTTGAAAGACCGGTTAGACGATTTTCTAGGGAATGCAGCATCCATTTTAACATTCTCCGTGATTACCTAATAGTTAGTAGAATAGTATTCCGACATTATCCCACAAGCATTTGGCCGGTTCTTTAGGCTTCCGTACCCAAAGGGTAAAACGGGACCCTATTACTAAGACTGCACTGGCCGACCATCTGTCTGTCCGTCTGTCGCCAGTTTGTATCTCAAGAACCGTGATAGTCAGACAGTTGAAATTTTCACAGATGATGTATTTCTGTTGACGATATAACAACAAATACTAAAAAACAGAATTAAATAAATATTTAAGGGGGCTCCCATACAACAAACGTGATTTTTTGCTCGATATTGATAACGCCGACAGGTAGACGATTGAAATATTCACAGAATATTTAGTTATATATTGACGACATGCTATTTTTGCCGTTTTTATAGATAATGGTATGGAGCCCTTCGTACTCGAGTCCTACTCGCACTTGGCAGGTATTTTGTAATCAACACCGCAAAAGTGGCGCTACATTAAAAAAAATACATTTATATATGTTCCACGTCCGTCTTTGGATCACCGACATACATATGTGTACCAAATTGCAACTTATCAGTCTAGTGGTTTAAAAATGGCAAATTATAAATATAAATATTGGAAGACAGACTGCCGCCGCCGTCTTTTCTCGCCTGTTTTATGCTAATTAGAGCCACATTATGAACAAATGTGAAGAAAAAATATGTTCACATCAACGCGTTCTGAAAAAAAATCTTGACTCCGTCTCATCTACATAATAGTAAATCAAGAATAAGTACTTTACTACTGAGATTAACTAACTAACCTAATCTGGGATTCCCGATATGTATCAAATAAAAAAAAAACACCTTTCGAGTAGGTCATAGCTAGTCTACTAATAAAACGTTGACGACCTGTTTAGCCTAGTTGGTAGTGACACTGCCTCCGAAGCTAGAGGTCCCGGGTTCGAATCCCGGCCAGGGCATTATTTGTGCATTTCATTTAGCACGGATATTTGTTCTTGGGACTTGGATGTTATCTATTTATTTAAGTATATCGTCCTCTATTACCCTTAGTACAAGCTTTGCTTAGTTTGGGACTAGGTCGATTTGTGTAAGATTGTTCCCCAATATTTATTTATTATTTTATTTATTAAAAAACGAAAATAAAGTTTTACGAATAGCTTTATAATACATACAACATACCTACGTAAATCATACCCACATGCAACGTCGACACTACATTTCCTAGCCATTTACAGACAAATTACTGAGCTGCAGTCTCGGTCCACACACCCACGTTATTTAATAAATTGCACAATGAGTGTGAAATTGGATCAAGTAGATTTATAAATTCGTAATCATCGAAGTTCATAGAAGAATTCACACTGTGTGGCTCTTAATTGTTGCCTTTTTCGGTTTACCTACAAATAGCTGGGTTACATTTGGAAGTCGAAAGAAAATGTGTGGTTATATTTTGTAATCTAGAGCAATTAAAACATGGACTGTAACGTAATTTGAATAATTTTAAGCAACTTCTTCGCCACACCTCTTAACTTTAAGTTAATTTTGTTTGCGTTTTTTGTTACAAGCCTTATATAGGTAATTTTGACCATTTATATCTTAATTTTTTTTTCTAGTATGTTCCTACTGACCGTAGTCACAGATGAAATACAAGTTACTTCGTAACAGATACTGCACTTACATAGAAAGGGGGCGTGTCAGCGCGGAGATTATGCCCGTCTCGCTCTAACGTTAAGAAGACCGGCGTGACGTCATTCGACGCTGCGCTAGGGCTGCCTGCGCCTTCGCGGCGAAATGTAAACAATTGACAACATTTAAAATTTTCAAGTAGTATGAAATCTTAACTCATTTTGTTAATTTGGTAACAAGAAACGCCAAAATATTTTATTTTTTATTTTTGTAGCTATTAGTTTTCTAAATATTCACGAAAATGTGAAGAAAGCCCATATCGTAGTAATGACGTCACTACTATGAAAATGTGACAGTCACAGCGCACAAAAAGAACAGCAGTTCACTTTCTTTAGTAAATTTCTCTTAGTAATAGAGCTTCTGTATGATTTGTTACGCTGTGACGCATTACTTGTCACTTACTCTCTTTTAGAATGAGGAACTTTTGAAATTGATTTTTTTATATGAAATTGGGATAATTTTGAGAATTTAAAAATGTGGTTTTACTTAACTTTTTATCCTCTATTTGATTTCATCGGAAAAAAACCTGCTTAAAAAAAATGAAATGGTGTCAATAGTCACGGCTTTTGACAACATTTCAATGCTGTTATTAAAAAAACAAACAACAGTGTGTAAGTTACGGAAGATCTCGGGCCACTTTAAGAGGGCCGTGCCGCGGAACTAATTCCGGGAATGAGAGCCGAGTTATTGTTTGTTCAAATAACCATTCTAACGTAACCGGTATAAGGTTCCGTTTTCTTTGATAAAACTCTTTGTTTTGATATGGTGCATACTTGTTTACTTCGAATTAGCAATTTTAAAAACAAACAGTTGCTAGCCAAAAACGTATTGAACAAGTGACGTGCACTTTGCAATAAGTTTCGAAACTGACGTTCAGGTAATATCTCTATACCTATATCTACACAGAAATCAATCCTGTTTAAGAGAATTCATAACTTTCTTATCAATATTTAAACTGGGAACCTACTGTTAACAATAAATAAGACTTATTAATAAGTTATGTACGTCTTTACCAGTAATTAGTTATTTATTGCGACTAAATTAATTAGATAATTGTTTATACTAAATCATTCAATAATTGGTACCCTGCTCATTAATAACTACCTTCTAATGAAATAAAGGGATAATTGTAGCTGTTTATATACAACCCGTATATGAGCAGAAAACAATTTTCAATTTAAATTAAAAAATAATATCTAAGTTGATTACAACATATTTTAATTCAAATTTATGAATAATACGTAGTAGAAAAACTTACCTTTCTATTTCTTTAGGTAAATGAAAAAACGATAAAGTGGTATTGCGCTGATTATTTGTACAACCATACACGTCGCAATATTTCCTTTGAGCAGTCATGGCGCCGACCGCATGCCAGTATTTAATAAGTATTAAGCTCGCGGCTGCTCGCAGCAACGTGCGCCCGCCCTGACTTGTTGCGCCGACTACACACTTGCGTGGTACTTACGAGAGCTCGGCAGGCGAACGACCGCGGGCTAAGTGCGGGTAGCCTGCTGTAGTCAAATGTAAAGCACGTTTCATTTGTTTCTTTCATTGAAATAGTCCTTGATAGTTGCTTGATAGAAAATGCAGCCAAGTGCGTGTCGAGCCACACGCATTGTAGGGTTCTGTAGCTGTCCGCACTTGACATTATGCGGAGTTAAAATATCACAAAGTATATTTACTATATATTTGGCACCACTAACACTATATCTAAGTAATCAATACAAATTGTATTGATAATAAATTAAATTATCGATATTGATATTTTTGGGTAATATTTTATTGTGCTTTGTATTATTTTGATTTTGTTTATTTTTTTGTTATTGATATTCTGACGATCTTTTTTGTGAATCCATGCTATTTTTTAATTGACATTTTATAAAATAACATGTATATTTTCAGAAAGAAATATATTAATCTAATATAGACAAAACTAGGTTATACAGAAATTTGAACTGTTAGTGAAAAGATTTATAAGTGTCGAAGGATTTTAGAATTAGTATTTTAATATTTTACCTTATGAAACCATTTCTATGAAAAAGTTTATTCTAATTTTCTTAACATAATAATCGCTTTACCGAAAACCATGTAAAAAATACGATGTGTAACCTACTAGCTAACCTACTTATTACTTATTTACTAAGTACCTACTTATTTTATCTAAGTACTTATCTACGTTAATTTTGATAACTAAATTTATTGTGACCAGTGATCGTAACGTAATTCGTGTGGTATGGACAAATACAATTTAAACGGTTAATATTAACGTTATTAACGCTAATGAATCATAAGAATTTAAATCATTTAATCGCTAAGCTATTCCGTTAACACCACTACTATGGCAAAATTCGAGCAATCACGTCACGAGGCATCAGAGTTTGCAGTATTTCATGCAACTGTTGTATAAGAGGGGCCCTAAAACGCGAGCGGCGTGGGTTGCGATGCGAGCCTTGGTTAGCATTGCAAGTAAAGACGCCACAAGCGTTTTTGAAAACGTTAAACGTCACAACGATGCAATACTTGTCTCTTTCAATTTTATGTCACAATAATAGGGGCAAACAATTAGGTGTCAACTATTGGGTATTAGGTTGCCAAACACTGGTACATTTACCTTATGAACGATAATTGCATGTTGATCGATCATAGAGCGTCGAGTTTTCACTGACTATGTAAATAAATTAAATATGTGACCAAATGGAGTAAAATAAATAACGGCATATTTGCAAAGTACGGTAGTTTTTAAAGTCGGATCGCCGTCGATGATAATGATAATACTCGTAGGTATATTATGACATTATGAGTATATTCGTAAACTGATACGAATGATTAAGTAGGTACGTTTGTGGCGACTCATTCATTACCCAAGAACACACGGTGTTTTATTTTAGAATGATTACACCATACAGCATAGACCTTCGGTTCAGCAAAGTGCCATTTTGCATGCATTTTGCAAATGAAGTTCTAATTCAAAAATTATGTCGAAAATCAAGGATTATTTAAATAAAAATATTTTGTAAATTGTCATTTTAAGTGAAAACACGAAACATAAAAATACTCTATAAAATATAGTTATAAAGAAGAATAGGTGTACCATTATACTTTACCCAGTATTCAATTAAATAAATTAGCAATGTCATAAACAAAAATAAACTTGTTTATATCATAAAATTATCAAAATATTTTTATTGTCATCACTTTACCACACGCCTACAAGTTTTTGTAATTACACGATGTTTAACCATTTAAACAATTGAATAATGAGTTTTACCTTATATAACTATGTAATATGTAAATGAGGCAGTTTTACGGGGACAAGGTTCTCAATCACCTAGACAACATACAAGTCTGCATGACTTGTATACCATTAAATTATATTTCCCTATTTTGAAAATTACACCGACATGAAATAGTACCATTACCTGCCATGAAATACTAGAATTATACCTATAATTAACACGTTCCCTGTCCATCATACAAAGGGCGTTCCTCAGCTGCACTTCAATATCTATTGCACAGGCGACCGAGCTTTGCTATTCATCTCCCGGAGTAGAATACGCGTTTCCCCGCCGAAGATGAGACCGTACCTAATCGTTAGAGCCATTTACGAGGATTGATACATATACAAGGAAAGCTCGTTTAAAGATACATGGTAAGATAAATAGATTGTATTTTTTTTATTTAAATATTAATGGTTTATTCTAAAAACATAGTCAGAAGGCGCCATCAGCGTATCTTTCCGAACAAAATATTTTACCATTTTCTGAGGGGGCTAGGTAACAAACATACACAAAAAGCTACGAGTACGCACACTTGCAAAACATTCTCTCATATTACTACGCACCCACACTAAAACAATCACTACGCACACTAAATTTGATCAATAAAATGCTTATAAGACTCGATAATCATGCATCTTTATGCATACGTGAATTCCAGGGTAACACATCAGTTATACCGAGTTTCTAGTTAGTATTAGTATTCAAATAGATTCATTGAAAAGGTAACGTGTTAATTTTACTAGGCTGTACTTCTTTCAATCAATTTTCATGCATTGTCATCTATGTCTCTATGTATCTCCGCCTCCTTCCTTTACCGTTTTATTTTTTCATGTTATTGAATAGGCTAGAACACGCCCGGTGGTAAGTGGAGTGATGAATAAAGTACACGCATAACATATTGCAAGCTTCCCACCTGCTTTAAAACTAAGATGGAATACTTATATATGTATTAGTGATTTTACTGATTGTCTTACTCCTAGACATAAAGAACTGAGAGGATCCTTTCACGGGATTTTTAATAATTATCGATAAGTTTCAAGGTATTTTTTGCTCTAGCTATATATTTTGCGATATGATTACATTATGATTTAGCCACAATAACGAATAAATGGACCCGGGTATGTCCTAAAACTACGACCAAGACCACCGGGGTATGGGCAACACCATCCCTGGAGTGCGGTGGAGATACTGCGATCGCCAACCCGCATGCCAAGCGTGGCGACTATTGTATATACCCCCCGTGAATTTGGGGAAGGCCTATGTCCAGCAGTGGACGTCCTTTGGCTGATATGGCGGTGGTGGTGCTGGACGAATAAAGAAGTTGTAGCAAGAGATGAAGAACAAAATAACGAGGAACTGATTTTTCTATAACAGCAACATTTATTAAATATCATATCACCTTCACTAAAATTGTTTTCTTGAAGGATAACATCGATATCTGGTCTCCATTGCAAATAGGCTACATGGCAGCGAGTTCCCTTTTGACAACTGACAAATAGTCCTGAGTGGCCTCGCTTAAGTCGCGGTCCCCTGCCGTGAAGTCTTCGACGATGCTGTGCCGGGGACTGCCTTCCTCCGCCTGACGCAGCTTCAAACGGATCTCACGAAGGCGAGCTTCGAGGATTTTTTCACGCCTTGCTTCGCGTTCGAATACCTAAATATATAAACCACACGTTTTGTGATCAAATCGAATGTTGTCAACTTTTGTTTTCGGGTTAGAAACCGTAAAAACTAGAAATGGAGCACTAATCTACTACATGGGGTGAATTGGTTAAAAATATTCGCTGCTTTCGTCAAATTTGTATTATTTCGTAGTTAGCATGAAAAGCGATTTTTGCTGCTATGACTACGAAGTAATTCAGATTTTGCGTAATTTCCTTCTATAAAAATATATTATCATTACCAAACTATTAGCTAGCAGCTTACTACATCTAAAAGAAATGTTAAGGACATACACCCTAAAATAATGAGTTAACGAAACGAAACACAGATCTTACTGCCAACATGAGATTCTTGTCATTTTTGTCCGACACCGACATGCTTTGCGACAGCTCCAACATTGTAATCGATCCTTTTTTAGAGCCAACTGCTACGAACGAACCCTGTCAACAGCCAATCACGTGTATAGGTACTTACTCGTCGTTTTAAAGTTATACTCGGTACTATATTAATTACTATTACGGTCTTCAAGACGAGAGTGAACCGGTTTTTACTAGGTAAGCGCGCTCCATCCTAGACCGCAATATCGCTTACCATCAGGTGATTTGTGGTCAAGCGCAAACCTATCCAGTAAAAAAACGTACTCTGTCAGGCACCTTTACTAATTGGAAAATTCTCTCCTGGCACTGACAACTCGCACCTCACTAAATAGCAAGGCGTATTAACTACGCTAAGACATGTAGGGTGCTTCGTAATAGCGTATGTGTGAGTTGTAGTGAATTAAATTGTTACCAGCAGGGCTAGTATGATCGCTTATATGTCGGACATATATATAGCATTCGTCCCGTACTGTCAAGTATGTAAGTGCGAGAGGGACGAATGCTATATGTCCGACATATAAGCGATCATACTAGCCCCACAGTAATACTTTAAGGGCATCCAGACAGTGCAACATAGCAGTCCACATTGCAGTCTGCCGTGGGAAGCAACCTATAAGATAGAGCAAAATAGGAAGATATAGACCTCGGTTGTCTCGTTCTATCTTATAGATCCCACAACTGCAACGCTGGAACGTCTGGGTGGGGCTTAATTTGATTTATCAATGGTGCCATGCATCTGTAAAATCGTTTAAATTTATGTAAAATTTGCTCTTGCATTTTAGTCGCGCGAGATATTTTCTTTCATGATTAATTCTGTGTATTATGTGTTTAATTTTGTATTGTTTAAGTATCGTTATATTAGCGCTACTCTGAAGTATAGCAAGTGAACTCTATGGTTCGGTTACCATGGAAACTTCATATATTGAAATAACATTGGTGTCAAACTACCATATCATAAATATTGTCAAAAAGTATTTCAAGAAAACAAACAATTATATTTACAAACGTTCTTTTTGCTTTTCTTGTGGCATGCTGTTGGTAATAGGAATCCACAAGCATAAGTTAACATCGATGGAACATTACAGCTACTTTTCTTCTCGGTAATAAAGTTGAACGATTGAAGACCGGACACGAACAATATTCTATTTGTAGAAATTGTGTATTAAATTCAGTTTTGGCTAATATATTCTTCTTGGCGCGTTGTCTTCCCCGACAGCGACAACGCATGCAAATGCATTGCATTATATTCAGTGTTCTGTATAAAATCAAAGCATAGAAGAGAATAATAGTTTGTGTGTTATACTGGACTTTAGTTGGGCCTTGGAAGAAAGTACCCACTTGCGTCACGTTTGTGGATTATTCCACCTTCAGTTTTTCTCCAGTGGTTGTTAGATGGAAAATGTACTTAAATCCACAAATGAATACACGATGTATGCTAAATGTGGAGCTGCTGCCCAAGATCAAGAATAACTTCGATTGCATTATTTCCCTTAGCCTAACAATCGGGATCTATTTGCCGGAAAAGGCGAACAAAATATCTCTTTTTAAAGAGAAAATCAACAATATTACAAAATAAATATTTTTTCACACATACACAGCTGCATTTTATTTAAATCTATAGATAAATACAATGCTACGAAACCGAAGTAAAAAAAGTTAAAAAATATATTTCTTTACCGGGATTCGAACCCGGGTCCCAATCTCCGGAGGCAACCTGCCTACCAACAAGCCACCTTTTAGTTCACTGCTCAAAAGCGATGTGGCTAGTAGTATAAACGACTTTTTGACGTTTCAGGAGTGTGTAATATTTTTTGTATGGAGCTCATTAGTGAGTATTATATTCTTTGCTAAATAGTCAAAAAAGCCTTGAGTGCTCATTTTAGTAATTGCTATGGCTTCAATTATTAGGTAACTTCTGGACACCTTCTGGATTAGCTATTTGGAAGCCCACTTCTATTTTATGGCCACAACCATGACAAAATAACAACACAATGGGCCCATAAGAATCAACCTGTGGGTACAGAAATAAATAATAATTATAGTAATTAAGTAGGTATATAATTTTTAAAAGACTGTTGTTGTAACTGCGTCTAAATCAGTGTTGTCGGAACTCCCTAAATGTTTCACAAACGTAGTACATACATACGTATACGTAGTTTTTCCAATTGCGTCAATTGGTCGCGATATTGTCGGTATATTGATCGATGAGGCCGTGTCAACTAATATTGGATGGGTGGCCGCTTTGAGTGGTCACTAACTTGAGCGATTCCGTGCTTTGGAAGGCACGTTAAGCCGTTGATGCCGACTGTTGTCATGTCATGCAGGCGTTAAGCCAAGTTAGAGGACTCCGGACGGCTTGAGAACTTCTAACAGTCAAGTTGCCCACTCACTTGACGAGCCTAATCCTAATAAGGTCTAGTTTCCCGCTTGGGTTGGAAGGTCAGATGGCAGTCGCTACCGTAAAAACTAGTGCCTACGCTAACTCATGGGATAAGGAAGCGGATCTCGGGCATCCTCCAGGATGCAACTATATTGGCATAAAGCGACGATGATGATGATAATTGCCGTTATATTTGTTATGAACATAGCATAAATCCATTCAGAATACATACATTCTCTTGAATGGCGAGTTTAACTAGCGGCTCCTCGCACAGATACATTGTAAGGATGGGTTTGTACTGACAACGCAGCAGGTCCCACGCCGAAACCACGCCGTTCGCGCCGGTGCACAGCAGCAGAGAACACCTGATGCCGATAACATGTTTATATTCCAGCTACCTATATATTCATAGTTATTTATCCATCACATATTTGTGATTCCTGTTCTATTAAAAAAAACTCAATAAATCTAATCTGTTGATATCAAACATTATATATCCTACCGCCAAGTTTATTCACACATGGCCGTTAAGTTTGTAGGTGTAGGTACTCAAATTATGCATCAATATAATCGAGCCGCGATTGGAATAGGAATGTAGGTGACAGTTTTGCCATTAGGTACTTAAGAGGGGCGTTCAATAAATTCTCGGTATTGACATCTTTTAAACCTCTTTGGTAAACTTTTTAATACTGGCTGGTAAAAGTCATTCATTAATATGAAAAAAAAGTAAAATTAAAACGGCGATGTTTTTTTGTTTTTTTTTGTAAGTACCGAAGAAACGTGAGCGGTAATAAAATTCTTGACCAAACACGTAAAAAATTAATAAGCTAAGTATAAAAAAGAAATGGATTATGTTTACCGTGAGTCTGCTCCTTCTTTATCAACAATTCAGAAGTGGTCAAGTCAATTTAAGCATGGGGCAGATAGTATCGAAGACGACCATAGAGCTGGTCGGCCCGTCGAAGCTTCTTCATAAGAAAATTTAAAAAAGTGGAGAAAATTATATCTGAAGTTGGTTGAGTAAAGGTGAAAGCAATAGCTCAAAGAACTAACCATTCTATTGGTACTAGACACGATATAATTCATGACCATCTTAATATGTCAAAAGTCAGTGCGATATGGATACCGCGAATCCTGACACCGCTTCAGAAGAATACGCGTGTTGCTCGTTGTTCCGAATTTCTTGAGGTATGCGGTGAAATTCCTGATAAGATACTGCAAAATTTTGTTAGTAGAGATGAAACGTGGTTTCATCATTATGACCCTGAGAGCAAACAAGAGTTCATGCAGTGGCACATTAAAGGAACTCCTCACCCCAAGAAGTTCAAGGTCGTGCCTTCAGCTAGCAAGGTCATGGTCACAATATTCTGGGATTGTGATGGAATGTTGCTGATCGATTATAAAGAAAAGGGTGTAAGTATTAAAGGAGAGCGCTACGCTAATATTATATGCCAAATAAGGGAAGCAATCAAACATAACAGACGGGGAAAATCAGCCAAAAGTGTTCTGCTTCTACACGACAACGCCCCTGTGCATAGTGCTCATATTGCCAAGGCTGCTGCTGTTGAATCTGGACTCGAATCTATTACATACCCACCGTATTGTCGAGACTTAACCCCGAGTGACTTATATTTGTTTCCCAATGCCAAAAAGAATCTACGTGGAAATTAATTTTCTAACGATGAAGCATTGAAGACAGTAGTGTAGGAGCATTTTGACACCAAAGACAAAAAATATTTTTATGAGAAGTTAAAAAAACTATTTGACCGGTCTTATAAGTGCATAAACATAGGAGGAGTATATTGAAAAATAAAACACCTATAATATTCTTTTGTTTTCATTCTAATACCGAGAATTTATTGAACGCCCCTCGTAAGTACGTTAAAGTGTAAAATTAATTGACAGCTCTCTATCCAACCTACCTACGAGGCCTACCTAGGCTGGGTTGATAGGCCTGGGCCTATCTCGGTCGATTTGCAGTTGGCATTAGAATGGAATAACGTGTACTATTACTCAAAACAAGTGGTAGTATACCTGGTAGGACTCCAGGCGGCGTAGGTAATTTTATGACGCATCGGAGCCGTCATCAGTACGGGCGAGTCGTGGCAGTCCTCACTCCACACATGTAGTCTCCAGTCTCCCACTGTCAAGAAGTTCTTCAAGAAGTACGGGTTGCGCTCCAGTGCGCTCACGGATCCATTATGCGCTGGGAACTATACAGATCATTTAGTAACACAGTGAGTACGTAGATACTATATAAAAGAATATGACCAACAGCCTACGCAATTTTGAAAATATTATTGGCATTGAGTACGCAGTCGTATATCGTCAAACTGCACAGTAGATAACATTTCATGTAGGCATCTCATGTACCTGTAATGCCTAGTACAGGTAGGGAAAAAACTCGCCAAGAAAGCCTACAGTGACGGTGAGGAATTTCATTATTTACCTACTTTTTCTGACCATCATAGTTTGGCGAAAATTCACTGCCATGAGTCGTGGTTCGATTTTTTTGATCAAAGATCGATCAGATCGGAAAAGAGGGCCTGAATCAGTAATTTTGATAAACAAGGGCTGTACAGTCCTGCTTTGTTACGCTTATTTAAAAGACTGGACAGAACAGGTACAAATAATTCTTACCTGGTATGATAATTTCTCCAATTGAGTTTTCCCTTTACGGTTAGCGCTAATGACGATTCCGTTGTCCGTGCCGACCATGAAACGCGATGGGATTGTGTGTTCGTATTCCAACGTGCTGATGCCGAGAGCGGTTGCCATGTTTGGCAAATCAAACGTGTATTTAGCGACATCAATAATCATTTCGTCGGTGGGCTCAGACATATTTCGCGCGTCCCACCATTTACATACGCCATCCGGACCGCCCGAGAAGAATTCTAGCCCAGACTTGCTGTTAATGAAGATTACATTGCGCACCATGTCCCGGTGCGCTACGTGCGGTGGGCACGCCGACACCGCCTGGCTGCGGCGGGTGTCAAACAATACCACCTGTCCAGTGACTAATCCCCCCACCAACATCGTACTGTCTTTAGGATTAAACTGTAAATCCAATAATATGGACGGAGGTACGAAATTCATCAATGGCTCGGCAGGGGTCTCCACGTCCCATAAGAATCCGAAGATACTGCCGGTAGCTTTGCGGTAGAAATTCATGTCTACGTAAGATACAGCAAAGCGCATTGCGCCGTCGGGCTGCCAGCAGATGGAGGACACCGGGCGACCGTGCAGCGGGTCGCGGTAGATGTTGACGGTGCGCATGCTGTTCTTTTCAACAGGCGGCAGTCTGCTCATATCCGAGTAGTATATTTCGTACATACCGATAGCATTATTTTGATACACGTAGTGTTCCAAGCCCTAAACAACATGTTATAATCATTAAAAAGTACACTGTTCTGTTATAATATTCATTTAAACCAGACAGTACCGTTTTGTTCGGATATTTAGCGATAGTCAACGAAATGGCAATGTCATACAGACCCATATTAATGACAGATCAATATCAGAGTGAACCCGGGTATGTCCTAAAACTACGACCAAGACCACCGGGGGATGAGCAGCAGCATCCCCGGAGTGCGGTGGAGATACTGCGATCGTCAACCCGCATGCCAAGCTTGGCGATTATGGCATTTACCCCTCATGAAATAAGAGTGTTAATATATTTTTACTGCTCATGCTCGGAAAGTATGTCATTATAATAATATGTTCGCAGTGGCATTAATTACTCTTTTTGTGAGGATAATCTTTGTTTATTTATTTTCTCGCAATCGAGGTGAAACAGTAGAGTCTATAACTCAGGTATATAAGCCATATTGCGTCTCGAACTATTTTCGCGAAGTAAGGAACCATCATCTCTTGCTTACGATTTACGGTGAAAATATTCCAACCTAGTGTGGGCGGCCCAAGGTCAGCCTACTGCCAAAAGGCAGCAGCCAAATCAATACCACCCCAAAACTGCAAAAAGGATTCGACACCGACTCTCAGCAGGACGTTTGTGATACATTCGGTGCGCTTGCGATGCGACTCCTAGTCGATCTACATGCTATTTACCTAATGTCTTGTTGATTTGGCTTGGGTTCGAAAACATAAAAGATATACGTATATAATTTGCAAAGACTTACAGGACAACATGCATTAACGCAATTGATATATTCATCCTCTTTCTCGACCTTGCGGCGGTAACGTTGCGTGGCTTCGATATCGAGTACGTTTATATCCTTGGGCCAGCCACCTTCGGCGTGGTTTATCCCCGTTGTCGTGAATTTAACTCTACAAAGTTATACATATATTACATTTGGTGGTTGAACTTTACAATATGCAACACCGAATACATATATATATATATATATATTATAAATAGTACTCGTGGTTAGAAAGCTTACCACAAAATTTCAAGTCGCGGAAACGTAAAATTGGAAAAAAAAGATAATCTAAAATCAGTAATTAATACCATGCCATGATAGTCATTCAGAATGATCCACATCACTCACGTCACTAAGGCGTGTATATCAAAAACCGATGCGGAGCACCCCACTATCCACATGGTCTTGTCTGTCCTGCCCGTACACAAAAACGGAGAAGCGGCGGAAGAACAGCTCTCCTCCGCCGTGACAAAACGTGGGAACCGCGTGAGGTGGAGTGACTGAGCCTGGTCGCCTTCAAGGCGAAGCTGCGGGTTGAGCATGGATGCCCGTGCTCCCCGTCACCGCAGCACCGGACCTGAGGTAATCGACATTTCGATTACGATTAATAACGCGTTGAGAGTGCAGCGCCTCGGGGATGTTTGCAGAAGCACATGTGGCATATTTTGAAGCCACGATGTGACTGCAGGTTGCATCCCTGGTGCGACGCGTGGCAATGATCGCCGACAATTTCTGCTCATAGGTTGCTCATTGTTGTGGACTTCACGCGCCCAGCGGCACTGTGGATGACACATGAAAGCATGGATAGTGTCTGTTTCATGTGTTAACCACAAATTAAACCAAACTAAAATATAATTGTGTAAATATAAGTCATTTAGATACGCGTTGGCCCCGTCCCATATCTTACGCTCTGCCAATATGAGCTAGGCAGAGCCGCTTGAAGGCCCAAACTATCAATTTCCGCACATGTGCTTTCTTAAAGGATAGTTACGTATTTGCGGCACTTGCAGTGGAGACCCTGGGACCTTGAGCTTCAGACACTAAAGAATTAGTGGAAAAAGTGTCTAAAAAAACTGATCAGGGTGTTCAGGTGATCTCAGGGGGGCTCTAATCTTACTTCGCACAGCTTATTTTGATGTGCTGATACAAGGAAATGCGGCGAGCGTTCTGGGAACGCTGCCCCGGGCATCTTTAGGTGCGGACAACGGAGTGCGACTACTGAGGTCGCACCGAAGTAGAAAATGCGTCCAAATGCACTGTCAGAACCGCAAACTTCAATCATAAATATCTTGAAAACGAAGCATCTCCGCGGGGGTGGTGTTGCATATTCTAAAGTCCTTCCCAATTGGTTGTACTGGAAGGACTTTAGAATATGCAACACCGAGTTTAGCGTTCATATTTTTTTTATAAATAGTACTCACTATTAGAAAGCTTTCCATAAAATTGCAAGTTTCGGCGACGTACGGTTTAAGAGAAAAAAATTTTGGAAAGTTGAAAGTTTCTGTACAAAAATCGGTAATTAATACGACGCGCGACGCCATGACAGTCGGACTCCGCCTTAGCTCCGGCGCTGCGGGATAAGCACCCCTTCCGCCCTCGCGTAATAAAGCACGGTCATCCATGCTCTGCTCCGCAGCTTCGCCTTGCTGGTCGCCTCCGGCGACCAGGCTCAGCCGCTCCACCTCGCACGGTTCCCGCGCTTTGTCACGGCGGGCGAGGGCTGCTCTCCCTTCGCGCCTCCGAATTTTTATATACAGTCTAGGGCAGACAAGAGCACGTGGATAGTGGGGTGCTCTGATTCGGTTTTTGATATACTACGCTCCATTGACGTGAGTGACGCAACTCATCTGATTGTCATGGCGTTGTATTATTTACCGATTTTAGTATAGAAACTGCCCAATTTTTGTTTATGTTTCCGCAACTTGAAATTATATGGAAAACTATCTAATCATGAGTACTGTTTATAAAAAAAAATATGAACGCTAAACTCGGTGTGTTGCATATTCTAAAGTTGAGCCGCGTCCTTACTCATACCAGCATTTAAGTGAGAAAATACTTGTCAACTCGCTATTACCTACCCTACCGAAATCAATACCTTTGTCATAAACTGTATCAATAATAAGCAGTAAAATTTCATCAAACTTTTTAAATTAAAAAATTATACTTGATGTTGAATGTTTACGGAGTTATACCGTTTTGTGTTAATTTCACGCTGCGAGAAGTTTGGAGTGTGCTGGACAAGTTGGTGCACCGGGTTACGCAGAATGAATTGTCTCTGTTCTGCGACATTGGGCAGGATGGAGTCGCACAACTCTGGCCCCTGTTCGCAGAACATGGGCTGTTTTCCAAAGTCCCGCCTCTTCTTTAGGTACGAGTAAGTTTCCATCGTAGAAAGGTTTGAAAACCTTGCCTAAAGTGATTAAAATAATGCTTATAATTGGAATAACAGGGTAATAAATTCAATTGAAGACTTATCGAATTGAAAAAATACAACAACACGAGATCGATGATATTTGTATTTTTTATAATGATGACACATGACACTTTACAACGAATGTCATTGATGAAAACAAATTAAAGGCTAAATTGTCACCAAAATGCTATCTCTCGCTATTAGTTCGATATGCCGTCGTCGTCAACATTTCGTCGCCCGCGGACATTTGCGAAAATCTGCATAAAACACAGATATATCAGAGTAAAGCAGAAGTATTTCTGTACATCTGATCTATTCTCATTAATTCACAAATCCTGTCAGTGTCTCCGCTTTCATAACTACAAATTTAATTGTACTGAACGGACTTTGTGACGTTTTGGATTATATGGGATTTGACATTTTGGTTGCCTACTGACTTGACAAGCCTACCCAATAAGGTTTATTTTCCTTAGGGTTGGAAGGTTTCAGTAAAAATTATTCTTGGGATTAGGTAGCGGACCCCTGGGGCATCGTTCAGGATGCACCTATAATGGGAATAAATAAAAATAATGTTTTGGATGATTTTCGGTATATTTCTTTTTCTAAACACGAAATATTTCGTCTTGATGTAAGTCTAAATGCAATTTAGTTGTTATGCTTGTGACATGAAAATAGTATTGTATGCAACAGTTACATTGGGTTCTTAAAATCCAGACTTAAATTAAAATTCGATATGGTGGCAGAATACGGGCATTGACGTGCGCCTCTCTAAAAAATAAAAGAATAACATTGTATAATAAATAATGTATGGAAATCCATTTTTATCCTCCTATCAGCCATATTTTGACTAAAAAGACTTTGTATTTGATATATTAACACCCATAAAGGATGATTCACAGTAGGTCGTTCCGCGTCCGGGCCGGCCCGTTTCCTTCTAGAGAAATACGCCGGTCGTTGCGTTTACTGTCATAGCAAACGGGCCGGCCCGGACGCGGGACGGTCTACTGTGAATCATCCTTAAAACAACTTCACTTAAATGGACCAATCAAGATGAAGGTCAGTGGCATTTATTCGCTCCATTCGCGGTGTCTTTATCTAATCAAACATGAAGTTCGAATTGGTTTAAAGGAATTTTGTGCTATCTATTTTGATATTTAAAATTATGCCATCGTTCGTTTGTCTCGCTTCGTTGTAAACCTATTGTTATTGGGACAATTCCCGAAATATTTCCTTTTAGGTTTGACAAATTTTCACCCACCATTGCTCAATTTTGATATAGCACTATGTGTCTGATATCTTCTCCTATCCCAAATCTTCACGGACAAGTTCCTACCTATGTGTTATTATAATATTACGGTTATGTAAGTTTACAACTCATTGAAAAATTTTTATGGTGTTGCAACTGGTTGGGACGGTTTCACTAATTTGAACATTAACCCAATAATGTTTAAAGTCGCCGAACTTCGAGTTTGCGGTTGCGCAAAAGAGACTTGTCTCAAGTACATAGGTATAATGTAGGTACCTAAAACAAAATAATGTTAATCATTTTCCGAATACGATATTAAGCAGTTAGTAATCCTTAAGTTCATAAGGCGTCGGCAATGCGCTTGTGATTCTTATGGAGTCGCAAGTGTCCATAGTCGGAGGTGTCTGCTTACCATCAGGCAAACCGTAAGCTTGTTTGCCACCGTCATTGTATGAAAAAAGCGGCCTAGTTTGTGCGGGTCGAGCCACGCGCAGTGTAGGGTTCAGTAGCTATCCACCCGTGACATTATGCGGATCGAAAAGTCAAAAACTTATATTTACTCTATATTTGACATAACTAATCTGAGTAATCAATTTAAATTGTACGAAAGTTTGCTTCTCCTAGTACCTACTGTATACATTTCTTAAATTCGGCTATTACTCGTTATCTAGTCGGTAATGTCTATTTAGCTGTGATAGACTCCAAAAAACATTAGAACTTTAAAAATCAATGTCACTCAAACGAATAGCTTAATCGAATCCTTTAAGAAAGCTCATATTCTTCTTTAATGAGTTATCCAACGAAACCCAACATTATGGGATTCCTATACCAACTGTATGGAAAAGTTTTCTTTTATTTCTGGGCGTTCTAGTAGTCAAACCTTAGTCGGTCCCAAAGAGTATCATGATCCTTAATAGGAATGGTATCGATGGCATTAAAAAAAATTCGTCAAAATTGATGATTTTCTCGCTGACTACTTTTTTCAAAAGTCTTTGAATGTAGATTGTCATCACTTAAAAAGTTAGGAATGAAATCCTAATGCCATTTTTCCGTGGCGGCAAGGGATCTAGTCTGGTAGCTGCCCTTACTGCCCCGTTTTAACTTTCCACCCTGTATAGCATCGTATGAAAATACCTTATAGTGATTACTTAGCACGGACCTACGGACTTGATAATTCCCACTTTGCACTTTTAATAGTGTTACTGCAAACAGTATTACAGATTTTTTTATACCACGTCGGTGGCAAAGAAGCGAACGGCCCACCTGCTGGTAAGCGGTCACCGTAGCCTATGGACGCCCGCACCTCAAGGGGTGTCACATGCGCGTTGACAACCCTTTAAAAAGTTATACAATAAATAATTATACAATAAAAAGTTATACAAAAAATAGTTATACAATAATCACGCTTCCAGTTACTTGAACAACTGCGAGGGCAATTTTTTAACTCATTGCCACAGGATGGAATCATTAAACAAATTCACAGACATTATCGCCTCCGTAATGACATTGTAGCGAGGTGGGTCTTTGCAGTTTGCAGAGCCTCGATAGCTTTACGGCGCACACCTTCTGCCTGCCACAAGACAAACGCGACAGTCATCAAAAGCCTAGTATGTTGTAATTGATAAAGCACAGATACGATGCCTACATACAAAATTTATTCAACTTTTTAAATTAAGTATTCTACTTATACTTAGTCCTTTTAGACCAACTGCGTAGATTACTATTAATTAAATGATTAGTACGATCTAACTTCGCCGTAATTATGCATCGTTATTCATCATTTACGCTTTTTTTTTATAAATGACTTGTACGAGTATAGAATTAGACTTTTATGGAAGCACTGTGTAATCGACCTACTCTTTTTAATGCAAATTGATTTGAATTACTGTTCAATTAAAGCTTAACCGGGGCGAATAGTTGTAAGTGTAACAATAGTTGGTGCTTTAGTAAATACTGTATAACAAAGCATTGCGCGGGCCGAACGCTCGCAATCGAAGCCTGCTATACAATACAATGAGACCCTGAACCACATTCGAATAGTTAGCAAACGATACCGAACTGATACTGGTGATTTGCTCCTTGCGCCAGCCACTGCTGGACGAAATAAGGGAAAAATCTGTAATTATCTACTCAACAAAGGTATTGAACGAATCAATGATGATTCATTCAGAATCAAATAAAGACTGAAAACACAGTTTTAAGCACCTTTTATAATTATTTGTGACTGAGTGATCAAGTTCATGGATATCTTGTACCAATTATTATCTCCTCTACCCAAAGCTTTTGCTATTAGCGATGGCCACCTGTTGTTTACCTTCTGTTATATGTTATTTTTATGAATACGAGTAAGTAATAAAATATGTTTGTATTGTATTGTTTATTAGCGAACTCTTACAACTAACAAATAATTAATGACCGAACGTGTTTGAGTCCTAAGATAAGCACTCAAGGATGCCGTTTTTAAAACAACCAAATACCTACCCTGATTACCTACAGGTGATGTGAGTTTACGACGAGCTTGCATTATTTAATAAATAGACTGTGTAGGGGCCTTCTCTGCTTGCACGACTAAGGAATACACAATACAACTACGATGTCTTGCATGAAATATGTACATGGTGTGGCCTGTAATATGAGGAAAAAAATAAAAGGACGCTTCGTTAGAGCATCTGCAGTAATCTCTTGTGTCCAAATATTTTATGTATTATTGTATGTCTTTTCCGCTCACGGGACAATGGTGTCCCGGACCTTTGGAAGGCGTGCGCGGAGCCGAAGTATCAACCTAGTACCACATAGCCAACACGTAGAGGCCCCTTTGACAATTTAATGAAATGCAAATGGTACACCGAGTGGATGCTGTCCCTGTCCGTGTCATGGGACGCACACAGAGACGACACCCACCAGGGTGTACAGGGAATATTGCTGGTTGATGGAATCTAAATGAACCGGGCTATGGGGTGAATATGATGGACTAATGGCTGGGCTATTGAGTGAGACAACGGACGAGTGCCTAATAAAACTGTCTCATTCTGTATTATTATTATTTTTATCCTCAATTCTGAGAAATATTGATCTAAAGTTATGACATCCAAGTAATGGATCTTGACACCGCGAGTTAAATATAATCAATGCTGATGTTGAGGTAGCACCTACTTATGATTATGACACATGAATACATGTGAGGCATTTTTGGTTTTACAAGATTATTTGGGAGGCATATTTTATTTTTATTATGTCTTTTTCATTTCGAAATATTTAATATTAGTATTTAGAAAATACTAATATAAAGTATTTAGGTTTTCATTTTCAAAAGACTTAATCTGGGGGCACGGTTGTGCCCCCGCCAAGACGAGCCAAGCGAAGCGCAAGGGCACTACATACTTTTTCTCGAAGTGTTTCGTCGTTTTTTTGAACCCTCATAAAGTTGGTTTCCGATGTACCAGATAGTTCATATTCTCAGGATATGATGTCAATAATAGACTTATTAAAAATACAAAGTCTCAACTGAATAGCTCTAATACTTAATATTTTATTGATATCTAAAATCCGCCGATTTCGTCACTGACACACTCACTGACACACTGATGATCATCAAAATGTTTGGCTTCTTCTTGAAGTGCTAGAAAGCTGAAATTTGGTATGTAATCTAAGTTTAGTATACAACCAACAAAAAAATTCATAAACTTATAACTTTCGCCCCCCATCCCCTAAAACGGGGGGGGTGGGTGGAAGTTTATATGAGACTTTCACCAATTTTATGAATTAAAATATGAAAGTTTACAGGGGACTGTAGACAGCAACTAAAAAACCTATTAATAAGACTGCCTAGCAACTTACAAAAAGAACTGAAATCCCACCAAAAACATTTCATGTAAAATGTCGCCAAGACGACCACATAAGGTTTGCCCTGTGAAAAAGATATCAGATCTCATGTAGAGCCAAGCTTCTGAATCTACGCGGCCTAACTCTACCGACCCTAACTTCAACAAATTCTACATATCAGTAAATATGTATGGCTGTGCTGTTTTGTTACTTACTTCAGAGCAGAAACTAAATATTCGTATCACCTCCACGACGGTAGCGAAACTGCGAAGCCATACATATTTACTGATATGTAGAATTTGTTGAAGTTAGGGTCGGTAGAGTTAGGCCGTGTAGATTCAGAAGCTTGGCTCTACATGAGATCTGATATTTTTTTCACAGGGCAAACCTTATGTGGTCGTCTTGGCAACAGTTTACATGAAATGTTTTGATGGGATATTAGCATTCAGAAAATATAGTTATTAATATTACCCCAGAATAGTAAATATACACGTAAGCTATATTAGCTTAAAAATACAATAGTACTTTACGATACAAGTGCAGAGAACAGGAAATTCGCAACGAGTGGTGATAAATTGAAACACAACCGAAGGGACTGTTTTAAATCGACACGAGTTGCGAATTACCTGTTCGCACGTGTATCGTACAACGTTTTACAGCACATATGGCTCTTTAAAGTTTCGACATATGCACGTAATCTGCTGATTCCCGCTCTCGTGCGGTAATATAGCACTATATGTACTGTAAAATATTTTTTTAATACAGTTGCTCAAAAAGTGCTATTTTACGTAGCTGTTTAGCGTGCGGAAAGTTGGTTTTCGCGCACTAGTGCTTTTCACTTTTCCATTTTTTTTAAATTTATGCTTGTTCCAATGCATGACTCCTTATTGCTGGGTGTTAAATATTAGTTTCCTTTAAACGTCGTAATCAACATAAAAACCTACTGTTAATATCAGAATACGAAAAATATACACATTTCATATTTTATTACTTACCTCTTCATCATTATAACACGTTTATTTTTTAATATTGAATATTGAAAAACCGTTCTTAATAAGTTGTCTGAGTGGAACGGAATAGCTGCCGAAACGCCTGTCAAAGAAGAGGCGTTTTTACTTACTGCAAGCATGTTTTAAGTTTCTAAAGGCAACATTCGATATTGTTTTTATAAATATTACTTGTTGTTTTTCTTATTTTTTCGCAACTGTATTAAAAAACGTCGTTCAATACACGTGCGGAAATGTCATTCTTCACTCGTCCCGAGTGTTGCCACTCGCCTGCGGCTCGTGGCATCCCTCGGTACTCGTGAAGAAATGACATACTTTCCGCACTAGCATCGAAATGTACTATTTCTTTCAATTGGTAATCACTTGGAAATAATTGCTGGAAACTTGGAAAGCTCAATTGTGTTGTACCGTGTAATTTTTTGCTCCTATTAAGGCCACTCCTACGAATTTGTTTAACTACATCTAAAATAAGCATTTATATTTACTATAAGACCGCTTAGTCCACTACTAATCCGAAACTAATCAATTATTATTGAATTGGAAGTGCATTCACCTACAATAAATTACTAATTCCCGTTTTCCGCTATTTATAATCGATCCAATTTTCAAACAGGAAGACACAGTTCCTCTCAGGAAGACAAAGTTAGTATTTATAACCGTGACCGTCACGCTACTATAAAGTGCCACTTTTTACAGGTTTTCATGTTCAGGTAGGTACTTAAAGTGGGAACATCATATTAAATCAAAATATGCTATGAAAGTTTGTATTAGGTAGTATTTAGTTACTTTTTTTTGCCAAAGTCACTTGGTTTTCCTGAATTTTCTGCTGTAGGGCAGGCAGTTTTTGCCCAGCTATCTATCATTCATCTAAAAATCAATTACATAAGTGAAAAAATGAAAAAAAAAAACGCCATGTGCGTGTCTGTCCACGCGCAATGTAGCGTTCCGTAGCTGATGTCATTATGCGGATTTAAAATGTATCAAACTTATGTTTACTACACATTTGGCACACCTAACTAACAACATATCTAAATAATCAGTAGAAATTTTTTTTTGGTTGTTTGATTTAAACAGATTAATAACAAATAACTAATAAAATTAATTAAAAATTAATCATACCTACCTACCTATAACTATAATCTAAAATCTAAGTTAGGTCCCCCAAGTCTGTTCCCTGCGGAAGGGTGCCCATAAGGCTGGCTGCATTCCCCCGTTGAATGGCGATGCCTATTCTTTGTCCGAGGAATGAGCCAGCCCTAGGGTCATGTGTTGTTTCCAAAAGTCGTTTTATTTAAATTCTGAAAAAGTGTATGGGCACCCTGACTCCACGGTCCTAAAGTCTCGACTGCGAAAGCCGCAAATATGTAATTATGTGTTAGATTGGCATATTTGCGGCGCTTAAGGGCCTCAGCCGCCGCCGCCGCTCCGCCAGCCCTCATCGATGTGGAGGCTAAATGAGACGGCGCTAGGGTGTCCACACAAGTGGCATCCCAAATGAGCGGCCGTCCCATTTGCCAGGGAATGAGCGTCATTCCATCGGGCCTCTTGCCGTCGTCGCGTCCCAGACCGGGTGGTTCCAACGCGGCGGGCACGCCCGCGCTGACAAAGGCCCGACGGATGACGTCGTTCAGACTGGCGTGGCGGGACAGGCGACCGGCGCTCCTTTGGCAGGAGAGACCGTGGCAGCCTAGGCTGTCTACTTCAGATCCGCAGGGACAGCGGTGGGGGACAACTAAATTAGCTCCTAAACGAAGGCCGACAGCCAGCCTTAGGGAATTATTATCTAGGAGGGTTGCGCAAGTTCTAGAAGGGAATGCGTGGAGCCAGAAACCGGATTCATGTTGGGACGAGGCTAGGAGTCGGGCTTTTTCGGAGTTGGAGGAAGCTGAATCTAGGAGCCAATTTTGAACCTGGTGGCAGAGCGGTTCGTCCCACAAACGCTGAATGTGTTTTTTCGAGGGGATTTCTTTACCAGGACAAGCCGATCGCCATGCATTTTCTGTTTCCGACAGGTATGCTACTTCGAAGTCACGTAGTGACGGGTCAAGTATTTTTCCTACGAGGGATAGCGTACTGTGTACGGATGACAGAAATGCCGGTAAGGCGACACTAGATATTTGCCTTATGCCTAGGCCACCAAACCGGATAGGCAGTGAGGCATGAATAAATTGCCTCTCGTTGATATTAATGTTGATTATTTTTTTAATTTTGAGGTGGATAATACTATCTACCTTTTGACATAAATCAGGGAACCTAAAGAAGGGACTGCATCGCATAGCGTATGTGAATTTGGGGACGAAGAGACAAAACCGAATGATAAAGAGAGCCATATGCGAGTTAATTTGGAGGAGCCGGTCAGAAAGTTCAGAAAAACGTTGAATTTGATTGTCAATGTAATCAGGGATGGAATCTTCAAAGATTGGGGCTCCGAAAAGGTGAAGCGAGCTCTTGGTCATTAATTTTATTCCAGGGCAGTTATTTTGAAAATCTTGTAAAATTTGGGATCTGTTTGGAGTATCAGGGCTTATGAAATTGTACAATAGTTTGCTTTTCAAGTACATTTCCTAAGTTTGACTAGTAAGGTCCGGCCACACTGCTACTTAAAACGCACTGATGCACCGTAAACGCAGTGACGTGCCTCATGCTTGACGTTTTTAACTCGTAAGTTCCCTCTCGCATAAAATACATTAATATATATAATTTTATTATTGTAAAAATTCTAGAAAAGCGAATCCATATTGAGAATAAAGTTCTTTAAACCGAAGTCATAAGTCGCTCTCTCTCGTTCACTGCCATTCCGTACCGTCGCCGTTTTTCGACCGCCTTCACCGGTGTGGGCGGACTCTACTATAGCTGTAGTTTTCCTTTTAGATTAATTATACATGTACTACTACAATGTTATCTATGGTTCCTTAGCCAAAATGGCAAAAACGGAACCCTTATAGATTCGTCATGTCTGTCCGTCCGTTCGTATGTCACAGCTGATTTAAGGATGATTCACAGTAGGCCGTTCCGTGTCCGGGGCGGCCCGTTTTCTTCTACAGAAATACGCCGGCCGTTGCGTTTGCTGTCATAGAAACCGGGCCGGCCCGGACACGGAACGGTCTACTGTGAATCATCCTTTACTCGGAGACTATGACCACTACAGTTATGAAATTTGGTGTGAAGGTGTATGTTATGAACCGCTACAGAAATATGATGTAAAATTAAGAAAAAAAAACCGGCCAAGAGCGTGTCGGGCCACGCTCAGTGTAGGGTTCCGTAGTTTTCCGTCCGTCACATTAAGTTGACATATTAAGTACAGAAACACAAAACCCTAAAAACGGGCCCTAATGTATGGGCGCACCTGCTCAGACCCCATTAAATCAGGAAAAATCTTAACACCGCCATGTAGAAATGAGCGTTCCACGTACAGCGACATCTATCGGCAAATTAAGTAAACTATTGCGCGCGAGCTTAAAGTATGGAAGATGATTTTTATGGAATAATTCTTTATTGCGTGAACCGATTTTCACCGGTTTTACTTTATTTGAAAGCACGTCATTTCATTGTGATTTTGTAGAAATGACAGGTACAATAAACACCTGTTTATACGGTTAAATTACAAACTTAGTTCAGAAATTATTTTTGTAATTTTTTAAAAAACTATTCAACCTATCAAGTTCAAAATAATTTTCCTACAAAGTTTTTATAAGTTCTACTTTTGAGATTTTTTTCATATTTTTAAAACTTATGGTTCAAAAGTTAGAGGGGGGGACACATTTTTTTTTACTTCTGGAGCGATTATTTCCGAAAATATTAACATTATCAAAAAATGATTTTAGTAAACCCCTATTTATTTTTAAATACCTATCTAACAATATATCACACGTTAGAAAAAAAAGAGAAAAAAAAAACACTCCCCACTTTACGTATAGGGGAGGTACCCTAATAAAAAAAAATTTTCCACTTTTTATTTTACCACTTTGTCGGCGTAATTGATATACATATTAGTACCAAATTTCAGCTTTCTAGTGCTAACGGTCACTGAGATTATCCGCGGACGGACGGACGGACAGACGGACGGACAGACATGGCGAAACTATAAGGGTTCCTAGTTGACTACGGAACCCTAAAAACTGGGGGGCACCCCATACATGTAACAGGAGGGTCAATTTTATTTTCAATGCACATACGCGTGTGGGGTGTCTATGGATAGGCCTTTAAAAATGACATAGAGGTATATACAAAACAAAATGACGTAAGTGCCGTAAGTTTCCTATGAAGATACAACCTTTTTTGATTAAATGTATTGTATAGTGGTTTTTAATATAGATTAGGAGGTGTCGGTACGGTACCCACGCAATTGGCCGGTTTATTTACATACCCAGTAGCAACCGTTTAGCTAGTAAAGACTGGGGTACATGACTCCAACAAAAAATTGATTTAGATTTGTTTATTTCACAAAATTACAATATATATTTGCTTAGTGCCAAACTTAAAGGAATTTACGTCAGGTTCCTCATTATCAAATATGGAATGAAAATAAGTAGAGAATATGTCAACAAAGACTATCATAGTGTACCTATCTCCCAATTAACACGCCAACGAAGCTTTAAAATAAAAATAAAAGTTAAGAAATGCTTATTGTATTTAACGAGCTGTCTAACGATACCCAACAAGATGACGTTTGCAAGAAAAAAAATACATCGCCATTTTACGTGTATAGTGGCGGAATGAAAAGTTTCTTCACTTTTCGACCTTAATAGCATTAAAATAAAGTTGAAAAGTTACGGTTTTTTCATTCCGCGACTGTACATACCCTACAACTACAAATTATATAAATAAAAAAAGTAAAAAAGTAAAAGTAGTTTGAAGATCAAATTAGGCATATTACATGCACCTATGAACGTCAATAAACTACCACCGGTTCGGAAAAATATACCTCTGCCGGCGGCCAAGAAGTAATGTATGGAGAATGTATGAAACTGACATTATTGACCGCTGCTCTAACTTTTTAAATTTGCTTACTAAAATCAACTGATAAAGGAAATATTACATAGAGCCAACCGCCACGATTTTGTATATATATTTTTAATTTGTTATGTAAATTGGTATTTTTATAGGTCTTTCCGGTTTTTTTATCGTTCTTGTATTTTTGTATTTTTTGGTTTTTTCTTCAAATTTTTCGAGTATTTATGTATTTTTTTAGTTTTGTCGTGTTATTTTTAGCGTTTTTTGTGTTTTTTGATATTATAGGACTTTTTAAAAGTTTTTTCGTATATTTTTGTACTTTTCGACATTTTTTTGTTTTTCCTTGTTGTTTTGTATTTTTTTTAGTTTTTACGTGTTTTTGGTATTTTTTAGTAGTTTCGTGTTTTTTAAATGGTGCTTGTATTTTGTAGCATTTTTCGTGTTTTTATTTAATTTCCGTTATTTGACGTGATGCTTTGCTATTTTTGGACGTTTTGTATTTCTTAGTTTTTTTACATTGTAGTTTTATATTGTTTTTTTTTTCTAACATGTTTGAGAAAAGTACTATACAATCCTCGGACGGAACAGGGATTGCAGGACTCGGACTTACTTCCCGGCCTCTGCAGTAATATGGTAAAATAACAATGCTACAGTAGAAAATATATTTTCGCGATAGATTACCCGTGCAGGACGCTATCACTGCCAAACATCCATCTTTCCATGATGTAATCGTTTATCTTATAATATGCTCTTGAAATAAGTGTTTGTTTAACTACAGATTGCGTTTGCTGTCACAGAAAACGGGCCGGCCCGGACACGGAACGGTCTACTGTGAACCATCCCTTAAATTTAGAATTGCTAAGTTCAGTAATGTGTTTAGGAATTTTATTGTAGAATTTGATACAATTTCCCAAGAACGACTTTTTCGCCTTTACTAGTCTATAGAAGGTGATTTTGAGTATCCCAGTATTTCTCGTGGCTATTGGTTTATCAGCGTTCGTTGGAAAATTGCCCAAATTCTTCCTAACATACATTATTATTTCAAATATGTATAGGGACATGCATACCTAGATAGTATATCCATACCAAATTTCAGCTTTCTATTAGTAACTGTTACTGAGCTTAGCCGCGGACAGACGGACGGACATGGTAAAACTATAACAATTGTGTTTACTAAGAAACCCTAAAAAGAGTTTTCATATAACACGCGCACGCACCAGTAGGTGATTTATTGAATATAATAATATTAATAACATAATAATTTATAGATGCAGGGAACATCACCATCATTAACAATACGAACTTTGTTGTAATACGTAACTTGCTGTAGTAAATGTAGGAACATTATTTAATTTTAGAAAATAATAAACAACGTTCACATTTAAAAAGTCCATAACGCACCACAGTTATGTAAACAAAACGATGGTTTCCCTCGAAAACATAATTGCCGCAATTTGCATGTTAAAGACTGTCATTAAATTATAATTCCTCCGACTTTAGGAACATTTTGTATGATTTTTAGCGGCCCATTCAATAACAGGTTATATGCAGTAATATCTACGTCAACTATAATTTACATTAAAAGCGGATGTTTTATTTGCATAGGGTGAAATATGCAAGTCTAGCTTCATACTTTAAATATCCTAGGGCATGTGGATTTCACTGAGCACCGGAAAGTAATGGTTTCAAAAAAGAAATTAAATTATTGCCGCAGAGTCGTTTTTCGAACGAATGTCAACCAAAATGGAGGAATTGAGGCATGCTTGGGATACAGGTGCAAAAGCAAATTTAAAAAAAAAACCGACTTCATTGGGGGAGGCCGGTGAAAGATTATTATACTTAGATGGTGCATGCACTCTTAGATTCCATACAATGAAATCAAAATGGCTATAAGTATGTTTATAATGGCAGAAGACTACCTATAAGTACCCTCAATACCTCATGGAATCCTCCATCAGAACTCAAGCTTGACTAAAATATGTCTTGAAAACCTAGCTTGCTTGACAAACATAACGAAGAGAACAAATCGCCAAACTCCAACTATGTGTCGTTGAAGAGTTCTGTTCTGATCATCATCAGCAGTTCCACTTCATCAAATGTCACTTATTTATATGTAAATGCTTGATTTGTTTATGAATATACTAAAATCACTATATGTATGGATTTTACATTTGAGGAGTTCCCTGGATTCTTCATGGATCCCATCTTCAGAAGTCGAGCTTGACAAATGATTGTCATGAAAATCAAACTTGCTTAACAAACACAGCAAAGAGGACAATTGGCTAAATGTGAACAATGCGTTGTTGAAGAGTTCCGTTCTGATCATCATCAGCAGTTCCAGTTCATCATATGTCACTTTTTTGAATGAAAATGCTTGATTAGTTCATGAAAATAATATAATCACTATATGTGTGCCTTTCACATTTGAGGAGTTCCCTCGATTCCTCATGGATCTCATCATCAGAACTCGAGCTTGACAAAAAATAATCGTGAAAATATAAATTGCTTAACAAACACGGCTAGGAGGACAAATCACCAAATGTGAAATTTTCGTCGTTGAAGAGTTCTGTTCTGATCATCATCAGCAGTTCCACTTCATCAAATGTCACATTTTTGTATGAAAGTGGTTGATTTGTTGATAAAAACACAAAAATCGCTTTATGTTTGCCTTTAAGATTTGAGGTGTTCCCTCGATTTCTCATGGTACCCATCATCAGAACTGCGTTTTGAAAAAAACGGGACCAACTTGGATATATATAATTACAATCATAAAAAGAATTTTCAAAATCGGTTGAGAAATGACGGAGTTCTGGAGTAACAAACATTAAAAAAAACATAAGTACAACCGAATTGATAACCTCCTTCAAGAACCTTCCTTCCTTTCAACCTTCCTTCCTTTTAACCGACTTCAAACTTTCAGGGCTAATAGGTAACAGAGCAAAATCCGGATAGGCAATTTTCACCCTCATCTGTTATTTGATAATGACAAAGATTTTATGATATATAAATCAGATATATTGATAAATCGCACAGGGGATTTCTAGCAAAAAACCTGGACTGAATCTGTAAAAAAAACTTAGCTACGTAAGAACTTTTATGTTTGAATCGCAAAAACTAAAAATCAAGTAGTAAGTAGGTGAAAGAATATGATAGTGAAAACAAAAATATTGTTGTATTTGTGTCTTTAGGATCGTAGCTCTTAAGGATGATTCACAGTAGGCCGTTCCGTGTCCGGTGCGGCCCGTTTTCTTCTAGAGATATAGTCTGAAAATAATGAGTAGAAATTAAATAAAATGGAACTAACCTAGAACGTTACATGGTAGCCACCAGGTGTCATGTGAAAGATGTCAAATATTGGCCCGTAAATAAACATTGAACTGCTGCTGGTGAGTATTACCGTTGTTTACCCAGTTTTTGATCGACGAAAATAAGTAAATAAAGTGAAAATGACTAAAACAATTCGCAGTGAAGCACGGGGGAAGTAGAATATCAGGTGTTTTAACGTGATTTTCTGAAGCTTGAAGCTGGAAAGTTATTGCTGGATTTAGAAGAAGTTTACAAACGAACTGCTAATTTAACGGGCATGTACTGCTAAAAACTTTATTTCATATTTATAAATCGAGGCAAAGATGTACAGCTATTGACTTAATAATCATCATTTGGATGTAATTTCACTACTGTAAATAATTTGAGATTAGGTAAATAATGTTCGATGTTGAAATGTCATATAGCGTGACCCCCTCCCCCCTTCATAGAAGTTTTGTATGTAGGGGGGGTCACGCTTCTCTACAGCTGACTGTGCATAGATACTAATCCACTTGTCATCTGATACCCAAATAACTTTGAGTATTACTTATTGATATGATCATAAATATGTATAAAACTTTAAAATGTACATTGTTTCAGGGAAGTCAGTACCTACTGTAAAGAAAGTAGTGAATGAAAGTAAGAATAACGGAAAATTTGGAATGCCCACAAAGCACAGAAAGGGGCTGGGTTCAAAAACAATGACTTTGATATAGGACTTTTTTAATCAATAAATTGGACGAAACTAATAAATGGCCATTTATTTTCATTTTCGTATAATTTTTTATAACAAACGTATATATTACTATAAAATATTGAATATATTGTATTATATTTTTTGTATTTAATAATTATTATAAGCAAGTATCAATATCGATCGAGTCCTAGTATAAATGTTGCCCGTTAAAGCACAGTGGCGACCTCAATTAATTTCTACTCTTTATTGTCAGACTATATACGCCGGCCGTTGCGTTTTCTATCACAGAAAACGGGCCGGCCCGGACACGGAACGATCGACTGTGAATCATCCTTTTTAAACGCTTAAAGCGTATTTAAATGCTTTTTTTTAATTTGAAATATTGTTTCCAGCGATGCTTTTAGACATATTTTATTCATATCGGTTGAGCCGTTTTTAAGATATTTTTACATATATTTTGGTATAATAATCAAAAGTTATCCACAATACTAACACGTTTTATGTAATTGAAAATATCCATTATTATTAAACTCCGTAACACAACGCAATGTTGAAGTGTAATTAAATTTCATTTTCTAAGTTTTCAATATAATTGTTATGTTATTAATTTATATTAGGAATAGTTGTCAAATTCAGATCATTTATTTGCTTATTTTGTCCTTAATGGCCTCGAATAAGCAAAGTAGCAATAGGTAGCACCTAACATTATTTAAATTTACCTGACATTAAGGTTTCTGAAGAGCGCACAGAGTTTTGAGTTAGTAGATACGCTTATATAAACATTTATGATGTTATAGCCTGACGAGTGTCTATTTGGACTTGGCAATGTTGCGCATTTTTAGTGGTACTAATTTATTTTAGTGGCAAGTCATACTCTTTGACAACAGACGTTAGAAGTCATCGAATGTCTTCGATGTAAACAAACTTACATCAAGACGCAATATTTCGTGATTACTGATTATAAAAATAAACATGCCGAAAATCATCCTAAACGTTGTCACAAAGCTTATTGTGAATATTATTAATTATTTAAAACAATAAAAGGACGAATGATTGACTAATATTCCAACACACAATGTTTTGAAATTGGTTTTAAACAAATGGTTTTTTTTTTTGCAGCGACATTATCCCAGGTCCAAATAGGCACTGGTCAGGCTATACATATATAAGGTGTTAATTTATTAGTTGCAGATATTTTAACAGATGATACTTTACTTTAAAACAATTTAGTTTAAATAGAAATTAAGAAACCTTTTCATATATTTCTTTTTGTCTTCATTTACCGAACAAAAAATTAATATATAATTTTGTCTAAAAATCATCACCTGTGCCTGATAAGACGTTTAATACCAGGGGCCTTTCAGCTCGAAGCACGAATTTTTCTATGGAAATGTTAGTTTAACTTGTTTGCACCAGATGTCTCTGTCTCTATCGCACTTGCATATTGAAGTGACAGGGATGCAGCGGTCGTGCGGTTAGTTTTTACTAAATACACAACGGCGCTACGATCTATGTGGAGTATTTCACTGGTATCTCTATCTCAGTATATATATTGTACTTTGTGTTTAATACTATCTGTCATGTCACTCATGTCAACAATTGTTTGTCTTAAATGTCATTATGGTTCGGCGGAAAAACTACAAATGTAGGATGTAATGTAGGATGGAAATTGGGGCTGTCGTGTTAAAACTAGTCAAGAAAATCCACCCATTAGGATAGTTAACTAATACTAGCCTTTGACAAGTGAGTTAAAGTAATTTTAAAAGCAAGCATGAAGAAAAGAAGGCATTTTTAAAATAAGTAAAATTGATTTGCAAACGACACAGTCATACGGAAAATAACATGACATTGACGTGGTAAAATAACATGACGTTAAGTGGTACGTAAAAGAGGTACTAGAATCTGTTCAATGAGTTCTCATTTAATAATCACATTAACAGGGTGTTTTTACGTAACAAATTTGTTTTCAGTTTTCTCCAAAAAAAACATCGTAAAAGCTATTGGCTATGTGCGAAGTAGGTGGTGGGGGTAAGCTAGGCGATCGTAGCGCACACCATGGCAGAAATGTGTACTTACCGGGGACCACTGTCAAATTTACTTTCACGTTTTCTATTGGTTTCTTAACGGTTTCCTACGATCCGTTTCGTTTGTATGTATTTATTTATTCTCTTATTTATTTCAGTAAAATTTCCAATACGTTCTCGTTTACTAAAGTAAATAAAATATTCATGTGTCATTATTTGACATCTCTGAGTTTTGACATTGTGGACCTTTGACGTTTGACGTTTCAGACGTGCACATAGCCAATAATGTTTCATACTTAAATATACTCCAGGGTACTATATAGCATTCGTCCCTCTCGCACTTACATACTTGACAGTACGGGACGAATGCTATATGTCCGACATATAAGCGATCATACTAGCCCTGCAGGTGTATACAGCTGTATTACGTCACTGTTGTGCACTACGTCCTTAAATTTACGTTGTTCTACACAATATAAAAAATATTATAACCAATCCAATAATATTGAAGCCCTTCAAATAAAAATTTAATTGATATAAGAACAAAAAAATAACCAATGGAAGTCGGTTGGAAACATGCAAAGAGGCCGCTTCATAGTTTTTCGCTCATGACATGAATTGGGCAGCGTCGATATTGTACAAGTAATAAATGAAACAAGCACGTACATAGCGCGTACTTGAGGTTTCTAGTCGACATTGCGACACAACAAGAAATGGTGTACCTACTTACCGGACAATGGTGCCAATTTCACTGCTACGCTAGTCTCATCCGAATTGAGAAATATCACAAATACAATCGACATCAAGAGTTTTCCAGTGAGATCGAAACATTAAATTGTGATTGGTAACGTAACAAAAGTAGTTATTGTTTTTCGTGTGTGAAGAAGTGTAGCCCATATTTTCTGAAAATCTGTTTTTCTTGGCTCCAATTATTTCATTCCCATATTTCTCTACGGGCATCTTACCCCATATTTTTTTTCACTGTTTAATTTTACTATAGGCCGATTCACAAGAGCTGGCGCGGAAAATGTATGAAACTGTCAATAATTTCATAGACATTCCGCGCCAGCTCTTGTGAATCGACCTATACCTATCTATTTTTCTATCCTCTTAATTACCTAGGAATATGTTTTTTGTTACTGTATTTGAATAGTGTTGATTAATTTTGTTAAAAATGGTCCAAATCATACTCATAAACAAAAAGTTGGTTAAATAAAAGTTACTATACAAACGTCGATAAGTATAGCAGTTTGCCTCTAATTAGAGGCACAAGAAGATGAATATGCACATATGGGTGTGTAGATGGCTGTGGGGCGCCCATCCTGTATTAATCGTGGTTTTATATTTACTTATTTATATTTTGTTATAATATTCCTATTATTTAAGGTATTTATGTTTCATCATCATCATCATATCAACCGAAAGATGTCCACTGCTGGACATAGGCCTCCCTCAAAGAGTGCCTGGGAGTATCTCTGCGTGATCGCATCAGAAATGAGGCCATCCGCAGTAGAACCAAAGTAACTGACATAGCCCTCCGAATAGCTAAACTTAAGTGGCAGTAAGCGGGGCACATTGCACGTAGAACCGATGGCCGTTGGGGCGAAAAGGTTCTCAAGTGGCGACCACGTACCGGAAGGCGCTGCGTGAGTAGGCCCCCCAAAAGGTGGACTGATATTTATGTTTAATAAAATAAATTTCTCTCTCTAATTAATCATTCCATCGGATTTTTCTCAAAGAAAATAAAATGACGTTGGTATTTTCTTTTGTTTCAGGGAGCAGTATATTTTCAACGTGTTCGAAGTAATTGTGAGCACCTTGGAAACCAAATTACAAAGAATCGAAAACCTAGACAAGGCTGTGGAGCATCTCATGAGAAGAGTCGAAGCTCTTGATTCGAGGGTAAACGACAATATTCACAAAACTGATGCCATTATTTCGAAACTTGGAAATCTCGACCTAAAGCTGTTCAGTCACATTTCTGATGGTGACGAAAAGAGTTTCACTGAAACTAGTACTAAAAGACAAGTAGTCAACAGAATTAGTGACGCCCAACTATTGGATCGAAAACTAGAGTCGTTGGATCAGAAAGTTTCTGATATCGATTTGAAATTAGTTGGTCTTAAGAACCAAATAGACAACAACTTCTTGCCAGTTGACGATATTAATGCTGAGGCGAGTGAGAAAAAGCCTATAAGCCTTAATGTCATAGAAATCGCTAAAGGACTAAATACCGAAGTCATTAATGAAATCACTAAAGAAGTAGACCAATTAAGAACATCAATGTCTACAGTTGATCGTAAATTACAGTTCCATATTAACCTTGTTTCTGAAAATCTGGGTAAAGTTTTGTATATGATGGCTGACGTACACGCTGCCATTGTCGAACCAGAGACAGCTTCTATCAACGTTAACAGTTTGTTTAAAAATCGGACTACTACTAGCACTCCGGCTCCGGTAGCTAAAGGTAGTAAGATAGATACCCTTTTTAATAAGATTATTCCTATGATGAGTGTATCTGAAAAAATGGACGAAGTGTGGGATGTAGTAGTAGGCACAAAAAGCTCTGTTGATGATTTGGTTCCGAAATCGGATGAACTTTTGACACAAACTCAGCGTCAGGAACGTGCGATTGGTCAAATTCACAATGATTTGCGAGTGAAAACCAATCTCATAATAGAAAACTTAGATATGGTGGAAAAACGGTTAAAGAAACAAGAAGATGATGTGGCCACATTGGCTCAAAGACCAGTGCCCGCAGAGCTGCTACTGGACCCGACGATCGACCGGTTGGTGGAGTACGCACCCAGCCGTTTCCGCGCTGATGAGCCCGCCACCGACCCCAGCACCAGCACCGTCGCCGCTACCACCATGCCTACCTCTACTTTTAATAACAGGTGATATATTTCTAAATTCACTTACATTACTTTTGCGACTTTACGATAATAACTCGATCACCTGCCAGCGAATCTGCGAAGCGATAAGCGATTGTTTATTGTTCATCTGACCTTATAGATATTGTAACGCATTAGCGAGTTGTGCGAGGCTGTGCGCGCGTCTACTGTGACTAATAGTTGTGTCGCACGCAGCCCGAGCACTCCAAGCAGCTCGAGCTCCGCGCCGGCGACGCCGAGCGCGGCCGCCGCCGCCGCCGGCCCGCGCCTCTCCAGCCGCAAGGGCGGCATCATCTTCCCGAGTGTCAAGAACAAGCCCATCATCGGCAATAACACCTTCGCCTCAGAGATCGTCGCCAACTATAAAGACGTGAAAGTGAGTCGTCGTTACATAAACTATTATTATTACTATTCATGGGTTGTACACACCAACCTAACTACCTACATATACATAAATATCTATCGCTGAATCAATCATAAACGCGCCACTATTAAAATGTGATAGCCGAGCGAATGACATAACGACATAACTATGTATCGTATACGTTACCTCCTCATAATGTCATACTACGAATATTAATTTCTCATAATGTTTTGATATTGAAAAGCTTTTCCTTCCCAGACACGTGTTGTTTTTATTTGGTATGTAATATGATATTTTACATAACGACGCCAATGGTTACTATCAATTTCCGGTTACATTGTTCATTATTTTACCTATAGCAATGCGGCCAAGTTCTGGTAACTAATGAACCAACCTATCTCTACTGACATTTGAATCCCAATAATTCATCAGTTTGTTCATTTACACAGTGCCTTCCAAAAATATCCAATTAGGACCTGGATTTTGATTTGGAGTATGCCACTATAATTTTAAGCGTTTAAGTTGAAAAAATACCTCAGCAAAAATACCTAGTAAAATTAAATAATTCAGGGACAGTTGAAAAATATATAAAAACATTTACAAAATATTTTAGATCATTAAATTTAGTACCAAAAACACCACGAAGAATAATTATTCCACTTCTATTTACTTTACAAATAACATTTTTACTGGATTCTTATTTTATGGAGAAATTCGTAATTTATAGAATTCAATGCCAATTAGCATTTTAAAAAGGAATAGAATTTAAACCTAAGTATTTAGAAAGGATAGGCATTCAATTGAAACTAAGTACTCGTAATTTCGGTACTTGTTGCAGTGATATACTAAAAAGTGTTGAATGTGATGTATCTAGCCGGTACTATAAGTTTATAAGTCGCCAATTATATTATTTATAAGTCGGAATTTTAATCATCCGTTCGTTACCTTACAATTTGCAGCATAGCACAACACGGTAAATGAATATTCTTACTCAGTCTATCACCTCTATGCACTACCTTTTACGTTCCATGGTGTAGCAATAGGGAGTTCTTGCCCGCTCGGCAATAATCTACGCGCAGACATACTAATTAAATAAGATCGGATTTTGAAATTATCATGAAGTCTTAAAAGTAGGGTCACAGTTTCCGTTCTTATCTGGGGATATATATTTATCCAGTCTGTCTAAATACTACTTAATAATAACATTGCTAAATACTGGCTATTATTATGCAGTCATGGGTATTTAAGCAATTTATAGCGTCAATCAGTCAGTAGCTGGGTAGGTATACCGCCCTGCTCTGCGACCTCTACATTGTGATGTGGACTATACGCAACTGTGGGTATTATTACGTGTAATCAACTTTTAAATCCTTGAATCGCATTGGACTGATGTAAACGCCTAGTGCATTAGTTAGATACAATTACTTATATAACTTATATTATTGCCCACACTAAATGCTCTAAGTTAATTTTGTACTCAAAACTTGGCAATTTATTTACCTAGTGTAAAAGTACATATTTTCATATTTTTTTAAGTACAACTTCTGTAAACTTAATATACACAGCGGTCGAGGCTTGAACGCAAAAAGGCTTGGGCGCAAAGTAAGATAAAACTTTTTCTAAAATCGCTGTAGCTTGTGCTGTGGATTTTGTGTCGTTATAGTACATTACGATAAAACAAAGAAAGGCCGATATCGCAGATGTTTGAGGCCCGAGCCGCAGGCGAGGGTCATAAATATGCGAGAGAGGGCTTTCTGTTTTACGACCTGTGTTTTGTACACAATTTTACGTCACAACTTGGCCAAAAAGTGGTTTTTTTTTCGGACGCGCACCGTGCGGAAAAACGTGCTTTTTGGCAAGGTGTGGTGTAAAATAATTAATTAATTTCTTAGGTTTCATAAATAGTTTTTTTTTCAAAATTTTATTCTACTGTTTTGTCGGCGCGACGTGATTAATATACGAGTAGGTATATATGCTGCTTTATTTGATGAACCGAGATGCGAAACTGTGTAGGTATATACTCAATAGTTTTATGTTTCACTTTTGATGTAGTAGCGGTTACTGAGAGGCATGGCGAAACTATAACGGTTTCTTATTTGCTACGAAACTCAAAAAAGAATATTTCTTGACAATGTTATAGGTGCACAATAAAACGTTTGGTAAACGAAACACCTGTTGGACGAACACTTGTCATAGGAAAATATTTGCACTAATTGTACTGGCAGTTAAGACGCCTTATCTAATTCATCTAGTTACAAGTGTATAAAAAGAAGTTGGTTTAAATGTGTGTATTCTTACATACATAAGGTCCGATCAAGGAAAGTTGCATCGGGCTTATTACGTAAATCTGGTTCATGCGCATAAATAGTGCTTTCCGTAGCTTTGTGTGCGGCAAAAACCGGCCGTTCCCACCAATCGACAGCTACTCGTACTTACCAATGATTACAGTGGGTTCATTGTTCTTGGCGTACATACATGAGCTGCTGTTATGTGGCTCGTGCGTGATGCAACTATTTAATACTGGTTTGTTCGCGCACGTCTCAATAAATTATTTTAATTCAAAATATTGAACACTTCAAACATGATAACGATAACGCAGTATTAGTACTAGACTGGTTTTATGATCTAAGTACCAGGGCATCGGAGCTTTGCTCAGCTACTTCCGTATTTTGCCGGATAATATTAGTTTTCCTGAAAATGAGACCCGGAAATCCTCGAACTGTAAATTTCATCGAAACGTCAGAGTGGTTTCCGAGATGCCCGTAATAAATAAATACAACTAAATTTCTCGTTTAAAGATATTTAAATGAGATAACTATTTACATATTCTAGCATCCTTCGAATTAGTATATTACCTTCCATCAGTTTTTAAAACGTAGGTACCTACCGATGCCTAAATTTTGTGTTGTTTTCATTTAAATAGGTTATTGCAAATTCTATGAGTGGCTAAGTTTTAAAGCGAAGGTAACTAACTAACTGCTTGTCCGGGCACCGGTGTAGATAATTATGCTAGTTCCACGCACCGACCCACAAAGCGTTAATCCGAATATTGACCTAGCATATGGGCACAACCGAATACAAACCGGTGACCGCGCTGACATCCTAATCTTTCAAAAGATAAGTAACTGAGGTGGTAAAAAGGTAACATAGATACTATATAAGACGTCTATAATCAGGAAACAGTTGAATCGTGACGGTTGCACTCCAAGCAATGATGGAAATAAGCCACGACTTTCCTTTTCTTTCGATTATTTAACGACCAAAAGCGGCCTCCGCTGTACTTAATTACTATAATTTTATGAATAAGCTTAGTAAAATAATGACTTCGTTGCGATATAGGTACTAGTTAGTTACCCTTTGTTCTCGCAACTGTACGAATGATAGAAAAAACCTAAAGGGCGACTCCTACTCTGCTATGGATTGAATCTGAGAATTGAATAGTTGTTCGTGCGGTTCATGCCATATAATAAGTAATTAGACTTATACCGAAATTACCGAATATTTAAATGTAGGTACGCATGTTGTTAAATATGCATTTTTAGGGTTCCGTACCTCGAAAGGAATCACTTTGTTGTCTGTCTGTCAAGACCCTTTTTCTCAGGAACGCGTGGAAGTATCAAGCTGGATTATATATCAAATACTCAGGTCTACTGTCCCTTAGAGCTGTGAAAAAATCAAACTTCTAAACTAACGCAATCAAAACATACAGCCGTTTATGCCGCAAATTAGTCAAAACCTACAGGGTACTTCCCGTGAACTCAGAATCTTGAAATTTAGTACGAAGCAACGTGTTATGGCACACATAAAGGAAAAATTGCTAAAATATAAATTTTTAATTACATCATATAATAAAAATATTTTTTACGGAACTTAAGAAATATCCTTATAAATAACAAACTTTCGTACAATTTCCATGAATTACTTAGATATGTTGTTTGTTAACTTTACGTCAAATGTAAGTTTTATGACATTTTAAATCCGCATACGTCTCGGGTGGACAGCTACGGAACACTACATGGCGCATGGCCCGACACGCACTTCGCCGCTTTTTGTGATGTTTTCAAAGACTAATCGATCGATGTTGCACATGTTGCCCAACGCAGGAATATCATTTTATTTTCAATCAGAGGGGCTAGTATGATCGCTTATATGTCGGACATATAGCATTCGTCCCGTACTGTCAAGTATGTAAGTGCGAGAGGGACGAATGCTATATGTCCGACATATAAGCTATCATACTAGCCGGGCAGATACATATATAGAGTGCCTCCTACACGGGATGATCAATCCAAATGAGTCAGTTAGGGAGAAATTCCTGAACTGAGTACGACAAGTTCTTTTTTTGGGGGGGGGGGGGGGGCAAACCGGGGCGCCTGCCCCGGGCGGCAGTTTCATGGGGGCATATAAATGCATGTGGATATATAAATCAATAAAACTGTCATAGTCGTAAAATAAAATCCTAAAAAAAATTTAACAATTTTTTTGCTTCAACCCTATGGTGTAGGGTGTTGTTGGATAGGTCTTACAAAATAAATAGAGGTTTTAATCAAACACTTTTTGATAAAGCGATTATTTTCGGAAATATTTACTCAAAAAGAAAAAAAATTGTGTCGCCCCTCTAACTTTTGAACTTTGGAACTTTAAAATATGAAAACAAAAATAAAGTAAAGCTCAATAAAGACTTTCAACGAAAACTATAGCGGACATGATCATTAAGCCGTTTTTGAGTTATCGTAAAAAAGTCTTCCCTTCTTAGTAAAAGACGTATGAAACGCCGCTAAAGTATTCCCTTTTGCTTGTTATTAATTTTATTGAAGTAAGTTCATTGAGCAACTACGGAACCCTACACTGAGCATGGCCGGACATGCTCTTGGGCGATTTGGACTGTTTTATTTCAAAGAAAATAATACAATTTGTTTACAAGTAAATAATATTAAATAAATAAATAAAATAAATAATATTAAAAGCCTATTTATATATGTGGCGCCTACCTTCATACTTAACTACTACAACAATAGTAATTTCACACTCTGGTTTAAAATACTTTCTATGTGAACGAGGCATGTGAATATGTAAGTGACGTGGAAAGCTCGCGATCTTCGCAAACAATCTTACGCAATGCGCAACTAAAGCGAAAGAATAATTATCTCCTCCCAAACCAAGTCAAAAACACCACTGACACATTTGGACACCACTGCATAAACCATTCAGTAACTAGGTACTATTGAGATATTAGTATTATTAATGGACTCTCGACGGAGTTACTAAAATCGCCACGGGCTTGAAAGCCTGCCACTAATACTTAGTTTGAAAGAAAAACTATTAAAGTGATTTTAGAAATTATCCTTTACCATGGCTCGTAAGTTGCTATTCAAAATGTGAAGTTAACTAATGTTACGAATACCAATTTAAAAAAGCGATTCTCTGTGATATACCTAATAGCTGTCGGTAATGGCTTCTTCTCTTACGATGACAGACAGTTCCTTGGTAACGTGATATGTACCTGTTTTCGATTCACTTTTTGTGTAGCTGGTTTTCTTTATGTTTGTTACTAGCAAATAAATGAGTATACACAGATAGTTTTCATGCTCAAAGACAGATTCCACATGTCCAATGAATAGACATAATAGGGGAAGTTGGCGGTCCGGCACGACACGCCAGCATACCACGGAAGAAAGCCGCTCTGTGTCGAGATACGCTCAAAGAGTTGTCGTCGTGTGTTCAATCGAATCTGCTATCTCATCCATTTTGATGTTGTAACAATAGGACATACCTTATTTTCATCACTCTAATACTAGTAACTATTGAGGTGAGGAAATATACGAGATGCGAAGCCATTGCGAATTTTTATAAGCTAACCAGCGAATTCATGTATACTACATTTTAGGCGTATTTAGATTCGCATTTTATACGTGGACGTAGCCTAAAAGTTTTAATATCCCAACAAATTCTTACCTGCATATATGTATGTTAAAAAGATGACTTGCATTACACGTCATTTTTAATTGACCCTGTTAGCCTAAATACCAGAGGAAATGTGACTTTTGTGTTTTCAACTGTTTCAATCCGTTTATTATCTATCATCCTCATCAGAATGAAGCTAAATACGTATAAGTAACTTTGTTTAGAAATATGTCGTGTTACACATTACAAATAACCATGGAGCATTAATTTCAACTATAATTCAAAATATTAATGATATTATCTCGTTCGTTGCAGGGCTATTCTTGTGTGGACCTCTTGAATGCAGGTATGCGGGAATCCGGAGTGTACTACCTACAAATCAGGGGCACCACTTACTGGTTCCTCAAAGTGTACTGCGAACAAAACGTAGCTGATGGTGGCTGGACCGTAAGTATATATTTAGATTTCCTTTCCTTCGTACTCCCATTAATTAACTTGGACCCAGAATCTCTGTAAAGAAAGCCTTTCAGGATCAGTTTTCATGTTATGAAGTCTACTTATAACCTAAATGTTTTACGTTACTTCTGAGATTTTGGTTATAATGGTATAATGTCTGTAAATATATAAATTAACATGTACTTATACAAACCGTCGTCAACGCACTATAAGTACACTTTAGCACCTCCGGGAACAACGCGGGAAATTTCGTACTACCGATAATAGAAAAGTAATTTGCTTTTGCTCCGACTGCACAGTTTATCCTATTTGTGCCATACCAATTCTGAAACAGCAATGGGTCAGGAATGACACGGGGCGGATTCTTAGACCAATCGTTATGTTTATTTATTATTTATTTACTTTGTATAGGTAACTTTATTTTAAGTTTTTATTCAATAAACTTTAGTAGGTATTCTGAAAAAAATAGCGTAAAAGTTTAAAGAGGAGCTACCAAATTAAAACATCTATAAAGTACGTACCTGATCCTGAAACAAATATTTAAGCTGACTAACCTCGAAAAGGGATGATTTGCATGACCTTTGCAGAAGTTTTTAAAATTTAATAGTTGAAAATTTAGTTTAGTAATTTTTATTTGCAGTCGGTTAAAATTATTTTGTAACATTATGTGAAGGTAAATTTTCGGGACGTCAAATTCTCTTTGATTTATGACATTCCTGTTTTTATCGTTCTTGTCATTGATAAGATGGTAAACAAATAATACATTGATAAGATAGTAAACAAAACGACTAAAATATGTTTTTTTTCCGTCTGCTGTAAAAGTTACTGGATTTTAACAAATCCGGTACCGTTATCAAAATCAAGATCTAAAAATTATGTGGTACATTTCTTTACTTATGTTTGGTTACATACTATATGTTATTTTACGTCTTCGAGAAATGAACACAAGATCAGCTGGTGTATAGGTATCTTTAAATTCTAATGGTTTGTAGCGTCTAGTCGGAAAAGACATCAACAGGCACATTATATAAGTAGTTAGAATAAAGTATCTTTATACTAATATTTTTGAAATCCATCAAGGATGTCTTGGCTACTGTCCCATTATCATTTAAAAAACTTGACGAGTTTATCAATGGGTGAAATCAATCGGTAAATTTTGCGAATGTAATGACTGTCGGTTTTACGATCACGATTAGCATCATTATTTCGCAACACAGCTCATCCCAGTGATTGACAAGACCGATGTCCTCTAAATACCTGTATGTTTACGCAACCTCATTCTTAAATGTTAATCTCAAACTATTGGAAATAGCGTGCATTTACATGATACTCAATTATATATTTTTAAAGAGTTAAACAAGGAGCCCGATCAACAATCTCAGTGAGATATGTACACTCTGCCAAGAATGTTGCGTTCGATTCGATTAGTGATTATTTTATCTGTTGGTATATTTGGTAAGATAAAAAGTGGTAGACCACTTTCTTGACTTACTGTACAATGTAAAAGTATTAAAAGCTTACGTAACGTACACATTTGTTACGTTACAACTACTTGACAGGTACTATATGAATGAGAAAACATCGCCCTCATAAACAACTTGTTCTCATATTATTAATAACTAATGCACTATTTAAGGTACCTAAATATTGTAGACACTTTATTAGACAGCATATCTTGGATCATATTTCCAGGTCATCCATCGACGTGACGACTACGGAGCGCTGGCTGAGAACTTCAACCGAGACTGGAGCGACTACAAGAACGGGTTCGGAGAGCCCAATAAGGAGTTCTGGCTCGGAAACGAGAACATCTACATGCTCACAAATAACGACGATTATATGCTTCGCGTCGAGTTAGAGGACTTCGATGGAAATAAACGGTGAGCAACGGCTAATGATCGATGCATGGTACAAAGAAGACGCGCCCCACTCCTCATTGCGTATTAGTTTATGTTTAGCCAATGCATTGATATGGGCCGCGTTCCGCGTTGATTTACGTGGCTTGACCCACCATTACCAACAGAGATAGATTGTAAGAGGGGCAACACGCCGTATTATATGGCACAGCGCCGTAGTGCATTTGTCAACACCTTGAAAACAACATTGGGCCATTCTACTTTAAGATATCGACCCATTATTAAAATGCATATTTTGGAATTCCTGCTTAGGCTGGGTTGCACCAAACCGTCTGTAATTGACAACATTTCAAATTTTTAAGAAGTATGAAATCTTAACTCATTTCGTTAATTTGGTAACAAGAAACCCCAAAATCGTTTTTTCATATTTTTGTTGCTATTAGATTTCTAATTATTCACGAAAATGTGAAGAAAGCCCATATCGTAGTAATGACGTCATTACTACGAAATTGTGACAGTCACAGCGCACAAAAAGAACAGCAGTTCACTTTCTTTAGTAAATTTGTCTTAGTAACAGTGCTTCTGTATGATTTGTTACGCTGTGACGCCTTACTTGTCACTTACTCTCTTTTAGAATGAGCAACTTTTAAATTTGAATTATTTATATGAAATTGGGATATTTTCGAGAATTTAAAAATGTGGTTTTACTTAACTTTTTATCCTCTATTTGATTTTATGGGTAAAAAACCTGCTTTAAAAAATGAAATGTTGTCAAAATTTCGATGTATGAAAAGTTTGACAAGTTTCTATGGGATGACAGCTGGCGATCAGTCTGTGATCGTAAGTCGGTGCAACCCAGCCTTAGTGATTATAAAGGGGTTTAATTAGGCTGTTTCGATATTTTTGGTAAATATCTAAGTACATACTGCATGTAAATATCCATACATATAACTCAGTGGTCATCAATTTGTATGAAAATGGGGAATGTCTGAAAGTTTTAAAAGTCCTTGATTATTTTTCTAATGGGAGGAATAACCGTCGCCATTAACAGGAAAAAGTTTCAGATTTTTCGGTTGCGCCATATATTTTATAAAAATACAAACATTTTATATCACCTCGCGTCTGCCCCGTATCGGACTACTAAGACATTTCTAAGTCCCTAGAATATTTAAAAAAAAACACCTGCTTGGATCTGTGGTACGCAATGACATTGACAGTTCATCATAGGTTGGCCGTATGACTTGAACTGTCAATGTCATTGCGTACCACAGATCCAAGCAGGCGTTTTTTTTTAAATATTCGATGGACTTAGAAATGTCGTAATAGTCTGATACGGGGCAGACGCGAGGTGATATAAAATGTTTATATTTTTAAAAAATATATGGCGCAACCGAAAAATCTTTAACTTTTTTCTGTTCATGGCGAGGGTTATTCCTACCATTAGAAAAATAATCAAGGACTTTTAAAATTTTCAGACATTCCCCATTGGGATGTTGACAACAATAAATTAAATTACTCTGACATTACCAATAAATAAATCTCAAGAAAATACTCTGAAAAAATCACTCTTCTACTTATTTTTGCTATTTTAAAGATTTTTAAATACAACGTGAACAACAAATGGACGCTATTTGATCGTAGAAAAGGCGTGACGTCAATTGTTCCTATTTCCCTACAAATTTCATACTAACAGAGCGTTTTTGACGTTTCATTAATAGTTGCTGATTTGACTATCAGTCAACATCCCTATTGTCCTTTACCACTGCGTTACCAGTTTTTTACGACATTAAATATTAATATATGCGTTTTACCACTGAATTCCTTCCAGAATTAAATGGTTCAGGAACGATTTCGAAATGCGACTTTTGTATTTTTATTGTTAGCGTATCTTTTTTTCGCAAAAGAAAAACGGCTATTTAAAAGAGGATGGCCTTACCAAGTTGTACAGTCGAGTTCTAAATATGTGCAAAAAAAGTCTAAAATAATTATAGTTTTTTTTTGTGCACATAGGTATTTAGAACTCGAATATATTTAATACTGAATAGCCGTTCACATATTATGTGAACGCGACTCTATTGTTAAGGGCATAAGGTTGTATAGATATTTTTGAACCTTTGGAAACGTACATATATTTATTAAAATTAAGTCCTCAGATAATAAAGTCTGGAAAATAATAAACACAGAGACTAGGAAGAGAAATAATAAAGAGTCCACAATTTCTTTGAAAACAAAAGGATAATTTAATAACTGATGCAGTAAAAGTAGCTGATGATTTTAATAATTTCTTTTCCAAATTCCTACAGTCTCTACGTATTAAAACTTTAGCATCGTCTACCACAATAGCTAAATCCCTTCTGAATGACAACGTAAAATTAGAATCACTAACTAATTTAAAATTTCATCATGTTTCTCCTCTAGATGTACTGAAGTCCTTTGAAATGTTAAAAATAAAGAGCACTGATGACTTATGGGGCGTGTCAGTCAAGGTACTGGTATATTTTCTGGAGGTCGTTGCACCCACTCCAGCTCTCATTTTTAATAACTGTATAGACAATGTCATTTTTCCAGACTTAATGAAATGTAGTAAAGTAGTTCCTATTTTCAAATCAGGTCATAGAGATAATCCTTCTGATTATCGTCCAGTTTCTATGCTACCTGCGTTTAGCAAAATATTCGAAAAAATAATACTTACGCAATTGGTTTCTCACTTTAACTCTCACAATATTTTGCACGCACAGCAGTTCGTCTTCACGAAGGGTAGGTCAACTACTGATGCAGGTGCAAGTTTATTAAAATTTATTTTGCAGTCTTGGGAAGAGTCGCATGACGTCATCGGAGTGTTCTGTGACCTTTCCAAGGCTTTGATTGTGTTGATCACGGTACTTTAATTTGTAAACTTAAGTTTTATGGCATCAGAGGGCATGCATTAGATGTCATGAAGAGAGAAATCAAAAGATAGCGAAAAATAAAGTCATTTCGTCAGAGACAGTGGTAGAGATGGGAGTACCTCCGGGGTCTATTCTAGGTCCGTTCCTGTTCCTTGTTTATGTAAATGATCTACCATATATGGTGAGCCGAAGATCAGGCATTGTAATGTTCGCAGACTCATTACTGTTTAAGGTAAATAGGAGACATACTGAACTCATTGAACCAATTAATACCCTCTCCATGACATCTGACTGGCTTGCTGCCAATAACTTAGTATTGAATCAGAAAAAAAAGAAATGTATGAAATTCTCTCTAGCGAACTCATCAAATAGAAACTTGGATACAAATTATTAAACTTAATGATCAAACATTAGAATTTTTTAAGTCAACTGTATTCTTAGGTATTACATTGGACTCAAAATTGCAGTGGTGTTCCCATATAATAGCGATAGAAAGTAGGTTGAGCTCTGCTGCATTTGCAGTCAGGAAAATAAGGCAGCTTACCAATGTAGCAACGGCACGGTTAGTTTACTTTGCTTATTTTAATAGAAACTTATGGTCTTATCTTGTGGGGATCAGCTGCAGATATTAAAACTGTTTTTATTTAGCAAAAAAGGGCTATCCGAGCAGTTTATAACTTGGGGTCGCGTTACTCATTAAGGGAATTTTTCAAAGAAATAGATATTCTAACCCTGCCGTCCCTATAACTATTTGAAATAATAATGTAGGTATGGATTTTGCACAAATTCGTCCTAACGAATTTGTGCAATTTCCCAACTAACGCTGATAAACCAATAGCCACCAGAAATACTGGGAAACTCAAAGTAACCTTCTATAGACTAGTAAAGGCGAAAAAGTCGTTCTTGGGAAATTATATCAAATACTACAATAATATTCCTAAACACATTACTGAAATTAGCAATTCTAAATTCAAATCTGTAGTAAAACAAACACTTATTTCAAGAGCATATTATAAGATAAACGATTACATCATGGATAGGGATGTTTGGCAGTGATAGCGTCCTGCACGGGTAATCTATCGCGAAAATAGGTTTTCTATTGTAGCATTGTTATTTTGTAGTAGCTGACACTGTAATTTTCTATTTAACTATACAATGTATATTGTTTTGAAAAAATGACACCTCGCCGAGTTTCCTACGCCGGTTCTTCTCGTGGCAGAAGTTTATTTTTCCGAACCGGTGGTAGTGTATTGACGTTCATAGGTTTTTACTTATGAACTCGACTGTACATGTGTCTTGGTTCCTTTTTTTAGGTAATACTCCGATTACAAACTGCACAAAATAGTTATCTGAATGAATTGACGATGATAATAATAATTTTATAGAAAAAAAAACCGACTTCAATGGAGGAGGCCGGTGAAAGATTATTATACTTAGATGGTGCACTCTTAGATTCCATACAATGAAATAAAAATGGCGACTCGCGCACGAAGGGTTCCGTACCAGAAAAAAGGCTAAAAGCTGGTGCCATTAAACACTTGTTTTATTGTATTTGTTGTTTTAGCGGCAACTACTCTGTTGTATGGGAGCCCCCCTTAATTATTATTATTATTTTGATTTTAGTATTTGTTGTTGTACCCAGAATAAAAATACATAATCTGTGCAAATTTCAACTGTCTAGCTATTACGGTTCTTGAGATACAGCCTGGTGACAGACGGACGGACGGACAGCGAAGTCTTAGTAATAGGGTCCCGTTTTTACCTTTTGGGTACGGAACCCTAAAAATGGCTATAAGTATGTTTATAATGGTAAAAATACTAAAATCACTATATGTATGCCTTTTACATTTGAGGAGTTCCCTCGATTCCACATGGATCCCATCATCAGAACTCGAGCTTGACAAATGATTGTCTCGAAAATCTAACTTGCTTAACAAACACAGCAAAAAGGACAATTCGCCAAACGTGAATTATGCGTCGTTGAAGAGTGCCGTTCTGATCATCAACAGCAGTTGCACTTTATCAAATGTCACTTTTTTGAATGAAAATGCTTGATTAGTTCATGAAAATACTAATGTCACTATATTTGTGCCTTTCACATTTGAGGAGTTCCCTCATTTCCTCATGGATCCCATCATCAGAATTCGAGCATGACAAAAGTTAATCGTGAAAATAGTACTTGCTTAACAAACACAGCTAGGAGAACAAATCGCCGAACGTGAACTTTTCGTCGTTGACGAGTTCTGTTCTGATCATCAACAGCAGTTCTACTTCATCAAATGTCACATTTTTGTATGAAAATGCTTGATTTGTTGATAAAAACACAAAAAATCACTATATGTTTGCCTTTAAGATTTGAGGAGTTCCTTCGATTCCTCATGGATCCCATCATCAGAACTGCGTTTTAATAAAAACGGGACCAACTTGGATATATATACTTACAATCTAACAAAGAATTTTCAAAATCGGTTCAGATTTGACGGAGTTCTGGAGTAACAAACATTGAAGAAAAAAAACAATGCACTACCGAATTGATAACCTCCTCTTTTGAAAGTCGGTTAAAAATAAGCAAATGGCGCAACAACATTAGTAAACATTCTACATTTTTAATATACCTAATCCGGCAAGGAAGCCATAGTTTGATATTGTTACTTAAGGTACTTCCCGTCATTCAATTAGAATCACTGTCCATGATAAGTAGGTACGTCAATTGTCGTTTAAACTGCCTTCGGTTAAATTTGACCTACTTGTATAAATAAAGTCATTTGCCAAATAAATACAGAATAGGAAAGATTACGTCGTAAGTAGTATAATTATATTACCTACAATGAAGAAAACTAAAGTACCTAGGTAGGTAGTTAAAATAGTAAAGAGGTTAAAATTATCTATAACATAGGGTTGGTAGTACTCAACTTAATACAAATTATTTTGTATAATTGCAGATACGCTCAATATTCACACTTCAAGATATATTCCGAAGCTGAGTACTACAAACTAGAAATCGACGGTTACGAAGGTAACGCCGGAGATTCCCTCAACGACCCCTGGTACGGATCCAACAACAGTCCCTTCTCTACATACAACAGGTGAGTGTTCTTACATCTACTACAGCTGAGACAGAGACTAATACAGCCGTAAGCTTGTTTGACACCGTCGTTGTTTAAAATAATATAAAGCATTCAGGACACTTCTTAATATAGTCATGATGTAAGTGTGTTATTAATGATGATCACCAAAATTAATAAATTAAGACAGAACTGTTTAAAGAGGATTTCCAGACGTAACTTCACTTTTTTATGGAGCCTAATTTTTCAAATCGTGTTTAGAGACAGCATACTTTTTCATTACGAGTATATGGTGAACATGAACATATTCTTTTTCGGTGTGCCAAGTCAAATAGTTTTTTTTTTTTAATAGGTACTGTTAAAGTTAAGTTAATTTAGGTTTAAGTAGTTATTACACCTTTGTTCGTAGTCAATTACTCATATACGTAAAAGAGTGCGGAAGGTTGAGAAACAATGGTAGAGCATGTTTTCACGGAGATGCTAAGTTCCAAATTAAAACGGGTTCAGAGGTTGTTACAATGAGCACAAGGACAAAGTTTGGAGAGCCCATTAGCTATGCCGATGGTCAAATGCTGCAGAGGTATGCGTCATACAGAGTTGAATTTACGAACAGTTTTGTACTTCACCTCGGACTTCATCCTCGTAGGTGTGCTGTAGGTTTATTGGGAGTTTCATAGTGACTAAATAGAAAAATTAAGACTAAATAATTCGTTTTTCGCCATTATGTTGTATTGCTTTAATTAATACATTTATTGCTATGCAGGAGGGGCAATGTATGCAAAATGATCCGGGTAGGGGACATGTATGCAAAATGATCCCCGTAAGGGAAAAACTTTACTGCGTTCAAAGCAGAAGATAAAAAGACAAGATTTAGATCTTAATGCATAACTAGTCCATTTTCATAACTAAGTAACTGCATATTTATTTTTCATGTTTCGTATGAATGAAGTTTAGTAATCTATACTATTTTATAGGTACATAAACGTCAAAGTCCTGACTGAGTCACTCACTTAAATCAACGCCCAGCCCAAACCGTTGAACCTAGAAAGCTGATTTTTTCAACCCACTAAGAAGGGATTTTCGAAAATTCTACCCTCAAGGGGGTAAAAAGGGGATTGAAAGTTTGTATGTGGATGGAGTAAAATTTCAAGTGAGAGACTAGAAATTTGTGTATGGACTCCGGATTACAATGCAAGAAAAGTAATTTTAGGGTTTTGGAAAAAACCCACCCGAAGCGGGTTAAATAGGGGTGCAAAGTTTGTATGGGGATTAAGTAAAATTTTAAGTGAGAATTCTGAAATTTTGTCTATATACTCCTTATTACAATACAAGAAAAAACGTTTTAGGGTTTTAGAAAAACCCACCCTTAAGCGGGTTAATTAGGGGTGCAAAGTCTTGACTGACGTAAATCAACGCCCAGCCCAAACCGTTGACCCTAGAAAGCAGATTTTTTCAAAATAGGTAGGTTATATAACGTAAATACCTACAAAGAAGGGATTTTCGATAATTCTACACTCAAAGGGGTAAAAAGTGGGTTGAAAGTTTGTATATTGTACTTTGTGTACGGGCGCCTTATTAGAATACAAGATATTTTTTTTTGGGTCTTGGAAAAACCCACCCCTAAGCGGGTTAAATAGGGGTGCAAAGTCTTGACTGACGTACATCAACGCCCAGCCCAAACCCGTTGACCCTAGAAAGCTATTTTTTTCACAATAGGTAGTTTATGTAACGTTAATATCTACAAATAAGGATTTTTTTTTAATCCCCCAAAATTGTAAAAAGGGGGCAGACTTGAAACTTTGTTTACGTATACCTTATTACAATACAAGTTAATTAATTTTAGGGCTTAGGAAAAATACACCCCTTAGCGGGCTAAATAGGGGTGCAAAGTTTAAATGGGGATGGAGTGAAATTTTAGGTAAGAGACTTGGCACTTTGTCTATAGAATCTTTATTACAATACAAGAAAAGTAATTTCAGGGTTTTTGAAAAATCCACACCTGGGCGGGTTAAATAGTGGTGGTTAAGTCTTGACTGACGTAAATCAACGCCCAGCCCAATCCGTTTCAAGCTGAATTTTTCATAATATGTAGTTTGTATAACGTAAGTACCTATTAAGAAGGGTATTTGAAAATTCCGCCCTCAAGGGGGTAAAAACGGGGTTGAATGTTTGTATGGGGATGGAGTCAAATTTTAATTAAGAGACTTGAAACTTTGTATATGAGCTTCTTTTTACAATACAAGAAAAGTTATTTTAGAGTTTTAGAAAAATTCATACCTAAGCGGCTTAAATAGGGGTGCAAAGTTTGTATTGGGATGAAGTAAAATTTTAAGCCAGAATTTGAAACTTTGTGTATGAACTCCTTATTACAATACAAGAAAAGTAATTTCAGGGTTTTGGAAAAACCCACCCCTAATTGAGTTAAATAGGGGTGCCAAGTTCTGACTGACTGACTGAATTTAATCAACGCTCAGCCCTAAGCGTTTGACGTAGAAAGCTGAATTTTTAAAAGTAGGTTGTTTATATGACGTAAATAACCACTCAGAAGGGTTTTTTGAAATTTTATTCTTAACGGGGTAAATTTGAGGTTAGTTTTGTATCGGAGATTGTGTGATTTTTATTAAAGTAAAAGAGTAAGATTTTGTACAAATACGATTTTTATAAAGATATATAAAGCATTTCGAAATTTATCCCCTAAATGCGTAAAATCGGGGTAGAAAGTTTGTATGGAAAATATGTCATTCTTTGAATAAGAAGTGTAATATTCATTTCAGGTTCGGGTTTTCGTACCACAGAGTTGTATCAAAAATCATGAAAAGTATTTCCACGGTATTCGAAATTCACTCCCTAAAGGGGTTAAATTGGAGTTGAAAGTGTGTATGCAAAACATGTAATTATATATATAAGAAGTATGTTAGGTACTTCGTGTACGGATTCCTGATGCAGATCTTAGAAAATAAATTTTAGCGTTTTTGGTAATTTGTCCTCTAAAGGGGTTAAATTGAGGATAGAATAAGTAGAATAACCCTACCTGTAGTTGTATTTTCAACATAATAACAACGATTTCTTTCGCATTACCAGAATGTATTTGTGTGTATGTGAGTTGGATTTAGTTATTGTTAACTTGGTATGACCTTTTAAATAACTACAACATAGGCTACAGTTTTTTGGTCTGCACGTGCGAAGCCGCGGGCAAAAGCTAGTTACGTTATATTTTCTAAAACTTTAGTACTCTCTACTTACTGTTTTATAACTTTCGGAACGACCTGTGCCATAGAGCATTTATTCCTAAGGCCGATCTTGGCAAGTAGTTATGCGTATTTTCACGGCATGATCTGTAAAATTAAAGTACTAAGTAATGGGATAAGATGATTTCAGGAATAATTTTACAAGCATGAAAATGTATCATTTCACCTCAATCACCAAATTTGAAAACATTGATTAATATATAAACTTCGAATTCAACGTGCGTCGGTAATCGGTATAAACATCGGATCTACAATGGATGAGTAAAAAGGCCTTTGTCCAGCAGTTGACGTCTTTTGGCTGTAATGATTATGATGATGAAATTCAGTTTCAGCGCAACGCTAGAAGCCGGCGGACGTTATTTAATTTCCCTACTAGGTAGTTCGATATTACAAGGTGACATGGTAGAGAACTTAACCCGCTTATATTTAACTGGCCGTAAATAAAATGCCACCTACTGTACCTACTTACCGTCTTCTGTTTTAGTTTAATTATTAGTTCACAGCACGTTTTCAGTTATCCCGACCGAATTTTACTTGCAGCGAATATTTTATCTCGATTAACTAACATGCATAATGTTGCAACGTAAATGTATCTTCATAGACACAATTTATGTAAAATGTTGCCAATTTATGAAAGTGCACTGGTACCGTACAAATGATTACACTGGTATCGTTCATTTTTATTAGGGTTCCGTAGTCAACTAGGAACGCTCGTAGTTTCGCCATGTCCGTTTATCTGTCTGCCCGTCTGTCTGTGCGAGGCTTTGCTCTGTTATTGTTAGTGCTAGAAAGCAGCAATTTAACTGACAAAGACGTACAATAAAATCTAAATAAAATATAAATTTAAGGGTACCTCCCCTATAAATAACGTGGGGATATTTTTATCTTCCACCCTATGGTTTATTATGAATATAAGTCTTCGTCAAACATTTTTTAATAAAGTGAATATTTTCGTAAATATTCATTACAAAAGATAAAAAAACTCTAACTTTTGAACTATGGGCCAAAAAATATGAAAAAACTACTTTCAACGAAAAATGTAGCCGACATGATCAGTTAAGCCGTTTTTGAGTTATCGTAAAAAGTCTTCCTTTCTTAGTAAAAGACGTATGAAACGCTGCGAAAGTATTCCCTTTTGCTTGTTATTTTTTTTATTTTAAGTAAGTTCATTGGGTAACTACGGAACCCCACACTGAGCATGACCCGACATGCTCTTGGCCTATTTTTATTACTAGCTTGTAGATTTTTCGAATGAAATTATTATATTAGTGCTCAAACTTAAGATATGATAATTGATAACCCATACACCTTAAATTTTAACATAACGTATACATGATCACGTATGACCTAGTTTATATGACCGTATACCGTGACTCATATCATATTAATATCTAACTAGATAACTCGCGTAATTTTTTTACTTATATTTGACGATAAAACGTCTCCAAAAACAGTTGTCATATTGCTATCATGCTAACTAGGATGGAATGAATGAATATCTTGTTTTGCAGAGACAACGACCGGTCGTCGCTGAACTGTGCATCGATGCTGAAGGGTGGCTGGTGGTGGAAGTCGTGCGGGCGGGGGCTCAATGGGCTATATCTGCACGACCCACAGGACCTCACCGCCCGGCAAGGTACCTACAACTACATAACATACAACATGTACTTTTCCCTCAAAAATACCTGCATATCAATTTCCCTGTCACTCGAGAAAAGCAATACCCGGTTTTTTTTAAGATTATAATTTTATCGACCAATTTCGCCCACGTTTCTTCGTTTCCCTGGGATGTCAAAGGATAATATTGCACTAATTTCATCTATTTCAGTAACTTATTACGTTTTAAAGATAACACACCACATATGTTCCCGTTTCAAGAATGTTTTCCTTGAAATCGCATGACGGATACCGCACGATTTTTCTAAGCTTAAAAAAAACGGGGTATAGGGCCTGGGGGGATTTCGCTTGTAACTAACTGTTGGTACGAAATCGAGTAAGGCCTACGTCCTCCTCTGCGCTATACGTCCGCCAGTATGTATCTGAGTGTACGGAAATTTGCTAAATTTGCTATGGGCATACAGTCTGTGTCTTCCATATCTACGCATTTATATTTTATGAGAACGTGGACATTACTTGATTTTTTTTGTAGAACTTGTATTTATCCAAACAAATAAACTCAACACTCAATGTGTTAACAAGTAAACAAGCTCATACCACACTATATGGTTGTCTCGCAGAAGTGTCAAATAAGAGTTAATGTTACATTAGTTTAAGTTAAAAGTGTTGCATAAGTTGCAATACATCGCTGCTTAAAAAATCTTTAAAAAATTGTACACACTTTTACCAAAAGTTATTGTTATTTTTTTTTTTTGGAAAAACTGCTATCAACCCTTCAAACTGTCGTTTGTTAAAATACAAGTTCGTAAGGAAGAACCCACTGTATAGGATAGGCAAAATGTTGAGGAGGTCGTTTGACTGCTTGCAGGGATCGTGTGGTTCCGCTGGAGAGGCTGGGACTACACACTGAAGCGCGCGTCGATGATGATCAAGCCGCGCCCGCTGCAGCCCAACACGTGAAGCTTCTCTCCGAGCGCTCATTTAAACTTACATTTAATCGCCAACTTAATGCTTCAACCTTCATCGTGATATTCGGTTGGCGATTGAATAAAAATTCAAACGAGTGTCTTATGTTCGTGTTGCCTATTATTACTAAGATTTAAACAATACTAAATTGCCAATTTGTGGTGCTGTAGATGTTAAAGCTCGTGTATGGACTTCGATATGTAATTCGTGTCACTCAATACCGCCTTTTAAAAGCAATCATCAAAATTATTTGGAATATATCATTCATTATCAATGGATCAAGTAATGTATCGGTCTGTGATATAAAATAAGAATACATTTTCCAACAAAAACGATATCATTATACGTATGAAATCTCTTCATATTTTGTTAGAAGGTTAGGAGTTCTTCTGGCTTATACTTGGGATTTTATCAAATGTACATTCTCTTTGCGTGCATAGGACCTAGAGTCAAATCATAGCGCAAAAAACTTATTTTTCTTATTTTCTGTACATATATTCTTTTCTATCATTAATCTATTCATCTTTTCATCGCCTTCGAATAATGTGCACAATCATGTTATTCGACGTTGAATAATAGTATTTATGAACCGGAATATTAGGTTTACACTTATTAGTCTAATTACTATTTCCTCTTGCTCCCGTAGTATCATAATCGTGGTCTTGTCAACTTTGTAAACGCTCAGTGTAAACGTGAAATTAACTTGAGTGTTGTCAACATTGACAAATAGGTGAACCTATCCCTAGTTATAGCGATAAGTAATACAACTTTGTAAACGTGCTGAAATATAACTCTCTATTATGTTTAATCAATAGCATCTTCACTTCTATTTGCTATAGGTACATATAAATATGAAGGCAATCATATATCTACGTAGGTTACCTACTATTGCGATGCATGTCACGCAATAGGTACTCGCTTCCGATTTTCAGGCTTTTTTTACTGTAGACTGGATGCCTATAATCATAATCAAAAACGGAGGTACGGAGGGATATTTAGGTAACTACATAAATTAACCAGAACCCGGAATGCTTATATGATAGGTACCTATTATTTTTGTTTGTACGACGATCAATAATTAAAGGAGAAATAAGACAGCCATTTACGGTTAACCTCACCGTAAATTTTGCTACCAAATGTGTTGCTACAAAACACAAAATTCCTAAATCAGGCCAAGCTCTCTTCCTAAATAAACCTGGCGCCCCCACTGATAAAAAAACATGTGTTATAATTATAATAACTACTCGCTTCGTCGATTTTTATTAAGTTTTAATCATTGTAAATAATTGATACTTAATCTATTTACTATTGTCAACGTGCCACATTACGCTCTACATTCATTAATTTATTGTTCATTTTAATTTGATACATACAATGTTTCCTTGCATACATCATAATTAGGTTTTTAATTTAGATATAAGATAAAATTGTAATTAAGATGTAAATAAATATTTGATACGTCATTAATTGATGAAACCACACAATTCAAGGAAATGCTTTTACTTCGTGTCCGTATGTAAAAGTTTCTGTGTATAAAAATAAATGGAATTATTTGTAAGACACAATGCTCTTTTACTCGTAGGGTAAGCTGTAGTAATGTTGCCCCCCCCTCCAATCATTGGCCTCTTGAATGTTAATTCAATGTATTAAGCGCAATCCTTGAGTGCAAGGACAAAAACAAATTTCATATTTTTCTTTGTTTGCTACACTCTAAAATGTAGTAGGTCGTTTCCGAAATTGACAGGTAGAACACTTGAAAAAAAAAGACTTTAGCAGCGACTACAACTTCGAGAGTGGTTTGCTATGAAAATCTTAAGGATTAAGTATTTTCATTTAGATTTTTACCTACTTTCTTTTTTGAGTAAGTATTTTCATATATTAATAACCATTCCATTTTTGTTTATATACTGTAATTGGTGAAAAAAGGCCCAAGATAACGTAGAAACGGGTAGGCCAAAGTTAGTACCTTCATACATCAGGGACCAATGATTGTACTTTTCGCACCATTTTCATATTTAACTCATTTAAGTTTTAAAAGAGTTACAGTATTATTAAGGTTGTAACTTGTTCCAATTCTCGGGTTCATAAGCAACAATTTGACAGTAAATGTTAAATGACTTTGGACCTTGCTTTGAATCTAAAAATGTTCAAAGTAAATGGTCGCCTTAAGGGGCCAATGATTATACCGCTTACCCTACTTATACTAATTTCGGCACCGCGTCAACTGAACTGATCGTGTAGGTAGTTTCTGAGTATGGACCGCTCAGTTAACTATTAAGTATCACAATGCAAACCAAACGCTACAGGAAACTATTAACTTAGTTCTCCGATTCCGTGTAGGTTTCTAGTTAATAGGTATTACGAAAGCATATATCTTCTTTGATATATACGTACAATCATCATCATCATCATGTCAGCCGAATGACGTCCACTGCTGGACATAGGCCTCCCTCAAAGACTTCCACAATGACCGGTCCTGCGCCACCCGCATCTAGCGCACACCCGCGACCCTTACCAGGTCATACGTACAATATATAAGCCTAATTACATTAAGGAAGGGACAAGTTCAAGTGATTTGTGACTTTGTAAAAGGTACACCGGCGTCGGCATGGTATCCCAGTCTCGATACAAGAGAGACTCTCACAGAATGGCGCGGCCTGGCCGCGGCCGTCAATAGTAAACTTGTCATTAGCTGTCAAATTGCTATTGACCGCCACCGCAGGCAGCGCCAGTGTGATTCAGGCCTTAATGCCACCACACTTCCTGTTACTTTACCTAGACTTTTTTGAACATACAAATTATTCAGACCCCCCCTACAACATTCGCCAGAGCTCCCGAAGCTCCCGATAACGCGCTATGAGGAGTGTGAGGGGTGGGGAGGGGGAGGCATCCACGCGCTTTTAACTCTTATGAAACTCAAGTTGTCCGCTTACGCAGGCCTTACGTTCGTTTGCCACCATCCTGTAGTAGAGTAATACCATTTTTAGGATTCCGTATCTCGAAAGGAAAAAACTGAACCCTTATAGAATCACTTTGTTGTCCGTCCGTCCGTCTGTATGTCAAGACCCTTTTTCTCAGGAACGCGTGGAGGTATCAAGCTAGAATTTATATTAAATACTCAGGTCTACTGTCCCTTGGAGCTGTGAAAGAATCAAACTTCTAAGCCAACGCAATCAAAAGATACAGCCGTTTATGCTGCAAATTTTCGACACTCGCTAGGGAATCAAAACAAGGTTAAGTACTTCCCGCGAACTCAAAATCTTGAAATTTGGTACGAAGCAACGTCTTATAGCACAGACGTCGAGATGCAGGAATAAACGACGCACGCGCATGAATAATTTCTTTGATCAAACATATTGGATGAGTTTAATACGGGGTGGTATTCTACTCATCAAATATCTTTGTCAAATCTTTGATCAAAGTTCTTTGACAGAGGCCCATTCCACTCATCCAATATCTTTGTCCAATTTCTTTGTCAAATCTTTGAACAAAGTTCTTTGACGGAGGCCCATTCCACTTATCCAATATCTTGGTCCAAGTTTTATTCTTTTCCCCTCACTAGCTCGGAAAGCCGTATTTTGTCCTTTGAAACAAGCGGGTAAAATCGCATTTTATCCACAAGTGGGGAAAGTAATTTGACCTTGGAGCGTGTTTGAGTAGCTTTTGACAGATAACAAAACGTAAAACGCTCATAATAATGGTTCGTTTGATATCAATTATCATTAAATAAATGGTTTGAGAATATAACAAAAAATACCAAATTTAGCTTTATTTAATGATTTAAGTCAAACTCTATAAGTAACATTTGTTTTATAATGATATTGAGTATAATTGTAAACGCACAAGTTGAGTCGATGCAATTTCAAAACGCATCGTAAGAAATGTCATCATTGTCAATGTCAACTAAAATATACACAACATGTCACGGACTCCGACTCACGTAAATATTATACACAACTTCCAGAGTTTTCTGTTATAATATCGTAAAAAAATCAGTGATTCCAGTGATGAAAATCATGCCTGCTGTGGAACTGTGTTTTGCAGGTTGCACTTTCCTCGCTATAGTGAGGAGAAAAGTTTTGTGTTACCTACACACGGGTGCAAAGTTGTATTTTACTTCTCGTGTGTTGAAACACTCGCTACGCTCTGGATTCTATTTTAGAACCACTCGCTTCGCTCGTGGTTCAACTATAGAATCCTTTCGCTGGCTCGTGTTTCAATTCCACACTCGCGGTTGAAATACAACTTTGCACCCTTGTATAACAAATAACTATTTTCATGCGAAGCCATATTGATTTAACTGCCATCAGAATCTTTGATCAAATGTCGCGGTCCCATCCAAGTTGGATGAAATCATCCAATTTCTTTGATCAAATGTATATTGGAGAAAGATAATAGATGAGTGGAATACCTCCCTTATGCGTGTCTATTTGTTTGAGATTACCTAAAACTGCCTTAGAGCATACATAACTGGAGTACCTAGCCATTAGTATACTTATACTTACCCCTCAGCCAAAAAATAGGCACAATCTACAAAAAATATTGAAAACTATTTCATTAATCGATTATATGTCAGTCTCGAAATCGTTTTCAGCGTGTGAAGAGCTCCGTGAAGATACCTTTATCTGCTGTTTAGGGTAATAAAACGTTGTATTTTATCAAATTTACAAAAAGATTGATGATAATTTCACATACTGTAAGCATATTTTTGCTTTATTTATATTGTATGCGCAATTCAAGTTTTATTTCAAATCGTAAATCGAGCATCGATTACAAAATCGTTTTAAAAACATTTAAAGATATAAGGACTGTTGTTTACGAGAATTTCTTTGAAACATGGTCCTTATCGACTTTGGTCAATTTAGCCATCCGATAGTAACCCAATAATGGATCTAACATTAACGAAAATAAGGTCGACTTTTATTGCTTAACTGTAGTAGTTTGAATGTGCGTGAGTTGATTGTTTTAGTGTGGGTGCATATTAATGGAACAATATACTACCCGTCGGAAATATCTGCGAACCTCGCTGGAATGCGCTTCCCCTCGCGCTTCCCCGCACCTCGCCGCGTTTTCACCTATTCAGTAGTTTCAGTACCATTGCCAACGCAAGCGCCGCGCCGACGCATGTGTATTATTCTTGCTTTCGTATTAGCATTATTGTTTATTATTTCTCTGTTTGGTGAAATATTAATACAAAATATAAACGTTATAAACTGCCTATTTAGTGTTTTGAGATGGGTAGGGACTATACGTAGCGCAGAGCGGAATTTAGCGTTTAGTCCGTTTTCGCAATTGCGGTTTCACAATTGGCTGTGAAAGAAGAATTATTTTTCACTGTTTCGCAATCAATTACGAAACATGAATTTATTTGACTGACGAAAGTACATGCTCGGGCTAGTGATGTGCCAGAGAAAAGGTTATTTGTTATTTTACATTTTTGACATTAAATTGTCAGAGAAGTTTATTGATATAACAATCTTAGTACCAAAAGCATAATAAATAAAATAATCCAATTAAAATTAACTGTCAGTGTTACCGGTGTTCTTTTAATTAAAGTAGTAAATTAGTGTCTCGTTCTATTTTATTTATACGGTATAGGTACGATAGCGCTCTACAACTCTTGCACTATACAGATATGTCCAACATATTGGTAGCATAATAAATAACAAAAAATACGCAGTAGGCCTCTTACTCGATATGAGTAAAGCATACGATAGAGTATGTTATAAAATTCTACTAGATAAACTGTATAACACGGGGATAAGAGGAACCGTCCTTGAATGGTTCAAGTCGTATTTCACCAATCGGTTCCAATACGTTGACATTGAAAACATAGACTTCGAGACCGGGTACATCCAAAAATTCAGATCAGATAGAGTTCCTGTGATAGGCTCTATACCCCAGGGTAGCGTACTAGGATGTTTGCTGTTCCTTATATATATTAATGACCTCCCGAACATACTAGACGACCATTGCACACTCTTCGCGGACGATGTTTCTTTACTTTTCTCATGTAACAACAGCTACGATATAGAACAAAAGATGAACACCACTTTAAATAAAATTGTAAATTGGCTAAAATCTCATAACCTGCAACTAAATCTAAGCAAAACGAAAATTATTCAATTCAAACCTTATCAAAAATCTAAATTATATATAAATTTCAGCTACCAAAACACAAAAATTGAACACGCAATTATAGCTACTTTACTAGGACTTGATCTAGACGCCAATATGAGAAATTATCATCCTTTTGTTATCGCTCTGCAACATCTTAAACCTGTTACTGATTTTATATCGCTCTGCAACATCTTAAACCTGTTACTGATTTTAAAACAGCCCTTACGGCATATTACGCCTATGCCTATTTTAGACTATCCTACGGTTTAGTACTGTGGGGAAATAGTAGTAATGTGGATAAAGTTTTTACTCTTCAAAAAAAGTGGATACTAGTGAATATTGACCAGAGAGACTCGTGTAGACCTCATTTTATAAGACATGAAATATTCACCCTTACCTCCATGTATATTTTTGAGTCATGTAAATTTGTTAGAAGGCATACGAGTTCACCGTTAATAGCCAGTAAAAGAAATAACCGAAATCTAAACAAACTAAAACTACCTTTTTCTACATTAAAACTCGTTACGTCAAATTCCCATTACTTGACAATCAAAATATGTAATCATCTTCCGAATTCTTTAAAGAATATAGATAAACCTAATTTATTTAATAAAAGTTTAAAAATCTTTCTTGTTCATAAGTGCTTTTATACTTTAAATGACTTCTTTAAAGACAAATACGATTAGAAAAGTTATTAAGAATGTTTATAGTAGTCTTTGTACTAAAAGATTTTTAAACTGGCACAAAATTGGTCCGTAGTAACAAGATTTAAGTAACCTTAGTTATTGACTTATATTACTGTTGCTATGCCCTTGCAGGGCGTCACATGTAAATCTACCTTATAAGATGTTCCACCTTTAACCTGTAATGTGACTTGCAATAAACGATTCATCTCTCTTCGACACTTAAATTGTCTTTAGTTTTTCCAAACGACACAACTTAAAAGGCAGCCCTCGTATAAAGGATCTCGGAATCGGTTAGAGAAGGAGCCATTGCAATTGGGTTTTTCTGAATCGCCTTGGTGAACAATTAGGACTGGTATCACGAGGTGGACCCTATGCTGGACTTCGAAGCAGTATAAGGGATCTCGGAATTGGTTAGAGGTGGAGCCATTGCAACTGCGTTTTTTCGAATCGTCTTGATGAGCAGTTAGGACTAGTGTCACGAGGTCCCAATGCTTTTATCTGGCTGCGCCGCTAGATAGATTTTGTCTGGCTGCGCGAAGCGAGACAGCACTATTTCACCTGTCATTGCATATTCTACGTTACGTATAATGCAAGCAGGACTAGTATGATCGCTTATATGTCGGACATATAGCATTCGTCCCGTGCTGTCAAGTATGTAAGTGCGAGAGGGACGAATGCTATATGTCCGACATATAAGCGATCATACTAGCCCCAAAGGTCTTTATTGAATTGGTCATACATTCGATTTCATTTGGTACTTGTCTGCACTGTTCGGAGTGAACGAAGATTGCCGATGTAACTTATATTTGTGGTTTTACTGTACTTATGGATATAGATAACCAAATACCTAAATAGAAAACTTCCAAGACTCAGGAACAAAATATTCGTGTTCTTTTATCACACAAATAAATTCTCTGGCCGGGATTCGAGCCCGGGACATCCGCCTTCGTAGGCAGGACCACTACCAAACCAAAGTGGTCGTTAAAATATGACGCAATTTTTATTAAATTCACCAGTGCTTCAGCCGTACTACTGTATAACACTATGTATAAACATGCCTAAAATATTATTCTAGATACCAAGTCAGTAGATGAGCATATACGCTATGTAAAATTGTTAACCTAAAATAAATGGCATTACCGGTAAAAGCCGGTAATAAACAACGCGTCACATGCTTACGCCGCAAGCGCCATGTTGAAGCAAAGCGCGCGCTTTATGAAACAACCAATGGCAGCGACGTTACCGACCTCCCGCGACCCGCACATACCGCTTACTTTGGTGACTTTTGATTCGAACCACGGATTCGAACTAAATCGTCTATTGGCTATGTGCACGTCAGAAACGTCAAACGTCACGGGTCCCAGGGCAATGTCAAACTCAGAGATGTCAAATAATGACACATGAATATTTAATTTATTTTAGTAAGCGAGAAAGACCCCTTACTGGAAATTTGACTGAAATAAATAAGAAAATAAATAAATAAATACAAACGAAACGAATCGTAGGAAACCAATAGGAAACGTCGAAGTAAATTTGACATATAAGTCCCCGGAAATTGCACATTTCTGCCATGGTGTGCGCTGCGATCGCTTAGTTTACCCCCACCACCTACTTCTCACATAGCCAATACGGGCTATCTAGAGGGGGTTATCTATAGCCCGTATGAACAAACAACACTAAAGTTTCGAGATCGCGCTTAAGATGCTGTTTCATATGAAAATTCGATAGCCACTGATTAATAAATCAATTTTTAGGGTTCCGTACCCAAAGGGTAAAAACGGGACCCTATTACTAAGACTTCGCTGTCCGTCCGTCCGTCCGTCTGTCACCAGGCTGTATCTCAAGAACCGTAATAGCTAGACAGTTGAAATTTTCACAGATTGTGTATTTCTGTTGCCGCTATACGTAAAAACAAATACTAAAAACAAAATAATAATAATTATTAAGGGGGGCTCCCATACAAAAAAGGTGATATTTTAGCCCCTTTTCATGGCTGCCACTCGCCGAGCTAGATCTCAAGAACCGTAATAGCTAGGCAGTTGAAATTTGCACAGATTATGTATTTTTATTGTGGCTACAACAATAAATACTAAAATCAAAATAATAACACTAATTAAGGGAGGCTCCCATACAAACAGTTGCCGCTAAAACAACAAATACAAAAAAAAACTCAATAAAACAAGTGTTTAAATGGCACCAGCTTTTAGCCTTTTTTGGTACGGAAACCTTCGTGCGCGAGTCCGACTCGCACTTGGCCGGTTTTTTGTGAACAGATACGTAACTCGCTATAATATTAATAACTCTATAGGCCGTAGGTATCACATAAAAAAAAAACAAATGGCGCCGGAGCGCATCCAGACTATCAAAAAAATATGGTTTCCACGGCAATTCAACGCTATTCCATCGCTTACCGCTTAGTTAGGTACAGACGTAATTAAGTATACAAACTTACCTCTTATCACGGGGAAATCTATGAAATCTTTATTTAATATTGTTGTTGAGGTTTAATAATAAAATCACAATCACTCAACTCAAAAACATGTACGCGCCTGCCTTGAATGTTAGAGAACGCAGACTGAATGAGTTTGCGTCGGCGGCCCGCGCCGCCCGCTCACCCGCGCTAGCCCCCTCAGTTGCTCTGCGCAAGTACATTCGTTGCACAACTGTATGTTGTTAAACTGTGCTAGCCGGGCAGTTGGGTGAAGACCTGTCACCAGTATATATAATGTACTCTTTGCCTGTCACGGCTGTTTATCTGCGTAGAACGAAACGTGTATGATAGCCCCATATTGTGTCAAAAGATTTTGACGACTTACCGAGCTATGATTGGCTACTGCCGTGACCAATGTTTTGCTTATTGGACCTTAAAACAAAGTGACAAATCAAAATGGCGTCTTATCGGAATATGGTCTGGTAGTCTTGGATCTCTATATATATTCATAGTAGTCTTTGGTCTTGGACCATTTTTTTAATTTTTGCAACTGTTGTTATTCAATTTCTAGTATTGACTTCTTTATTATGAAGTTAACAAACGAAACAGTGTGTAGCTAATCGAAAATTCATATGGAAACGCGTAATAACCATTGTTTGGACAACAAATAGAAGATAGTGAAGTGCGTCGCATGTGGCATGGCATGAAAGTACTCATTTTGAAAAATGTTTGAGTGTTGTGGTTCTAAAACGTAGAGCTCTGTGAAAAGACGAAGATATATTATATCGTTATCCCGGATATGAGATGAGGTACAATAAAAATAAATCTGTTGATAAGTAAAATGTTGTTTAATTTCATTTAACTAAGATATGGCAGACCCGGGTACGTCCTTAAACTACGACCAAGACCACCGGGGGATGGGCAGCAGCATCCCTGGAGTGCGGTGGATATACTGCGATCGCCAACCCGCATGCCAAGCGTGGCGATTATGGCATTTACCCCCTATGGAAAACACAATAAAGCCACGGCCCCGAGGTTCCGGCGGCCCCCAGTGCCCTGGTTTTGGTAGCGGCCAGGATACTAGCGGGGCCAGGGGTGCTAAGAATCTCCGGCAAAGGTCCGGCTACCACCACCGACGACTCCTGGCCCTGGCACCGTACAACATCCGTACACTGCGGACCGACGAAAAGATAGCGGAACTAGAGGAAGGACTGAGCAAGTTGCGTTGGGATGTTGTGGGGTTATCTGAAGTCCGAAGAGAGGGGGAGGACACGATAACCCTAAGGCCTGGCAACTTGCTCTATTTCCGGGAGGGCGATCAACAGTCCCAGGGAGGTGTCGGGTTCATCGTCCACAAGTCCCTCGTAAACAACGTGGTGAAGATCGAGAGTGTGTCGGCTAGGGTGGCGTACCTTATACTCAGAGTATCAAAGAGATACTCGTTGAAGGTCATACAGGTATACGCGCCGACCTCGGCACACTCCGACGACGAGGTGGAGGCTATGTATGAGGATATAACTAAGGCCATACATAGTCCCAATACCTACTTCACCGTTGTTATGGGGGACTTTAACGCAAAACTGCGCAAGAGAGACGGCAATGAGCTGAGAGTGGGGCAATTTGGAGTTGGGAGTCGGAACCAACGGGGCCAACTACTGGCTGGTTTCTTGGAGAAGGAGGGACTCTACATGATGAACTCCTTCTTCAAGAAACGCGAGCACAGGAAGTGGACCTGGATGAGTTCCGACGGTGCAACAAAAAACAAGATTGACTTCATTATGTCGACGAAGAGGCATATATTCAATGATGTCTCTGTGATCAATACGGTTAAAACCGGAAGCACAGAATAAGGAATAGTACAAGTACAGAAATTTCACTTTCTAACAAAAACGGCGTTTAGGCATAAGAAACGTGCCTACTCTCTGCATCTCTGTCTATCGCATAACTTGTATTCATTCACGCGTGGCACGTGTAGCCCTAGGGTTGTCACGCCAAAAATACTTCAATGATGTAAAAAAATGTTCTACCTCACCAGATGTCGCTTAAGTACAGTGAACCAATATTAATTAAGTACATGTTACTTCACAAGAATAATAAATCTCATATTTTTTTAACGAACCATCTAACGATACCCTACACGGTGGGTTTTGCAAGAAAAAAAATGCATCCCCATTTTACGTGTAGGGGAAGTACCTTCAAACTACATATATCGTGTTACATTTAAAATGAAAGTGCTCATTGTGTGCATCTTATATATATTTTTTGTCATTTTAAAATAATTATTTTAGAAATTATTTAAGATAATAGCCAAAAAATTACCATTCCCATCTTCATCTCCGAAACTACTGGGTCTAAAATATAAAAAAATACATTTCAAATCATCAACCAACAGGTTATGTCGGACATACAAATCAACAACAAACACGTCACAACTGCATACAACAGGACAGGTCATCTTCTTATGTTTTTCAGCTATTTATACCTACACCTTGTCCGTGTTTCAAATGCTATGACCACATGGTATTTTAAACACCAACCAACACTAAATAAGTACCTACTTATTATTACATATACCAAACTAAAATAAAAAAAACTTACCGTTCAAAATTTATAGGCAACTGAAAAAAAGATACACCAACGTTCCTTCGGGTATTCAAACAACCATATACACAGAGCATGTGTGGCCGGTTATCGGTTTCATCGTGGGTTTTTCATCACACAAAAAATTACGTAGTAACGCGCGGTTCGTCGCGATCAAGTCGGCGGCGCGCGGCAGCGGATCACAAAACGACACGCACGTACAGTATGCCCGGACGGCGGCGGCCCGCGACTGATAGCTAGAGTCAGGGTTTTCGAGCGTTAGGTTATTAAAGCGGCGCGCTCCACCCATTGCAAGCCCCTTGCCGGAAGTGAATATCGTCTGGTAAGAGGCACATTGAATATATGCGTCAAGCTAGAGCGCTCTCAACTGATTAAGTCTACGCTCCGTCCAGCAGCAGTCCAAATCCAAAACCCCGAGAGCTTTCAGCTGGAACTCCAAAACCGTTTTGATTGTCTAGGCGGCGACGTGGACGAATTCAATGACGGGTTTGTGGAAGCTGTCCATGGCATTGGGTCTAAGTTCTTTAAGGCCCAACGGACTCACAGAGCCAAAAGGCTTTCTATCTCCACTCAGAGGCTCATCGAGGAAAGGAATGAAATGATTCTGCAGTCTTCAGCCGATGCGACATTATACAGGCAGCTCAATAAACGGATCTCCAAGTCCCTTACCCGCCATCTGCGCCAATTCAATACAAATCGCATTGAAGAGGCCATCGAGCAGAATAAGGGCTCTAAAGTGTTCTCAAGAGATCTGTCTACTGCGCAGAGCCAGCTCGCCAAATTAAAAACTGAAGACGGTAGAATCGTTTCATCCAAACCCGAGCTTCTGAATGAGATAGAATGCTTTTATGGACAGCTATACACATCAACTAGCAGACCCGAAGTTGGTCTGGCGGAAGACCCTAGAGCCAGATTAACCCGGCACTATACCGAAGATATCCCGGACATTAGCCTGTACGAGATTAGAATGGCTCTTAAACAGCTAAAGAACAACAAGGCACCCGGTGAAGACGGAATTACAGCCGAACTCCTGAAGGTGGGTGGAAAACCGGTCCTTAGCGCCCTTCAAAAGTTGTTCGACTCCGTCTTACTGGAAGGGAAAACTCCAAAGGCATGGAACAGAGGTGTGGTGGTGCTGTTCTTCAAAAAGGGTGACAACGCCTTGCTGAAGAACTACCGCCCCATCTCACTTCTGAGCCATGTCTATAAGCTGTTTTCAAGAGTCATTACGAATCGTCTCGCACGCAGGCTAGATGACTTCCAGCCTCCCGAACAAGCCGGTTTCCGAAGAGGCTTTAGCACCATAGACCACATCCATACGCTTCGTCAGGTTATACAGAAGACTGAGGAGTATAACCTGCCCCTCTGTCTAGCGTTCGTGGACTACGAGAATCCCTTCGATTCGATTGAAACTTGGGCTGTACTACAATCTCTCCAGCGGTGCCAAGTGGACTACCGCTATATCGAAGTGCTGAAGTGTTTGTACGAGAACGCCACTATATCAGTCCGACTCCAGTACCAGAACTCGAAACCTATTCCGTTGCAGCGGGGAGTCAGACAAGGAGATGTTATTTCTCCTAAACTATTTTCCGCTGCACTGGAGGATGTGTTCAAGACTCTGGACTGGAGAAGGCTAGGCATCAACATAAACGGCGAGTACATCACTCACCTTCGGTTTGCTGACGATATAGTAGTCTTGGCTGAGACCATGGAGGATTTAAGTACAATGCTCAATGACCTCAGTAAAGCCTCCGAGCGAGTTGGTCTAAGGATGAACATGGATAAGACGAAGATCATGTCAAATGCCCATGTAGCACCAACTCCCGTAACAATCGGACACTTTACGCTCGAAGTTGTAGACGATTACATATACCTAGGACAGACTGTCCAGTTAGGTAAGTCCAACTTCGAGAAAGAGGTTAATCGTCGAATCCGACTCGGCTGGGCAGCGTTCGGAAAGCTACGGCACATCTTTTCGTCCAATATTCCGCAGTGTCTCAAGACGAAAGTCTTTGACCAGTGTGTGTTGCCAGTGATGACATATGGTACTGAAACGTGGTCGCTTACTATGGGCCTCATAAGAAGGCTTAAAGTCACCCAAAGAGCAATGGAGAGGGCTATGCTGGGAGTTTCTCTGCGTGATCGCATCAGAAATGAGGCCATCCGCAGCAGAACCAAAGTGACCGATATAGCCCTTCGAATCGCTAAACTTAAGTGGCAGTGGGCGGGGCACATAGCACGCAGAACCGATGGGGCGGAAAGGTTCTCGAGTGGCGACCACGTACCGGAAGGCGTAGCGTGGGCAGGCCCCCCACACGGTGGACTGATGACCTGGTAAGGGTCGCGGGTGTCTGCTGGATGCGGTTGGCGCAGTACCGGTCATTGTGGAAGTCTTTGGGGGAGGCCTATGTCCAGCAGTGGACGTCATTCGGCTGAATGATGAAGATATGGCACAAAATAGTTCACGGTATTTCAATTGAACACCATTTTCATTTTACATCGGACGTTTTTGTTCAATTGAAAAGGCCGTGAGTTTATACGCAAAGTTAAATTTAAATGAGCTATATATATTAATCGTTGGATGTTCACAGTAAGTTCCATTGCCACAGTGCCATTTAATAATAAACAAAATTAACGTTTTAAAATCTACCAGCGGGTACAGATTACACATAGTTGCTTACGGTCTATATTTTTGGTTCGTGAGTTGGCGGTCTGAACCCTTACTAGCTGTGAGACCTGTCAGATATCACTGCAACCCTGACTGTCTGTCTCTCTCAAACTTAGTGATTAACATATTAGTGAGAATAGATCAGATATACAGAAATCGTTCAACTTAAATGAGCTTTACTATCTGGTATCTGTGGTATCCTGTCACTGCAACTGCAATACAATGTCATCACAGACTAGACTAGACTAGTAAATTGTCATGTAACCACAAGTCACAGTGAAATTTTTATAAAAACCGTAGAATTTTGTTTGTGACTAGTTTCACACTGCCCGGAGACGAATCTAAGCTACAAAGTGCCGTGTACAGACATTAGTACGTATTCATACTATTCGTTGGAGGCTTTGAACAGGTACAATTACGATTTACAGTACTGCATTGATCAGAAGTCTTCATAGATATATGTCCCGTAGTAATTGTGAGTCACTTCATTATTATTTTCATTAATTCTTTATACGTGTTATAATATCAGTCACGCTCGTGGCATAGGGTGTTTTTACTTGGCACTCTTTCAACATTTTCATTAATGTTCGGTAGAAGCTACAGCTTATGCGACAATTTTATGCAGGTGCTTGTAATGCGGTACGTTCTGAAAGCCTGCTCTTCCAAATATAAAATACTTAACTAAATGTGTTTGATAGCTCCACACGAAAGTTGTCTGTAATTAAGTCCGATTCGCACTTGGCCGGTTTTTCCCTTAATTTGAAATTTATAAGTGAAGTCTGGTATACTAGTATTAAAAATAGTTATTAATTTTTAGTTAATTAGACTATTCTTTTTTTTTTCAGAAAATGTGGGGCTTATTCTTGTCCCTTCTGAACTGGGTGGGGCTCAGCCCCGTCCCATTCATTGCTGCCTTGATAGGCACAACTGAACCTGCTCTCAAACTCCTTATATCAATTTTTATGGGCTATCCACTGGCAATTGTGTATCATCAGTATTTCAAGCAACACAAAGAGTTACGGAATATATTTTTTATTGTGACTGGCATTGATATGGCTCTATACAATTTTGGCATATCAATGTACCATAACCTTATTCCAACACTGGGCATATATCTGACTACCTTGGTCCTTGGCCCAGGAAAGATGAATGTAATTGTAACATTTGTGTTCAATGTAACTTATCTGTTGGCTGGATATATTTTAACTGAATCAGAAGATTATGACATTACATGGACAATGCCTCATTGTGTATTGACTTTAAAACTTATAGCTTTGTCATTTGACATGTGGGATTACCAAAGAATGAAAGCTGGAGAGCAATTGTCTACTACTAATAAAAAAACAGCAATTGAAAACCCTCCCACACTTGTTGAGCTACTTGGATTTGTATACTTTCCGTCCTGTTTCCTAGTCGGACCTCAGTTTTCATTTCAACGTTACCGTGACTTTGTATATGAGAAGTTCCCCCTGGAGCAGTATGCCGGTGTCTATGAAAAGGAATCTTCCAAGAGACTTCTGCAAGGCATTCTCTATTTGATTGCTTTTCAACTTGGAGGTAAGCTAATTTCAATAAATGCCTTCCGTTTTAAGAGTAAGCTCCAAATCTGTCTGAGAAAACCATTTATATATGTATTGCTTTATTGTATGTATAACACAACAAAATGAAGAACAAACAAAGAGTAGACGTACAAAGACGAGCTTATCCCTTTAAGGGATTTTTTCCTGCTAACCTTTGTTTTGTTTTGGCATAATTATGAATCTTACTATTCCCAGTAATATAGTTGAGAAGTGTTTTCCTACTTATCTAGTATAAGCTGCTAGAACTCTTTAACATTATGAATATTATGATGACAAACTCTGGTATAATATTATGTGTTGAATTTTAACTAGCTATTATATATTTTTCAGTGAGCGTCTTTAGCATGAAGTATATGCTATCAGAAGAATTCTGGGAAAGATCAATTTTCTATCGCCACCTTTACTGTGGTCTGTGGGCGCACTTTGCTCTCTACAAGTACATTTCCTGCTGGCTGCTGACTGAAGGTATAAATCATTAATACTGGGCTCAATACTACAGAAGTAACTGTCGTAATATACATGTAGATAAGCTATATAGATAGTATGTAAGTACAATGTACAATACAAGTTATTTATAGCCCGTCAATAATCATATGATATGCTCCTTACATTATTGTCAAAGATACAATACCTACTCATGATCATTGTTGGTGTGTTAATATTTGTTTTCTCATATATTTGTTTTTCCGTGAATTATTACCGTTAATGTCAGAGATCACAACTCATTATTTAGTCATGTCACAGGAGTTTGCCATGCCTAACAATACTCTTGCATATATTATTTGTAGGAATTGTTAATTCATTAATTATGTTCATGCTCCACGCTATGAACAATAGCATGAACAATGAATCAGTGCATGCTATGTAGGTTTATATGCTATAATTTACATGTACAGTATACAAGTAGATGCAGAATAAATTTGTAGGTAGGTACAAATGATCAAGGCGTTAAAATACTGATTATGATTAAAAATTGTCGGCTATTTACATAATTACACGAAAAATAAGGTAGATTAGATTGACACCATACATTCCGCAAGACTATCATAAAAAATATGTCTACTAACAAATAAGCTATATTTACGAATTATGGGTTACCATATTTTGTAGTTTACAAGAATAATAATACATATATGTACTCACAATAATGTAAACGTTTAACACAGTTGATAATTAGAAAAAGCTTATTTATTTAAGGTAGGTGTAGGTACCTTTGTTAGTATTGGGCCTGTCATGAAGGTAACTTAATTCTCTTTTACTTTAGAATACACAAACAAACTCTAGGACTATACAGCCTTAAATCAAATCAATACCTAAATAACCTGTTTAAAGTCCCATTAAAATCTGAATAGTTTCCAGCTACCCATACTGACAGTTTGACAGGTCAACGGGGATTAATCTGGGTCATTTTGATAAAAGGAAATGGCCTATTTTTGTTACTTTCAGAGATGATACAGTAATTGGATTAGGGTATCCTAGATTAACAAATGCTTACTTGATCAACAAGATAATTTGTGGGCCGATTGATGAGTCGATGAAACTCGATATCGTAAATGTATTCTAAGACCTAACTTAACGTTTTAAATGCGATAATAAAGCCATTTGGGCCGTACGTATATCCTTACTCATAGAAGAAAGTAGCTGCTTGCTTAGTCTTGAACCAGCATCAGTATGAAGTTGTCGCGCAGAAATGAAATGATAGTGTTGTGTGTTTAGCGTCGTGCATCCGGTTCGGGCTGTCGTACAACGGCGAGGCAGCGGACGGCGCGCGCTGGGACGGCTGCAGCAACATCAAGCTGCTGCGCTTTGAGTTCGCCACGAAGTTCCAGCACTACATCGACAGCTTCAACTGCAACACCAACCACTTCGCCGCCGAATACATCTACAAACGACTCAAATTTCTCGGCAACAGAAACGCGAGCCAGTTCTTCACGCTGCTCTTTTTAGCACTCTGGCACGGAACCAGGTCGGGCTACTACATGACTTTCTTTAACGAATTCATTATCATATTCATGGAGAAAGGGTTAGAATCTATTTTGATCAAACACGAATTTTACCACAACATGTGGTCCAACAATATCGTGCAGTACGTTTTGTACGCCGTATTAAAACTGTACACAATAGTGTTTATGGGTTGGAGTTTGGTTCCTTTCGACCTTAAAGTATTCTCCAAGTGGTGGACCATCTACTCGAGTCTGTATTTCTCAGGATTTCTTCTGTTCATTCCGTGGGCATTTCTATATAGACCTCTCGTTATTAAAGGACTCAAATATTTCAAAGTGAAGACGCACTGAAATAAATATGTCTAGGTCTGAAATAAATAGTCCAAAGGGAATATATTGAAAGTAAGAGTATAAACAACAAGTTGACATACTAAATACCCACTTAAACGAATAATATCAATTACGTCTAGTATGTTCATCAATGCAGAAGATAACGCATTTATTAAATTCTGTCTTGTAAGTATCTTAAGACCGTTCTGGTATTGGGAAAGTACATTTTAGGTGTTTGACGTGTAATAAATAAATAATATCTCCGTAAAAATCACCGCCAAGCGATGCAATGATAGACCTGCTTATCCTATTATACTAAATCTTACCTTTGGCAGTTTATGAAATAATATGAAATTTATTGTAGTATCTAGTAATAGAAATGTGATAAAGAAGGTTTTGTGCTTACGCGAGTGTCTGAAGTAAATAGGTAGGATACTTAGTTAAATTATGATTTTTTACACAAATATGATTCTTAGAAAAATTTATAACATAACTCTTTATTTAAACTGTAATAGCTACCACGTACCTGTCCTATTTCTATGCGCACTACCGACTTAACAAACTATCAAAAATATTTCAAAGATTGTTCTTGAATTTACTCTTATTCTGTATAAACACACTGTAATCATTCATTTCATAATAATAAAGTACCTACTCCTAGCATAATAATATGTATGGCTGTGAAGCAACATGCACAAAGTTAAACAACTATTTCAACTGCTTCAATATAACTGTAGTGTGTACCTACTTTTAAGAGTTTTAAAAAAGCTCGTTATTTTCAAATGTAATGTTTATAAGTAGATCAAGTACACAGTTATTGTATCAATTGAAGTTAGAACACTGCAGGCTCGAATGCTAGACGGTCTGTATAAACTTAATTATATCGTTTGACATATATTTAGGGTACCGAAATCTAAAAGCAATTGATATCTATCTATGTAACTATACCAACAACCTGGAATACCTAGTGTGCAAGCCCCACGCGAAAGATATACAGATACGGTTGATAGATAAGATTAAACTTCGACCTCTGATTGTATTTATCCGTGAACGTTATAAATAAGTATTGCATATATTCTTATGGATAATGTAATATACCTAATACCCATACAATGTTTTATAGAATATATAAGGTTTAGGAATCATGATCACGCTAAATGCATTAACTTTGTTGTCTAAATACACCGGAAGCATTCTTGTAAAATAACGGGAAATACTTAGTTCTTTAATTGAAGAGTAGCAGACAGCTACATACTTAAAAGGAAAATAATATAAGTGGAAACTATCAGCGGGTCAAATATGTAATTCTACCAAATAAGTAATTATTAGGTTGTCATAATAAAACTTTTTATTTAAAATATTTTCATATGATAATATTAGAGACTTATTGAGATATTATGCTATTAGGCCTCTTGCATGATCGACGAAAATGGCTGTTGTAGGTTTTTATTTCAAAACATATCAATGATGTACAATATGTACATTCAGCTGCAGAGAAACGTGACCTTCTCTGCAGCTGAATGTATTGGCTATGTGCGAAGTAGGTGGTGGGGGTAAGCTAGGCGATCGTAGCGCACACCATGGCAGAAATGTGCACTTACCGGAGACCACTGTCAAATTTACTTTCACGTTTTCTATTGGTTTCTTAACGGTTTCCTACGATTCGTTTCGTTTGTATGTATTTATTTATTTCAGTAAAATTTCTAATACGGGGTCTTTCTCGTTTACTAAAGTAAATAAAATATTCATGTGTCATTATTTGACATCTCTGAGTTGTGACATTGTCTCGGGACCTTTGACGTTTCAGACGTGCACATAGCCAATATGCCTATTGTTAACGGGCACTGTAAAGGCCATATTGGTTCTTGCCCACTGATCCTTGAATGTTAGAATACAAACCTGCTTGAATTGATGTATGAGAATTGATGCCTAGTCAATTTCTTAATGTTTATTATAACTTACTCGTATAAACACGTGCGATAGTTATAAGATGGAGATTCGGCATTTCTCCGTTTTTGCTGCAAAACTTTAGTATTGGTGCAGTTTTCAAGTTAGCTTAGCAGGATATTTACATTAAATTAACCCGGTTTTAATATTAAATGTAAATTTACTCCAGCTGGTGCGACTGGAATTATATATTATCATACGGCCATCGGCTCTACGTGCAATGTGGGCGGAAAAGTTCTCGAGTGGCGGCCACGTACCGGAAGGCGTAGCGTGGGCAGGCCCCCTACACGGTGTACCGATGACCTGGTAAAGGTCGCCGGTGTCCGCTGGATGCGGGTGGCGAAGGACCGGCCATTGTGGAAGTCTTTGGGGGAGGCCTATGTCCAGCAGTGGACGTCTTTCGGCTGACATGATGATGATGATGACGATGATACATGGTGGTAAAATTTTATGGGCTCTGAAGGGGAACTGTCTTAAAACGTTGAGATAGCTCAGTTTGCTGAAAGGAAACATTTTTTATCTCTCGTAAGCAATAAATTTGCATTCTGAGATTATTGAAAATAAAAACTTTTTTAGCAATACTAATTCTACATTTCTTTTTTTTTTTGTGGTTTCTCTCGTATCCTAGACTAGGTCGGTCTCTAAGAACTTTTTTTCCTTGATAGAAATAGGATGGTCCGTTCCATTGGCGCCAAATTTCAGGACATAATACCGATTTATGAATTTCCTGCTTGTTATTAGCCTTTTAAGAAATAGTCGATAAGAAAGTGGCAACCACATCATTTCTCGACCAAGGCAGGGTCAAGCCAAATCTGTAACTTAAAGTACTTACCTAATCGACAATCGTATTATACATTTTCCAAGTACAGTCGATTATTTTAATCTGTGACCCACTTAAGGTTGACAGTCCCGCCATACTTACAGTATAGAATTTCAAACAAAATGTTTGCGAAATGGGCCACGCGAACGTACTATCCTGATGTTCAATATATCTACTTCGCCAGTAAGACAAGTAGGTTACGTTAACTGTTCAGCTTGGGCACTTGAGTAGTGCTGTGCGTCTTATAGTCACTCCCATATGCCTGGTAATACTAAAGAAGAACAATCCAATTAATCTTATTAGTCATTATTAATATCTAGTTATAACGCTACCTTCAGCCATATCAACGCGCATGCATGTCACGTAACTTGAGCTCGTAAGAGTTCTACGCCAAATAATAGAGTTATAATGGACGATGCACACCAAACAGCCGGAGTCGGCGCGCACGCCACCAGAGTCAAAGAAATTCGAACCCTCCATACAGAAGCTAGCCTTCGTATCCAAACGGCAGCGGCAAAGCCGGTGGCAGCCGACCGGCTGCCCGCAACCCACCCAAATATGAAATCAAACTTCTGTATGGAGGGTTCGAATTCCTTTGACTGTAGTGGGGTGCGGGCCGACTGATGATGACCGTTTGATGTGAATCGTCGATAACTTGCTCGTACCAATCACATCGTAGAGCTAGAGAACGGTACGTGTGCGTGCTGAATGGACTTAGGCGCATAAAATTTGCGAAACCTGGACATAATTCGATAACTGTAATTTTCTTTTTCTATGATTTAAAGTATTGTTAGTTATAGTTAAAATAGCCTAATAGGAGCCTTAAAATGTTTAGTTCTTTATATTTTAAGTATAACTAACTACTCGTATACTTTAAATCATACAAAAAGAAAATTACAGTTATCGAATTATGTGCAGGTTTTGCTAATTTTATGCACCTAACTCTTAATTTATTGTGCAAGTTACGTGGTGGAATCATTATTTTCTTAATATTGTTTGTTATTGTTAGTCGCGTGTAATATGGCTCAACCTATTTATAGGTACCTATTTTGTTTATTATTATTGTACGATCAATGAATTATACCGATGTTTAGAAGATCACTCTTTTGTTTATTTTTATATTTGAAGTTTTTATAATAATCGGCGATCCGTCGATGGTTCACATTAGGGCTGCTCTGCTAGTCTCAAAGTGGCGCATTTCGCACGGCATCAGTAATAAGGGTAAGTATTTTCATAAATAAGTGTACCCTATTGCATGAGTTGTTAAAAAAAAACGATGTCAGTTTTGTGACGATACGATGATTAAGCATTCAATTTCTATTAAAACTTATTTATACATTCTATACATAGTTTATTTTTATCAATAATATGCGACTCACAACAAAATAAAAATATTCCTAAATACCCATGCCAAATTATCGTCACAATACTGACATTGATTCAGTTTTTTATGATGCCCTTATTTCTGAAAATATCCGCAAATGTTCTAATGTTCTCTTTATGGGATGACGACACATTAACTTTACAACTCAGCAATTACGCACGAACCTACTACAAAGGAATAAATTAAATTAATGTAAACATGGGGTATTAAGTTAGTGTCTACATAGGCTTCATAATAAGACGTGTAGGTGGACCTATGCGATGACAGGTCAGGTCTGGATTCATAGGAAGTTGAGTAAGTATGAAGATTCACAAACATACTAACTAGAATCGTTAGCAGAACACCGCCAGTATCGAATGTGGTGGGTGAGCTGCAAGCGAGGACGTAGCGACTGGCGTGAGAGCGGACACCTGCACACGTCCCGCTGCGCCGTTATTGATCCAAAGCCTCACAAGTTTTCACAACGTTATCTATAGATATGTATAGTTGCTAACACTCCCGTTGCTCCGCCCTCCGCCCGCGCATTACATAGGTAAGGGCAAATCCGCGGGAATAATCGCGCGGCTATACTATAGGGTGAGCCCTGTACAGGAGCAAAAAATTCAACGGGCCACTTAATTTTTCACACCAAATAAGTTCAAAAACTACGAATAGGTATGACTCCTATCTCGAAACTAATTAAAAAATTGCATTAATTAACTGGCGTTCTAATCTTGACATAATCCTGGTATCAAGATGCATTACTTATTTTGAAATGCCTTCTTTTCTTCATGCTTGCTTTTAAAATTACTTGAGATGTAGACTTAAAAAGAGTACATGATATGATTCAGTATCTTTTAAGGACTATAAAATTCTTTTCGTTCCGATCCGTTGCGGGCCGTTTGGTGGAAATATTACTATAGGAAACGTCCTTTTAAATATTTCATCTGTTACAGGGCCCACAAAACAAAACATAGCCTATGTTGCTCACGAAGATTCATTATTTAAATTAATGAAATAGTTTTTGAAATCGGACTAGAAGGTAGTTTTCGGGTTTACCCCTACATAAGTACCTACATACAAACTTAACTAGGCCGGTTTTGAAAAACTGGAATAACTACTCCGGGCAATAAAATATGTACGGACTAAGTAAGTAATCTGAGAATAACTCTGCGTGGAAAGTTAATTTTAATCGTATTTTAACTTTTCAGTTTCACAATTGTGTGGGATCGGTAGTTTTTGATGGTTGTGTAAGGTGCTAGCTGCTACTCGTAGAGAATGAATAAGGAACGCTCGAATGTTGTTTGAATTATTTTTAACCGACTTCAAGATTTCAAAAGAGGAGGGAGGTTATTAATTGTTGTTGTTGAATTTTTAATGTTTGGTACTCCGGAACTCCGTCATTTCTGTACCGATTTTGAAAATTCTTTTTTTGATTATAAGTATATATATCCAAGTCGGTCCCGTTCTTATCAAAACGCAGTTCTGATTATGTGATCCATGAGGAATCGAGGGAACTCCTCAAATCTTAAAGGCAAACATATAGTGATTTTTGTGTTTTTATCAACAAATTGAGCATTTTCGTACAAAAATGTGACATTTGATGAAGTGGAACTGCTGATGATGATCAGAACAGAACTCATTAACGACTAAAAGTTTACGTTTGGCGATTTGTCCTCCTAGCTGTGTTTGTGAAGCAAGTTCTATTTTCAGGATTAATTTTTGTCATGATCTCTGAACTCCTCAAATGTGAAAGGCACACATATAGAATATAGTGATTTTAGGATTTTCATAAAAAAATCGAGCATTTACATTTAAATAAGTGACATTTGATGAAATGGAACTGCTGATGATGATCAGAATGGAACTCTTCAACGACACATAGTTCACGTTTGGCAAGCTTGAGTTCTGATGGAGGATTCCATGAGGAATTGAGGGTACTTAGTCTTCTACCATTACATACATACATACTTATAGCCATTTTTATTTCATTGTATGGAATCTAAGAGTGCACCATCTAAGTATAATAATCTTACACCGGCCTCCCCAATTGAAGTCGGTTTTTTTTCGTAAAAATTAATGCAATTATGGAATGGCGAATGATTTGACGTATCATTGAGTATACTCGTAAATTATGACTCAAACGCAAGAAGGTCATCATCATCACCATCATCACATCATCCGAAAGACGTCCACTGCTGGACATAGGCCTCCCCCAAAGACTTCCACAATGACCGGTCCTGCGCCACCCGCATCCAGCGGACACCCGCGACCTTCAACAGGTCATCAGTCCACCGTGTGGGGGGCCTGCCCACGCTACGCCTTCCGGTACGTGGTCGCCACTCGAGAACCTTTCCGCCCCAACGGCCATCGGTTCTACGTGCTATGTGCCCCGCCCACTGCCACTTAAGTTTAGCAATTCGGAGGGCTATATCGGTCACTTTGGTTCTGCTGCGGATGGCCTCATTCCTGATGCGATCACACAGAGAAACTCCTAACATAGCTCTCTCCATTGCTGCAAGAAGGTGATTTTATATTATTGCAAATAAAGAATTTTTGGGTTTATTTCGTTGTATTCCTGCGCCGCTTCCACGATTGTTTACTACCTTATACTTTATTGAATTATTCGACAGCCTTCGACACACCAGTACTTATAGAATTATAGATACTTATACCTAGATGTTACTTATAGATGGACCTTGAAAAGCTCCTGCCGACTGAACATAGCCCCTTGGGAATCGCGACATCTGGTTAATGGTCGGGACTGTCGGGAGGACATCACAAAACCACGTTCATAGACATTTATTCTCCTAAGTATCTACTGTAAAAGCCTACTTACAATAAGACGTACAATAAGAAGTACCTAAGTATACCAAACAATGCACAGTGATCGAAGGGTTGCAATCCGTACTACCTACCGATGTACTTACCTATCCATGCTAATATACAATTATTATAAAAGCGGAACCAACTATGTGCATCTGTTACCTCTTGCTTTCCATCTGTGAAGGAGAATTTTCTATAGATTTTATCACGGACATCATCATCTACTGGGGTAGAAGTTTGTATGGAGGTACGATGTAAACTAGTTACACGCAGACGAAGTCGCGGTCAAAACTAGGTATCATCACTACATAATATAGGTAAGTATACTCGTAAAACAGTCGCACACCCAAAGTCGCTTCCCGTCTGTCTGACCCTATTTATCTATCATTAAACCTACGCAACCGATTTTGATGCGGTTTTTATTAATAGATAGAGTGATTCAAGAGTTATATAGGTTTATATGTATAATACATGTGGTGTCCGCTGGATGCGGGTGGCGCAGGACCGGTCATTGTGGAAGACTTTGGGGGAGGCCTATGTCCAGCAGTGGACGTCTTTCGGCTGACATGATGATGATGATGTTTAATATAGGTAGTAGAGAAACACTGATAATTTTAGGGATTTCTAACATGATGTCGTAAATAAACACATTTTTTGCGCTTACAATTCAAACGCTAGCTGAACCCTACGAGATAGATCAAAATAATGTATGTACAGTATTAATAGTACTTACATCTTCAAAAAGTCGACAAAAAAGTCCGTGATAGTATATGTCTATCTCTTAGGGATAAGCCACAATAACCATTTTCTATCCTTACTTTTTACGAGAAATACTTAATGGCTTACTTACGAAGCAATTTTTAAGCAATACAGCATTAAGGATGATTCACAGTAGACCGTTCCGTGTCCGGGCGGCCCGTTTTCTTCTAGAGAAATACGCCGGCCGTTACGTTTGCTGTCATAGAAAACGGGCCGGCCCGGACACGGAACGGTCTACTGAGAATCATCCCTAAATCTTTCAAAATGTAACGCTTTAACGTAACGGATAGGCGATTAAGAAAGTTATAAAGTTATTAAAGTCGCGGGCGAAGACTATGGCCTATAATTGAGACTAAGTACATGTTTACTGGACTATTGAGTAGGTAGGTCTTATTATTAAACTAGGCAAATCTTAGGTAAGCGGCAGTATAATCATTCGCTTAGCTATTATATTATAATTATTAGGTGGCTGATGATAATGATGCTTTTATTTCGTACGGTACTGGCCAATGAGAAATCTCCAATTGTCATTCAACCTGCAATATAATCTTCTATCTATATATATAAAATAAATGCGTATGTCCTGACTGACTCATTCACTCACTCATCAACGCACAGCCCAAACTACTGGGACTAGAGAGTTGAAATTTTTACTGTAATTCAGGTTAATGGCGTAGAAAACCAATAAGAAGGGGTTTTCAGAAATTCAACTCCTAAGGGGGTGAAATGGGGGTTGAAATTTTGTATGTGGAAATGTGGATGGAGTAAAATTTTAGGTGAGAGACTTGAAACTTTGTGTATGGACTCCTTATTACAATACAAGAAAAGTAATTTCAGCATTTTGGAAAAATTCACCCCTAAGCTGGTTAAATATGGGTGCAAAGTTTGTATGGGGATGGAGTAAAATTTTAGGTGAGAAACTTGAAACTTTGTGTATAGACTCCGTATTACAATACAAGATAATTTTTAAGAAAAAAAAACCGACTTCAATGGGGGAGGCCGGTAAAAGATTATTATACTTAGATGGTGCACTCTTAGATAGATAATACAATAAAATAAAAATGGCTATAATGTTTGTTTATAATGGTAGAAGACTAAGTACCCTCAATTCCTCATGGAATCATGAAAAAACCTTGCTTGCTTGACAAACAAAACGAAGAGAACAAATCGCCAAACGTGAACTACGTGTCGTTGAAGAGTTCCGTTCTGATCATCATCAGCAGTTCCACTTCATCAAATGTCACTTTTATGAATGAAAATGCTTGATTAGTTCATGAAAATACTAAAATCACTATTTGTGTGCCTTTCACATTTGAGGAGTTCCCTCGATTCCTAATGGATCCCATCATCAGAACTCGAGCATGACAAAAATCAATCGTGAAAATAGAACTTGCTAAACAAACACAGCTAGAAGGACAAATCACCAAACGTGAACTTTTCGTCGTTGAAGAGTTCTGTTCTGATCATCATCAGCAGTTCCACTTCATCAAATGTCACATTTATGTATGAAAATGCTCGATTTGTTGATAAAAACACAAAAATCACTATTTGTTTGCCTTTAAGATTTGAGGATTTCCCTCAATTCCTCATGGATCCCATCATCAGAAATCAAGCATGACAAAAATTAATCGTGAAAATAGAACTTGCTTAACAAACACAGCTAGGAGGACAAATCGCCAAATGTGAACTTTTTGTCGTTGAAGAGTTCTGTTCTGATCATCATCAGCAGTTCCACTTCATCCAATGTCACATTTTTGGATGAAAATGCTTGAAGTGTGGTATGTTTCGAAGTGCCAAGAAAATTAAGAAATTCTGCTATGAAGAGATGTTAATTGTGAAGCCATTCAATTCCTATGAAGAGATAAATTGACACATATAGGTAGTGTGAAAGGTGAGGAAATTATTTAGCGAACTCTGTTAGAAATACAAACGAATGACGAAAACGCTATGAACTATACTATCCCAACCAGATAAAGTGAAATAATAGTGCGATAATAGATACATAAATAGAGCCGAAGTGAAATACATATAGTGTGATATGAAAAAGGCAAAGTGCTGTGTTTTCTGTTGTTTTTAATCTCACATAGTAATAAATGGTCTATGATTATAAAAGTTGAATAATTTATATTTTTTTTTCAATTACTTTTACCACTTAGCTAATTCTAGACAAAGTAAATAAAGCTTATTGTTTTCTCTTCATTTTAAAATAAAAGCTATAAACAAATTACGAGTACCATTTGGGCTGTCTAGGGCACTATAAGTTAGACCAATACTTGATGTTTGAAGTGATTTTAATGATCAGAAATATAACGGTGCTGATGTGAGATTACATAATTTAAAAAAAAAAAAAAACCGACTTCAATGGGGGAGTCCGGTAAAAGATTATTAATCTTAGATGGTGCACTCTTAGATTCCATACAATAAAATACAAAAATGGCTATAAGTATGTTTATAATGGTAGAAGACTAAGTACCCTCAATTCCTCATGCAATCATGGAAAAACCTTGCTTGCTTGACAAACAAAACGAAGAGAACAAATCGCCAAACGTGAACTACGCGTCGTTGAAGAGTTCCGTTCTGATCATCATCAGCAGTTCCACTTCATCAAATGTCACTTTTATGAATGAAAATGCTTGAATAGTTCATGAAAATTCTAAAATCACTATTTGTGTGCCTTTCACATTTGAGGAGTTTCCTCGATTCCTAATGGATCCCATCATCAGAACTCGAGCATGACAAAAATCAATCGTGAAAATAGAACTTGCTTAACAAACACAGCTAGAAGGACAAATCGCCAAACGTTAACTTTTCGTCGTTGAAGAGTTCTGTTCTGATCATCATCAGCAGTTCCACTTCATCAAATGTCACATTTTTGTATGATAATGCTCGATTTGTTGATAAAAACACAAAAATCACTATATGTTTGCCTTTAAGATTTGAGGAGTTCCCTCAATTCCTCATGGATCCCATCATCAGAACTCGAGCATGACAAAAATTAATCGTGAAAATAGAACTTGCTTAACAAACACAGCTAGGAGGACAAATCGCCAAACGTGAACTTTTCGTCGTTGAAGAGTTCTGTTCTGATCATCATCAGCAGTTCCACTTCATCCAATGTCACATTTTTGGATGCAAATGCTTGCCTTGTTGATAAAAACACAAAAATCACTATATGTTTGCCTTAAAAATTTGAGGAGTTCCTTGAATTCCTCATGAATCCCATCATCAGAACTGCCTTTTGACAAAAACGGGACCAACTTGGATATATATACATACAATCAAAAAAAGAATTTTTCAAATCGGTGAAGAAATGACGGAGTTATGGAGTAACAAACATTAAAAAAAAAAAAAAACATACAACCGAATTGATAACCTCCTCTTTGGAAATCTTGAAGTCGGTTAAAAATTAAAATTATTTTGGACTTTGTAACAATCATAGCGGAATATTAGGTAATTATATTATTCTTACTCTAGCATATGAATGGCACCGCCAGTAAATTGTAATTTTGTTTGAAATGACATCCGCACACATTTATTATCTTAAGAAGCTTGATATGAGGTGTGATATCGAACCTTTTTATAGTAATTGATAATTTTCAATGAGCACATGTTTTTTATTAATATCAAATACCTAGAATGTGCCTTGATTATGATTTATCACAGGTATGCTAATAATGCACACGATTAGTCAGCTTTTTGAATTTAACTTAATTGTTATGTATTGTGAAGAACCGGGGATTGATTTGTTATTTTATACTAGAGTATTTGAGAGGTAATTAATAAATTAAAATAGAGAAACAATATTTATTTCATATATATTAGGTATTTTACAGCAATACACAACATTAACTAACAATTGAGAACCTTCTGAAACAGTGTGCAGTACATATACTTACATTTCAGAATTCAGGAACATCGGCTATTGTTTTCTGGAGTCACCTTACTTTCTTACAAGAACAAGCATATCCAACTTAAGTGCTTTATATACAAACTGGTTTCTATTAATTTATCTGTAGTAATATTCTTTAGGTTGGTTTGTACAGTCAGGTGTAGAGAAACGTGACCTCCCCTGCATAGAAGTTTGTAGACAGGAGGGGTTACGATTCTGTGCAGCTGACTGTACATTTAGAGCTTCTCTGCTACTGACAAGGCTGGTAGCCTGAGTTGTATAAGTATAATTTAACACATATTTGGATTACATGGTTCAATGTAAAAAAAAGCGCAGCCCCAGCGAGGCGGACGGCTTGAGCGGTAAGATGCCATAAAATAGAACGAGATAGGTACCTAATGGACGAAACCTTGGTTTTATTACCCACGACGGAACGGAGAAGGTATATGCGTTTAGGGTGAGAGGTTGTTTGTTTGTTTGTGTGTGCACCTCAATATCTCCAAAACGGCTTGACCGATTTGGATACGGTTTTCTGCAACGGGTTCGTGGTTTATTCGGGACGAACCCCATAATATTTTTTACGACCATAACTCGCCAGGGGGCGCTGCAGTAAACATTTTTTGCTTGAAAGTGCGTTTGAGCTGGTTTGAGCGCATTTTCTCCGGAACAACTTCACCACTGTGGATGATTTCGATACGAGTAGTGCTGGGTAAAGAGTATATGTACTTGAACTCTGAGGATCAGATGATGGAGCAAAAAAACATAGTAGGGAACTGTACAGGGGTTCGATTACTTACTGTTCGTTTTTGGGCACTTTTGTTTATGTTTGTTAGCAGCCATTGTAAATGAACTTCTGAGGGTCTGATGATGGAGTAAAATAACATCACACAGAACCTTTCGAAGGCATATAGGTATTTGGCCGTGTTTAGGCTCTTTTCATTGTGTTTGCTGAGTAGCTTCTGTACATGGTATGTTGAGGGTCTGATGATGCATCAGAACAATATTGCAGGGAATCTTATTAAGGTGATCATTTAGTGAACCGTGTTTCAATTGTTTGGCTAGTATGTATTGAGAATTTGAGAAACCTCTTCACATGAACTGCTGAAGGCCTGATGATGGAGCAAAACAGAACCATAGGGAAGTTGTGTATGAACTGCTGAGAGCCTGTAGGTATGATGAAACAGAATAACATAGTAAGGAACTTTCTGAAACCTCATGGATAGAATACCGTGATAGAGCACTTTAAAAAGTGATGACTGAGTAACTTCTCTACCTATAACTACTCATGAACTGCTAAGAGCAGAATTCTTGCTCATTATACCCGCCACGGAAGAGTAGGCGTGAGTCATATGTCCCCCAAACAGGTCTGCTTATCTAAATATCATGGTTTCGGTTAAAGTAGGTATTATTGTGGAGTTAGAACTTATCGGCGATACACGACGTGAATATGCCATGGGTCACACTACGCATGGGTAAAACTATCCTGTTATGTTATAAAACTGGCCAAGTGCGAGTCGGACTCGCGCACGATGGGTTCCGTACCATTATCCATATGTTTTTAATATTTGTTGTTATAGCGGCAACAGAAATACATAATTTGTGAAAATTTCAATTGTCTAACTATCGCGGTTTTTGAGATACAGCCTTGGGACAGACAGCGAAGTCTTAGTAATAGGGTCCCGTTTTACACGTTGTAAAAACGGGACCCGATTACGTTGTTTCGGGGGTACAAAACTCTGAAAAAGGGATTTTGCACGTTTATTCCAAAACGGGTTCACTAAATTATATGCAGCAGAGCGCAATTAATATGGTGGTTGGTTACCCACGACGGAAACGATAAGGTATAAAGATTTAGGGTGAATTAAGGGCAATAGGCGCAGATTCTCGAAATCGGCTAAATTGATTAAGATTTTTTGCAACAAATTTGTAAAAAAGTAAAAGTTCGACGAAATTTAGAATGAATGATCCAAGTAAGTGATATTAAATTTGATGTGCTTGTGATAGAGGAAGGAGGATGTGAGTGTCTACTTGGGCTCGCATATACTCGTAGTGCGCGGTCTGAAGAGGAGCTTAGGACTTTCGGCCCCACGCAGAACTCGGATCGGCTCTACTTTGAACATTTAGCGATAGGATAGTGCACGAGAGTCCCGTGTAGGCGACAAAGCGTCACGCTGAGGCTTTTAGGCACTTCGGGCCTTCTCACCTGCGCGGAGCTCAGCTTTTGGTCTTGCGTGCCTTGCCACTCACCTTTGCGCTTTTGGCCCTCAAATTTAATTGAAAAGACACAGGTGGATAGTGGTGGCTCGCCCTTTGGGTCTTCGGACCTCTGGCTTGCGGAGAGAACTCTCTCAAAGGATGCTCCGAGCCTTTGTCTTCCATGTTCTCTTGTAAAACACTCGATAGAAAGGATCTACTTGGGCTCGCCCTTCAGGCTTCGGACTGGCGCCGAGAGTGCTTTCTGATGGGACACTTTGGGCCTTTGTCCCTACGCTGAGCTCTGCCTTCGGCCTATCGTGCTTTTTTCCGGAAAATAACCTGGACATTTTTAAGGCACGAGTGAATAGGCATCTTCTGGGTGAGCTCGCTTCATCGTCGGCCTCATCTTTGCCCCCTGGCTAGATGCTGGCCAAGAGCAATCCCATTTTAAAAAAATATATATATATAGCGTTAAGTGAGAAACAACTATTGTTTTTTCTACCACGTCGGTGGCATACAAGCATACAGTCCGCTTAATGGTAAGCGGTTACCGCAGCCTATGGACGTTTGCAACTCCAGGGGTTTCAATGCGCGTTGCTGACTCTTTAAACATGTATACACTCCTTTCTTGAATAGCCCTATACTATAATATAATCCCTTGGGAAAACCTCGGGAGGGACGGGAGGCTCATTCTACAACTGGAGCGATTGAGTGAGAAACGTATAGACATTGCTCTCTAAAAATAATAAAATAAAACAAAAATAAAAAAAATTGAAAAATCCACGACGGATTAACCTAATTGAAAAATTATAAAATAAAGTAAATGTGAATCCCCCGACTGGGTATTTACGAAGTAAGTACACAGAGGTAATAAATAGATTTCAAAAACGGTTGTATGGTCGCGAGGTATAGTTACAAAGCCAGAAAAATCCGTCGGGGACTGCCATTGCCTGCCCTGAAATGAAGTAAGATTACGAAGTCCGTGTTATTGGTACTTCAATTTAAGTTGCTGTATGTAATGTACCTCGAGCTTTACTATTATTAATATTTTAATGAAATTAGGAACAGACATGGCAATGGCAGCCCCCGACGGATTTTTCTGGCTTTGTAACTATACCTCGCGACCATACAACCGTTTTTGAAATCTATTTATTACCTCTGTGTACTTACTTCGTAAATCGGGGGATTCACATTTACTTTATTTTATAATTTTTCAATTAGGTTAATCCGTCGTGGATTTTTCAAATTTTTTAATTTTATTTTATATTACTATCTATCTGCCTAGCTACGAGTAGCACAAATAGCACGATACATTATACCGTCATGTTCCGTAGCCAAATGGCAAAAAAGGAACCCTTGTAGTTTTGTCATGTCCGTCCGTATGTCACAGGCATTTTACTCAAAAACTATAGGGTGTATTAAAATAAAATTTGAAATATAATAAACGCCGCTACGTACTCGGTAGTTATGTATTCAAATCTCTAAAACAGATTTTTTTATTGTTGTGTAACACGTTGAATTACGTAATTCAACATGTGGCACATCAATCAGGTCATTGGAAACAAGTGTAAGTGAATATATTCGTAGATAATCGCCTGAAAGTCACAATAATTGTGTGCCCTCCCCTCTCAATCTTCAAAAATTTCGATCGTGCAATCATAAACATAGTGACTATTGAATACTTACACTGAAGAATTATAGATCCAATAGGTTAAGGTTATTAAGTTATCGCTGATAAACTGCAACCTCTAATTTCGCCTAAACAAAAGGTGCGTGCCGTGAGTTACCATTTTTAACTCACAGTATAGTATGGTGATTTTAAATTCGGGTACGGAACCCTTTATATTGCCGCTTTTTATGTGATGTTTTATTCATTACATTTCGGGCATAAAACGTGACGATAAAAGCTGTCATGCTGGTTCTATCTTATAGCATCGTACCGTCATGCCTGCTCCGTCCGTCCTCTTCGTTGGATAGTGGGATCCGTGCCCACTCGAAGCGAAGAGTGCAGCGGGGCGGCAGCGTTTCGCATGTGTTGAGAGATTGAGATGGACGCCGCAAGCCCCGTCCCGCTGCACGCGAAACTTAAGGTCGAGCGGGTGCTCATGCCGTGCATGAAGTTCCTTAGACCCTGTTCGGTCACTCCATAATCAGAAACACGTAATCGCAAAATACCTACTTGTAAATGTATGCTACATGCAAAGTAGAGAGTAAGATGCGTCGCTCGGAAATAGTCATTGTAGTTACTGGTTAGCTATTACCAACTAATTTTGTGTGATTTATTACGTTAACGCTATGGCTATGAACCAAGGAAGGAAGGAAGGTATTTTTTTCCCTAAAAACGTCCCTCAGAGAGTTGAAGACGAGCATGTAAGTGTACATATGCGGTAGTTCGAACTTCACCCGAACTAAGACGCGGGCAAATGGGTACCTATTAGTAAGTCGATATATTTTAGGTTAAAACTGTCAACTACCAACATAAAGAAACTGCTTTTTGCAAAATAGTAAAGCACTGCATCCCTAATAATCACATGGTAAAATCTGCGTCTAAAGTCCCACAGTAGGTAATACAATAAATGAGTAAAGTAAAAAATTTGGTTCTTAATGCCATACAACACCATTTTTTTAAACACTACGTCGGTAGTAGCATATACTTAAGACCCTATAAGAATAACAAGCGCATTGTCGACCCTTTATTTATTTGAGCATTTGTTGTGCCTATGTTAACACAGTGTATCGGGAGCTCTGGCGCTATACTCCCCATCAAGAACACAAAATCACATAGGTAGTAATCACATACAGAGCAATATACTTAATGTCCATGTGACGATATTTTTCACGCTAACGAAGTCGCGGGTTCAGCTAGTTCTAAATAAGTAAATTTGTTTCGGGGAGTGTAAGAAAAAGAAGGGATTAAAAAGCCCACGATAAATCCCAAAAGTTAGAGATGTCGAATGATGTGACGGGTATTATTAGAATCCATTGTTATAACTTAAACTAAATATATTTATCCCAGATAGTAGGAAGTGAGTGAAATTAAAGACAGACTTATTCAAATTATCATATTTATTACACTATACTATTACCTTACACATACACAATTCCAGTTTCACGTGGGATACGTACTTTTCTCATTTCAACCACTGGGAGTTGCAATTGCTGCAACACAGTGAAAACTAACCCAGTCTCTAGGGCTTCAATTGTATCAAATGTCTCTTTTTGAACAATAATGATTTATTATTATTATATAAGTATTCACAACAGTGTAATGTAGGTATATAAAACGCAAAAGTTATTAAAATCATAAGACCGACCGTGGTCTCCCGGAAGCGGAGCACCAGCTCTAGCGTCAAGTTGTATGGAACTGTAAGATGCTGCTTTTCTATAGAAAGAGGCATAGGTACTTAAGCGAAATGTATGAGAAATAAAAGATTTCGTGTTTGTTACCGATATTTTAACTGGCATTTCTGCTATTCGGAGCGAAGAAAAATCCAAAAAATCAAATATTAAAGATCAGTCCCGCCGTTGTTACGACTTTGTTATATGTCTGTATATAAAGGCTGTTTTAAAATTCCGTTAATTGCGAGGGCACATTCCTGAGATGAAAAAAAGTAATATTTTCCAAGACACTATATCCTAATCCATTCTTCAGGATGCAACTGTACTGGGAATAACGCTAGGAGGATGATGATGACTATATCCTAATTAGTACCAATTCGAAGAAATTCAAGAATTCAGTTTCGTTAATCAACACCCCCTAGTATAGTAGATACCTAAAAATTGTATTCACCCTCGGTATAATATAATAAAATAATAATATAATAACATAATCGAAAACTAAATATATGCTACGTCGTTTTTGTGGGTATGTGTACTGTATACCTACCCATAGTAACGACGACGGCTATAAGACTGAAGGATCCGAACGGTAATCAATAAAAAACCTTGTACATTTATACATATATATATTATTCTATAATATAAGATTATAGGGTGAAAAAGTTTTTATTATACAGTTAGTTAGACAAAGATTTAATAATTAAAGAATTGGAACAATATTGAAAATAGGAAAATGGGTTATTCATACACGTACATTACAATATTTACAATTGATGGAAATCACAATAGACGTGTCAGGATAAGTTATGAGGTTTCAAAAATTCTAAAGTAGCTTATTTTACACGCATGTTTTGGGGACCATAACATCCTTATGTTGTGTCACATCTGACTGGTGGTTAAGTAGAAATTTAGACATTTCTCATTAATAAACAGCATCGTATATGTATATGAAAGTTTAACTTTTGCGGTAATGAATATTAAGTTGTAACCGGTGTTAGTACGCATTTTGTGTCATTTACATCCACAAGAATACTAATATTTAACCTACCTAACAAGTCACCTGACGTAGCGCAAGCGCAACCATCTTACGCGAGCTATCCTAGAGACAGTACCATTATATTTTTCAACATAAATTTTCTTTTGCATCATTGAACTCAAAATAAAACATATAAATTTTTAACAAAAAAACACTGAATCCAAACTTTGCCAGACCCCATCCTCTTGGTATTATTTTTTGCCTTAACCCATCCGCTTAGTTTTTAAATTGAGGAGTTCCTTCGATTTTTACAAGATCCCATTATCAGATCCAGACTTGGTGACAATGGGACCAAGTAGAAAACACACCCTTTCAAACAAAAAAAGAATTTTTGAAATCGGTCCACTAGTCTCCGATGTCACATACATAAAACATTTGAAAAAAAAAATATTCCTACGAATTGAGAACCTCCTACTTTTTTTGAAGTCTGTTAAAAACTGTCTCAAGTAGTTGAATTGCTGAAAATCCATAATTCCTCACAAAACAAGTATAAGAAGAGTTTTATCCACATGCATAAGTGACTTGAATTATTGAAACTTAGAGGTCAGAATATCACCAGCGCTACAGGGCTAGAATAAAATACTACATACGTATAATTGTGATCGGGGTCTCACGTATACATATACATTATACATACATACAACAAAGGTAGAGCAAAACCAATCTTAAAATAAAATGAAGGCACCTCTACTAATAGACATTTTTGTTTGCAATTTATGACTTTCTACGTTGTGCGCCTTCTTAAATATGCTTACTTTATGATGGGGTGACAGGGCGATACTGTAATTATGCGCTAAGTATTAATCCCCGATTTGCTCTCTCCGATGACGTTGATGGGCGCGGCAACCAGTGCTTCCACTTCCACATTTATCTCCACCCTCCAGCTACCATTTTCTCGTAATGTTCCTCAGGATCTTTCTCTCTACAACAAAGAGCTTCCTCTCCTCTTTCAGCGTCAGTGTCTAAGTGTCCAAACTTATCAGCAGAAGAACCAAGATCAGAGTCTAAAAGACGGCGATAAAGCTGATTTTGATATATGGATGCGAATACTTGAGTAAAACAATGATAGACATAGATAAGTGGTTCTCCGCAAATGGAATGATCCTCAACCTGGACAAAACAAACATTGTGCACTTCAGGTTAAGGCATACAGAGATAAAACAACTAAATATTAAAATAAACAATATTAAAGTCCCACAAGTTAACCAAACTAAGTATCTTGGTTTGACTCTGGACTTACGTGGTCCCCTCATATTGATCAGTTGTGCAATTCGCTTTCGTCGGCGTGTTTTGCTTTGTCCAGGCTTGCGCCCACCCTATCGGCAGATAACCTAAGAAAGGCCTATTTTGGATACTTCCATTCAATATTAATTCGCGGTGTCGACCTCTGGGGCTTGGCTGCGAGTCGGGACAAGGTATTCAAAATTCAAAAGCGGGCGCTGCGGATAATATCTAGGAAACCCCACGGCCACCCAGCTAGGGAACTATTTAAAACCATAAAATTTTAACGCTACCTTCCGTCTACATATTGGCAGCGTGTCAGTATGTCAGGTCTAACCTCTCTAGATATAAAACCAATTCCAGTCGCAGAGAGAACAACCGCAGACGGCCAATGTTGGTTGCCCCTGTAAAACGACTCGCTAAGCTCAGGAACGCACTCAGTGTCATTGGGGCAAAGATCTACAACTCTGTTCCGCATGACATAAAGTCAGCGGAAAGTGAAAATGAGTTTACCAAGAAACTTAAATCGCTGCTAATCGCACAGGCATGCTACAGCGTAGACGAGTTTCTCCGTGGAGTTCATTAATGCTGTACGAATTCATAATTTTGCTGTGATGTTTTTGATGTTTAGTATAAATAACTTACTCGTAGTATATGTGAATATTTTATATAGATGTTATCATTTTTATTATGTAAATATTTAATGTAATATTGACTTGTAAAATAATTTTACCAGTAAATAAATCAATCAATCAATCAATCAATACATCAAAATCTGTCTTATCACCGTCTTGTAGACTCTGATCTTGGTACTTCTGCTGATAAGTGTGAACACTAGTATTCTGTGGAGAGCCGCCGAGCATCTCCACAGAGCGTTCTTAGTCCAGATATCTATTTCCTCCTGCCTCAAGTTGGTATCGTCACTGTGCATCCCAGGTACTTAAATTTCGTTACGCCTCTATAGGTAGTTCCATATACAGTAAGGCTTTTTCTTCAGGACCCCAACCCTCTAAAGGATTGCTACGCAAGAAACCATACTTACGGTCAGAGTGGGAGGATGATTAGATATTCGTAGAGTTCGTAGTAGCTAAAGGGCTGAAGGAGATGCACTATCTCCTGTTTGTCGGCCTGTTTAGCCTAGTTGGTAGTGCCATTGCCTCCGAAGCTAGAGGTTCCGGGTTCGAATCCCGGTAAGGGCATTTGTTTCTGTGGTGAGCAGAGAGATTTGTTCCTGAGACTTGGATATTTTCTATTTATTTAAGTATATATCTATTAAATATATCGTCGTCTAGTACCCATAACACAAGCCTTATTGAGCTTACCGTGGGACTAGTTCGATTTGTGTAAAAATGTCCCCTAATATTTATTTATTTATTATTTATTATTATTTATCTCCAATGCTATTTAATTTAATACTAGAACTCGTCATCCGGAAGATGCTGATGTATGACGGGGGAGTGGAATTAAATGGCCGATACAAAATTGAGGGATATGCCAATGACCTGGCTCTTCAAGGATAGTGATAGGATGATGTTCGAGCGATGGCGAGAACTCTGTATGAGGACGGGAAGAAAGTAGGTCTCAGAATCAGCCTCGACAAGGCAGAATATTTATAGACATATATCTCAAAATGACAAGGTTCATCAATTTTCGAACTAAAGCTTGAGACGCACAGAGCGCGGTACAGCATCGTTGCGTGGCGGAGGCGGTTTTTTGGCGAAGCAAACGCGGTCCGGGGGACGTCGTACCAAAAAATCCGGTATTTCAGTATTCGGTAGCACGGTAGAGCCAAGGCGGCGTGTGTGACATATGAAGCAGTAATGACAGTCGATAGTTTCGGAAAGATCAAAAATGCAAAACCGCCGCGCCGCGCCCGCTCTGTGCGTTTTGAAATAAATTGAAAAATAGCGAACTTTATCATTCCGCGACTGCAAATGAACGAGAACTAAGCCGGATACGCGAACGTTTAGTTCAAAATAATAATTAAACAATTAACGTAAGGAAAAGTCGAAGACAACCTATGCGAGACTTGTGCGCAAACGTATTGTTTTATATAACATTAGGTATAGCTATAATGAGATCAATGGAGTTATCGCTACCTACTGAAACTAATACAAATAAGTAATTTAAAATCTATCTCAATTGTTCTTTGTCGCTAGTTTTGGTGATGGACCTGGGATCCTCTGGTATCCATATCTTGGCGTGCAGCAGGCCGCCGGGCGGGCGTTCGCCGCGCCGCGACCACGACAACGAATGCGATTGAAAATTGGTCCCTGAAACAAACAGATATTAGGTTAACATTTGTTGCAAAGTTCCTATTGCCTCCAGTTGTCCCCTCTTCAGCTACGTAGTGCTTCTGAGTACTAACATTACCAGCATATATGAATATTACTATTTATGTAAGTAAGCATTTGATTTTAACTAAATTTATCTAAATGGGCAATTAGGCCGTTTACATAGTGACTATTGTACAATATATTATATATCACAATACGTTTGACGTGATTTTATATATACCAAGGCACGTATACATATTGATGAATATTGAAGTAATATACCATTTTAACCGCAATAAAATTAACATCCCTGTAGGTATTGTGATAATATAATAATGAAAAACCAATAATCAGTACAGAGCTAACAGTGCACAGGGCGTATGCGTAGGACATTCGGGACCTGTAGATAGGTACGTCTCACATCACGTCGCCACTCCGGAACAATACGGCACAGCGCACATCATGTATTTACAGTCAAGGAAATCAAAAACCGTACCTTTTTCGCTCTTGTCCCAATGACAATAAGGGTGGAAAAGGTACGTGTTTACCTTTAAAACTTTCGGACCTAAACGCACAAATAATATGGTTGAATACTGTTAGACTACTTTCTTGGCTGACTGTACCTACGCTAAGCTGCAGTGTCCGATCTCTGTCTTTGATAAAAGAAATAAGTTTCGTTTTTAACCCAGATGGCGGCAAACATGGGCCGCCTGAGGAGATGAGAGTAAGCGCGGGCCGTAGGTAACCCAATGATATCATTGAGGTAACCAAGGTAAGTAAAGAAACTTCAAAATTACGAAGCTTTTCAATAACAAAACAGAGCACTTTGAATGAGACCGTAAAAAACTAATCTCCAATCGCCTTTCTCTCATTGTATTTTTAATCGAATCGGGGCGTCCCTAACGTGAGTAAGTATATTTAAGGTTTATTTATCCACAATTATTTAGGCGCGGAGTGGCCCCCGGGGACAATCCAAACTAAGTATTCGCGAATGTGGTATAATGCCCGAGTGTTATTCTTTTATTCGTGGGGTGTAATGGAAGGGTCGCGCACGTGCGCGATGTTATGTTTCCAACTTAGCCCCCTCGTCGATAGCGCTGATAGGGTTTGACCTGTGTCGATTGCTATGACAATTAACATTTGAACAATGATAAGTTGTGTTACCTTGCGGGCTAACAACATTTTTATGGATATAGGTAATCTTGAATAATGTAAGCTAACCCTGAAGCTAACCATGAATTTGGCATTTTAAAAATGTGTTTAAATAATATTGTACTATCCGGTTCCTGTTTGGGGGAGGCCTACATATGTCAAGCAGTAGATGTCCGTCGGATGTATATGATGATAATGATTTTCATCGTAATAAAGCAGGTACGAAATGTGTATCTATATCATTTCTCATGGAGCTCGTCATCAATCTTCACAAATAGGTAAAATATGACTGACTTGGAGGTACCTCCTCTCAAACAAAATAGTTTTCCAAAACGGTTTATGATATATAACCGATAAAATTCTGATGTACCTAACAAACATTTTAATAAAAACAACGATAATTAAAACGTCCTCAATTTTTGAGTCAGTTAAATTAATCACGCCTAGTTACGAGTATATATGTAGTATCGACATTCTGGAACCACACTATTCAAAAAGTTCGGCAAGTGCATTAATAACAGTTTAGACAATCTCACAATGGACATAATGAGCGTTTCCGGCTATTAGTCCGGTTGTCGCGTATGGCACTTACACCTATGTAGGTAGTGGTGAATTATATTCTGACATATGCATATCTATTTAGAAGTAAACTTTTAAGTCCGCATACTTAATACGCAAATTATAAATGGCAAATTATATGCGAAAGTGTTGATTGAAAGGGTAATGCAAGAAACCGATGAGAAAATATGGGATGTACAAGCGGGATTTAGGAAAGGTATGGGATGTACGGATCAGGTCTTCTCTTTACGATGCATAGCCGAAAAATATTTGGCCCAAGGTCAAAAGGTCTATTGCGCGTTCGTGGATTTGGAGAAGGCCTATGACAGAGTGGTGAGGAATGAACTTTGGTCGGTACTGTCCGGATATGGAGTGAGCGACCATCTCATTCAAGCTCTGAAATCTCTCTACGAGGATTCCTCTGCTTGCGTGAGAGTAAACGGGTCCTACACTGAATGGTTTAGCATCGAAAAGGGTGTTAGACAGGGATGTGTAGCGTCACCGTGGCTGTTTAATCTATTTCTGGACAGTTGTTTGCAAGATTTGAAAGACGATGAATGTGGGTTGGAAATGAATGGGTTGCTTATCAAATGTCTACTCTACGCCGATGACCAGGTTTTATTAGCGTCATCGGCTGAGAAGCTACAGAAGATGGTAACTAGCATGCACAGATTATTTGCGAGAAAAGGAATGAAAATGAATGTAAGCAAGACGAAAGTGATGGTATTTGAAAGAGATGAGTGTATGACAGTTTGTGAAATTGCTGTAGATGGAGAGATGTTGGAGCAAGTGGATGGGTTTGTGTATTTGGGGACTTTGTTCACGAGAGACGGTAAGCATGAAGGAGATATTGAAAGGAGAGTGATAGCTGGGAATCGAGTGAATGGGGCACTTCACGCCTTTATGAGTAGCCAGAAAGTGTCAGAAAAGGCGCGGCTGGCCGTGCATAGAGGAGTGTTGGTGCCGACACTAATGTATGGTAGTGAAAGTTGGGTGTGGCAGAAGAAACATCAGAGTCGAGTGAATGCAGTGGAAATGAGAGCGCTGAGAAGTATGTGTAGCGTTACTTTGAGAGATAGAGTGAGAAACACCGTTATAAGACGGAGGTGTGGAGTGAATGAAGATATAGTGACGAAAATTGAGAAAGGTATGCTAAGATGGTTTGGACATGTAGAGAGGATGGATGAAAGAAGATTGACAAAACGAGTGTATGAAGGAAGAGTGGATGGAAAAGTTGGAAGGGGAAGACCTCGGCGAACGTACTCCGACCAAATCGGAGACATTCTGCAGAAAGGCCAGGTCAGGAGTACCCTAAATCGGCGCGCATGCATGAAGAATGTTATGAAAGTTCATGAAGCGAAAGTTGTATGTCAGGATCGTAGCAAGTGGAAATCCGTGATCTCTGCCTACCCCTATGGGAAACAGGCGTGATTATATGTATGTATGTATGTATGTACTTAATACGGAAGGGAACCCTACATTACGTGTAGCCCGAAATATAATTAGCCGCTTTTTTAGGGTTCTGTAGTAAACAAGGAACCCTTATAGTTTCGCCATGTCCGTCCGTCCGTCCGTCTGTGCGCGGCTTAGCTCAGTAACCGTTACTATTAGAATAGAAAGCTGTAATTTGGTGTGGTACATACATATCTGTCACGCCAACAAAACGGAATACCTAATAAAATTTCGGAAAATAGTAGATTGTATGACAAGGGAGCCGAATGTAATATTTCAACGAGGGTTAGCGCGTTGAATCCCGAACGAAGCGAAAGATTCTAACATGGAATCCTGAGCGTGGCGAAGGAGTCAACGCGGAACGCCCGAGTTAGAAATATTTTTGCTACCATGTAATACACTCTTCTTTTCACTTCTCCTAGAGAAAAAATCATTCAATCAATAAGTAAATAAAAGAGCGCACCTTGCTAAAATAACATAATGTATCTGTAGGTACAGTCCGCTACAGAGAAACGTTACCTCCCCTGCATAGAAGTTTGTATGCAGGGGTCACGTTTCTCTGCAGCTGATTGTACATTACAAATGTGTTGGTGGTGTGTAATACCTATATCTACTCGTATGTAGGTATTACACATATTAGAAAGGGAGACTAATTGTCTTTGTAGAATGTGTCTTGTTCTTTTGTGGTTTGTGTTCCTAGTGGCGAGTAAGGTCTGACCATCTCTAATTATCAACACAACGAATCCTCAAGTCAATAAAGAATCGGCTTCGCACTTGTGATTTTTCTGCTACGGTGTTTGTTTACTATCAGGTAGGCCAATTTGCCACCATCGTAGTATAAATAAAAAAAGAAAATGTATATTCTATCGCATTTAGAACAAAACTTGTGTTAGCTATCGGCAGAGCAGAAATGAAAAAACAATAAAATAAAGATCACAGGGAGAAAATCGAGATTTGTTCCCTCTCTTTGGAGTTATTGAGGGGTCAAAAGTGGCTCAAACGGTTCGAGTAAAATAACATACGGCTGCTGTCCGCCAGTTCCTGGGGTGAACTTGGCTGGAAACGCTGCCGCGTGTCTTGATATGAGCTTTCTGTTACCATTTTTAGGGTTCCGTAGTCAACTACGAACCCTTATAGTTTCGCCATGTCCGTCTGTCTGTCTGTCCGAGGCTTTACTCTATGATTTTTAGTGCAGAAAGCTGCAATTCGGTGTGGATATATAATATATAAATCAATAAAACTAACAGTCGTAAAATAAAATCTAATATTTTTATTTATAAGTGTACCTCCTCCCCTACACGTAAAGTGTGGATGTTTTTTTTTTTGCTTCAACCCTATGGTGTGGAGTAGGTATGGTCGGATAGGTCTTTCAAAATAAATACCGGTCTTCATCAAACATTTTTCTGATAAATTTTGGGAAATATTCACTCCAAGAGAAAAAAAGTGTCATAACAAACAGGGGGGGGGGGGAGGGGGGCGCACTCTAACTTTTGAAGTACGAGGGTTGTTTGATAAGTACCCGATATGACCAGTTTGTGCCTAAATTATAATAAAAGTAAGTATGCCATGTCATTTATTCACTATCTATTCAAATGGATAATATATGACAATGTACATTATATAATTTTACGTTTAATTGATTTTAAGTAAGACTCTTTATCATTGACGTGAAAATGGTGGAAATTTCATATTACCGCCACGAACCGCTAAGTATTTGATAGGAAACCTGCAACTAAAGCTGAAACCCACTTGGATATTATTTTGTTGGACTTTTATCTTGCAGTAAATAATGGTTTCACTTGGGTAATATTTCATATACCCGATTTTTTTTACGGTAAAGGCACCCCTATCAAAGAGTATAAAAAATGACGTTCCTTAGAACCGATGAAAAATTAATTAAATAATTTTTAAGAAAAAAAACCGACTTCAATGGGGGAGGCCGGTGAAAGATTATTATACTTAGATGGTGCACTCTTAGATTCCATACAATAAAATAAAAATGGCTATAAGTATATTTATAATGGTAGAAGACTAAGTACCCTCAATTCCTCATGGAATCATGGAAAAACCTTGCTTGCTTGACAAACAAAACGAAGAGAACAAATCGCCAAACGTGAACTACCTACGCGTCGTTAAAGAGTTCCGTTCTGATCATCATCAGCAGTTCCACTTCATCAAATGTCACTTTTATGAATGAAAATACTTGATTAGTTCATGAAAATACTAAAATCACTATTTGTGTGCCTTTCACATTTGAGGAGTTCCCTCGATTCCTAATGGATCCCATCATCAGAACTCGAGCATGACAAAAATCAATCGTGACAATAGAACTTGCTTAACAAACACAGCTAGGAGGACAAATCACCAAACGTGAACTTATCGTCGTTGAAGAGTTCTGTTCTGATCATCATCAGCAGTTCCACTTCATCCAATGTCACATTTTTGGATGCAAATGCTTGACTTGTTGATAAAAACACAAAAATCACTATATGTTTGCCTTAAAGATTTGAGGAGTTCCCTCAATTCCTCATGGATCCCATCATCAGAAATCAAGCATGACAAAAATTTATCGTGAAAATAGAACTTGCTTAACAAACACAGCTAGGAGGACAAATCGCCAAACGTAAACTTTTAGTCGTTGAAGAGTTCTGTTCTGATCATCATCAGCAGTTCCACTTCATCCAATGTCACATTTTTGGATGCAAATGCTTGACTTGTTGATAAAAACACAAAAATCACTATATGTTTGTCTTAAAGATTTGAGGAGTTCCCTCAATTCCTCGTGGATCCCATCATCAGAACTGCGTTTTGACAAAAACGGGACCAATTTGGATATATATACTTACAATCAAAAAAAGAATTTTCCAAATCGGTTAAGAAATGACGGAGTTATGGACTAACAAACATTAAAAAAAAATCATACAACCGAATTGATAACCTCCTCTTTTGAAAGTCGGTTAAAAATATGACATCGTTTAGTTTTTTTCATTGCAAGAGTTAGCTTCATTAATAATAATATTGAAAAAAATAAAATTAGGTTATTTTGGTTAAGTATTTTTTAATGAAAATTATTTTGTATATTAGTTGCCGCATTTTCATACCATTAAGCAAAGAATCGAAGAGTAAATTAATCAGCAGCGTGTTTGAATGATTTAAAACTAAAACTTGGAAATAATTTAGTTTAAATTCTTAGTATTAGTGACTCTTTAGTCGATCAGTAACCGATTTGGAATTTTTTTATTTTTGGTTGTAAGTATATACGAGGGTAAATCATAAAGTTCTTAGAATAAGGGTGAAAAACAAAAAAATAATGTTTTCTTACTTTTTATTTTTCTACATAGTCTCCTTGTAGTTCTATACACTTTAAGTATCGTTTCTCAAATTTTTTTTCCATCATAAAAAAAACGATTTTCCTTGGGACTCGAAAAACTCCTCTACAGCACCCACTACGGCGTTATCATCTCGAAATTTAATTCCGCGGATGTGCTCCTTTAATTTCGGGAATAGGTGAAAATCGCTAGGAGCCAAGTCCGGAGAATATGGCGGGTGGTCAAGCAGCGTGAAGCCAGCTTGGCGGATAGCAGTGAGTGCCAATTCTGAGCGATGAGCTGGGGCGTTGTCGTGGTGAAACAGTACGCCCGCAGACCACTTTCCCCGGCGTTTTTCTATGATCGCCTGCCGCACTTTCGGGATCAATTCTTTATAATAGGGACCTGTAATGGTTTTTCCTTTCGGCAGGTAGTCAATGAATAGGATTCCTTCCGCATCCCAGAATACAGAGGCCATAACTTTGCCCGCCGTCGGAAAAACTCGATTTTTTTTAAAGGTGGCGAAGATGGTCGTTTCCAGGTCATGCTTTGTTTTTTTGTTTCGGGATCAAAATAAGTGGAGCCATGTTTCGTCCATGGTCACAAATCGGCGATAAAATGCATCCGGGTCACGTTCGATGATTTCCAGATTCCGCTTCGAAACCTCCACACGCTGTTCTTTGTTTACCTCATTTAACATTCGCGGAACCCATCTTGCGAAAACTTATTTAAACCCCAAAACGTCCGTCAATATTGATTGCACGCTGCCAAAAGAGATGTGTAGGATCTCTGCTAACTGTTTCATGCTAATTCTTCTGTCTTCCAATACCAATTTTTCAATTCTCGCCACATTGTCATCAGTGACCGAGGTGGAAGGCCGGCCGGAGCGAGGGTCATCTTCACAGTTGGGCCTACCTCTCTTAAATTCGGCAACCCAGTAAGCAACCGTGGAATATGGTATAGCATTAGTATCTATAATCTGCTGAATATCCAAATGAATTTCCTTAGTGGACATTTTTTCAGACAGAGATACTTAATCACGGCACGTAACTCATTTTTGTCCATAATGACAGATTTTGAGCGATTTGCTTCACAAAATAACTAAATATGCTATCGCAATTCAGCGCGGGAATGCTGCCTGCGTGTTGGGAACCTTACCAAGGGGACCTGACCTGGATTTGTAATGCTTAGTTTTAGTTAGTTTTTTTTTTCCTTTTTTAATGATTATTATTATCTTTTAGTTCTAGTCTTGTTAATATTGGTTAATAATAAATATCCTGTACGAAAGAGGAAAATAGTAAATGGTAAACTAACAAACAAATTAGTCAGAAATGACGTATAATGTATTCTTACGGCTACTGTTATTATTTGTCTAGTTTACCCTACTAACCAACATTACTATAAAATAAAATAATGTATTGTTAAGACCTTCATTAAAAAAAAAACTAATTATGTGCAATTGGTACGCGTAAGCAAATAAAATTTGCTGCCATATTATGTCATAATGACAGCTAAAAAAAAAACAAAAACATGTTAAAGATTATTTTTAAGGAAAGGCATCTTTTTTCTGTAAGCCATTTTATTCGCAGTGCCACAGAGTATAATGTTCATAAGGTACTAAAACTTGTAATGGTAGCCCTGACTTATCTTAGTATGGTAATGTTGGTATAGTAAGATGAATACAAAATAATATTAACTCAACAAAACAAACTACATTTAAAAAGGTTTTATCACCATGCAGTTCTAAGAACTTTTTGATTCACCGTCGTATATCCAAGTTGGTCCCGTTTTTGTCAAAACGCAGTTCTGATGATGGAATCCATGAGGAATTGAGGGAACTCCTCAAATCTGTGCAAACATATAGTGATTTTTGTGTTTTTATCAACAAGTTAAGCATTTGCATCCAAAAATGTGACACTGGATGAAGTGGAACTGCTGATGATGATCAGAACGGAACTCTTCAACGACGAAAAGTTCACGTTTGGTGATTTGTCAAATCCTATCCTAGCTGTGTTTGTTACCACCACCACCATATCAGCCCTAGGACGTCCACTGCTGGACATAGGCCTCCCCCAATTTCATGGGGGATAAATGCCATAATCGCCACGCTTGGCATGCGGGTTGGCGATCGCAGTATCTCCACCGCACTCAAGGAATGCTGCTGCCCATTCCCCGGTGGTCTTGGTCGTAGTTTTAGGACATACCCGGGTGTTTGTTAAGCAAGTTCTATTTTCACGATTGATTTTTGTCATCCATTAGAAATCGAGGGAACTCCTCAAATGTGAAAGGCACACAAATAGTGATTTTAGTATTTTCATGAACTAATCAAGCATTTTCCTTCATAAAAGTGACATTTGATGAAGTGGAACTGCTGATGATGATCAGAACGGAACTCTTCAACGACGCGTAGTTCACGTTTGGCGATTTGTTTTCTTCGTTTTGTTTGTCAAGCAAGCAAGGTTTTTCCATGATTCCATGAGGAATTGAGGGTACTTAGTCTTCTACCATTATAAACATACTTATAGCCATTTTTATTTTATTGTATGGAATCTAAGAGTGCACCATCTAAGTATAATAATCTTTCACCGGCCTCCCCCATTGAAGTCGGTTTATTTTCCTTAAAAATTATTAAAATAACATCTGTATTACCAATTCAGTAGCTTTAATCGTTTGCGTTAACCTTAATAGACAATAATTATGCCCAAAATTAAGAAAAGACAGGTAATTGAACAATAATGGCAAACCTTAACTACACTAATAAGGTCGTATTTGAGTATTTTCAAGGGTTTTACAAACGAGCCCTCATTTTTTTTCCCAATGTTATTAATAAATATTAGACTCGGTATATCCAGCTAAAATGAAATTGTATAACATAATAATTATGTTTTATACGGATTCGTTACCATTTTCTGCGTTACTTCGGATACTTATCAAACAGCCCTCGTATGGGTCCAAAAAACTTGAAAAAATCATAAAAGTAAAGCATAATAACGAAAACTATAGCAGATATGTTCAGTTAAGCGTTTTTGAGTTAACGTAAAAAGTCTTTCCTTATTAGTAAAAAACGTATGAAACGCTGCGAAAGTATTCCCTCTTGCTTATTACTGATTTTTAGGGTTCCATAGCCAACTTGGAACCCTTATAGTTTCGCCATGTCCGTCTGTCTTTCCAAGGCTTTGTTCTGTGATTGTTAGTGCTAGAAAGCTGAAATTTGGTATGGATATAGAAATCAATAAAACAGACAAAGTTGTAAAATAAAATCTATATAAAAAAATAATGGTTCCTCCCCTACTCGTAAAGTGGGTTTTTTTTTTTTTTGCTTCAGCCTTATGGTATAATGTGTTGTTGGATAGGTATTTTGAAATGAATAAAGGTCCTTATCAATCATTTTTTGATAAAGTGAATATTTTTCGAAATATTTACTTCAAAAGAAAAAAAATTGTGTCCCCCCTTTGCCTCTAACTTTCGAACTATGGGTCCAAAAAATATGAGAAAAAAACATGAAATTAAAGCTTAATAAACAAGAATTATAGCGGACATAATCAGTTAAGCTTTTTTTCTTTTGTTGCTAGTCTATTTAAACAATATATTAACTTCTTTTTTACTTTTGACGTATGAAGCGCTTTGAAAGTATTTCCTTTTGCTTGTTATTACTTTTTTTAGGCAATTACGGAACCCTACACTGAGCGTGGCCCGACATGCTCTTGGCCGATTTTATTTGATTTAGCTATTGGTTATTGGTTTGCGTGATATTAATTTTTTTTCTAGGTTGTAGTCCAGTGATGGGTGTTCAATACTTACAATAGATATTTTAATTTAATGCATAGCGATTGGCATTGGCACTGTCCACGAGTATAATAGTATAACCACCACCACCATATCAGCTAGGGCTTCCATTCCGTAATTACGTAATTCCGTAATTACGGACCTACGGACAGATTTTTGTCTTTGAATAATTACGTAATTCAAAGGCTTAATTCCGTAATTAAGGAATTATTAATTTTCACTATCTCCGTACTAATTCAGCCTAAACATAAAAAAGTTTTTGAAATTCTAAATTACGTAATGTATTTTTATAGTTATATAAACATTATGGGATATGTTGTTGAAGTTGGATGTACAACTTACAAGTGCTTGCTCTATCTCGACTTCTCGGCTTCTCACTAGCGAGTATAGACAAGTTTTCGTGCGCGTTGCGCCCTTTCGACTACTAGATGGACGTCAATCAAGGGAGCATTATTTTACCTATCCTATTCAATGTGGTGGCTAAAATAGCGGAACTGGTCTGGTCCAAAACCTAGCTCATGATTGTAGGTATATTGCTCAGATAAGTTGAAGCTCAGGGAATCACTCAATTTTGAGATCGTGAGAGTCCTGAGAGATTAAAATCCGCTAAAAGATCGGAAAAGCAAAGAGCAACATGTCAGAGCCATTTAGAAATTAGGATTTAGGCCTATTTAGACCGAGGAAATATGGAATGTACGGGAACTATTTTACAAAAAGCAAGAGTAATTCGGTCAGGACTTTAGTTTATTACTTATTTACACACAGTGCACACTGTAAAGAAAAAGGAAGACCGCAATTGGATTGAAATCTGGAGGTAAATTCTTGGCAAACCTTGAAAGAGATATTGCACCAATTTGTCTATCCTAGATGAGCTCAATATTCGAACCAGACTGTCAACTTGCTAACTGACTGCTGCGTAGCATACCTGATTAACTTTTAACCACATTATTAAGAATACAAGATAAATTGGTTGCCATTAATAAGCTTTAGACGATGTTACCTCTAGAATGGGGAGAACAGGTCTCGCATTTGGCTTGAAGTTCCACCGAAGTAAAATCAAGATGATGATTGTCGATGGAGCTCACAATAACTGGCCAGAAGTAACAGATATTGGGAACTGCAAAATAGTCTCATCATACATCTTTGAGCCTTTATCTTGAACGACCATTGATGAAACCAGGCGACGTATTTTAATTGCTAGATCTGCGATGGATAATATGCCAAAGATTTGGAGAAACCGCAACATTACTAAAGCCACAACGACTCGACTATTCAGGATTCATCCAAAAGGAGAGCGAGAAAAAAACGCATTGGAAAATATGTGGTGCTGGAGATGGATGCCTCGAGAAGATGGAAGAAGATAGACAGGTGAAGAGAGCATACTTGGGCCGACCGACCGGACGGCATCCTGTGGGTCACCCGAAGTATCGCTAGTAGGATTTGGTGGACGCGGATCAGCGCGAACTCGGAGCCGGTACAAGCTGGCGAGAAATTGCACAGGGCCGAGCAAAGCGGCGTACTCTTGTGGCGGAAGCCAAGATTCATTTTGGGTAGTCCTGCCAGCCTTGTTTAGCTAGTTGAAGACGGACGCTGAAAATATCGTGGACCGAATTTCGGACTAACCCATCCATATTGGAGGAATTGAACATCAAGAAGCGTCTTTCCTCAACAAAAAAATATACATATCGGGGTGGGACGGTGACTATAGTGCGGATCGTGGTGCAGGGCAGGGTTGAGGGCACAAGAGCGCGCGGCAGATCGCCTCGGTCCAAATCAGGGCCATGGTAGGCGCCCTTCTATATTTGAGCACAAGGAGCGGCATTGAAAGACGAATGGTGGTGGTATGTCAATCTTGCCACTAAACCGACAGGCGACCACCAGTGAAGCGACCAAGCAGAAGAATATACGTTAAGACAACCGAAAATTTGGAAGAAGCCCCTGAAATTGGACTTACCAAACACACTCAGCTCGAAGTTTTTGCATCTAAACATTCAACGGCAATGCTGTGATTTATTTATAAAATGCTTTTAGGAATTACTTTCCTTTCATTATAATAAATAAATGCAAATGCAATTTTTTATTGGGATATACCGGGCCAGATACGTAATTACGTAACTCAAACTTCTTAATTCGTAACTAATTACGGAATTGAAAATATATAATATCAGCCCAGTACGTAGGCTGCTGGACGCAGTAAAAAAAATACAAAAAAAATACATGGGGGGTAAATGCCATAATCGCGGGTTGGCGATCGCAGTATCAACACCGCATTCCACAGGGATGCTGCTGCCCATCCCACGGTGGCCTTGTTCGTAGGTTTAGGACATATACCCGGGTCCCCGGAGTAAAATATAAATTAATAGGATTTCTTTTTAATAAGCTATTAAATCAATGTTTCTTTATGAATATTATTACTTTTTCTCCTGGGGCCATTCATTGTTGCTGGCCTCTGAAATTCCTTCCAGCATATTTAGCTAAGGCCCCTAATTCTTCCTCAATCCTCAATATTTGGTTGTACTTGCAGACGCGCTCGCCGCGCGCCGGGCCGCCGCACTTGATCTGTCCGCAGGACAGCCCCACCACCAGGTCAGCCAGGAACAAGTCCTCGGTGTCGCCAGCGCGGTCCATTACCACACACCCGAATCCATTCCCTTTTGCAAGCTTAAAAGCTTCGATGATCTCCGTGACTGTTCCCGCTTGATTGAGCCGCAACGCCACCGAGTTGCCAGCTTTTTTCTCAATTGCTAGTCCTATTCTCCTCAAATTCGTTTGTGTCAAATCATTTCCACACACTTGGGCCTGCGTGCGACTGGCCATATTGGACCATGCACCCCAGTCATCAAATTCAAACGGATCTTCAACGGAGCATACAGGAAACTCCTTTATATTGTCCAAAAACACTTCGGCGAGTTTATCTGAAGACATATATCCTTGTGGATTCGAATGAGGATTTTTGAATTCTAAATCGTAGGAACCGTCTTTATAAAAGTCAGTAGCGGCCGCGTTAATAGCGATTTCTACTTTTCCCGTGTAACCACACTGCTTGATGACGTCGGTGAGGAAAACAAGAGCATCCCTATGCCCTTCCATGGGAACAGAGAGGCCTCCGTTAACTGCGGCATAAGTAGATAGAACTCCATATTTTTCATTGACAAGTTGCTTTACATAGTGATAAATGTCTGTCCCCATTCTCATTGCATCAGCAAAATTAGTGGCACCTGTAGGCATCACGCAATATTCTTGGAACGGCAGTCCATTCGTAGAAAGGATGCCACCTGTCAGAATAGTGAGATGAGGCACGGGAAGTATTATGGTGTTTGTGCCAGCCATATCCGAAATGTGTCTATAAATCGGGATACCTTTCTTGGCCGCACCGGCTTTAGCCACGACTAATGAAACGGCCATGATGGCGTTTGCACCCAATCGTGATCTGTTCTCCGACCCATCAAGAGCAATCATAAAATCATCGATTTCTTTTTGATTGATAACTTCAAGATTTTGTTTTATCAGTTCAGGGGCAATAATTGTATTTATATTCTTTACTGCTAGCTTGACTCCCATTCCTCGATAATCGGAGGGATTGTTATCACGGAGCTGAACAGCTTCGGCAACTTTTTTTACGTCCGTGTTTGGTACACCGATACGAAATAATCCAAGTTCAGTCACCAAATCTACCTCCACTGTTGGGATTCCAGTAGAATCAAATATTTGACGTGCTAGTAATAGTTTAATAGGCATTTTGAGCAGTAAATTTATAAAAACGTTATCAAAATAAAGTAAAATCCGGATAAAATTTGATGTGTCCTATAATGACAGATTTGACCAACCTTTTAATTTCTTTGGTTAATAATTTTGTGACCGCCAGTAGTAAGTACCTAAATATTGATGAAAGAGGTGTGCAATGTATTTATTTCTGCGCGTCAAGTATAAGTATATATCGACGTTTGAAAATATTGAAGTAAGTACTTCCTTCATGCTAAAGATTATAAAATCATTTTTTTTACGAAAAAAAGAATTATTCACATTTCATATCCGCTTGAACTATGTATAAGGAACTTAGATATTTTTTTGTAAAACTCGCCGCGCCCGCCCGCAGGGTTTCATTGCAACCTGACTGGATTCACTTCACCTATCGTGGTATACACATTTTTTTTCTTTTTTTTTTCATTTGGTATAACTTGACTCTGATATTCGTGACTGATAACCCGTAATCGCAGATCTTACACTGAGACTAGAGTTTGATAGGTATTACTTAGCTAGCTAGTATTGAGAAGCAGTACTGGTTATTCGTAAATGCTTACTCACAGTTCAACAGGAACAGACAAGTACAAAAGAGAAAGTAATTATGTGTCACATGCGTGTTAGTTGTCGTCAAAATTCGTGACCTTACTCATATCATAACTCTGATAGACAGAATGTGATTACGCATAGTTGTTATATTGTTATGAACTTATGAATTTCAGACTCGTCGGTCCATTCCCGCGCGGCGCGGCTACGAGTATGAGACGCACGTGCAACTTAATCTCCTCCTATGGTCTGTATTTTAAAAGTGTATTACTAATTGAAAAAAAGAGATTATCAGAACTACATTATTTAGATATGCTAATCTAATAGGTATTGACAATGAACAAAAAATATACATTAACTAGCTGCCCCGCCGCACGTTTTACCGCCCCGACCCGTTTCGAGCAAAATATATTGAGTATAAATTCTTTCCGTATGTTTTCCGGTATTTCAGTGGTTATTTTCCTATTCGGAGCGAAGACGAATCCAAAAAATCAATGATTATAAATCGGACCAGTCGTTTTCAAGACATAAGTGGTGTACTAACACGACTAGGTATGTTTTATAAGTATGTATAAATAGAAGATAATGAGAAGGTATCGAAAATAGTGACCAGCATTGTACGCGTATGTACGTATGCACGGTCAACCAAATTGTTTTTTGGGCCACTTTGTACATTGTCACAGTGAAAATCAATAATATGAAAGCTGCGAATGTTCTATATTGTCACTGTGACAAGGTGACAAGGTATGAAGTGGCCCAGAAATCATATTGATTGACAGTACATACCTAAGTATACCTACACATAAAAATATATGTTAAATACTAGGTACTAAAGGTGGCTTGTTGCACCAAAGCGTCCGTAATCCTAATCGTACGACGCATATCCATTAGTCGTAAGTCGGTTGATATAACGTGGATATAACGACTATTGAAAGTCATCACTTCATCAGACGATAGATAGCACAGTCGTTTTACCGCACGCGACGGTATAACGACCAGTGAAATCAGGCTGGAGGCCAATTCTCGGGTTCGATCGATATGATCTCTATTCGAAATTCCATACAAGTTACTACCATTCTTTACAATATGTCACGTTAGACATGCATCTCGATCGGGCCGAGAATTGGCCCCCTGGTCTTTAGCGCCCGCATTCGGGGTGCGGGAAATTTACAAAACCATCGCCATAGCGCCCGCGCCCGCATGCGGGGTCCCGTGTCCTAGCGCTCAATCAAAATGCATCTTTAACCAGTGTTCGTCAAAATCTGATTGTATGGTAAGTTTGTAAGTATATGGGAGGACAGATGCCGGTGCCGTATTTAACGTTGATGGGTCTACAATCGTAAGTGTGTGCCTGCTGTAGATCGTGAAAAACCTCTTGGACAAACCGACCAAGTGCGAGTCGAACCGTGCACAGCGGAAGAAAATCAGCGCACGTACGCAGCAAGATTTATGGCTTTATTGTAGCTACTGGAAAGTCCGAGAAAAGGTGAAATTAATGAAAATTATAGGCTGTCGTATATATAACTCGCCTTGACAAAATTAAAGAAGATGCAGCATGTAACTGTTAATGCAACCCAATAATAATAACAAAAAGGGCCCGAGAGTTTAATAGTCTTCTAATACACCCCGCCTAACACTTTATAAAGGGTCTTTCAATTTGCTCCGGTGATTGTTGTCAAACAAGTCTCCCTTGTTTACACTTTTAGTAGCCTAATGCGCATATGGACCGCTTCACACTTGCAACTGAGTATACTTCATGTTTGGCAGATCTTTACTATCATGCAGTACCTATAAGCGACTGACTCCATTTATGCATACCTATACATGGTGTTTTTGGAGACTTATCATTTGACATTAATTTTTAGTATAATATGATCTAACTTTTCTTTTAATGACCTATTATTAGTCTGACCGGTCCGTTGTTATTTAAACAAATAATCGATGATTCGATTTGTGAAGATTGATGATGATCCAAAACGCCGACAATTATGAACATTATTTATTGAATTTACAGGCACATTAAAACCGGCCATATCCGTCCATCATTCCGCCGGTAGGTAATTAAGAATCTGCAATGAATTGGATCGCGTGGGAGCATGGAACATCCCTGTCCGTCGGCGGGACATCACGCGACGGGATGCGTTTGCGCGCGCCGTGGGAACCGCGCACCCGACGCACCTGGCTGGACCAATCGATCGCAATGATAACATGATAATGCTCACGCCATGTACTCTTCCATGCCCTCAATTCTAATTATCTCTTTCACGTCCCTAAATAAATTTAATATTTCGTTCTGTCCCGATATTAGTAGGAAACGGCATGCTGGGTATTGTCTCATTCGACAATTTAGATACCTTTGTTTTGTTATATACTAAATCGAAATCTAATAAATGCGACGATGTGCACGTACTTAAATAATTACTTACGTTCATAAGAAGTAGGTACCTAGTTATGTTTCCTAACTCTAGATGTAATAATATTCTGTGTTCTGCTGGGTGTATACCCACAGAGCAGCATCGTATGTATATACGCGCGTACCTACGCGATATTAGATATGCAGCGTTATTTAAAAATATTATTTAAACATCCATTTGTAGCGATTAAGGCAACGTATCGATCTCAGAAAGGTGCACTAACAAATTGTGGGGCAAAGTGCAAGGGTCGCCTGGCACGGCCGTCCCGGCAATTCACCACTTGCCACATGAGTGCATGCTTCATTATGTTTTCTCCATGGGCATTATGCATTAGGCAATTGGGTAAAAAAATATTATTTTAATTAGTACATCAGTTAAAGCAAAAAATATTGGGGGTCGTACTTTTTCCTTTGTCAGTCAAACAAAAAATTACAAATACTTTCAAAGCACATCAAAAGTTCGGACGAAGAACTATTAGGTATATTAATCTGTGGTTTGGGTGCGGGCACGTGATAGCCGTGATGTCGTGACGTGATGTCACACTGCTAAAAAGTGATGAGTACGGGCTATAATATAGCCCGTACTCATCACTTAAGTATCTTCACATTTTTTTGATTAATTATCAAATTAGTTTAATGTTTTCAATTATGTAGCTGACGGCTAATTTTAATTACGACATAATTAGGTAGGCATACAAACCTTTTTTAATGATTATGAAGGAAAGAAAAAATATTACATTTATTTAACAAATCTTGTGACATGTTCATATTGGACGAAGATCGTCCGTAACTTCGAGATAACAAGGAAAATCATCAGCGCTCCTATAAATATGAAGCTAGGCTTAGAGCATTTACCACAGGAGTACTTCATTAGTCGATTGTACACTCAAGAGCAGAAGTAAGTTAACACTTTTGCACCTTATTACAATGTAATATGCAAAAGTGTTCACTTAATTTTTCTCTTTACTAAAGTCACGAGATTTAGGTACACCTCAGTCTGAAATTAAAGGGAAAAATTGAAAAATTTAATGCTCCGAGCAGGATTCGAACCTGCGACATCTGGCATACGCGGCCAATCGCTCTAGTCTCTGACCTCAGTCTCGTCTCGTCTCCAAATCGTTCTTGGCGTGTGAAGAGCTCGGTGAAAAAGACCTTTATGTGCTGTTTTTGTGTCATACTTGTGTACTTTATCAAATTTACAAAATACGGGTAATAATAATTTCACATACTATGTATAGTATTTTTAGTGTGGGTGCGTAGTAATGGGGGAATGTTTTGTAAGTCTGCGTAGTTTTTAGGGTTCGTTCCAAAATGAAAAAAAGGAACCCTTTTGGTACGGCTTTGTCTGTCTGTCACATTGCTAAATATCTCGTAAACAACTTATCGATCGATTTGAAATTTGGAATACGAGTAGTTATAAAGAAGGCTAAACCAGATGCATTAAACATGTTTTTAGTAATAGCCCTGGTCTATACAGCACGTACAGATATATACCTAGGTACTATTCTATTCCTGCCCCAACTGACACTGATATGAGAGAGAAACGAATAACAAAGTGAACTACCTCGTATGACCACTTTCTTCTGTTCTTCGCTGCTATGCTTCTTGCCTGAGCCGGTTAGCATGTGACTGGGAGAGTTGCGGTCTGCTCGAACCTGCCGAAGAAATGGGTTGTCAGGCCGTGCCGAATATAACCTGCCCGTCTCAAAGTAGATACTGACCTCGCGTTAAAAACACATCAATTATTGTCATGGTCGTTCATGCCATGCGGGAGCTAAGTATAAGGAATCGGTCATGCTCTTTTAAAAGCTAAGGTACAGGTGATGATAAAGTATTTTATAACCGACTCCATGTTACCCAATAAGTAGGTATTATAATTTTCAGTTGCCTTTCATAACATGACTCACAATAATCAGAATGCCCTACTACGTACTACTGAAATAACCCTTAATAGGGCACTTGTAAAATAGATACCAACTAATTTTGAAACTTGTTGCTAAGATTGAAAAGCAATGAATGAACTGATTATTTTATGATCGTACAGCGGTTCGTACGAGTAACGCTGCGCCGCAACCATTGAATAGTCACACGACGTGTGAGCCGGCGGCCGCATGTACTTTGCGCGGCGCGATGACGTCACGGTAGTAAACCATCCCTGGTACCACGGGCATGCGCGCACGAGCAGCTTTTGCGGAGACAAAGGTTGCTCGTGCGCGCAACGGAGGGGAAATGAGGTTACTAAACTTTACCGCAAGTTTAGTAACCTCATTTCCCCTCCGAATAAGCAATAATTACAATGACTTACCAATTCGCCTAAAAAGCTGATGTATCCTATAGCCAATTTGAGCGTGTCTACTTTAGACAGCCGCTTCTCGTAGGGCAGGGTGGGGATGTGCGCCCGCAGCCCCTCGAAGGCGTCGTTGATGGACTGCATGCGCCGGCGCTCGCGTAGGTTGGCCGCCTGCCGCTGCTGGATCTGCTGCTGAGGGCAGCGCGAGCGCCGCTTGTGGTGCCGCCGGTACTCCGACCTGCAACATTCCTTCCGGCTCAATTATGCCGTCTAAACACAATATACAAATACCTATGATATTTAGCACGAGCATTTCCGACTTCTTAATTGTCATTCGTATTAAAGGTGAGTGACCCCCAAAAGTGAGTTGAATCAGTTTAGGAAAGTAGGTAGGTGATTTGGTTGATCTACGAGAACTGCCGCAGGGTACCCAAAGAACTTTACAACACGCACATCAAGTACTTTTAAATAACCAATGCTATTTATACGAAATAGTAATATATATCTGGAAACAGCTATAACGATTATGATGAAGTTTTCAATACAGGTATTTAAAAAAAATACGGGGGCAAAAATTGATCTAGTTTCGAGTAAACTCGTATTCTCCGGAAAAACACTAAAGATGCAAGGCTCGGTAGCCCAGGTAATTAAATTAATAACAGTATACGAGAAATTCACGTACACCTATGTATAAGCGGCTCTAACGATTTCGATTAAGTAAACTGCGATAAGCTATCTGGCAATTTTCGATGGCGAATAATCTATCTAGAGCTGGGTTTCATCTTCGAGAAAACTCGTTTTTTCCGGGTATACACGAAGGATGTTATTGTTGTATTGATATGTTTTCCTGCCCCTTGCCATCATCATCATATTCTCAGCCTGTAAGTACTAGCCCACTGCTGAGCACGCCTCTCACCCCGGTCTCTTGCTAGTCACATCCAGGAGTAAACCGGGGTTTTTAAATATCCCTTATAGATCTGTTTATTTGTTGTTAAAGTGAAGCCATTAATGTGTTACATAGATTTAAACCCTATAAAACACAACACATTCAAAAAGAGACGTTTTCTTCGATTGGTCTCTAGTTCCTAGTTCCCCAATTGTTAAAGCGACATTAACAAAAAGATGTCAAAAGCGTTCTACGCACCCAATGAATGGCAATTACGTGTGTGGTGTAGTCTTTACTAACTTATTGATAAAATATTTTTTGTCATAGGAGAAGCGAAAAGAAGAGCGTAACGAAATTATTTCTAACTCGGGCGTTTTGCTTTGAATCCCTCATTATGCTCAGGATTCCATGTTAGAATCCTGAGCCTAGTGAGGGATTCTATTCTGGAATCCTTCGTTTCGTTCAAGATTCAACGCGCTAACACTTGCTGAAATATTATATCCCATCAAAAACATAAATGTGGAAATGGGAGCCAAGTTCAATATTAAGAATATGCGATGTGTGGTTGTCGCCTTTACCAACAAACGAATTGAGATCTAAATTGTGCCAAGTTCCGTAGATTATCGAAAAAGGTGCCAAGTCTGGCACTAGATTGTTTACAGTAAAACTAATTTATTGCGGCTTAATGCATTTTGAGCTTTAACTTGGCAGTAGGCAATGTTGACTAATTCCAGGTGATCTATAATGTATGTATACCAAGGGAAAAAGATCACTAATCTCGGCTTGATATTGGCCTTTTCTCAATACTTACTTATACTCGTAATATTCCCGAGCCGGGAGTGGATAATTTGATCGCCTGCTGGTAATTTAATATAAAACCTAAGTAACTAGGTATTTATTTTAAAAAGAAATAAATACCTGCCATTTTGACCAAAAATAATGATATCCCAATTTATATCATCAAAAACATAATTGAGAAAAATTGCCAAGTTCGTAAACGGTGTCAATTATAGGTAAAACTAATAAGTTCTAACTTAAAATCAAGTTCTTTCCAAGCTCTTCAGGTCACAGCTCCTGTCATAATGTTCTACAATTGCTTAAGGCGACGTGGGCGACGATCTGTCCTGATGTTAAGTTTAAAGATGATAAAAGGGTCAATTTATGTACTTACTTACATTAAATATGTATTGCACGGTAGGTGTCAAGATAGGTAAAATCAGATTATAAAACGCTTACCCTACCTACGTAATTTGATAATAGTAGGTAGGCCAACTCTAGAAATTTTAAGACAAGCCTCTAGAAAAGCTCGTTTATCGCAAAGTTAAAAATCATCACATTTAAGTATATGTAGGTTACTCCAATTCGACAAGCAACCCCATTTTTCCGTGCATTGGCCACAAATTTTTTCTTAGTGCATTTAACAGTACCTATGCATAGGTATTAGTATTACAAACACAGCACTAATAGTAGGTAATATGGGCATAATGCGCAATAGCAGTGCAAGCTAATAATATCAGTATTAACTATTATCAGATGTGACAAATTACACCCTAGATAGAAATAACAAATCGCCTAGCTTAATACCATGTTACTACTTATAGGTAAGTATTATAAATCGTAGGAATTCAAAGTTCATCTAGCAAATCCGCAAATAATGCATATTTTATATATGAAACTCACCGTTTTCTTGGAATAGACAGGTTCTCTTGGTCGCTCGCGTACAGACTGCCGTCCGACATGGAGGAATCATCGTACAGGAACAAATCTGAACCATTCGCGGAAGTGGGCGACCCGCCCAGGCTCACGGGTACGACGCTGCTGCCGTCCACAGGCAGGCAGCGGTGGCTGTCGCTCACCCCGTCCATGTTAAACATGGCTTTACACCGTCCACTGCACTTTTACTTAACTTTCCGCCTCAGAACCATCATTTAGACTTGTATATCTCATACGTCTATGAAAATTGTACGGGCTTAATATATTTTTTTGTCTATGTTATAGCCCTGGTCTGTGTTACCGTTTGTGAATCAATGGTTAGCGAACTGCAGCCCGTGGACATACTGGTCGCAGTGAGGCCCGGAGGGTTTGTGAAGGGAGGGCCTAACGCTACTCTGAAGAGGGTGGCTCCGCCTATTTGTTGTCTGACGCCCACATTTCGTCGACCCCCTAATGGAAACTCGGTCAACGTCTAGTATCTCACTTTATTCGTGGTTTTTGTTAGGAATAGAGAAGGATAGATTGCGTTTTTCTTCTATAAATTAGAAATTTGTCTTCAATTACTTGAGCTATTATGTAAATCTGATAAATGTGATAATATTTAAATTATATGGGTACGGTCGTTTTGTTTTTAATACTGATGTACGAAAATTTCCACAGGCTCATAATGTAAATGAACTAAATGGACACCCTAACCACGAAACAGAAAAACTGATGTGCTGTGATCCGGTAGAGTCATAATAATAATGACTCGACTGTTCAGTAATTTCCATATCTACGGAAGACATGGACGAATTAGAATTACTTACTCCTTCTGACCTAGATTCAGGCCTTTCCAGCCCTAATAAAATACTTGAAAAAAACGTTGATGTAAATGGTTGAGGACTACTTATCTAGCTGACAGAAATGCACGGCCCAAACCAGAGACCTAAATAGCATTAATATTCACATACGATATACGTATGTTTTCATTGTATCTGGTCTAGGAAATTAGTTAACACAGTTCTTGCTAGAAAACATATGAAACGATTTAATTTATTGTTTAGTGGAAGTAATTTAGGTACATGATTGTACCTCATTTCCATTATGGTCTATCCCAGTTTCGACATGTTGTCTTGTTGAACTACTTTGTAAATATTTTTCCTTTTTTTTGTGTCCATACTTAGATTTACTTATATTAAGTAGGTTAAGTATTATCATTGTAATAAACATATTTTTGGGGGAAAATTACTAACTGTCGAGTTTGTTTCGGCGTTTTATCTCGGCCGTGTTTTTTTTTCAGAAACCCTAACAGATTTTGATTTTGTGTTAGCGGACGCCCTTGCACATTTGTCTGTCTACCGGCCACGTCTTACTACTCGTAAGACTTATAGATTTAATTGAGCAATAATTATTTATATTGCATTAAATTAATTTTACTTTTTTTTAAAGTACAAATTTATTTTTAGTTTTGTTAAAAAACAAACAAAAAAAATTAACCTAATACCTACATACTTATAAAAGAAAACAAAAAAAATACTAATCTAATAAGCCGCTGCCAGTGGGTAACGTCCGCAAAATGCTGGCGGCATAGCCACGTTCAATGGCAATGCTCAATCTTTGTGCAAAATCGTACACGAAAAACAATTTGGCTTTCAGAGAAACAAGAGCACGTCTCAACTGCTTTCCCTATTTACTGATGAAATTAACGGCTACCTAGAAAAAAGATACCATGTACTGACAGTCATGATTGATTTCAGTAAAGCTTTTGATACCTTGAATTATGACATACTATACGAGAAGCTGCATCAGAATGGTATACAGGGACCCGTGCTGGAACTCCTAAAAAACTATCACACGAATAGACATACCGTGGTTTGCATAGCTGGCGAACATAGTGACCTAATTCCGACCCTATATGGCACAGCACAGGGTTCAATAATCGGCCCGACCGAGTACTTACTATACGTCAATGATATGTGTAAAATATTCCAGCACGGCTCCGTGTATCAGTTTGCTGATGACACATGTTTAATAACAGCACATAAAGATCTCGAAACAGCTCAGAATATGATGCAAAAGGACTTCGACCTGCTGTGCAAATGGGCTCATGACCTGGGACTATCAATAAACTACACTAAAACTAAACTAATGCACATACACTCGCCATACAAAAAAATAGTTAACTTTACACCTAAGATCATAGCCCATAAGCACAGCTGTTTGCACTCTCCTAGTATCCCTTGTGACTGTACACATCTTGACATTGTCAATGAACATACTTACCTTGGTCTAAAAATAGACCATAAGTTTAACTGGGGTCCTCACGTTGAATATGTCTGCAAAAAACTTAGATCGATACTGTCAAAATTATGCGTACTGAAGCATAAAATTCCATATAATACATTGAGGCTCCTATATATGTCATTAGCCGATTCTGTAATAAATTATGGCCTTTCCAGTTATGGAAGAACATACAAGACATATCTAAACAAAATCTATTTCCTACAGCTACGTCTACTTAAAACTATTGTACCCTTAAAAATTAGGTATAAATACAGAGATAACTACGAAAACTTATTCAATTACTGCAGGGTGTTGTCTGTATTTGATAACACAGATCTAGCTATTGTGACCCAATATAGCAACGATATATCTAAACTAAAAAGGAAAATAAGATCGCACACCTTACGTAACTTAGCAAACGTACCTGTCTATGAAATACCAAGGAATAATAATGAATACGGACAAAGGGTCTGGTCTAGTATTCTCCCAAGTATATTGAATAGGTTTCCAACAGAACTCCTAGGAGATATTAGTAATAAAACTAGTAAACAAATTCGCAATATCCTTAAGAGAGAAATGTTAAAAACTAAGTTGCGCAATACCTAAACCTAAATGTAATTACCTAAGTAACTTAGTGTGTAATTAAACCTAAATGTAGTTAAGTAATATAATGTATAATAATGTAGCGGCTCCTTAACTCAAATAATCTTTAATGTTAAGATTAGTAGTTAAGATCATTGTGTAATTTATGAAATACTTATGAAATAAACAGTTTAAATTTTTTAATTTTTTTTTTTTAAAGTCCAGCATTTTGGTCACGTGTTGCGTCGACCAGACGCCTAGACAAATCTTTGTATATAAAATGGGCTCCCGGTCCCCACGGCCCCAGTGTTTCGACCCCAAAAGGCCCAAATAAGTACCCGCTATCGAGGGTACTATATTTGCGCCTTTTGAGGATTTCCGCCGATTCAGCCGCCGCTCCAGCCCTATTCCTCGTTCTGGAAAGATGTGACGGCGCAAGAGTGTCTTCGCAGGTAGCGCCCCACACCAAAGGCCGTCCCAGCCTCCACGGAATAAGGGTCATCCCGTCAGGTCTTTTACCGTCATCACTCATCACATATGAGGCCACTTGGCTCTAGTATAGCCGCACAGTTGGCGGTGGTAAAAGCCCGACGGATGACGTCATTAGGCTGTAGTGACGGGGAATCCTTCCTGCACTTCTCTGGCATGATAAGCCGTGGTGACCAAGCCGGTCAACGGCAGCGCCACACTGGCAGCGGTGCGGAGCACAGACGAAGCGCCCAAGCGTAGAGACGCCGCAATACGGAAAGTGCATGAGTCCATTAAAGTACCAGTGTTAGGCGAAGGGAGAGCCTGGAGCCACAAACCAGATTCCCACTCGGCAATGGCTAAAAGACGGGCGCGATCTGCGGAGCTTGAGCACGTTTGTAAAAGATTTTTCCTCTGTGATGAGAGAGTTTTGGGGAACTCTCGAGTCTGGACAGGCTAACTGCCACGTGTTCGTCCGGGCTTCATTCAAGGAGGTTATGTCAAAATTATTTAAAGAGGCCGCTAGAATTTTTTCAATCAAATTTTTTATACTATATATTGAAGACAGGAACGCTGGCAGAGCAACACCAGAAATTGATCTGATGCCCAGGCCTCCCAAACGCTCTGGAAGTGCGGCCTGAAGCCACTCTCGCTCGTTTAAAATTAAAGCCAATGTATTTCTTATGACGTTGTCTATATTGGATGGCGTTGTTATCGGGGGGGGCAATTCTCGATCCGATCGAGATGCATGTCTATCGTGACATTGTATAGAATGGTAGAGTCACTTGTATGGAATCTCGAATAGAGATCATCTCGATCGAACCCGAGAATTGGCCCCCAAATCTTTGGCAATGGCATTTGACATACGGTACGCAATAATACATGCGCAAGTCCCTTGCTTGATTGACATTTTTGAAATAAATTGAGGAAATAGGATAGAACTCAAACCTGTAGTATGTTCTGCAGTATAAGAAAATATGAGTTTTGAGTAGGCTTTATGTATCCGCAATACCAGTAAAATAACTAATCACCATATAAATCTACTGAATCCGTAGTGTTGATCTTGCTCACGTCTCCCGAATCACCCTGTATAGGAAGTAGATACGTAAGTGTACAAGAAATGAAAACATATAAAATGTATATATAAAACAAACTTTATTGTCGATATAAAAAGAAATAACTCAAATCCTATGACAAATTCAGTGTTGCGAATAATATTAAAAATGTTTCTTGTATTCTGTATTACGCTACAATTTTTGCTACTGTACGTATTGACATTAAATTAATTACTTACTAATCTCAAGCGGAGTTTGTTAAAATTTGATTGTATGGAATTCAATTTGAGAAGTTTCTATGGGATGACAGCTACCGGCGCCATATTTGACGTCTGTAATCTTAAGTTGGTGCAATATTTTACTTTGTGGTGCAACCCACCCTTAGTAGTAACTAATAAAATAACATTTGCATATAACAATTTAATATACAAAGTGGGCCCGATTAACCCCACAAAGTCGAATAGTTTATTCCTTACTGATTTCCTTACCATATCTGGAGACAATAATTTCATACTTACAAAACTTGCTCAATCGGTTTAATTTAAGAGAAATATTTGTATTTTATGGCGAAAAATTCGCATCGCATGTCTTTCTATTCTCTTCTTTTTTCTAGTCTTAAAATTAAAAAAAAAAAAACACTAAACCCAACCCAGTATACCTGAACCCGCCCCCTTACTTGAACATTCTTCAGTAGTACTTAGCGGTCCCTCGACGATAGGACGTTTGGATTAAAATATTCTCCTAGAATCAAAACTCAGATATTATAAATTTTAAGTTAGGAATACTGCTAATCCAAACGTCCGTGGTTCGTCGAGAGACCGCTAAGTACAGTCGGCCTCATAAGTAGCTGGTAGCTGGACGCTTTGGGATTTGGTCACTTCCACCCGTTCCGTTAGACATTCGGTATGACACTTTAAACATGACGTCCTACAACATTACATTATCACATGGCCCGGATAGAAGTAGGGATTTTTTTCATACTGACCGGTACTTAGCTCTAACCTTAATTTATTACATAGACCACGGGGCTGTCGGGCTTTATTACTGTGTATTTCTGTGGACCGGCCAAAGTAAAAAAAAACACTGAATGGCCCTGTTAGTCATTATTTATAATGACCGGTCATTATTCATAATGCCCGATTAACGAAGTTGACCATGATAAATACAGTTCTTTTCGTATATAGGTACATGAGCGTTTAAGAATTTTAGTTGTAATGTACGAGTAACAAGACGAGACGAATGATATACTTAAATATCATTATTTGGGCGCCGATATACATACATATGCATATATGCATATAATATATTGTCTATCTGCTTTCGTGGCCTAATTTGCGAATGCGCTACTTTCTGCACAGCACGGGTCACGCCTTGCGCAATACTCGTATTAACATGGGAGCGCCTTGTTACGGCCGCAGCGACTGTGTGGTTCCTTTTGCTGAAACAACTACGAAGTAAGTGATATTACCTATTCGACAGCTTTAAATGAAAGAGCCAATTGTATTTCCATATTTCAACTAAACTGGCTGTTTAACCTGATTTTGATTGACTGTTGGTATTGTGTGCGTCATAAATATAATCGGAATCGAAGTAACAAAACTATAAATGAAAGTATTTAATAAAATCAAACAGGTCAGGGTCAGGTGCAAGTCTGACTCTCGCACTAATCAGTGTGGTGCACTGTATTCCGCGCCACCCAAATGGCGCCTCTTATTAAATTTCATCTTTCCCTTGATTTTTTTCTCCGTCGGCATTTAGGCGCCACCTGGCACCTATAGTTTGGGGCAACCCGCCCTAAGTAAGCTATATTAGTCGGCCTCTTTAGCCTAGTTGGTAGTGACGCTGCCTCAAAAGCTAGAGGTCCCGGGTTCGAATCCCGGCCATGGCATTATATGTGCATTTAGCACGGATATTTCTTAAATCTACCGTCAGTCACTACTTAGACAGGGAGTCGTGCTTTCGATCTGGTTAATTATAATTTACTATGGCAGAAACTCGATAGGTCAGATGTACCAAGGCAAACCGTGAATCTGTTGAGATATTGGTACGGACACCAATCTAACGTAGTGAGATGGGGCGACTCCACCTCTAGCGAATATAGGTTAGAGTGTGGAATTCGTCAAGGGGGGTAACCTCACCGGATCTGTTCAGCCTATATGTAAATGGCCTGATTGAGGAGCTGAGAGGTACCAGAATCGGCTGCCACATTGGCTTGACTTGTCTTAGTAATTTCAGCTATGCAGACGATATGGTGCTTCTCAGCCCTTCAGTCGGTGGTCTCAGAAAACTACTGAGTGTTTGCGAGACTTATGCAGCAGAACATGGGCTTCTGTATAATGTAAAAAAAACCCAATACCTAGTTTTTAGAGCGGGAAAGGGTCCGGACAGGGTTCCCCCTGTGTACTTAAATGGTACTGCAATCGAGAGGGTTGTACAGTTCAGATACTTAGGACATGTCGTGACGGAGCGTCTCCATGATGATGTCGATATAGATCGTGAACGCGGAGCTACTGCAGTCCGACGCAACATGCTCGCACGACGATTCGCGCGGTGTAGTGAACCAGTGAAGCTGACATTGTTTAGAGCATTCTGCCAATGTTTCTACACATGTCAGCTCTGGGTCAACTGCACCAGGCGCGCAATTAATGCGATAAGAGTACAATACAATAATGCGTTTCGTATTCTTATGAAGCTGCCGCGTTATTGTAGTGCATCGAGCATGTTTGCGGTGGCCAGGGTTCCGGACTTCTACGCAATTATAAGATCGCGAATAACAGCATTTAGGGATCACATCCGATAACGAGATTCTCCGTACCCTGTCTGAGCGTCTGGACTGTAGGATCCATAAGTACTGGGTGAGTGTGCACCGCGAACCAAACAAAAAGTGACAGATGTACCTATAAGTACATTGTTTGTGTTTAAACTTCAGTCTATTTTATTTCATTTTATTTTTACAATTTTATTTTATTTTTACTATGGTATTGTATGTTATATTTTATACTCTATTAAATTGAATAGGTACTTGTGTTTATTGTGATATGGGTGCATACCTGAAATACAGAAATTTATTATTATCTCTGTATTTATTTTCGTACTTAAGCTAGGTTTTTTACAATAATTTTATAAAAGTAAAATACATAAACATACATACAAAATATAAAAGCATTATAAAAAACCTAACCTAGGGTGCCGCCGGCAGCGAGGCAGGGCCTAAGCTACCGGTGGTTAGGGCGACAGAGAAAGGAACCTCCGGACTATCCGCGCCGTGTCCAGGAGTACCGCCTTCTGTATCTGACCTTTGACCCAGCCATCTAACGAGAGTCTCTTGAGATGTTGGTCGAGACTCTTCGCTATTAGACTGTTCGCGGAGACGACTATCGGGACAATGATCGTTGAATCAACATCCCACATGGCGGTTACCTCGTGTGCCAGGTCTAGGTACTTGCTAGATTTGTCCTTCTCAGCCTTCACGAGGTTCTCTTCATGGGGGATGGTAATGTCAACGAGTATTGCCTGGCGCTTCAATCGATCTGTCAGCACGATATCAGGCTTGTTGGCTATAATAGTCCTGTCCGTGATGACAGATCGATCCCAATAGAGCGTTGCACGACCATTCTCGAGAACTGGCGCAGGTGTGTACTTATAGTACGGAACTTCGAAATCCACAAGACCGTATAGAAGAGCAAGCTGCTGGTGAATAATCCTGGCCACCAAGTTATGTCTGTGCAAGTACTCGCCGTTAGCAAGATGACTACAACCGGAAATAATATGCCTGAGTGACTCTCCGGGACGGCGGCATGCCCGACAAATGTCGACCGTACCATCCTTCAGGATATATTTCCGGTAGTTGTTCGTCATGATAACCTCGTCCGCAATTGCACAGACAAAACCTTCAGTTTCCCCAAAAAGATCCCCAAAACGTAGCCAGTTCACCGATGCGAGCAGGTCTACGTCGGGACTCGTAAGGGCCTTGTAGAACCGCCCGTGTAGCTCCTTACTCTTCCACACCGCCCTGCGATCCCCGGCGCTCAGCACTTGAAGTCTGCGCCAGTTCTCTTTTGCCATGGAGAGCGGGGTGAGGAGTGTGTCTACTGCCACCACATCACGATGCATCCCACACTCGCTGTTTAAGAAATAATCTCTGAGACTGCACACCTCGCGGTTGTGAAGGTCTTTGGCATTTAAGAAGCCACGACCTCCAAGCTTCCGCGGGATGTAGTCTCATAACAGACGAGCGCGGGTGTAGCATACGATGCGTAGTGAGCAGTACACGCACCCTTCGATCCAGGAAATCGAGCTCAGTCTGAGTCCATCTTAATATGCCAAAGGAGTATGTGAGCAAGGGCATCACCCAGGCGTTGCGCACCTTATTGCCGCCCGACAAAAGACTGTTGAGTACTTTTGTCAGGCGACAGAAAAAGCGCTCCTTCACTGCCTGCTTGATGCCCTCACCTTCGATACCCAAAGACTGTGACATACCAAGATATTTATAGGTATCTACTTCGGAGAGAGATCTGAGTGACGTTGTCTCAGAAAGCTGTAAATTTGTTGAATTTACAACTTTCCCCCGCTGTACATGCATGACCGCACACTTGTCGACACCAAATTCCATTTTGATGGCACTACTGAAGACCTCTGTGGTTTTCAGTAGCTCCAACAGGTCATTTTTATTATTATTATTGTATGTCTTTTCCGCTCACGGGACAATGGTGTCCCGGACCTTTGGAAGGCGTGCGCGGAGCCGAAGTACCGAGGTACCGAAGTACCAACCGAGTACCACATAGCCAACACGTAGAGGCCCTTTTGACAATTTAATGAAATGCAAGGGGTACACCGAGCGGATGCTGTCCCTGCCCGTGTCTTGGGACGCACACAGAGACAGCGCCCGCCAGGGTGTACAGGAACTATTGCTGATTGATGGAATTTAAACGAACCGGACTATTGGGTGAATATGATGGACTAATGGCAGGGCTATTGAGTGAGACAACGGACGTCTGCCTAATAAAACTGTCTCAATTTTTTATCTCAGGCAGACGGTGACTCGCCATCTGCTAGATGGGCCCCTATAAATAGCGACATTAAAAATGGCCTAAGGGCAACACCGGTGCAGAGGGCTTAGGGTAGAGAGGTGGCACTGGACTTTAAACATATAGCCAACTCGCCACTTAGGTGACCACATCCACCCCCGAGCAACAGCTCCTCTTATTATTATTATTAATATTTGTTTCTGGGTATATATAAGTAAGTATATCGTCGTCTAGTACCCATAGTACAAGCTTTGCTTAGTTTGGGACTAGGTCGATTTGTGATAAGGTTGACCCTGTAACTGGAACAAATATTTAAAAGGATGGTGTACAATTTTTTTCAAAGAAATTATATTCGGAGAAATTTTTATCGAAAGTTATGCCCTCCGAGTAATGGATCTTGACACCACGAGATTATAACGCATCAGTCAATGCAGTGATTGAGATAGTACCTATCAAGTTACGAGTCAAAATTGTTTTTGTAAATTTTTCAACGATATTTTTGGTACTTCTTAATTTATTAATTTATTGACTTTTTAAAATAGATCGACATTAATTTCACTTCAGAAAAGTAATCAAAATACAAGCAAGCCATTTCGAAAAAAAATACATTTTTTTATTCAGACCACTTGGAAATAATTGCTGGCCCGCTAAATAGTCTACCGTTTAATTTTTTGCTCCTGTTAGAGGGCCCACCCTGTGTATATTATAAATAGCTACTTTTTGATACCAGGCATTTTAGTAAACACTTACGTTAACTTTTAGAGTCACTGAAAAGGTTGCAGATGAGAAAATACCGAAACGCTACGTAATTATTGAAGATTTTAAAAGGTAACATACTAACGTTCACTGAATTTTATAATCATGATTTCATGATCATGAACTGAGCTTACTTGTACAGCTCAGGTGCTCCTATTTTGAGCTTATTGCAGCATTAGATAACTGTGAAACAGGTTTTAATGATTATAAATAAGTATATACCTACTTACTCGATTTCACTTTTTTTACAAGTTTATAGAATAGACCTTATTGGGTTGTACCTATTTTACCCCACATCCGTGACCTTTGTTCCTTGCCGACACCTTTAAAAATTTATACACTCTTTTCTTGAAGAATCCCTTACTGACGTTCCTCGGGAAAACCTCGGCAGCCCATTCCACAGATGGAGGCACGAGGGCAGCCAACATTTAATAATCAAATTATGTAAATAAAATTGCCTTTTTTTAAAGTAAGTAAGTAAGTAATATTACTGCCACGAGGGAATCCGTCTTATCATTGGGAGCTAGAAAAGGTGCTCTTTTCAAATATATCATCAACTGAGAATGCTTTAAAGTGCATATTCACATATTTTGAGTTACCTATACTTAGATATGCCAATGGCGACTGTACCCATCCACATCTAATAAAATCAATGCATTCACTGAGCTGCACCTTAGTGGCTTTAGCCTAGTTACCATTACATTACCAATCAGTATTTTTTTTTGTTTCAGTCCAATTTTTGGCTCCTACAAATATGACCCGATATTGGGCGATTTTGTAATGTCGCAAATCACGACTACTACGGAATTCATATTTACAGAACCAAGTAAACTAGTGACGGCATTAATGAGAGCAGAAGAAACTGTCGAAGACACTGTTGGCGCAAATAAAACACTTAGTGATGCCAGAAGGGTAAACGAAATTGAGCTGTTCGGAAATCCTAAGGATGAAGAACCATTAAGATAAATACACAAACAAATAAAATAAAAAAATATTAGAACGTTATAAGTAACTGATCGAATAGGGCGTTTCATTATCAAAGTTACATAGAGAAAAAATATGTGATTGTAGTTTGGTCTACGAAGTCTTAATTCAATCATTAAAGACGAGTAGAAAAAATCCATACTTAACCGTTGTATAACAACTTGTATATAAAAGCAGGTCACATTTCAACGTAAGGGGTCGAAAAGAGGTTTCCCTGTCGACCAAGTGCGTGTCAGACTACGTACAATGAAGGGTTCCGCACTTGCTACTACTACTCCACATTTAAAACCACAACACAAATCCTGTACTTTCAATTAATCCCGACGTTCTTTTGTTTGAGTATGGCAGTTTTCTAATGATAGCTCAAAAACGATTGGAGCTAAGTATAGACTTCTTATAGGTTTTGCAGTAATATATAGGTAAATAACTAATTTCTATATTTTTAAAAGTATTTAAGTTTTTGTTTTTGACCACATCATATTAGATAATTCGCGTATATACGTGAATGTGACTACAAAACGTGACCATAAAAGCTGTGTCTTTGTCAGTGATCGTAACTTTTGTAGCATTTTTCGGTGCAGCGTAGAGGTGTTAACGGAGTTGGTATGGACAAATACAAGTTAATTCGGTTAGTTAAGGTTAATTTTAAAGTTATTAACGCTATTGAATCATGAGAATTTAAAACATTTTTCCCAATGCCTCATGGCATTAAGTCCGCCTTTTGTACGTTAAGAGTTCTTATTGTGCAATAAAGATTAAATAAATAAATGCCGTTAACACCACTACTATGCTGCACCAAAAATGCTACAAAAGTTACGATCACTGGTCATTGTGCAATTATGGTAGCTGGTCTGTTAGCGATATTAAATAAAACAAACAAATATCTACTATTACTATTGAAATACCAATAAAATGTAAAAAAATAACAGAAATGCTTTTATTCCACTTTTATAATCTACCTTACGTAACCATATGTATGCGAGTTCCACTTTTCACTTTATGTAGGTACTTCTTGTTGGAAAAATGGATATCACACTTATATTTGAAATAAAATCATACAAAGACGTCAATTACATAGTAACGAGAAGTCTGTGTTCGGGCGTGTCGTGTCGCAACGAACTACATTGAAGTGAAAGTTTAAGTATATCAACGATTATGCAACTAGGATCTAGCTGCGGGCGAGTAGTTTAATAAAAGTAAAACTCTCTTACTTTTAGTGACAGTTCTGACTCCAGTAGAACCATAAGCGGTTGCCCAACTTGCCCATCTTTCATTGACTTGAGGTTTCATTGTGTTCATACCTAGAGACATTTGCGGGACGCTCCCTCTCTGCACAGCGCTTCCTCGGAAGCACTGGCGGCCTTAACACACCACCAGAGCACAGCACTACATGTACTCTGTATGACGATTCAAATTCTACCTTGTATTACAAACTCAAAAACTCATTCGCAATAACGCTTTCTTGACCGTGCAAAATGAATTATATGACGCCGTGACATGAAATATATGGATGTTCGTCTTTGGCTGATTTACAATACATGGATGAAAGACGGTAATGTCGGTAACTGACATTATTTATACCTGAATCATACTGGAAGTACTGGGGTTAGCTACACTAAAAGTAACATCATTACCTAGACTCAACAAACCAAACACTACCATATCATTAAAACATAATTATGTAGATTGTTAACTACGAGTACGTGATGATCGTCAAAACTGCACCCGAAATATTCACGATAAAACCTACTCATTTGGTATAAATATTGCTAAGAATTCTACCTTCACAACAACAATATGAACAAGCCACCCAAAAATATAATGCTTGTAATAAAGACTGAATATTAAGAAAGGTGTAAAAAAGAACCCATTCCGACCAAACATAATCTATCAATTTCCAAATGGAAACATTTATTCATACTACGCCTATGACGAAAAAGCATCTCTTTTTATACATGAGAACACTTTCGGGTGCACTTTAACCCAATTATACCTAGTCCTAGCTGCTCGCCACCCTTTCCAGAAATCAGATGATGGAGCTCAGCGAAGAGACTCAGAATTCCTTTGGGTCTGGGTAGCCATAGCCAAAGTCATTTATTCTCTGTATGGCAAGGTTGTGACATTCACACAAGTGTTCCACTGTCTCGTCATCCTCACCATACATTCTACAATCTATGTTGTTTCATTTGACCCCGAAGTGATGTGTAAAACACCCCAGATATAATTCTGAGCTGCAAGCAAGGTGAACAAGCAAATGGCCAGTCTGAGTGGTCAGCAAACCACATAGCCTGTGCCTGGCGAATGGCAGTAGACATCCTTATTTTAATTTATAAAATTACAATTATAGAAGACTATTTTTTGCACTATATCTACTTTATGAGCACATTACGTACGACTTGTTACAATAACTTCTCGACTGCCATAGGAAATGACAATTACATACAATATGTTAAATAAAAATACTTAAACACAATCACTACATGACTTCAATAACTAATAACTTGACCGTACTGATACTCCCACCAATAAATTATATTTTGGTAACTAGATAATGTAACTATCTACATTGAGGTCAGTAATCAAATATAGTAGTAATACATAGACATTATTTGTCCCTGATTGCTCTTGATACTTGAGATATCATCAAGCATAGGACATGGTCATATGTCTTATGAAATTTTCCATTCGTAATTATGTAGACCCCATTATTTTGCATTTAGTTTGGTAGCACGACCAAATAGAGATGCAGCCAAATTGATAAGATAAAAAATTTACTACAAATTCATTAATTTAAAATAAATAAATTATTTATTTAACTACCAAACTGCCACTGGCTCTGCATGGGTGCAATTTTCCAAAAGCTTACGTAAACGCATAATATTAGGATTCACACTCACACTTAAGTGAAATTTCATAGTTCGCTAGTTTGAGTAGTAGCTATACAAGGGTACAATAAGCATTGTAAAAAATGTTTTTACTTTTATCTTACCCCGACAACTTACATACACCATATCCCCTAGGCCATTCATTAACATATCCATGCAGGATTAGCATTGGTAGTACACTAGAAAATTTCATAAACTATTTATGAAATTTTCTAGTGTCTAGTTACTAGAATACTATTTTCTAAGTATAAACATCCTGCAAGTGTAATTGCAAATATGTCTTATAGAAATGTATTTGAATATTGTTGGTATGAACAGTTTTATACACATTTACAATTAAGGTACTTACAACATATAATAAATAAGTTGCTATTTTGAACTGCTGATAACACCGAGGAGATGTGTGATACCAAAAATCAATGACATTAATGTTATCAATAGTATAGATCTAAAGTACCTGAAAAGAAATTACCAAAATGTTAAAAACTTAATTATACTACCTTATGAAATAACCGGGCAAGTGTGGGTTAAACTTGCATGGAGAGGGTTCCCTTCCTATGTACTTCTGATAAGGTTTTCCTGTAATCTACAGGGAATGAACCACTTTCTGTGTTTGATTCAAAATTTACTTTAACATATCATTTATTTATGTACAACATATATGTACATATATATTTGCAGAAATTGCGAAGCGTCTGGTTGACGTAACTGGTGACCAAAGAGCTGGCGGCGTCCTCGCTCAACATCTCAGCATTGAGATACAGCGAGGAAATGCCGCCGGCATCCTCGGTACAATGCCTCAAGGGCCCGTTTTAGATTTAAGTTAGTTTTAACTTTATCTATATTATTATGGTTAAGTTTTAACTTTATCTATATTATTATGTTAATATGTATTTATTTAATATTTGTTGTGAGATGTATGTATGACTCTTCTTCCTGTACTCTTGCACTACCTGTTCATAATTTTATTTTGATAACTTTGCCTGCTACCCAAAGGTTGTCTGTAAGAGATCGCTTTAAGCGATAAGACCGCCTGTTGCTACCATTACTAGTTATGTAAGTTTTTTTTGTGTAACATTGTTCTCTTGTGTGGTGCAATAAAGCATATTTATTATTATTATTATTATAAGTATTCAAAGTTTTGGGCTAGTATATCAGAGATACCATTTTCTATGCTGAAATAACTTCAAATCTATATATCTTGAAATTATTATTCGTCTTCTAGAACCACAAGCCTTATTGAGCTTACTATGGGAATAGTTTGAAATGTGTAAAAAAAAATCCCCTAATATTTATTTATTTATATGAAATACTCTCAATAAGCTCTTTCAAATTTGCTGTCACAGAGAGACACATGAGTGGTCATATAAGTGTTCTGTTTTTATTATTATTTTGAGGTAACAAACCCTAAAAATGTATGCCAAGAAGGCTTGTCCAAGGTTTTTACTTACCAAGTAAATTTCGACCTTTTTAATGTCCGTATGATGCATTCTGTTTGATGTCTTGTCTCCGAAATCTCACCAGAGTTGTCAACAACAAAATGTGAGTTGGCTACTTTGTGTTCCAATGGCATTTGGCAGTCTATTCTTTTCTTGGCTACCACCGCAGAGAAGTCATTTCTTTTGCACAATCGTTTCAGTTGCTGATGGTCTTCACTGTAAAGCAAGATGGTAACAATAAGTCAAAAAGTACAGAGGAGTAATACATTACTGTTTACTTAGTGGACTATGTATTCAATGTAAATGTCAAGGCTTACTAGGTACAAAAAAGAAGAATATATAATTACAGCCTTAACCTTTTGAACGCCACGGTCGGCCATAGCCGTCAACGTAAAATCGTCACCCCGACGCCAACAACGGCACTGGCCGACAATTTTTTTTTAATGAAAAACTACTGAGAAGCTGCCTAATTTTATATTGGCATTATTAATTTACACATCATTTTTTTACCGTTGTGGCGTCAGGAGCACGGCGAATTATTTTGACGTCTGGCGGCGAAAAGGTTAAGTAAAGACTATAACAATTTTCCTGACAAAATAACCTGCCATCTATGGGGTAAAATGTCTCAAGTTTTTAACCATAAACTCTTTTAGCTACAAGCTACATAACTAAAAAACCGATGGCCCCAGAGGGTCTCCCACTAATGAAGTTGTTCATATTTAAATTTCCTATTTTATTTTATTAGTCAATTTATTAAATAATAAGTAGAATATTTCATTTAACTACCACATAAGACTTAGGTGTTAATACTGTAAACTTATGTGTGAAATAAAGCAAATTGAATTGAATAATACATATTCAAATAGTCTTTCTTACCATACAACAGTTATGATTTTGTGCATGAATGTTAACATTTTGCCAGTTTCAAACAGTAGTGGTACTTCCATGACAATGTATTTGTGTCCTGAGAAGAAGTAAGATACTGCCATTCTCATCATTGCACTTTGGATTCTGGGGTGCGTGATGGCATTCAGTTTACGCCTCTTCTCAATATCATCAAATACAAGCTCTCCTAGTTTTGCTCTGTTCACTTTTCCATCAGATAGCAATACTTCCTCGCCAAAACACTCCTTTAACTCTTTCCAAGCCTGTGTCCCTGGTTCTAGAACTAACAGATAATGACCAATGATAAGAAATCTTCGGTATATATGAACACCTATTCAACATTAGAAAGTATTACAACATAACATTTAAAAATGTTATTGAATAAATACCTTTCCTAGCAATGTCATCGGCATCTATTACAGCTATACCATTTTCTCGAAATATTGCTAGCACTGTACTTTTGCCCGTAGCGAGCCCTCCGGTTAAACCCACAATAAACATCTTTTAAATAATTTTCCTGGACTATTAGCAGGGCAATACAGACAGGAACAAGAAACGTGAATATAAGCTACGAACGAGTCTACTTTAGACTTTCATGAATATTATTATATCATTTAGCATCCTACCCGTGTTCATGAAAAAGCCAAAAAATGTTTTGTTTCCAAAAGTTGACATTGACAATTTGACTTATTTGACATTGACAACTAGAGATGCGTGATAAATAACTTCACGGACTTCACGGTGAAAAAATCACGGTGATCCGCTGTTAAAAAGTAACAGTGTGACCTGTCACTAAGGAACAACGTTGCAAAATTAAAACCTTACAAATCTAAAAACCTAAGTCTAAAATAGGCCCCTGTGGCATGGTGCCGAGGATGCTGGCAGCATTTATAACTTAAAGGAAATATTGTAACTTAAAGGACTGCACTACCAATGAAGCAAAAAAGCTCATTTTAAAATTTCTTCTCTCTTTAAACTACGCTGAGACAGAGGCTATCATAGATATAGTGATCTAAGTTTTATTACATATTCTGTACTTTAAATTTAAGTTTTCTTTGTATTTTATATTACGCAAAATGTAATACTCTACTTTTTCTTTGTTTTACTGCACGTAACTTTTAAGTTCTATTTTTTAAGTTTTAACTGGTTCCCCGCGATACAGGCGAAGCCTGTGCGGAGACCCCTGTCAATTATGTAACGAACTATGCTATTAAATAAACGATTATTATTATTATTATTTCCTCGCTGGATCGCAATACTTATGCGTTGGGCGAGGAAGCTGCCAGCTCTTTTGTCCCCCGTTACATCGACCATGATAAAATAACGTAGATATTTCTTAGCGTTACTTTATCACTGGAACCGAGCGGCGTCGAAGCAATCACTTTACGTCACGCACCGCTTGTGACCGCCGTGACTGACGTGACTGTAAAAAAGTAAAGTAAAAGTTTGCTTACTCTATTAAACTGTGCTACCTGCCTATAAATTATAAGTATGTGTAATTATTTATAAGTATTATGTATACAGTATGTTGTGCACTTCATGTGCTTTACTATGGTGACTAAAAAAAGAAAACAAAGCGAATTACATGAATAATAATTGTAATTATTTAGGTAGGTATATTTTTTGAATATCCAATTTACCCTCACGGCTAAAGTAATGTCAAAATCTTTCTCTTATCGATTTGGCGTCGTTAGTTGAATTTCGAGAAGGAGTGGGTTCCAAATCCAGCTTTTCATCCACCATTTTCTTTTTATGTGTTTTTTTAAAAGTAATTTGTTAATTAGTATACCACGTGGGCTTTTTTTCCTTATAATAGCCATTCTTGACTCTGTTGCCTTCTGTGTCCACACGGCGACTGTGTCGTACTTTTATCAGTCTGTTGTCAGTCTGGAATGATCGTGTAACCGTGTCCATTTTACTTCATTCTGGCATCAGTCAGTTTTTTATTAAATTCCGTTATTTGCGAGGGCACATTCCTGACATGAAATAAAGTACAGCCTAACAGTTTATATTATAACTGACGCCACGGCGGCGGTGGAGCGAGTAAAAAGTTACGATAATAATATTTAATAATCCATATCGCTTTTTGGCGTTATATTAGATACAAGTCGGTCAACATAAATAATGTTAAGTACCTACTGCAGCGTAAATAAAATGTACTCTGCATAAAAGTTGCACATATTTTTGCGTTTTGAGTTAATTGTTCTTATTTTTAGGCCATCTATTGGAGGGCGTAGGAACTAAGTTGACTGATTTGAAACTGTTTTGGCTAGATTGATGTTCGTGTTTGAAGTGGTTTTGTGGTTTGTTATTCGCGTCATAGATGGCGCTACAACAAGTTTTTTACCTTCTTTGAAAGAGCTAGTATGAAATGCTGGCTGTTTTTCTCTCTTCTTACATTCCTTCTTTATGTACAACAAGTTAATTTCAAATTTGTAAATCTAGAACATTCTCAAAGTCGTAATGACATACGATGATGGATTTTTTCATTCTATTCAGAGCTTGCGGAGAATAAACATTCTTCTTCTGCGACAAATTATTTACAATTTGAAATCTTTCTGAGTTATTTCGCGGAGGAGATTGGCGATCTTAGTGAACCCAGTTGCGGCTTAGATCGCAAAGTTACGTGTGCCAGTTGCGTAGAAAGTTTCCACAAGGGTTTTTGGCTGCTGATGCTGAGCAGTAATATTTGATTGCCAATTTATAAATTGGGTAAGTTTTAGTGCGTCATTTCATGTAATTTGGTTTTTACTTTATCGGGCTAGTTTTCAGTGTGTAATACCGTATTATTTATTCAATAGCTCCTAGGAGAGGGCGCGAAGAGCGATAATCATCCTCCAGAGATACCGTGAGGAACATTATATCCGTGGTTTGAGTGGAAAAGCTTGCCCAAGGTCGATAACTAAGCAGCGCGTGAACACTTCGATCCTGTTTAATTACGGTCCACAGACCGTACGCCTATTCCCAGAAACTACGGACAGTTACAGATAAGTTTGGAGTATTTGTGCGGACTACCTGTTTTTTTCTTGACGGTTTTACGGCTACTTATTTTTACAGCGAACGAATTTTGCTTACGTTCACTAGGCGATTTTACAGTGGCTTTACTACGTGTCACACTACGTTATTGTCTTCCCCAAATTCAAAAAGGCTTTAGTTACGCCACCGTTTCTAATTGTGTATTTCGGATTCTTATTTTGGCCGTCAAGGAAACCATTCATCAATCTCACATTCATCTCATATCACTCGCAAAACATCTATACCTTTCATGTTAAATCCACCCTTGATTCAGCGAACCTATAGTATGATAAATTTATTCCGTTAACCTTTAAAAGGCACATTGAAGTAAAGCTACTAATAGACCGCTTAAGCGTCTAGGTTTTCATCTAATTTTTTCTGATACGGAAATCTCGTCAGTAAACATTTTTTACATGGTATAATTCTAAATTTTCAGCTGTTGCGTGTTTGTGATCCATTACGTTTCATGATATTTCTGTATTTTGCTACCCTTAACTGTATAAGCTGTACTCGGTTATCCTATTTAAGTGCGGAACTATGATTAATATTAAAGTGTTTGGAATATTTTTAGTGAATAAATTATACGTGTCATTGTAAGTGATATAAGTGGTTTTAATTTTTTATTTTTCATATTATTTCATTACACTACATAAATGTACACGTTACAATGAAATAAGAAGCTACTAATATATTAATATAGTACTTACAGTTTTATTACTACTGTGTATTAAAAGGCTTATTTACTGAGGTGTGCATTAAAGAGTATTGTATAACTAATAAGAAATTTGTGTTAAATAATACACTTAAAGTTAAAATATATGATAAAATCACGAAGTAAGTACGTGTCCTTAAATGAAGGGTACACGGAAACTAGGTAAAGAACCTTTAGTTTGGTTCCTTTTTGTTTTGAAAATTAAATTAACTAGTACTAATATTTGAACATTTTAATGGACCAGACATGTTTTTTTCCATTTAATCTTCAAATAGCTTTAAGGTTACCCCTAACCCGTAACTGAACACCTTGATCAAAACCAACACGGTCGCCACCTCCATAGAATAACGATATTTTTTGTAAACCTCTAAAACAATAATTTAAGTTCGCGCATAGCGGTCGTTGTTTACAATCATAGAATAAACTACCTTGTTACATTACACATTACCTTCTGCTTCTAAAACTATAATAAACACGCAATGATTGTCAAGGCATTAAAGGTGCATGTATATCGTGAAGTTAACAACAGCGTTCCGGGCGACTGGGATTGACTGATATTACTTCTGCTGGAATCCTTACTCTGAGCTTCTGCTGTGACTACTTCTGACAGAAGTAATATCAGTCAATCGCAGTCGCCCGGAACGCTGTTGTTAGAATTCTATTTCTGATACAGAGTATGAAAGTAACCGGAGTGACTAAGTCACAGTGATTTTTCAGAGAATCAATAGAGATCCTAGACGAGTCCCACCGAGAGGGACGGCCTACTACTCCGAACTTCGAAAATCGAACTTCGTGTCATGACGTCCCTTTCACTCTCGTTTTAAACAGTATATCACGGAATTAACGGAAAGAGACGGCACAATACGAAGTTTGGAGTAGTAGGCCCTCCCATGCATTAGCACCTAAATTGCACTTAATTGAGAAGAAGCGCTACCGCGAACTGAAAAAGTATCTCACTCTCTGTCAGACGAATCTGTAAGTGCGACAGAGAGGCACATATTTCGTTTTCGATTCGCGGTAGCGCCCGCAGAGGGCCTACTCCGAACTTCGAAAATTAGACTTTTGGTCGTGCCGTCCCTTTCACTCTCCAGTTATACACTATATGACGGAAAGGGACGGCACGATACGAAGTTCAATTTTCGAAGTTCGGAGTAGGCCCCCTGCCTCTAGCCCATTGGAGCGACAGAGAAGAAGATAGATACTTCGTTTTCTTGGTAGGCCCTCGCTTTTTACTCCATTCTACATTATAACTACGTCCATGTGGGTGCAATATGGTGATAAACGGCTAAGTCTTTCATTTTGAATTGAAATCCTTCGGAATCTGCAACTCCATCGTTCATTTACTAATATTTTCCTTTTAAATTTAAAGTGCTTAGTGCTATCTCAAGAATTATTGCGAAAAATTATGTACACGATTGAAACATATACTTAAAAATTTGCGTAGAAAGGATTGAACTGAAAGAAAAACATTAGTGCTGTCAATTGATTTGGTTTATTTTCGTCATTTCATTCGTTTTGTGAAGTGCATACACACTGTTGAAAACTTACGAAATTCTTTGTATCCTTGAACCTAATAGATTTGTTTCAAATCAAGATGCAGGAGCGTGTTAGTTGTTAATTTGCCATAAAAAATATTCGATCGATGAAAATCCTTCGTATGAATTTCGCGCTTTGTTCTGGTAGAAGTTATTTTTACGCGTTTGTAGCAAAGTCGAGAATATGTAGATGATAATAAATTAAGCGCAATATATACCCCTCACATGCAAAATTAATCGTAGTAAGTTAAACTAGTGATAAGCAACTCAACCAACTAAAAATGGCTCACTTCAGTCGTCGCGATACTACGTACAATGCACTAGACAATGAAATGTCTCCGCCTTTGGCTCATTTGGCGGATTCTACGAATGCTTCGCCTATGATGCTCACTCTGGACCATGAACACGAAGATGCCACCAATGTTATCATCCACAAAGTACCCAAAAATAAAGGTAAGTACAGTAATCATAGCCTCATAGAGCATTATGATGATATTATTTTCCTTTGGTCATCTTTTGCAGAATTGACTGGTCAATAATATTCTCTTTGTGTCTATCTGTTTTAGGAGGATGGACTCATATAGAAGACCTTGACTCATTCTTCACTAGAATGTACCATTACTACATAAGAGGAGGATTTTATCCAATGATTATGTCAGATTTGTTTTACCTCTTACAATTTGTTTTCATCATATGGTTTTCAACATTTTTGGTACACTGTGTCAAATATCCTGTGTTATTCAGAAATGATGCAAAGGCAAACAGGAGTGAGAAACTTAGCTTAAATGATGTGATATATTCAAGTTCAGATTGTGTTGGATTTATTTCTTGGCACTGGTAAGCTCTCTAACCTTTACACAATGTCAAACTGTTTGCAAAGGAGTTGACAAAATTTTAAGTCTTAACTTACCTGCCTAGCCTAGCATGGTAGCTTATACCGTTACATTATGTGGCCGAAATAAACTATATTGTCACATAAAATTTGTCTGTATAAGCTATCATGCTAGCTAAGCTAATGGGTGCATGTCATGGTCTTTTTTTGTCAGTTGTCACAAACATCTTAATTATATAAATATATTTTTGGCTAATCATATAATTTGAAAGCATTAATTGTTGATTTTGCAACACTGCATTCATATCACACATTCTAACTTGCCATGGCTGTCTTCTTCCATTCCATACAAGTGCAGTCAACCAGTGGTCTACCACTTTAGAACCTTACCCCAATATTAGTTAATTAGCCGCTAAAGTTGGTTTGTACTTATCTGTCATTTTGACATTTATGTTTGTAAGAAAGGGACAAAACGAATTTTAGTTCACAGGGGTTTGTTATGTTTTATGAATAAGGGGGTTGGTATTTAACAAATAGAATCAAAAATTTATGGGTCACTTTCTTGGCTGACCATACTTATTTAATTTAAACTGGAATTATTGATAAAAACTGCTTTACCATTTTTTCAATAACTTCTGCTGGCTCTAACAGTCAGACTACCATACTAACCGTCACTACCATACTAACTGTCACTACTGACATAGCAGATTTTAGCGCTTCTGCCCGACTAGTATGATAGCTTATACTGACACGTTTTATGTGACGTTTCAGTACATTTTGGCTATATAATGTGACAGTATAAGCTGTCGTACTAGCTGGGCTGATACCTAATGCTGGATCATACCATTCGCTAGACCTTTATTTTATTAAAATCATCAAAATTTTAATTGTTGGCAAAATATACAAATGTGCTACATTGTTGTAATTTAAACATTATTTCATTTTTAGGTGGTGCCTCATCTTCTTATGTTCTATCATTTGGATAATGAGACTAGTCTTATCAATATATCATTTATATTATGCATATGACACAAAACTGTTTTATAATAATGCACTTAAAATAAAAGATGTGAGTATAATATGCAAACACTAATTTGATTGTGAATGATTAGATTCTATATTTATAAAATCCAGCCTAGCTAGCACAATAGCCTATACCGTAAGCTATATGGTAAACAAATAAACCTGCCAAGTGTGTGTTGGATCATGCACTAAGAAAGGTTCTGTACCAACACCTACTAGTTCACATTTAAAAGCGCTAGACAATATGTTGAATCAAATATCGTATCTTCATAGGAAACTCAAGGCACTTACGTCGTTTTGTACAGGCAAGACGGTTTTTCAATGACAACCCAAAAACCATTAGACCTATCTCATTGAAAGTATTTATTAATCTGTAATCTGTAGCGGTTCATAGAATACACCTTCCTACCAATTGTAGTGCTTATAGTCTAAGTAAATAGGCTGTGAAATATGGACGGATGGACGGATGGATGGACAGGCATGACAATACTATAATGGAAACCTAAAAAGGTGTCTCAAATCAATTGTGACTGTATAACCTATCATGCTAGCTAGTCAGATACTTGTAAATTATTAAGTTATGGCTGCCAAAGTCAACTGTTTCAGTAATTGATGTTGTAACTGTGGCCCTGTTTTTGTGGCAGCATCTATAACCCTATTGCTAACAGGTAGAGTCAGTTACTGTGCAATCTGTATTGTTCAGGACTGGTGTGTTTGTGTGATGTTAGACTTCAATTGAGTGCTTGTTTTTCTGGCACTTCTATCTTTCTCACACCGCACAACATATAGTTGAACAGTTTTTTATAGTTTACTAGCCTTCGCAAGGCACTAACAAATGTTTGTTTTGTAGAGTGACTTGGTATGGGTAAGCTGGTCCACAGTGCAAGATAGGGTTAGAGAGGCTCAACCGGAACATCATATGTGTGTTCATAAACAGGAAATCAATGAGTTAGATATATATCATCGGATCCTCAGGTGAATACAACAATTTATTATTTCATTCATCCCCATAAAAGAGGGCTAAATTATACTTATATTAGGTACCATATTCACCCTCTAAGTATTTTTTTTTTATTAGGTTCCTTACTATTAGATAAGTAGTTTGTTTATCTAACTTGTGAAGTCTCATGGAAAGTTTAAATACTCTATATCTATACTCTATGTATGCTACATGTTATATATACACTACATACATATATTCCTATCATCAAATATTATATGATTGCAGGTTTAACAACTATATGGTAGCCATGGTCAACAAGAGCTTATTGCCTCTACAGATACATGTGCCTTTTGTTGGTGACTTCCACTACTTATCTAAAGGCTTAAAATGGAATCTGGAATTCCTTTTATTCTGTAAGTCAGCTTTGGTTAACCATTTTCTAATCTCTTAAGTTGCACACTTAAATAGCATGAGTTTAATCCATAGGAACGAATAATTGCTCTCATTGAATGTTATGTTATTAAATTGTAGAATGCCATTGTTATCTTGAGTGAATAAATAAAACTACTTCACCCATCCTCGCATCTTGCTAGCTTAACTCCTATATTTTATATAATGCTTTCAAACTTCAACATTTATTGATTCAAATATATTTTATGTGATAAGAAAAATAAATGATTACCATTCTTGCGAAATTCTACTATAGATTTACCACTAACACACTGTGTAATAATAAAAAATTATTAGACCCAAGTAGGCAATTAACTAAAACTACAAATAAATTGATGATAATTTTGGGTCTATGGTGATGGTGAAGTGCTAAACAAAAAAAACCTTTGGTATATGTTGTGTTATATCTGAACAGCAAGTCCATGGAGTCCATGGGAGAACTGCTGGCAGTTGCGGGAATGCTACAAGGACCATTCAAAGAGGATGATATTGGCTCGTCAGCTGGAAAAGCAGATCCTGTTCTTGGCGCTAATAAATCTACTCCTATCACCACTCATACAGGCTTGGCAGATTCTATATTTCTTCTTTAACTATGCTGAGGTTCGTTCGTAATGGATTTTTCCAAGTATTATAGTTGCGGCGTGTAATATAATATAATGCTAAAAATATAGAAACAGAAACATTTGGTTATTACTTTAAAGGCCTTGCTAGGTATATCAAGTGATATGTATGTATGTCGATGGCTGTAAGAGCAGAGGTAGGCCAATACTAACAGTGAGAATGAAACTAAAAAGACGACGAGCGACTTGGCCCTCCTAAAGGCGAGCCTCGTGCAGTAAATCTGTTTAATTATAATTTTAGCATGTTGTCGAAATAAAGTATTTTTATTTCTATTTTAAATTAAGAATCATACAGAACAGGTAAATTTATATAAAAATTTCTACTCGTATGATATCGCTTTCTTAAAGATTGGTTTTATGCATTAGTATTACGTTAATAACTTTGTCTATATATTTTGAGCACTTAGGGTTGCATCACACCGTCTGTAATCGTTAGCGGAATTCGGTAAAATAAAATGTATTGTATGGAAGGATTGACAAGTTTGTATGGCATAATGGTTCTCCCTTGTTAGACCTAACTACTTTAGCCCGACTGCTTTATTTGACCTAATGTTCCTTGGACCCAATGCATTTTTTTCTTAAATAGTAAACTTAATAGGATGATTGCAAAACAAATCTAACCTAACCTAATGACTTCTATTTGATTATATTCAATGAAAACCCAAGAAGTTTACAGTTTCGTAAAAAATGCATAAGGTGTAGTGAAACATTAGGTGTAATGAAACATTAGGGCAAAAGTTGGTCACGTGACAGGATTCCTAGAATAATAGCTGCCGGCACCATATATGTAACGTTGATCGGTCTGTAATGGACGATTCACATCGAACGGCTGGAGTCGGTGCGCACCACACTAGAGTCCAAGGAATTCGAACCCTCCATACATAAGTTAGATTTCATATTTAATGGGTTGCGGTCAGCCGGTCGGCCCCGGTCGGCTGTCGCCGGCTCTGCCGCTGCCGATGCCGTTTGGATACGAAGTCTAGCTTCTGTATGGAGGGTTCGAATTCCTTTGACTCTGGTGGCGTGCGCGTCGACTCCGGCCGTTTCGTGTGAATCGTCCATAATCGTGAGTTGGCGTAACCCGCCCTTATTGAAGCAAGTAAGTACAGCGGCCCGGATTGTTTGCGCAGCTAATAAAGCGGTCGCCGGGGTCGCTCGGGCTGCGCACGTGGTCGCTGTACGCGCGCGTCACGCTGCGCCACTTCAACGAGCTGGAGCACGAGCTGCGCGACCGGCTGAACCGCGCGCACAAGCCCGCCACCAAGTACCTGGCCAGCTTCTCCTCGCCCGTCACCACCGTTGTAGCCAAGTGAGCCGTTTGTACTAATAACAAAAAAGTGTTTTTATACTGAATGCTTTCGTTGACACTTTGTTGAAACCCCTCCGGAATCTCTATTGTGCCTTGAAAATTATAATAATCCTTCTCAGGGGTTTAATCCGTTCAGTGCTCGCGCGGTCGGCTTTAACAGTCGGTCGGATGTGTTGTACAAAACTGCACACGTACTCTAAGCTTGCGCATAAGCGCATATTTCAACATGGCCAAGCTTTTACAGTGATAAATCTCCTTTTTTACATAGTAGGTAAGTACATACCCTAGGTCAGCGTTGGCCACGGCCTGGACCTACCTTTTTTTAAGAGGTAACGTGTTACGCACAAGACCAGGCCCTGATGGTTATGTTATGTGGGACTCCCATGTCGACTAATGAGAAATATGGTGTACCCACTAAAAACTTTCTTTATGCGGCCTTCGTGCTATAAGGCGAGGCCATGGGAACGCCCTGGGCACACTTACGTAACCTCGCTAGCGGCTGTCCGAACTCCGGACTCTTGAACTTTACCTTCCTGTGTAAAGGACAAGGTAGGTTACTTTTGCGAGTCAAACAAAATGGCACTGCTGGAATTTTGCCGTGAATGGGACAATAAAGTCGTACTCATGTAAACATTTGGCATAGAAGGAGCTTCTAATAAGCATGGCGTCTGTTACAGGAACGTAATGTTCTTCTCGGCGAGCGTGCTCGGCGTGCTCGTGGTGTTGACGGTGTACGACGAGGACGTGCTGACCGTGGAACACGTGCTCAGCATAATCACCGTCTTGGGTTGCATATTGGCCGGCGCCAGGTTATTACAAAACTCCCAAATGACTTGCCCCATTATTCATAAAACTTAACAAACCTCTGTTAACTCAAATTTGTTTTGTCCCTTTCTCACACACATAAGTGACAGATAAGCCCAAACGAACTTTAGCTACATTATAATTATAACTAAGAATATATTTTTTTTCAATGCAGTGTGAAGGTTTAATGGGCGTTTATGAATAAAGGGGATAAACATTAATAAGGTAGCACTCTTTAATTCATGACCAATTACGGAAACTTTTTCTTCGAATTTCTGCACAGTATGACATGCCTGTCAACCTTAAGTGTACCAACCTGGCTAGCACGATATCTTACTTCGTCACGTTATATGGCCGAAATATATGAAAACGTCGACGGTAGAAGCTATCCTGATAGCTAGCCTGGGCACATTTATTCTGTGTTTGAGCCACGTGGGTCATACATAGTTCAAAAAACATAAGTCCTCCTGAATGTCAGTTGAGTTTTTATTACATAGGTTTATAGGAATAGATTATAAGTCCAATCAAAATGAGGCTTTATAGCTCGTACCTTTACGTTCACAGGGAAGACGTGGAGCTAAATCTGTGTATGATCAATTTGGTATTTAAAAAAATCTTTTTCATTTCTCATACTCTAAAAATGGGTCATTGTTCAGTTAAAGTGGCGTGCTGAAAATGGTCAATTTTGCTCGAGAGCAGAAAAGTATTTTTTATCTTCATTCTCTGTAATCTTTGAGTAATTATGTATACTACGTGTAACGTAATACTTCAATGTCTGTAATTAGGTATTGTTCATCTAAGTGGCTTGCAGAAGGCAGTACATTTCTGTTCTAGAGCAATAAACTATTGAAAATGTTTCTGCATATTTGGTATTTTTTCAATTTCCACGTATTCAAAATGATAAACAGTTTTTAACTCTGGCGAAACTACTCATTTTGGCTTCGAACTATTGACGCTACCACTTCGTTCGAGCGCCATATTAACTCGTTAAAAATGGGTGCTTTTCAGTGTTGGGTTGACAATCTACTATGTAGTCCATACATGCGCTACTTCTTCATTCGTTGTGGAGCGTTTCAGCTTCTCTTTATGAGCCGCAATAAGAATATAAATTATGAAAATGCTTAAAGACTACATTTAAAATGAAAAGCCTATTTTTTTATTACATTGATTGTTATTATAAATTAAACTTCGTTCCGCCCCCGACTCTTTCCGTACAAAATGTAGGGTTTCTTTTTCATATCTTAGTTCAAAACCGATTAGTATTAAGTAAGACGGTGGTTTTACTGCTTGATGCGCGAACTGGTCGAGTTGTGCAGGGCGTTGATCGGCGAGGAGGAGCGGCTGTCGGGCGCGTGCGCGGGCCCGGCGCGCGGCGAGGAGCTGTTCGTGCAGGTGCTGGGCCACGTGCACTACCTGCCCGCGGCGTGGCGCGGCCGCGCGCACACCAAGGACGTCGCCGCGCACTTCCAACAGCTGTTCCAGTTCCGCGCGGTCAGTGCCTCTACGATACTAACACACTGTCCCGACTATACAAGACGTATGTATATTATTGCCATATAACATGCTGTTTGCAGCGACATTATCTCAGGTCCTAATAGGCACTGGTCAGGCTAGTTATTTTTACGTTTTATATGATTATTGTAAAAACCCAACTTAATAACGTAAATTCAAACTCACACCCAAACTGAGAAAACCAGGTTCATAAGGTACAAAATAGCCAACTTAAAATGTTCGTTATCGCAAGCCCGTGTTCAGGCTTGCGGGATTCCCGTGGGTGCGCTTCCCGCGCGGTTCCTTTTTTACATGAAAATGGTTCGTAGGGTTCAGACATCACTGCGCTGTTTTTTCACGCGGGCTAAGAAAATATGTTAATGGCAGGTATACATCGTGTTCGAGTTGCTGAGCCCTCTACTGAGCCCGCTGGTGCTGTACCGACTGCGATCACGCGCTCTTGACATCGTCGACTTCTACCGAAACTTCACCGTCAGCGTGCTGGGTATCGGTGACGTCTGCTCCTTCGCACAGGTATCATTATTGTTCAATCGTGGAATAAGTACACGGCAACACTCATTTGATCCTTACAGGTTTATAATTAAAGATGCGGTGTCATCCAGAGACTACAATGTAATACTAAAGGTGTCAACGGCTAAACAGCGATAGTTGTGGTGATTAACAGCCGAAATGTGTGGTGCAAGCATTATACAATAAAATGTTTTTGGCAATCGGCATCATATAATAACGTACATATAACGTGACGTCAGTTTTATTCAGATTTAAATAAATGTATTCCATCTGCTTATAACTTTTTACAGTTGGACATTCGGCGCCACGGACACCCTGATTGGCAAGCCCCGGGCAAACACGCCGAGAAAGCAAAAGGTAGGTACTTGAATATATATGTATTTATCTTCATATCTATACTTAATAATATCAATTTGAAAGTACCACGGACAAATTGATTTTCCGATATTATGAGTAGTTCAGTTCACACATTACATAATAGAGGATATACGTTCTAGGAACTTTGAACATTAGCTGTTATGAACTTAATTAATCTTAAAGTTAGTTCGGGTCAATGTGGAACAACAAATGCGTTCAACTCGTCACACATCTTAAGTGTTTAAGTGAAAATGGGTTAAATAGATACTTGCCACATGTCAAAATGTATAACATGGTGTTACTATGGGGGTAGTAAATCATAGAAATAGTGTAATCAATTGCATATTATTAAAATTTATGATCATCAATTCATCACTCAACTTCAATAATTCGACGAATTACGTTTTTTTAATATTCAAGAGAAAAAATTAAACATACCAATAAAATCCTAATTTTAAAATTAAAAATAAATAAATGGTTGTAGAAAATTCCCGTGAGTTTCAGACAATATTCAACCGACCATAGAAAAATTGTCCAGTAGCCAATTAGGCTACGTTGGCCGCTTACAATTAAGTGAGCAAGATCGCATAAAAATCTGCGTCATTAAAAATTGCAATACCTATAAAGGATTTGCCACACTGGATGCGTTCTGCGGGCAGCGGTCAGGTCACTTCATATATAGTATGGCAAATCCTTTAATGTTTTGTCGCATCGTCCAGGCAACACGCAGTACAACCAGGGCGAGGGCGGTAAGACGGAGCTGTCCCTGGTGGCGTTCTCGTGCCGACACCCCGGCTGGCAGCCCGCCGAGCCCGCGCAGCGCCAGTTCCTGCGTTCGCTGCGCCAGAGCATGCACCACGCCGTGCCCACCAACAACGCGCTCGTGAGTTACACATCTGCCACACTATCTCAACGCTCTGCTCTCTGCTCTACCCGCGCAATGAATCGCGACGCTTCGCACTTAAGGTTGATTTAGGCTTTGTTGCATATTTTCAGACCGTTTAGGCAATGACTTTTCAGCTGCTTAAATCTTGCCGCCAGTGACCAGTAAACCGACAGACTAGTCGTTTACACGGAGCTTTTTCAGGGCGGAGGTCACTGGTGCCAAAAATAGGCGCGTGTTCTATTCCGTGCCAGCACTGGCATGCCGCGAAAAAATGGCACCTAAAGTGTTTATACGGTGCCTAAAACACCGTAATTTAGGCGGCTGAAAATAGTCTTCGTCTAAACTAAATCAACCTTTACGTCCTTTGACTCGCGCCCAATAACCGACAAAACAGGGAGCGGTGTAAATAACGCACGACGTGCGGCATGACGAGTAACTTCGACACACTACGTCTGTGCCTCCTTTCCTCGCTTATCCCATGCCACTCGACGAGTGTATGGCAGGGGTATTTTCACGTAAGATTTCAAGCTAACATGGTCATTTCATCATCATCATCATCAGCCTATATACGTCCCACTGCTGGGCAGAGGCCTCCACTCATTGGCCTAGTGCGGGTTTTTAATAGTAATCTTTACATTTTCACCTGTACTATCAACATATTTAACTGATACTATGGTACTTGTTTCATTTGTGTAAAAAAATGTTCCCTAATTTTTATTATTTACATATTTTATAATAATAAGGGTACAAATATCAATACTAGAAAGGAATGGAGTGATGTAGGTGGTGCTATACAATACTACGCAAACTCATTCTTGCAACCATGTAAATGCTCACTATTGTCATAAAAAACGGACCGTTAACGAAACGCGGCGGAGCGGAGCCATTAACAAGCTAGAACAATAGAAGCAAATATGGGAAAGGTCTGGTTGACCATCTCAAAAACAGCAGAAGTAACGAAGTTTTCGAAGAAATGACGTCCGGCGTGGTACCTGAATGCTATAAAGTAGCGCTGAATAGGGAACACTACCTGCCACAATCCTAGCTGGCACTTAGGGCACCAAAAGGCTGGTGGGCTAGACAATATACACAATGGACCGACCGGCAAACGTTTTATTGCCCCGAGTGCTGGCAGGTATAGTTCTATTGTATCAAAAATCCTGTTCGAGTCAAGGAGCCCGTGTAATATTTCATACCAAGTAAAAGTACCAAGGCCTATAACTTAAGCAAACCGTAAACATATTTACCAAGCATTGAGTCCATTATGATATGTTTATAATAAAGTTTGAACACGCCAAAACATGGGCACACTAAAATTTATATAAAAGAAAAGATTTAATAAATAATCAAAAGATTTTCGCAGCACAGCCACGAATTTTACCTCTTCGCATCTCTTTTTAAGAAGTCGTTTCATTATACTCCAATACTCGTCGACGGGCTGGAGTTCTGGACAGTTTGGTGGACCGCTGACTTTCGGCACCACGGCCACCTCGTGTGATTCGTACCACTCCATCACGGGTTTTGCATAATGGTGACTGGCCAGATCTGGCTAAAACAACGGCGGAGAGTCGTGCTTCTTAATAAATGGCAGTAACCGCTTTTGTAAGCACTCTTTTTGATATACACTGCAGTTTATTGTTCCGGTAGTTATGTTATAAACGAGCTGCTTCTTTTCCCGCAACACTTACAAATTGTCAGCCAACGGTATTTTTTTGGAAACTTCGATTGTTCTTTTGTTTCATAATCCTCAGGAACATCTGTGTGGTTTTTGCTGGTATAAAATTCTTGTTCAGGAATTTGTTTGAAATCTGCTTTAATGTAAGTTTCGTCATCCATGACAACGCAGTCAAATTACGTGAAAAAAAAAACCTACAGTTTTCTTGATGGTGTTTTTGCTGATAAATTCTGTTCCGATCTGGTACCGCCTGGGTTTTAAAACTTCTTAAACTTGATCTACGTTTCACTTTTTGTACATATGATTGGGTCATATTCACTTTTTTAGCCGCATAGCGAGATGATATTGATAACTTACAATTTGAGGCAAATATCTTTAAGATGCGTTTCCTCTTTTTTTATCCTGTACACCCTGCAGCCCACCACTTCCTGGCTTTATTTCTATAGTTAGGCGTTCCCGAAACATCTTCAGTAAGGAACAAACAGTGGACATTTTAACCTTTTTGCCAGGGGTGTGGCATAAATTTTTTTTTGTTAATTTTTCACACAAAATGTTAAGTTCAAAGTAAAGTATCAACTATACCAACTGATGAAAAGGCGCAGTTAAAGGGTTAAAAGGTATTCCCCGTTGGATATTACGTATCATTTTATGATTAATATGTACTGTATCTGCAGTACAGTTCCATAAGTCTCGTAAAATAGGTCCTGAAATAGAACCGTGTCACTTTGTAATATTGATAAACAAAAAAAAACTAAATATGATTATTTTTATTTAGTTTTTTTGTTTATCAATGGCCTTATATGAAAGGCCCAACAGAGCGTACTTTTCATATAAGGCTAAGGGCCGAAGGCCCGATGGGCGTGCCAAGTCAAGCCAAGAGTGTTATACGCGATAATGAAGGCGTGGTGGAGGGCGGCAAGGCACGCGAGGCTGACGCCAGAGCGTAGTTATACATACACACAATGTATAGGTTATTTAGGACGAAATCAGGTGCCTATCTTTCTTTCTTTATCTTTCTATTTATGTGGCATAAGTGACTGAATGTTAAGGCGAAGGGTAGGCAAGCTCTTTCCATACTAACTTTGTGCACGCTTTTCTTCGTTTGTGTTTGCGGTACTGTTATTATTTTTGGTCAATATGCTTATTTTACTGTTAGCTATGACTTAATGTTTTTGTTTTTTTATTTATTATTATTTTTTGTATTTATTTAAGTTTATTTTGTTTGAAATAAAGCAAAATTTCTACATCAAGTTCTGCGTATATCCAATATGTACAAACATAAAATGAAATTAAATGCTGTAGTGCTAAAACTAACGAAAAAAACTTGCACAACCTTTGTATGAAGAATGCCTTGCCCTGCCCTTCGCCTTAAGTGATCGGCAAAAGTAATAAAATTACAAAGTTATACATGTAGATTTTATACCTAGGAAACGTGACCAAACTTTGGGTTCAGGGTCACTGTTAGGTACTTAAAGGACTAAACGCTAATGCTAATAGCTTTCAAATTTTGAAGAGACCGTGGCGGCTGGCGCGCACACTACACAGCGTCCTGGCGCAGCGCTAGCGTTTACTTCTTTTTTTCAGTTTTTATCTTATGATTTAACAAATTTGGAATGTGAATGTTTTTTATTTGTCGCCTAGTATGTGCTTACCAATTTTCAAACCTGTAACTCATGGATTATAGAAGTTCCCATACAAAATTCAACCCCTCTTTTTACCCCCTTTTAACCCAAATCTGCACAATTTTTATAGCGAGTCCGGGGATTTTCTCGACAGTTTAGTAAAGTTTGCATCAAAATCGGTTCGGCCGTTTTCACGTGATGCGCGGTCAAGTAAACAGATAAACAGACAAAAATTCTAAAAACTGTTGTAACGTGTTCTGTTATCGATTCTAAGTATCTCCAGCCAATTTTTTTCGAATATCTTCCATGTGCAGACTTTCGACCCTCTTCAGCTTTATTATATGTATATAGATTATTACAAAAATAAATGGATAATAACGAGACACGGGGTGACCCCCACCGACTGACCTGAGGATAAAGCGACCTGATGAACCAACATCTTATCAAGAGATGAACTCATTGCGATTTGTTGGTTATATTGTTTTGTTATTAACTTTCATCTAATTATAGTATTTACGTTTATATATTTATAGTTTTATTGATAACGTATGCCGTGGGTGCCAAAGGGTAGTGGGATGATTTGAATGTGTTTCAAAGTGACTGACGAGAAAGTCTAGACAAGAGGGCTAAAGGAGAAAAAATAACTATAATTAAGGGAAATGAAGCTATTTCATTATAAATTCTATAAAACACGTTTTGTGAGTTTTGTGACCCACTTATAAATTAGTTCGCGCGCGCTCGTCTTGTTACAAGTAGAGATATGACGACCACTTTGGCTTAGTTGGTAGTGGGAGTGACCCGAAGGTCTCGGGTTCGAATCTCGGTCAGGACATTATTTGTGAATTGAACACAAATATTTGTTCCTGAGCCTTGGATGTTTTCTATGTAGTTATCTATGTAAGATATACATAGTCGTCTTGTACAATACATATAGTACAAGTTTGGAACTAGGTCGATTTGTGTAAGATTGCCCCCAATATTTATTTATTTGTATAACAGAACAGATCTAAATAATACGGATTACTGTTTTTTGATCATACTATTTTAATGGAAAACAACAGTACGGCCCGTCTGATGGTAAACGGTTATCGTAGCCTATGGACGCCCGCCACTTCAGTCCAGGGGACTCGCGTGCGAAATGTTGACGGTCATACTATTGTTCTCTAGTTGTTTCTACCTCGTCTGGTATTAGGTGTATATTACTCGTACTAGGGAATGCATTTAAATGGGACAAGCAACAACAAAGGACACGTTGTCAGTACCATAGCCCTGAGGAAGTATCGGTTGCCCAGTGGTTCAAGCATGCGGTGTCAAGCGGCAGTCGTGAGTTCGAATACCGGTTCGTACCAATGAGTTTTTCGAAGTAATGTACAGAATATTTACCGTTACTTTTCCAGTAAAACAAACATCGTGAGGAAAACCGTGGGCCTTGATATTTTATCACTTATCGCCGTGGAAAAGACACCCGTCACTTTTGCACGCGCATACTTGTCAGAACGTGACGAATGTCTTGTGTTGTGCCCAACGATAAGTAATAAACTGGCAACTATCACACGTCCCCTGCATACATCTTCGAAGAAATTTAAAGGCGTCTCCAACCCGCACTCGGTCAGCGTGGAGAGTACTGCCACTGCCCGTTCCCTCTGATCTATATTATGGCAATTATTTCGAAACGCGAGATCTTCGAGGTGACAGTACGGTTGCCAGTTTGTTGCACTTTTAGCACCACCCAGGGTCACGTGTAAGGTAGCGTTGGGTACTCCCTGCGGTCGTAGTGCAACTTGGACCCCTTTATCAAGTGATTACCGTTTTTAAAATCCTTGTGCTAAACGTAAAACGAATGTTTCAGAACAAAACAATGCTCGGGTCGTATATACAGCAGAGTATATTTGGCACCAACACTCCTCTGCCGGCCGTGCTCTCTTACTACCAGCAGCGGCAACCATATAGATTACCGGTAAGTGCCGATTGGTTGGATGCGCCGTTACTATGCGGAATACCATGGTAAGGTAAGGTTCCAACACAACTTATTTAAAATATCTATTTCTACTCTTATCCTATAATGTTTGAATTAATACTTTGTAGACAATTAACACATACTATTCTCTATGGAGATTGAAGCTCCTGACTTAATTACAACAACTCATAACTTATGAATTCTTATAGTTCTTTAAAGTTCTCTAAATCTTTGTGTTATGAGTCGTAAGACAACGCTTTAAAGAACTATAATGAGTTTGAAAAAATCACGTCTTGCCTTGACGCTAGAACAAAAAACCTCATCGAACGCTGCCTTTAGGCCTTCTCTTCGTTTCTGTAGGACTTAGATTTTCAATCTATACCTACCTAGTTTGTTACTTAAATTCAGTTGACTAGGAGGAATAGTATTGTATACCATAGATATACATACAATTGGCTTTTTAAGTCTCGTTCTGATGCACCCCTTCTTTAGACCACACGACTAACGTAATAGTCGAGTAACTATCTTAATTAAAACATCCTATCACTATCTATGAAAAACTCTTTACCGTGGAGTTCAGGAGCCAGTTCTGGTCTTCATAATCTCACTTAACCAAATGGTACTTTTAAAAAGCAAATTCTCAATATTAAAACGCTATAGGCGTGGCTATAATAAATAAGGTATTCCCTCGATTTCTCGATTACTACGGTACTGACTTCATGACATACCGACCAGCTAGAATACAGACCCTTTCGAACAAAAGAAGAATTTTCAAAATTTATTTAATAGTCTCCGAGCAATTGTCAGTGAACATACATTAAAATTATTTTCCGACGAATTCAGAACCTCCTTCTTTTTTTGAAGTCGATTAATAAAGCATATATAAAGATTGTGTTAAATACTAGTATAGAATGTTGTACGCTTTTGTAACAAAAGTAATTTTCACATGTTTTGTCACTGATTGTGACTGACTTATACGTGTTTATATCTAAAATATCTTTATTTTGTTTATACCACGTCGGTGGCAAACAAGCGTACGGCCCGCCAGATGGTAAGCGGTCACCGCAGCCTATTAAACTTTAAAAAGGTGTACACTCCTTAAAGAATCCCATACTGTAGTACCTCGGGATAACCTCTACTGGGATCTCATTCTACAATCGGAGCGTCCGAGGGAGGAAGTTTACTGTGTAATGGGCAGTGGTCGTAATTTTTGTAGCATTTTCGGTGCAGCGTAGTGGTGTTAACGGAATTGGGATAAATGATTTAAATTCTTATGATTCATTAGCGTTAATAACGTTAATATTAACCTTAATTAACCGTTTAAATTGTAGTTATCCATACCAACTCCGTTAACACCGCTGCACCGAAAATACTACAAAAGTTACGATCGCTGGTAACAGGCGTAGTGTAGGGTTTTGACAGCGTGTTTGTTTGCGGGTTAGGACATGGACGAGACCAGCGACGAGGAGGAGGACGTGGTGACATCAGCGGTGAGCAGCTCGCGGCCGCAGTCGCTGGGGCGCGCGGGCGCGGGCGCGGGCGGCGCGCTCGCCGGCAGCGCCCTCTGTCTGCCCTCCGCCGAGGCGCCCGCCGACGAGAATCGTGACATGTCCGTTAGCACACTGCATCTGTATGACCTGCATATCTCCCATGTGAGTACAGTACCTTCGCTTCTCATATAGGCATGCTCAGCGGCGTACTTAGCACCTGGGGAGGCAATCGTGTTGATTATTGAACACTTGAGATGTTTTGAGATAATAATAAATATTATAGGACAATTTTTTATACAATTCGAACTAGTCCCATAGTAACCTCAATAAGGCTTGTGTTATGGGTACTAGACAACGATACATTTAATAGATATATTATATACTTAAATACATAGAAAAATCCAACTCTCAGGAACAAATGCCTCCGCTTACCGCAGAAACACCGGGTTCCTTACCGGGATTCGGACCCGGGACCTCTAGCTTCGGAGGCAGTGTCACTACCAACTAACAGGCCGACAAAACACAAATAACTCTCTCTAAGTCTTGTGACTCCCTGTATGGTTCCACAAGGTGCGCACCCTAGCCCTAGGGTATAGCCCCCAAAAGGTGGACATATGTCTGGGGCAAAGTCGTGGGATACGGTTAAGGCAGGATCGGCCATTGTTGTGGTCTTTTTGGGAGGTCTATGTTCAGCAGTTGTTTTTCGGCTGATATGATGAAATTGGAGCGTTCGTGGTCGCGTACCGCGTGCGGTATGCGAGGTTAAGCAATGTCGGGCGAGGTCAGTCCTTGGATGGGTGACCGCTTTGAGTGGTTACTAACTGAGCGCTCCCGTGCTTTAGAAGGCACGTTAAGCTGTTGATCCCGGTTGCTGTCTATGATAGCAGTCGTTAAGCCAAGTTAGAGGCCTCCGGGCGGCTTGAGAACCTCTAACAGTCGAGTTGCCCACTCACTTGACAAGCCTAATCCCAATATGGTCTAGTTTCCCCCTCGGGTTGGAAGGTCAGATGGCAGTCGCTTCCGTAAAAAACTAGTGCCTACGCCAATTCTTGGGATTAGGTAGCGGACCCCAAGCATCCTTCAGGATGCAACTGTACTGGGAATAATGCTAGGAGGATGATGATGATGAAATCTGTCACCCACTTTAAGCGTCCATGGACCACAGTCAAAGAAACCGTGGTATATAGTATGGTAAAGCATGGTGGTTTTTAGGGTTCCCTAGTCAACTAGGAACCCTTATAGTTTCGCCATGTCCGTCTTATCTATCTGTCTGTCTGTCTGAGTCAAAAATATGAAAAAATAATAATTATGAAAGTAAAACTGAATAAAGACTTTCAACGAGTACTATAGCGGACATGATCAATTAAGCTGTTTTTAAGTTAGCGTAAAAAGTCTGCACTTTTTAGTAATAGACGTACAGAAACGCCGCGGCGGTATTACGGAACAATCATGATTTATTTTAATTAAGTTCATTGGGCAGCTACGGAACTTTACAATGAGCATGGCCCCTTAAGTTTATTATATATAATTAATACAAAAAAACCGACTCCAATATTGAATTTCGCTATGCCACAATTTGTGGTTTCCGTGAGCCAATGCTTGGTTACCTACAGAAAATACCGAAATCGGCGTATGCGTGTCTATCAAATTCGAGGAGTTCCCTCAATTCCTTCTAGATCCCATCGTCAGACCTTCACCAAATTAATATGGGACCAACTTGGGGGTACCTTCTATAAAACAAAAAAAGAATTATCAAAATCGGCCGGCGTGGTCAAGAGTTATCGGGGAACATACATACAAAAAAAAAACTATCAAACATGCAGACGAACTGAGAACCTCCTTCCTTCTATTGAAGTCGGTTAAAAATGTGTTGTATCGCGGTGTTGCAGGCGACGCCCTCAGTGTCGGCGTGCTGCGTGAACAACTGCTCGGACCGGCAGAGCCGCTGGGCGCAGGCGCAGGCGCAGGGCGAGCACACGCCGCTCCTCCACCACCCATAACCCCTGCCCCTCGCCCCGGTCTGGGTATAAACACCACTCCCAGAGGTACTACTGATACTTACTACCGGATGTGACGATCACCTCCGGTTACTATTCAGGACTTTAGAAAAAGTGTAAATATAGACAATTAATTAAGTATAACTGCATAAAGATCTAAACGGACATTGCTGCGTGATGTAAGTTGTGTTAAGTTTCCATCGAGGCGGAGGGGCGAGCAGAAATTAATTCATTAAATCGAAGTGGGCGGGAGTAAAGCAAGGGACCTGATCAGTAAATTCTGCACGTCTACTCTCCGATCCGCCTCAGTAGAAACGCACCGTTTGGGCTTGTTTACATTGAGTCGTCCGTCTCACAGTCGACCGCCAATTCACGTGACGAACCAGTGTAAACAAACTATTAGTAACGTTTACGTTACATAAGTAACTTTTAGGCAGCCAGCGAATGTAATGTTTGATTAAAGAACTGTAAAAATTGATTCACTGCCCAAGTAGCAACATTTGAATCCACCGAAAAATGTTCGTCGCGAAATCTTGACAAGCTGCGCGTGTCTAAATGTGTGTTAAGTTTTATGTTTCATGTAACTCATATTTATTTTACTACCAGATGTACATCCATTTTTGGCGTGGTAGTAAGAAACCTATTTAACATTAATCTTTGAAATTATGTATAAATTTAGTTCTCATATTGAAATATGATCGTCTTTTATATAATAAGACAGGTTTTGGCGTTACCATATCATAGGTTTTCAACAAGTACATACAGGATGTAAGAATATAATAACAGGAGCAAAATATGAAATGGTAGATTAATAATTAATGCGTAATTATTTTCTATTAAAAAAGTCGTCGTCAACGCAAACAGAAGGTATGTGGATACATTGTCTAACGAACGTAGTTAACTTTGAATACTTAATATTTTTATAAATCGATCAATTTAGTAACAGTGGGAACAAATAGAGGTACTTAACCATGTTTTTAACTTTTTGCTCCTGTTACGGCCCGCACTTGTGAACATCGTTAGTTTATAAACTGACGTGTAAGATAATAAACTAACCTAAAGTAATGGTTACTTCATAATCTTATACTTAAAATTATATACTGTATCACTTTAAACCCTCGCGCTTTCTCCATATGCTTAAAATTATGTGTGATATTTATTTATTTTACTGCATTACCAATCCAACCCGGTGCAACCCGTGCCGAAACGTCGGTAAATAAGTGTAAATAAATAAATATCGCATTAGACCCATATAAAAAAACTATTAAGTTATGAACCAACAGTTTCTGCAATTTTACGGTGATAAAAATAAAAAAGAACTCGTAAAAGAATTAAATGATTTGGCAACCTGTTAGATTGGCACTAGTTTGACTAGATGTGCGCCGAAACCAACAGGGTGATTACGTAACGATTCACACACAAATAAGTTTAATCTAAACGCGATTTTAAATATGGAAAAAGACTTACAGATCAGTTATCAACCTGCTGATTTTATTGTAATAATTTGACGTCGGGATTCGTATGCTACTTTATTGCTATTTAATCAAGCCTCTCGCATAAATATTTTTGCATGTATTCAGATGTTATTGTCTTATTGGTATGCATTAAACTAAATTATACTTATGTTCTAATAACCAAAAAAAAATTACATTTATATGACGTTACGTTGACTAACGTAAATTCTTATTGCTGTAATATTTATTAAAATAAAACAAAAACAAAATAAACTCAAATGTATTTAATTATCTGTTAATTAAATTAAGAAAATGTGATTCATAATAACATTTTTTTAACCACTGACCTACCTATAGACGCTTCGTACGGGTATACATAATATACATTGAAAGTTTATTTACAAATTAATATATTATTTATATTTTTTTACTAAACACACAAATTTTCGTACTCTATAAGTACTAGCTCTATTTACTAGGTTTTGAGTGTTGACTAAGTTTCTTACAAAGAAAGAGTCAACGTTTCGCAGTCTGTGAACTCATAAAACTTTAGCATCATTCCTTGAATGGATTAACCTTTTTAGCGCCAAGCAGCGAAGTTATAGTGGGGTCCAGTACTAATTACGTAGTAGACCCTACTTCTTTACAACACATTTTTCAGAACATATCGAGTTACCCAGTTTATTCTGCATAATTTTATCCATTGACTATACAATTCGTATTGACTGTATAATTTTATATATTGACTAATCAGTATAATTTTATATAGTGAGTAATAAGTCACGCTGCGACTAATATTATAAAGCTGAAGAGTTTGTAGCTTTGTTTGTTTGTTTGAACGCGCTAATCTCAGGAACTACTGGTTCGAATTGAAAATTTATTTTTGTGTTGGATAGTCCATTTATCGAGGAAGGCTTTAGGCTATATAACATCACGCTGCGACTAATAGGAGTGAAGACGCGGACGAAGTCGCGGGCAACGGCTAGTATAAGATATTTTACTACTGTATAATTATTGTACCAAATATTTCCTCATTCTTTGTTTTAATTATTTATTTACTCCTAGATTGTGACTAAAATATAGGTGCTACAGATAAATTTGTGTTAGGAACTGTTTTGACATTATGTATTATATCTGACTACACACCTGATAACGAGTACGTTCTTATGTAGGAAGAAATGCTTAGATACGTTTTAAAAATATTTTTCAATACGAGCATAATCTAGACACACGACAGTGTATCTGCCAAGTTCGCAAATCAAAAAGGCCTAAAAAAATTAACGAATCCAAATAACTTAAAATCTATTTGAACTTAATTTTCCAAGCCACACTGTTGACTCGGGGGATGGGGGATAAAAATCTTGCTTATTTCTTTCGCGGGGTCTCAAATTATCTCCGCGTCAAATCAATCATCTCAATCCGTTCAGAGGTTTAAGCGTGAAGAGGTATCAGACAGACATGACTACTTTCGCATTTATATTTTAATACTAGCTTTTGCCCGTGACTTCGTGTGCTTGGGATTCGGTTATATCGTATCTCCATACAAACTTTCACCCCCTTTTCGCTCCTCTTAAGATGATTTCCGGGATAAAAAAAACTATTCTATGTCCTTTCTCGGGACTCAAACTATATCTAATAAAAGTTTCATCTAAATCGGTTCAGTGGTTTAAGCGTGAAGAGGTAACATACAGACACACTTCGCATTTATAATACTAGTATACGAGTGATTTGTACCGGTATTCGAAACAGATTTAGTTCGCGTATTTTACTATCATTACATGATGTTTCATAAATCATAATTGATGAACTAAACATGAGCACGCAATGCGGAAAACATTCAAGTATAATATCCGACCGTAACTACTTGAGACCTGATTTGAGTTTTTAAAGACCTTGATGTTATTTATTGTATGTATCGTTAATATACAAAATAATCGAAAAATAGTATCTATTAAATATATATTTTAGCGATGAAAAGCGTTTTAGCGTTGGTATGTTATTCATATTCTTCTCCGTCTAAGGCATCACCTATTGGCTACTTCTATAACGTACAGCTCGGTATTCGTAATAGCTGTTAGTTAATAAAAGGAGCTTTTTTCATCCGGATCCTGAAGTTTTCCTGTTTTCATTCAATATGTTTTTGAACTGATATAAATTCAAATTATTTATATTCAGAGACTAAATACTGCTTCAAAACCAAATATAAACGCTTTATTTCTGTGTTATGAATTCCAGTCCGATATCAGCCGATGGACGTCCACTGCTGGACATAGGCCTCCCCCAAATTCACGGGGGGTATATTCCATAATCGCCACGCTTGGCATGCGGGTTGGCGATCGCAGTATCTCCACCGCACTCCAGGGATGCTGCTGCCCATCCCCCGGTGGTCTTGGTCGTAGTTTTAGGACATACCCGGGTCCATGACCAATGGCTCCAAGACCCGGGTCCAATGAATTCCAGTGTCTGCAGATTATTAATACAGGCGGTCTGTCGAATATTGTATTATGTTCATGGCCGCTTACGCTCACCTCGCGAGCTCCTATGGAAGCATAAGTACTATTTATTATCTGGCGGAGGTCCATCCAAGTCTAATCTATACTAAAATAGATTACTAAAACTCATACTAAACTTCTCCTCAGAATTGTAGTCAGGTCCAGGACTATCACAACTGAATACAAAAAAAGACCATACAAAAAAAAATCGTTGACATGGGCGGGTAATCGTTTGTTTACCTCAAAGCTATACCAAATAGATTGAGGCAAATAGATAAAAGTGAAACTATGACAAAGACAACAAATTACATGACTTCGCTCTCATTCAAATTTGAATATGACCATCTCGCTCGGTAGTGGTATTATTATTTGATGTTTGCTCTGATTACTCTCGAGGGAAATACAGATGATGTCTCAAATGTCTCGATTTTTTTATGGCCAAACTGTATTCTATTTTATCTGTTCTTAAAATCCCTAAAATAGCAAACTGAAGGAGAAGTGCTATGTTTTCCGAGTATTTAGATACGTAAGTGTTTATTGTTTGTGTAAAATAATTTATTTTTACTGTATCAAATACCTCATGGTCAGTAGGCAGCAACTTACGTACATACTTCATGACGCAGACATTTGCATAAGCAGTCCTGACCTATCAAACCTTCTTTGGCCTCGCCTTATCCTTTTTACACGGGGCGGCTTTCCCAATCATGCGGTATCGCTCCTGAACTATCAAACCAAACTTGAAATGTAACCCCTTCGTGTGACTCAGGAATAAATATCAGAAATGTAATCATTAACTTTTATACACTTATTCAATCGGGTTTCCATATGCTGTACCACGTTTATGCATTGTTAATATGGCCAAATTTAGAGAGTTAGGATGCTGGTTGCTATTTGAAGTTGAAGGTAATAAGTGTATTAAATCGGTTGTAGACATTGCTAAACTTTACATTTTACCTACAAATGCTTTTGATCGTTGTTGATGTATACCAATAAATTCAATGTAATGCTGCAATGCAATTATATTTCAAGGAATTGATATCCATCATTTCATATTACATTTAAATAACAAGGGAATCAGTCATTTTTAAGATAAGAATACTCACACCATTAATATACTTAATAATAATTCAATCATCGGTTTCGCACGGTTGCACAATCGTTCAAGATATTTTTTTTTTCTCAAAAATGATCGTAAAATGGGAGTTACTCGCTACATATTGGAGGTGTACAGTTTATGGACAATCATAATTAATAAAAAAATAATAGTACGTTCTTGCAGAGGCCGGGAAAAAATATTTCGTGGACAAGTTGTTTTTACGAACTACTGTATTAGCACACTTGCCTCGGCTGTAACAGGGGTTGCCTGCGGAGAGAGATGGCCGAGCGTACGCGAAATATATGTGCACATTGTCGATGAGTGCTTGTTTAGCATCAAAAATGTGTAACTCGTGGAAAAAACAACTGTGATAATATGTAGTATTGACGTCACTAGAAATACTTTTGATGATGTTACAATACATATCAATAAGCAATAAACTGTTGCCATCAACAACTACAGCAACTTATTTACGGCAAATAACATATTATCTTATAAAAATGGTTCTTTTCCTAGCACATGTGTTAAAAAAGGTCGTATCAAACTCGTGGAGGCGAGCATTACACTCACGGCTCCCTTATCGGGCGTGTAATGCCGCCTTTAATGTAATGAATAATCAATCTACCATACTTATACCACAATGTACTTATTGGATGACAAAAGGTCTGTAGTATAAAACCCTACACATCGAGATAATTGGTATTTAAACTCAACATATGTGTTTATTATGTAGTTTTATTTTCAAAAGAACCTTTTACGCAATTTATCGGGTCTAACTAAATAAAAACTATCAACACGGAACAATCGTTTGTGCAACATTGCGTCTATTCGGGTACTTTTAACTTATGATAATGTATACATCGTTTCATTATTATATAATAGCCTCCTGAGGCCTGATCTTCAAATGTACATGTTTTAATATCTATTGTTTTATGTAGCACCTATAGTACACGGGCCTCAGGAGGATAGACGTAGCAGTGCAATAATTAATCTAAGCAATAATTTTTATACAATGATTTAGTGTTTGGGTACCTACCTAATATCAATGTTTCGATCTTCCACGGCAGCATGTCACGGTCACGCTCAAGAGCGATTATTATCTGCGGCATTCGGATTGTTGAGTGATTCATATATCGACGAACTTTAACATCGATAGACGTGGCCCCGTGTACCGTGTAGCTTGTAAGTTATTGCTGTCTTATAATACAAATCGGCTTAAGGGTGAACCACCAGAGATATGCGTAAACGTATTTCCATACATTTGAAACCCAGCTAGCTTGCGAGGCGCCAAATATATGAAAATATTCACCCTTAGTGTTCCAAAGGCACAGAATTGATTGCGGTTCGGTATTAAGTATATACGTTTTGTCGGTAGTACATACGTGACTAAGAAGCGGAACAACGCAGCTGTAAATAGCCATGTTTTCGTCCAAAACCTTAATTAGAGGATATAGCTTAGAACACTTGACCTCAGTTTCTTTTCTCATTCGGATTTATTTTTACAGAAAATGGGATTAGTATGAAAACTAACCTTTATCGGTAAGTTCACTACACAGAACTGTTTCCAAATTGTAAGAAAACTCGGGATATTATAGAGTATTTAATTTCCTTAGATACTTTCTAACGTAAAAAATCTAAACCGTTCCTAACGTCACCGGAGCAAAAGTAAACAATAAATTGAGGAAACAATTACAGATATACTATAATATAACAAATAATGTTCAATGATACGTAACCATGAGACACATGCCACAAAATATGGAAAAATCGATATAATATAATAATGACAGATATAGGTAATACTGTAAACAAGATGTCTAAAATTTAAATAATGCGAGACTGGTTTAAATTCGTGTAACTTATGTAAATTAATCAAATAATCACCTACCTACACCTATACTTAAATTATTGTCAACGAGCGTGAAGACACAACATCAAATCATAACGGCCAATATAAAAGAAAATTACAAACAAGTTGTAACGTTGTCAGTTATTCTTATTGTATTCTGTCGTAGAGTATAATGTTGCATTCTTTATTTCTTTGAAAATCAAAACAAATAAGCCGGATATTATTTAATCTATTCTATGGCTCAAGCTTTTAACGCTTTGTTCTGCTTATAGTCTTGAGGAAATTGCTTACGCATAAATTGTATTCTAAACTTGAGTGAAACTCCGTGTCTACGGCGTATTTTTAAGTCTTTTTTGCCAGACTTGCTCCTTAAATTATTGTCAACGAGCGTGAAGACTCAACATCAAATCATAACGGCCAATATAAAAGAAAATTACAAACAAGTTGTAACGTTGTCAGTTATTCTTATTGTATTCTGTCGTAGAGTATAGTGTTGCATTCTCTATTTCTTTGAAAATCAAAACAAATAAGCCGGATATTGTTTAATCTATTCTATGGCTCAAGCTTTTAACGCTTTGTTCTGCTTATAGTCTTGAGGAAATTGCTTACGCATAAATTGTATTCTAAACTTAAGTGAAATTCCGTGTCTACGGCGTATTTTTAAGTCTTTTTTGCCAGACTTGCTCCTGAGACATTAATCAGCAGAGCTTTGACGAAATGGCTTTAGAAATAGTATCGTGTCTTAAAAATGTATTCTAAATTATACTATATTCAGCAATAATATCATATCATATGTGTCTTAAAATTCCTTTTTGTGGAATGAGATCATATGGTTGGCCTGAAGCTTACGGTTAAAACTGAATTCATATTTGTTTAACGTGACGTGTCGTGATGCGACAGAATTATATCAGTTTCATTTAGTACGGTTAGAGTCACACTCATCGAATGGGCTCTGGCGTTACGGCTCATACTTTGCCAGCCGGCGGAGCGCATCAGAGAGCATCAGGTCAAATAAGTATGGATCCGGTTTAAACATTATATCGGTATTACTCTGTTTTTTTTTTCAACTATAACGTACTTACTGCCTATAGTAAAATGTACAGCACGCTCATTTGTTTCTTACATAGCATTTCGGTGTCATAGTACTTTAAAGTTAAAAAACAGAGTATAATACTTATAGGTAAAAAACTTAAGTAAAGGACCTGTTGTATGTAGTTGTAGTGTGTTCGAATAGACATTACATGTTTAAAACGTGAAACACAAACAAAACAAATCTCTATTCGAATACGTCACAACTACATACAACAGGTCTTTTAATTAAGTTTTTTTACCTATAACGTAGTCGATCTGGTCATGTAAATTTTATTGGGCCAAACCAGAGACTCTGAAAACGTACCATCGGCTTACACGTTACTAAGTTCGTGGATTGAAGACATGTGTGTCGTTTTTTTCTGTTTGTGTCGTTTTTTTTTGGGTTTTTAATTCAAATTTGATGTTGTCTAATCTCTCTCATCATTGAGAAGAGGCCTGTGCCTAGCAGTGTGGCATATACTATGCTGATAATGATGATGATGACGGTGATGTCGTCAAATCTGGATAATGACTGATGTAGTTTATTAATGTTATTTCCCCATTGTAAGTTTTTATTTTATGAGCTATTATAAAATTGTCGCTTTACTTCTTTCTTAATCTATTCTGACGCTATAGTGTAATTATTGTAAACCTCTGTATGCGGGGGTGCTTTCATAAAGATGACTATTGGATGACTCGAGGCACGGAATGTGGAAAATAATTTTCCTCACTTTATGGTCAGTGTACAGCGAAACATCCTTATGACCGTGTACTCTTAGTCCCAAAATGTGTTCATGTGTAAATTTTCGTGTGAATTAGGTTAGACAACTTTTGAAATTTGAGAATATATATTCGATTTTAGACTACAGGTTTTTTATAGCATAGACTATAGAAATTGTCGCCGCTTATGAATTGCGTACCTATTTGTTTGCCAAATCTGCCTTAAATATTGGTCACGTTGGTGTCTCCTTTTAACTATGCCCTAACAGACTCGCATTTTAAAGCTATTTCCTGCTCAAATATGTAAAAGTGGCAAGTAGAAAAAAATTATAAATACTAGTCTTGTTACTTTAGGTATCTAATTTATAAATTATGTCGCCACTAATGTGATTTGCTAAGTACATTTAATGTCATGCGAATAATAATATAAACCTTCATATGGTTCTATATAATTAACCATGACCTTAAACTACCTACAGTAACCTGAAGTTATCGAGCTAGCTGTTAGAGCATATTATGCTGCCATTGATAACGATGGCTAATTGTGAGATTGTGAGATTCCTAAATCGGTAAGATGAGGTTTGATATGACGGCACAGAGGCAATTAAAGTAATTTAACCCGGGCTGGGTTGGTTTGTGTTGTTTTCACATTTATACTTATTTAGAATAACTATAATGAGCTACCGTTCAACTACAGTTAATGTTAATTGTCACTGAACCGTCTCTGGGCATTTTCGCGACGGATTCGCTATTAAATACTATCTAACTTTCCATTTCAAAGATATATACATCAGTGCCTTAGTTCACAATCGTACTAATTACGAGGAAAAAATTGCTGAAATTAGAACTATGGTGCACTAAACAGTCTTAATTTCGTTAACTTTATTTGTTAATTACTACGTACGTGAACTAAGGCATCGACATGTCAAAGGACTGTATATGTTTACAAAAAGGAACAATAAACCGTGAGCTAATAAAAAAAGTATGGTTTGATCAACGTTATGTCCCTTATTTCTTTTATTATGCGTGGTCACAACATGTGTATTATTTGTATAAAATATTGCTAAATTACAGTTTATTCAAACATACCTATATGCCGTAAATCACAAACAACAAGAAATCTTGCAAATAACATAGACCTAAGGAACAACTACTATTTTCATACAAATTGGGTGACATTGTAGACCTATGAATTTGTATGTTATTTTAATATTTAAAAAAGTATATGGTAAATGTAGTAACTATAAACAATACCCAGTTGCTTAGTTGGATATTTCACCAACTGACATCTGTTAATGGCAATCGAGGTATATTTTTGGGTCGTCAAGTAAAAATGGTTCCTGGCCAGAAGTGCTACCGCTAACCGAAAACGAAATATATGCCTCTCTGTCGCACTTGCATATTCGAGCGACAGAGAGGGAAATGCTTCGTTTTCAGTTCGCGGTAGGCCCTCTGCATCGATACTTATAGTAGGCCCGTACGCATATTGCATTATACAACGTATTATCATTGTCAGTTGATTGCCGAGCTGGAGAATTGTGCCAGAAATCGTACTTTCTTGTTATTTCCTTTTAATTAGCAAATAGTGAACACATTGGGACATTAAAACTTTTTTCGTAATGCACGCATAATAGGTATCCTCTTGTGAAATTGCCCATACGTTAAAATCATTTTCAACGTGACTCACTCTAGATTAAATTTAATTATATATGTTTCGTTCAATTTATTATTTAGTGATTTAATTTAGTAAGAGTAACAATATTGTGATATCATTATGTAAACGATTTCATTTTGTCTGTATTTTACACTGAGAATATATTGGAAATACTGGCTGATTATCCGACTTTTCAATAAGACCTTCAGATTATAACCATTATGTTTCTGTGAAAGGGCGAAAAGCAACCAATTTTGGTACAACCAACGACTACAAGAGAGGATACGAGGCTTGCACTGAAAGTGGCGGGAATCGAATACTTATTAATTTATTTTTAACATGTATTGTACCTTTTTATAATCTCTGAAGTTTCCTTATCTCAACACACTGGCCACTTAGAAAAAAAAAAGTATGGTTCGGTTTCAATTGTTTATTGAAGTCGTCGAGTCACTGCTTAAAATGGAATTGTGCCGTGAAAATTTCAGAGCTATGATTTATTATGACTTTAAAAGTGGACTAACACAAAAACAATGTGAAGAGCGGATGGTTGCTGCTTTTAATATTGAAGCTCCTTCAAAGACTACAATATACAGGTGGTATTCAGAATTTCAACGTGGCCGTGTATCCCTCACCGACGAAGTGCGTGAAGGTCGACCAAAATCGGCAGTCACGCAAGAAAACGTCGATGTTGTGCGTCGTCTGATAAATGAAGACCGACATGTGACATATCGGGAAATTCAAGAGCACCTGGGTATTGGAATGAGTCAAATACAAATTATTTTAAAAGAAGAATTAGGCGTGAAAAAGTTATTTTCCCGTTGGATACCTCACCTATTGTCTGACGAGCAGAAAATAGTCCGTGTCAATTGGTGCCGCAAAACTTTGAAAAGATTTAACAAGGGACGCTCAAATGCTGTTTTTAGCATAGTATCAGGTGACGAGTCGTGGATATACGCTTATGAGCCTGAAACTAAAAACCAATCCCGAGTATGGGTCTTCGAAGACGAGCTCAAACCCACAAAAGTTGTTCGTTCTCGCAGTACGGCTAAGAAGATGGTGGCTACGTTTATCTCTAAATTTGGTCACGTAGCTACTGTGGCTCTTGAGGATCGTAGAACAGTCAATGCTGATTGGTACACCACTATTTGTTTGCCGAACGTCTTTGCTGAACTCCGAAAAACAAACCCTAGTCGTCGCATCATCCTTCACCACGACAACGCCAGCCCACACACCGCTCGGACAACAACTGAGTACCTGGACGGTGAAAAAGTCGAAATATTGGACCACCCTCCATATAGCCCTGACTTAAGTCCCAACGACTTTTTTACATTCCCCAGAATCAAGGACAAACTGCGTGGTCAGCGGTTTCAGACGCCAGAAGAAGCAGTGGAGGCCTATAAAATAGCCATTTTGTCGACCCCTACTTCAGAGTTCAAAAAGTGCTTTATGGACTGGTTTGAACGCATGCATAAGTGCATGAAATACAAAGGAGAATATTTTGAAAAACAATAAAAATAAATAAACTCACTTATACTGCATATTTTCTTCTATTCCCCAAACTTTCAGTTTTACCCTCGTATAAGGGTGGTATTCTACTCGTGCAATATGTTTGTCCAATATACATTTGATCAAATAAATTGGATGATTTAATGAAACTTGGAAGGGACCCCGACATTTGATCAAAGATTCTGATGGCATTTAAATCAATATGGCTACGCATGAAAAAAAAACTTGGACAAAGATATTGGATAAGTGGAATACGTCAAAGAAATTTGATCAAAGATTGGACATAGATATTGGATGAGTGAAATACTACCCGAGGTATTCATCCATTTTTTGAAGCGGATGTAATATATTAAGAATGGTGTTTTTTTTGCGTGTGTTATATCTCATAACGTAACATGCCGTTGTTTTGATCATTTGGCTGACAATTAAAGAAAATATAAACCATTGCTTAAAGTCAATACAACGCCTGCCGACAGTATTGAGTTGACGCAATGATTAAATATGTTATTATTATTTTGTAGGTGTTAGTACTTTCTCGTTTTAATTGAAATTTAGTAAATACCTACTAGTGTACTAAGATCAATGGACAGTTAGAGCTTATGATGACCTTTACAGTTGATTTGAACCAGCAAGCCCAGTAGGCTTGGTCGTTTTGAGTAATTCGCGCCAGTACATCATGCTGCTCTCTGCTTGTAACCACAATTATACAAGTATAGCCACAAAATACAACTTGCGGTTATTTATTACCATATAATTGTCTCTACCCTTAAATACGTTACTATGTTTTAGGTCATAATAACAGGCGTTTTATTCCGATTTTAACATTAGCGCTATGTTTATTATTTATTATTATAGGGTTGATCGAATTATATTTGTGATTACCAGTGATCGTAACGTTTTGTAGCATTTTCGGTGCAGCGTTGTGGTGTTAACGGAGTTGGTATGGAGAAATACAATTTAAACGATTAATTAAGGTTAATATTGACGTTATTAACGCTAATGAATCATAAGAATTTAAATCATTTATGCCAATTCCGCTAACACCACTACGCTGCACCGAAAATGCTACAAAAGTTACGATCACTGGATCTAAAGTGAGTATTGTTAACTAGGCGCCTAACCATAAATTGGTTCTGTAATGCTCACCTACGATATTTTGGTGCAATTAATATTACTTATATGCATTGTAAATAAAACGTTTTTATAGAAGCTTGTTAATTTTTCTGTTTTAAACCTGCAGAGTTTCGGATAGTGAAGTCATAAGGGAGACGACGAGAACACCTATGGATATGAGACAGTGCTTCCATATACAATGAACCTTCTCCAAGTTGAAGAACGTTTACACCGACTTATATTTGCAGAAGGCGGGATCATGATCTGATTATAGTAGTTAGGTAGAAGAAATTGGTAAACTTTTAAGTAAGTCATATAATAGTGCTCTGTTTTTGTTTTTATTTGTGCGTGATTGTTTAAAAAGGTATTTGTATGTTTTAAATATATTTTATCTATTATATATAAATATATAAAATAAACAGATCGATCTATCTATCTAATGTGATCTTTAGACGAGCAATTCTTTTATATTAATTGGTTCGGGCTCTTGGAAACGGTTCTTATGACTTCGATGAAATTTACAATTCTGGAAATTACAGGGGCGAATAACCGGCCTGGTTATCTAAGGGACAACGAGATAACGAGAAAAATGCCGAGCAGACAAAAAAGCATAACAAACCTCACAAAATTTCATGAGTATTCGTTTTGAAATGCGATCTGTACAGGAGGACAGCTGGAAATCCGCCGGATATACGGAAGCTGGCAAAAAGCCGAAACTTTAACGGAGACCTTCGTTTCACTCTGTCAAAAACAATCGCTCTTCTTATTTTTGTTTTCTTTTGATAGAGTTCGTTATCGTTCGTAAAATGTTAAATAAATACCATCACCATGTCATAAGAGTATCCGCAGTTTAAAAAGCGAGAGATGTGAAAATTATTATAGCATTGCCTGGGGCTTCGTCCGAGATTTCCTCGTTGTATGTTCTTTCTGAGATTTTAAACTAAACCTATGCCAAATTTTATCTAAATCTGTTTGCCTGTTTTAGCGCGAAGAGGTATCCGACAGACAGAGTTACTTTCCCGTTTAAAAATAATATTACTGTTGATTATAGACGATTAATATTGATGCAAATAGTATAGGAAAACTACTGTGATAATATCGCTATCAGCATGCAGCGGCGCGCGTGTTTGACTCGCAGTTGTAGTCTACATATGTAGTCGTCAGGTAGGGGGTTGGATTAATTTAATGTTGACAGGTAATACCTACCATTCATATTATACCTAATATGTGGTACCACATACTGGTGTGTAGGAGAGATTTTAATGAGAATATGTTCATGTAATTAAAAATGATATTCTCGTAATATTGTACTAGGTAAGTCTTATTGTCCAAACTTATTCATTTGCCTTATTACCTTCATGATATATTTAAGTTACGATATACTTACATCCAACAGTATTTACTGATGTTACAATTTACAGGGAACAGATAGATGAAAATATTTTCAAATGGATTACTAACAAAATCGATGGTGTGCTGTCCTCTCAACCCCCCAAGGATTCATCTTCCTGGCGTCATTCGCCTCGTCTTGGTAAGTAAAAATACTTACATACACATAAAAAAATCGATTCACCCATTAAGCGCTACGCCTACATAGCTGGGGTAATTCAATTAAATGCCGGTTTACTTTAGTGAACAGGAATAACTCGAAATTGATCATGTTTTAATTGTTGTTTAGAATAGACATCGATTTCTGCCAATTGTGCTTCATAATGAAATGTATCACCAACTGACCTCATTCGAATTTACAACTATAAAGATTATCGTAAAATGTTGTATTAGGCTGTTCTATTTCTTATGCGAGGTCAAATATTGTGATAGAGTCTGGCTAGCGCAAGCTGAACTCAGTATTTTTATAAAACTGTGTAATTGACAACATTTCAAATTTTCAAGTAGTATGAAATCTTGACTCATTTCGTTAATTTGTTAACAAGAAATCTGAAAATATATTATTACTTTTTATAGCTATTTGTTTTCAACACATTCACGAAAATGTGAAGAAAGCCTACCATCGTCTGAATGACGTCACAAGGCTGAATTCTGACAGTCACAACACAAAAATAACAGCAGTACACTTTCTTTAGTAAATCCCCCTTAGTAATAGTGCTTCTGTATGATTTTGTACGCTGGGACGCCTTACTGGTCACTTACTCTCTTTTAGAATGAGAAACTTTTGATTGATTTTTGTATATGAAATTAGTGTGTTTTTCCCGTCCATACATACAAATATACACATTTTAAACCAGGTCTGAATATGATGAGCCTTCAATCACTTGAATGTTTCACGATGAGCGTAATGAATGATAAAGCTCCTAACTATGTATGTATATTGAAAATGTCCGTTAAATAAAAACATACTAAAAGTATCAAAAGTTAATAATTCTCAAAAAATGTTGCCTACTCAAGGATTATTAAATTTACCAATGTTCGCTCTTATTTACTTGGGTAGGTCACCATTCCATTCCTTGACTATTAGGCTACTTACTCCAAAAAACAACATTAAGTGAGTAGTTAGTTAAATAATTTGGTCTGGACTAGGACAAATTATGTAGGACATAATATAATTTGGGAGAAGAGCGGAACTTAGGATACATTCCGACCCAAAAGTAAATACCGGGTGGAACAGAACGATGGACTTTCCTGTATACAGGGAACAGGTTAGCCTTGGTACTATACTTTTGCAAAATAAACTATGTTAATATTCATAACCGTTTTCGAGTTACAGCATTTTAAACATCTATTTAAAAAACAGCATATTTCAACCCTATCTAATAAGGAAGCTAGTGACATAAGTCACTTTGAAATATAAATACTTTAATGGTAATGTTGAAACAATAGGGATGTTACTAATATTCAAAGGCATTATTTTAATGATATTTATTTTCTTTTTCAATAAAAGTTGCTAATGATTACAAGTCGATTGTATATCATTTAAATGACAACATACTTTCAGAAAAGTCCGTGGTATTGTTCCTCCCTGTATAATAGATGTTCCAAAATCTTAGTTTTGTACTGAGTCACAGCAAAATACCCGACGTCTGCCTTGCAATAATTTCTGACGAAGTGCATGAGTAACAAAGCTGCTTGCAAATATTGGTTGCGCAACTTCATACGGTTTAATTAAATGGGAAACAAATGATAGTTATTGTGGGTGAAGCCTGCTACTTTTGACTCATGTTGACAAACCGTGGGTATTTCGATCACAGTATTTGTCATCGTTTTCTTATTATCGCAGAAACTAGGCATACGCATCAATAAATGGGTAGGTAGGTACCTATTATTGCAGTATGCAACAAAGGTCAAAATAGTATAAATGACGTTATGTGATAATGGTGACAAAGTTCAGGCTAGGTCGACGCGTATTCTTGGGCGCGTTGTATTGTGGCGTCGTTTCCTCGTTACTCAATCGAGGCGTAGGCTATAAGATGAATCCTTCGCAGAGGCTGCGATATCAACATCTGCATGAGATTCTACGCAATGACTGTTAATATTTACAATCGACATAATGTTTCTATTAATATTGAAATAGTCCAAAAGTGAAGAGACGATTGACTTACTTAAAAATTAAAAGAAGTATTCGCTTTTTAGAGTATTTACTGTTGCCATACTTGCCATCGAATATATCTATATAAGTACTAATACACGGTGCTCAAAATAACAATATACTTGTGCATTGTATACGTTGTAGGTAAAACTAATTTATGTTTTTATTACTGAACGAAAACTTTCAAATTAGGACCGTGCAAGATTATTTTCGCAAGGAGGATTAAGAAAGGTACTTACTTAATATACCTATTATATTGGGTAATGCATAATAGTATGCAGCTTTGACTTTTAAGATTCACGTGGCACCTCGTGATTCGCAAAGGAAAACATCATTCTTAGCTCATCTGTGCATAATAAAGTTATTAAGATATAGGTGCGAGTATATACATAGCGACATTAGGGACAGTCCAAAACTCCCGTAAGTTTTAGACATATTAAAATATAATGAAAAGTCGCTCACTTCTTTAAAGTCCATGTTTCAATCCGGTATGGACGCGGTACGTAATCATGAGCGCTGGTACTGGCGAGCTGTTTAGAATTGCGTGCCCGTGCTCTGCCTGGCTCGGCTGCGGGCGGAGGTGGCTGTGGTGGAGAAGGGGCGAAACCCTCGTTTTCTTCTCTATTGTTCTACCGGGTTACTCTCAACACTCACACCGTCAAATGCTAAACTCTAGTCCGCAGTACCTAAACCTGCTTTCCAGCTGGGCGGCTCGGACGGCTTCTGCCAACGATTTCGTAGCGCTACGCTCATAGCCGATAAGATGCGAAAAACCGTTTGTAGCGGAAAGCGCCTACGAGACAAGCGCCCACCTAGCGGGTTCCTGGCAATGAGTGTAGTCATTTTCTAGTGTTCCATATCCAAATGTTCCAACGGAACAATTATGCGATCACTGGGTGACTGTCCGTCTGTCGCAGTTACTTTTACACTGAAATATTACGATGGTGAGAAACAAGCATACAGCCCGCATATAAGCAGGTACCGCAGCATATAGGCGCTTGCAGACGCGGATACAGGCGGGGGAAATAGGGGCGATTGCCCTCCCCCTGAAGTAATTGTAAGTAGCTGATCTTTTAAAGCCTTAATCCCACACCGTAGCTTGACGACCACTTTGGCTTAGTTGGTTTGGTAGTGACCCTGCCTACGAAGCCGGAGGTCTCGGGTTCGAATGGCAAGGACATTATTTGTGTATGTTTAGCACGAATATTTGTTTCTGAGTGCTGGATGTTTTATTATTATTATTATTGGATGTTTTCTATGTATTTAAGTATGTATTTATCTATTTCGTTATTATAAGTATTTATTTCGTCTTTTAGTAGCCATAGTTCAAGCTTTGCTTGGTTTGGGACTAAGTCGATTTGTGAAAGATTTATTTATTTATTTATATCCTCTCCCCTGAACAAAATTCCATGTAAATACGCGTCGGGACGCTAGAGCCTCCAGAACAATCGTTGTTTTGACAGCTAGAAACAAAAATGCAGGTATCCCACTCTCAACACAGCGCATCCACGGAAGCTCACTCATTACCAGGAACTTTCCATACCTGCAGAGTATCTTGTCTCCCGTATCCTGCATTCGCATCTCGCTTCTTTTCTGCCTCATGCGATAATTTATCTGTACTCTCTACTAAAATGCGTTAGTGAGGTATTGAAATGATACTGTGAGTATGCTTGGTTCATGCGGAGCTTATTTTCGCTGTGTGATTGATAATCAGATGGAATGGGAATGATATTATTCTATGTACTGAAAAATGGACTGCAGAGTTAACTTGTACTTATGTATACAAACCAGAGAGATTGGTTAACAGAGAGACGCGTGAGTTTCTGAACCTAAAAACCTCTAATGAAACCAATAAATCACAGCAAATGCTTGTTTAATGTCGTCGTGTCCAGTATACGTATATTTTATACTAGCTTTTGCCGGCGACTTCGTCCGCGCCTTCGCTCCTATTGGTCGCAGCGTGAAGTTATATAGCCTAAAGCCTTCCTCGATAAATGGACTATCCAACATAAAAAGAATTTTTCAATTCGAACCAGTAGTTCCTGAGATTAGCGCGTTCAAACAAACAAACTCTTCAGCTTTATAATATTAGTATAAATATTGATGAATTTAATGAATCAGGCACTCGTGGACCAGTGGCCCCTGCATATTGAGTGTGGTATGCGAGGTTAAGGAACGTTGACCGGGGTCAACTCTTGGATGGGTAACCGCTTTGAATAGTTAAGTTACTAACTGCTCAGTTAACCCCTTTGGATAGCGCGTTAAGCCCAGCCATCAAGCCAAGTAAGAACTACGCCATCGAGCGGCTTGAGAAACTTAAACAGTCAAGTTGCCTACTCACTTGGCAAGCCTAATCCCAATACCTCTGCCACACACTCTTCAATGGCATGGGAAGAAGCGAGGAAAGGAGGCAGAGATAGATGCCGTACGTCATGCTCCTCGTCATGCACACCACTCCCTGTTTTGTTGGTTTTTTGGCGCAGTCAAATGGCCTTGTGCAGGGCGTCGCGATTAATTGCGCGAGGAGCATAGTGTGTCAGGGGTACAGTAAGGTGTAGTTCCCCCCTTGAGTTGGAAGGTCAAATGATAGTAGCTTCCGTAAAAAAATTCTTCTGTTAAATAAATAACGAAATGTACAAACGTTATTTGACCATAACAATATATTTTTCAAGTTACAAGTAAGACAAGTCAACGAGGGTGTCAATGTGACGAAGTTAGGCTACGACACGCCTCCGCCGTGATTCCCAGAAGCCGGGAGCAGCTGATCCAGGTGGCAGATCCAGACGCGCCCGTCGTCAGTTGTGATCTGATAATGTAGATTCCCGAGACGGCGACTCACTCTGCCGAACTCCCAGATATAGTGTACTTTGGAGCTTGGACCCGGCTAAAAACCCTGACATTGGTACCAGGTCAGAGTTCAGACGGTCACGGTCGTGTTCGGATCTTCGTGGCTAGCCTGGTTCTTATTTCTCTTCCAAACAAGCATATATGGCGAGTCTCCTGAGTTGACCGGAGTAGCTCGTAGTACAGTTTGTGTAATATTCCGCCATATAAAACGGAGTTAGGCTATGACACCAGCCATCCTTCTGGATGCAAGTGTACTGGGATATCGCTAGGGTGATGATGATAGTGATACTCTCAGAAATGTAGGTAGACTGTTGTTGATTATTCTTTGTATACATAACACACGTTACGGATGTGTAACTAACACCGCGCGTTGATGTCTTTCGCAGCGGGCAGAGCATCTCGGTAAATCTCACTGAGTGTAAACTCAGGTTTTTGCTTCATTGGGGCATTAGGCTTGCTCGTACATAAGTGTATACATGCAGTACTGTATTAACACTAGTTCTAACATCACGCGCTGGAAATGTACATAACGGTAGAGTATCGATATATTGTTTGCCGTCCTTTAATGTCCATTGTATAATTTCCGATTGCTTGCAGGCTAAAATACTCTGGGGATTCCTTAAATTCTCTTCTTTTAGTGCATAAGAAGTGAAATGTTAAGTTTTGTTGTTTGTAGCAAAACTAGATAAAACCAGCGTTTCCTACCTCATTAATGCATATTCAATATTTTATGCTCATACGATCCTTGTTGCACGGAGTGGCATGATTAATTGTTTTAATAAAGAACGGGTAAAGAGCGAGACTGACTCGCGCACTGAAGGGCTCCGTACAAGTTTGTTTTTTTATATACATAGGTAAAGGACTTCAGATGGTTAACGGGGATAGGGATATATCTAAGTAGTTATATTTTTCCTGTAATATTAAAAAAAACATTTATAATTCCAACACTAAAAAATAAAAATTGATTCAGAATGTACAACGTACGCCCCTAAATATGATACACTTGACCCCTTCATAGAGTGGGTTGTTCTTTATTTCCGACAATAGCTTGTCCTTCCATTTATTATCACTCTTATTACGCTATGTTTTGTGTTATTTTAGTGTTTCAATACATCTTCATATTTTAATTAAGCTATTAGTACTCACTAAACTTTTATTTTAATTCCTCTGGCGAGTATTTTTTTTTTCACATAATACTGTGATTCGAAATGCGGTCTTCGATGAAAAGGGCCACTGACGCGATATTTTCATATTCATCAATAAAGATATTATTATTTTCTGAAAAACTTCTAAGATAAATTATTTATTGTTAACAAAAGAAACATTTATTATTCCTTATTAACACAGATGAATGTAACTTAAAAAAAAAAACAACAACACCTAATGTCGATGATTCAAGATCTCGAAAATCGGGAATACGCTATTTTACTGTCGGTAAAAAAGACGATGGACCCAGAGTACAAAATTAATTTCTATACACCTGTATCTCGAATTAGCCTTTTTTTACATGTTATCACAATTTCAAATCGATAGCATAAATAGTTCATGAAATATTTTAAATTTGTGACTGACAGACGGACAATTGTACGGAACCCTTAAATCATTATTAATAAGTCCATCATATCTGCAAACTGTCAGCCATATATGCAATTCTGAGTTGCAGTCCTAAGCTAGGTCTGTCTCCCTCCCATCAGTTATTTATTAGCATGAGCCAGTGACAAAAGGCGGAGTTTTTCAGGAAGAAGGGCTAGAAGATCCCGGACAGTCGGACGCTAGCACACGGGGGCGCCGGCGCCGCCGGGAACAGCCGGGCGGCGCACGAGTGGGTGCGCGGCTATAAGTAAGAGCTGCGCGCGCGGTCGCGAGGTTAGTCGCCATTCGGCAGCGCGTCGCAAGCGGTGTCACTCCCCCCTCCGGTGCGTCCCCCACACACTCGCCTTTCTCACACGACCGGCGATCCTCGCTTGCGCAACCCCCGAAAGGTCGCCGCTATTGGCATTTAAACGCTCTCTGACATTAATGTTGCATTTAAATGTGCGATGTAGCTTCCTCTTTGAGCTTAACTGTCGCAACTGTGTTTGGGAAAGGTGCGTGTGCTGATGTGAGTTTCTGTTGCAGCCCCAGCCCGTCAGAGCCGGGCAGGCGCGCCCCATACACGCTACGCCACGCAACGCACCGCACTCAAAATGATCGTCAGGATTACGCTGTAAGTGTTATACATAAGCATTTGTCTTTTCAAAACCAACAATCTAAATTTAAGTAAACAACTATATCGCGATAATAGCGCGCTAAACAAACGTGATTTAATTACAAGGATAGTTAACACAATCACTTTCTAATAGGAAATTTAATTATGTATCCACCATCAAAAAAACCGGCGAGCACTTAGCATACGAGAGCTGTCAGTGCGATGTCACTTTCATCGGATGTTTGCTCAGGTCGTGCGGTAACATGTCGTGGCTCCGGTTGCGCAACAGTTTCCGGGATAGAGATGTCGCATCACGTTTGTTGCCGTGAAAATATGATCTGATTTCTTGCGAGGAAATCAGGTTTTCATTGCTCAACGGCAGCTGGCTGGCATCACGAATGAGGGCACGGGTTTCTCAATGAAGGCTGCGAAACATTTGCTTTTAAATATGCACGACTTAGTGAGTACATTGTCTACGCCGTAACACCGCGCCGCCCTCGGCGCCCTCCGCCGCCTCCGCCCGCCGCCCTCGCATCAAACATACGTACCACGCGTCACGCGTCCTTTAAAAAATAACCCACTTTTAAGCTAGTGTAAATAAACAAGTAATATCCTCACTATTCGCTACATTATATAAGTACAGTCAAGAGCAAAAGTAAGTTAACACTTGCATCTTACGGCATTGTGATAAGGTGAAAATGTGTTAACTTACTTTTGCTCTTAACTGTACGAGGTAACGCTATTTCTACTTATCAGATAGATTACAATTGATTACCTTATACAATGCCTTTCATTCATTTTTTTTAAGACATCTAGCAAGCTAAATCAGTTTACAACATACATTCATTATTTTCGTTTGACGGTTGGTCTACTCCTTAATTTTTAATAATCGCTTACCTGGTATGATATTACAGCATTATATTGTTGATAAAATAGAGGCAATGAAACTATAGAAAATACAAGAAAGCAGGAAAGTCACCGCAAATTTGCGGCACAGGGGTGCGGGTCAAAGTTAACCACCATGAAACTTTCTGTTCGCACGAAGGAGCTCCGACAGTTTTCCTTGCTACGTAAATATGATCCGTTCATTGAATTCGTAACTGCAATGGAACACGTCCTATCTCACAAGATAGGTGGTAGGCGATCTCGCGATGTACTATACTATTACAACGAAAGTGTCGAAAAAAATCATTGATTATGGTCAGGTCAGGACAATCCGACGATTCTAACGGTTCTCATTGTTAAAGATGTCGACTCAACGCTTGCAACACAAGGTGTTAAGTGGATGACGTGCTGTATCGTTGTAACACAATGACAGAAAGTTATGTTTGCGACTTAACATATTTAGAGTCATGTAATAAGGCTTCGTAGGATAGTGATGATGACAACAAAGTTGCCGATGTGCTCACCCAGTGATATATAAAACTCTTTGTAAACAGCGCTTAAATTTCAAATAAACACTTTTCCGTTGAATGCTTTCGATACCTTAAAAATGCCTGTTTGTGAGCAACAATTAAATTAACATTCATTACCATCAACGAATATTTGTGCCCCAAAAGGAATAACAGGTCGTGACAGCTTTTCATAAAACCAGTCTTACTTTCAGCACTGTCTTCCGTTTTATTAAATCAGTACTGATCGCCCTCTGCAATATGACAATTTTATTACGATTAGTAAAGTGTAGTGAAAAAATCAAACTGTTGTATTTCGTTTTGCAAGAAAATGTTTCCTTAGATCTAATACTTGTGAATAAACCACTAAAACCTATTATATAATAACAGAATATTATCTCATACATAACATAAAACTTACTTAGAACTTAACACAACGACGGCCATCAAAATATGCGAATGAAAAAACTTTTTTACCCATTCTTACAATACCATTATGGTTCCCATATCATTATTAGGTGTAATGAATATAAATTTACCGTTGCTCATTATAAATTATACGATTGATTGTATTGTAAAGTTACAACATTAATAGACTACAATTCATAACTAGGCTAGCCCCTTACAAAAACATGTGTGGAACAGTGGGATAAAATAAAGCCTATACCACTTTTGAACTTGCATGCTACATACTGGAAAAAAATTTCGGATGAGTGCTTATTTTCGAATCTACTTCTCAAATCCATACTTATAAAACTACAAACATTACCTTATCGAGAGTATAATATTAGTAGATATATATTAATAATCTTTCTTTGAAGTGAACTCGAGCATTTATTTACTATTATATATATGTACAGTAACGATATGCATTCACACTGTTTCGTCACCTGCTCCTGACTGTGACAAAACTCGTTTTTACAAATCCGTCGATTTATCGTGACTGTAGACGTCATTACATTGAACCCAGAGTAGGTAGGTATTGAAAGCGACAGCGACTTTTTATGACCCAAGCTGACCTTGGATTTAAATAGTTCCCGGCATCTGCACTGGTCATGTTTTCCTCAATCCTCGAACACTACCTTGCCCTGTCACTAAATATACTCACAAAATTTTGATGAATGTGATGCTCATTGATCAGACGGGTCTATACTCATAATTATACCAATGAATGAATGCATTTGAGCGAGACATTTCAGTTATAATAAAAAAAAAAAATTCAATTTATATTTGAACTTTTGAAAGCATTACCGAGTGCGACTATGATTCTAATAGTAACCTTCTAATTTTATGATGAAGAACGAATGTTTAGTTACAAATCCAAATCTAAACAAAACGCTTTCGAGGAATTGACGGACAAAAATCGAATTTTCAAGCCCAAGTCAATTCGTATACCAATGTAGGGGTATACTACCTATATAAGTTGCAAAAATCCATCTAATACAACAAAGAAGTTTTAATATAAATATTGTACAGCGATTAGCAGACCCCAGCCAGCTCCATAGTTAATCCATTCATAATACGGAAGCGAGAAAGATGAATCAATTTCGCAAAAGAGACTATCTAATCACAATAACAAAATTATAAAACAAACTTATGATATACATCCCTGTCAGCCCCAATCCAATCCACCTGACTACAGTCCTGTAGGCAAGATCGATTTTTTTTCGGGAAAGCTTAGTAGGAGTCTTTAGTAGAGTATTTTAGATTGGATGGACATCCGTCACCTGTTACATTTTCCAGCTATGACGTCGTAAATGTTTTGTATAAGAAAAAGTCCATTTTTGTTCAGGAACATATCAAGTGGGGTATTTAAAGGGTGAGTACTATTAAATTGTCGCTGCATTGAATTTCTTCATCAAATGAATCAACAGACTCAAAAATATTTATTTTAATAACCTTTACGTTACATTATTTATGTTTGAAAACGAATTATAACTTTTTCAGTGGACGACGTGAGAACGCTCGGACTTTACTTTTAACGCGGCTCATCGAGTTTTGCACGGAGGCGTCCGTTATCAATTTGGTACACTTCGTCCATTTGCGTTGAAAATCTGGCAACGAAGTAGCAGGCTGACATGTTCTTCGCAATTTACTTTTGATAATTACCCAATATTTTTCTATGGGACGTAGTTCGGGGCAGTTCGGAGTATTTGCGTTTTTAGGCACTACTTCTATAGAATTCGCTTCATACCATCGAAAAGTCCGGGTTGAATAATGACAACTTGCCAAATCAGCCCAAAATAATGTCTGAGAAGTGTGTTTTTTTATAAAAGGTAATAACCTTTTTTTGAGGCATTCTGTTATGTACCTATATACATCGGTGCCAATTGTTCCAGTTGTAACAAAAGGCGAGTTTCTCTTACCACACTGACATATAGCTTGCCATACAAGGTACTTCTTGGCAAACTTTTCAACTTCTACAACTTTTTCAGATTCAGGAAGATTTGAAATATCACGAGACGAATAGAATTGATTACCTGGTATGGCTTTGAATTCGGCCTTCACATAAGTTTCGTCGTCAATTACTAGGCAACGTTTTCTTTGGACTAACATGGAGTACAAAAGTCTGGAACGTCTAACCGCACGATTATACTGCTCTACGGTTCTCTTTGGAGCTTTTTGCTTCTTGTATGTAGTAATGCCGCATCTTCTTTTAATTTTTTGGACATTTGATTGGCTCATACCTACTTTTTTCGATACATCTCGTAAGATATGGACGGATTCCTATTAAACAACTTGCACACCTTTGATTCTAACTTTTTATTAGGTATTCTGATAGGTTGACCCTCACGCTGCTTTCTGTTTATAGTTCCGCCTTCCTTTATTTTCTTTAGAGTCCTTTGGACCGTCCTTCTAGTCGTAAAGCATGATTTTGCCTGGTCTGATGTAGATATATGAGGATTTTTAGAAAATTCTTGCAAAATCGATTCTCGAACATTTTTCTCTTTCGACGACATCTTGACAGATACAAAACAAATGTAATTTTTGTAATGTAAAAATCACCAGTCGTTCTAAATTTGAAATCCTCATAGACAATTAAAAATATTACGTTGCCAGCAAGAATATCATTAAAAATGTATGCGACAATTTAATAGTACTCACCCTTTAAGTCACAGAATTCGGAATCATACAACGCCATTAAATTTCAGCCATGGGTTAGGGCACTCCCTAACAGGGACGGCTGGATGATTTTTTCTAAAATATACGCCAAATAACTCGTTATATCTTCATGAAATGCCATGAAGAGGTATATTTTTCGATGCAGCTCATGGAGGAAAGGGTTCATTTGATATCCCAGTCAACAGATTTCTGAAGTAAAAATGTTTTTTTCCAATACATAAAGTTGATGACGTCATAGCTGGAAAATGTACCAGGTGACAGATGTCCTCCCAAGTCTAAAACGTCCATAGGTATAGTAACTTAACTGAAACGACCGTTTTCAATAAAACTTTGCAAAATATCGTGGCTTTCTTCTGTTCGAAAATTAGAGGTTAGCCAGGAAAGTCGCTAGAGATTTTCGACCCAGTAGACACATGATTTTATTTTATATGCTTGGTATATTTGGCACCCACAAATACTTATATGATTGTACTTTTGAACTTTAAATTATAAATAATAGAGTCTAAAAGTGGCAGGCCACTTTCTTCGCTTACTTTAAATGCTTAACCCACAAATGTAAAGTGTAGGATGCAACCTACACAACAAAAACATCAAATTTAATTTAAATATAATTAACTGTTCTTATATATTATTTATATTCACGAAAAATTTCAGAAATAAATGAGTGTACTCAGTTAGCGTGAGTAGTAAAAATAAGTTAATCATTGTCAGTATTGTGACGATAAATAAGCATGGGAATTAAATAAAACGGCTAAGTGCGAGTCGGACTCGCGCACGAAGGTTTCCGTACTATTATCTATAGAACATTAGACACTTTTATCATAACCTTTTTAATTAAATTTAAATAGTATATATTTTTTTATCAGTAATATGACTAATAAGAACGTTAAATAATATCAAGTAGAATTTTGGTCAAGTGCGAGTAGGACTTTAGTTTTCCCGTACATATTGAGACCCAGCGCCTGATGAACACAACGAGGAACTATTTTAAAGTTTTTTTTGTAAGGGAACTCCCTTAAATATTTATTTTATTTGGTTTTTAGTATTTCTTGTTATAGCGGCGACAGAAATACATCATCTGTGAAACTTTCAACTGTCTAACTATCACGGTTCATGAGATACAGCCTGGTACAGACGAACAGCGGAGTCTTAGTAATTTTGGGTTCGGAACCCTAAAAATTTATCTACGAGTATTTTCGCGTTTTTGTTTTGTATTCTAAACTATGTTTAACTGACCACATCAGCCCAAGGACGTCCACTGCTGGACACAGGCCTCCCCCAAATTCACGGGGGGTATATGCCATAATCGCCACGCTTGGCCACGTTTAACTTATTTATACATTAATAAATAAGTTTTCTTAGAAATTTGGTTGTGTTTGTGTTTGGTTTGTTTGGTTCCTCACAAAACAGACATTGGTTACCTTTTCTTTTTAACAGCTCACGCTAATTGGGTGCACTTATTTCTGAAAATGCCCTCACATGAATTCTGCCTGTCAATAGTCCAAATTGAAGGTTTGACAACGGGCCATTGAGAAAAAAAATGTGGTTTATTCTCCAAATTAGGCATATTACATGCAGGTGTTAAGATGATTGATCGCATCCGGAACAACGAGCAGCGCTCCAAAACGCGCATAGTTGATGCAGGCGAAAAAACTGCCAGGCTCAAGTGGGACTGGGCCGGTCACGTCTCTTGCATGCATCCTGATAGGTGACGTGGGCTAGTATAGCCACCAAGTGGATGCCGAAAGACTGGCACGGACGGGGCGGGCCTAGGCGGACATGGCGGGAATACGTAGACGCCTTCCTCGGCAATTGGCCGCAAGAGACACATACACGAAATCAAGAAGAGGCCTTTGCTCAACAGTAGGACTCGAATACCGGCTAGAATAATTTGTAAGAAAAAAAAACCGACTTCAGTGGGGAAGGCCGGTGAAAGATTATTTATTATACTTAGATGGTGCACTCTTAGATTCCATACAATGAAATAAAAATGGCTATAAGTATGTTTATAATGGTAGAAGACTAAGTACCCTCAATTCCTCATTGAATCCTCCATCAGAACTCAAGCTTGAATGTGTCTTGAAAACCTAGCTTGCTTGACAAATATAACGAAGAGAACTAATCGCCAAACGTGAACTATGCGTAATTGAAGAGTTCCATTCTGATCATCATCAGCAGTTCCACTTTATCAAATGTCACTTATTTAAATGTAAATGCATGATTTGTTTATGAAAATACTAAAATCACTATATGTACGCCTTTTACATTTGAGGAGTTCCCTCGATTCCTCATGGATCCCATCATCAGAACTCGAGCTTGATAAATGATTGTCTTGAAAATCTAAATTGCTTAACAAACATAGCAAAGAGGACAATCCGCCAAACGTGAATTATGCGTCATTGAAGAGTTCCGAGGACCCGGGTATGTCCTTAAACTACGGCCAAGACCACCGGGGGATGGGCAGCAGCATCCCTGAAGTGCGGTGGAGATACTGCGATCGCCAACCCGCACGCCAAGCGTGGCGATTATGGCATTTACCGCCTATGGAATTGGGGGAGGCCTATGTCCAGCAGTGGACGTCTTTCGGCTGATATGGTGGTGGTGGTGGGAAGAGTTCCGTTCTGATCATCATCAACAGTTCCACTTTGTCAAATGTCACTTTTTTGAATGAAAATGCTTGATTAGTTCATGAAAATAGTAAAATCATTATATGAGTGCCTTTCATATTTGAGGAGTTCCCTCGATTCCTCATGGATCCCATCATCAGAATTCGAGCATGACAAAAATTAATCGCGAAAGTAGAACTTGCATAACAAATACAGCTAGGAGGAAAAATCGCCAACCAAGACCTTTTCGTCGTTGAAGAGTTCTATTCTGATCATCATCAGCAGTTCCACTTCATCAATTGTCACATTTTTGTATGAAAATGCTTGATTTGTTGATAAAAACACAAAAATCACTATATTTGCCTTTAAGATTTCAGGAGTTCCCTTGATTCCTCATGGATCCCATCATCAGAACTGTGTTTTGACAGAAAGGGGACTAACTTGGATATATATACTTACAATCAAAAAAAGAATATTCAAAATCGGTTCAGAAATGACGGAGTTCTGGAGTAACAAACATTAAAAAAAAAACAACATACAGCCGAATTGATAACCTCCTCTTTTGAAATCTTGAAGTCGGTTAAAAAAAGGCATAATTGTGTCAGGAAAACTGATGAATTTTTATATTTATCGTGCGTGGTGGTCGGTGGCAATTGACATTTCATTTTTTAAAAGGGGTTTTTTCCGATTATATCAAATAGAGGATAAAAAAAATTAAACATAACCACATTTTTAATATCTCGAAAATATCGCCATTTCATATTAAAAAATCAATTTAAAAAGTTCCTCATTCTAAAAGAGAGTAAGTGACAAGTAAGGCGTCACAGCGTAAAAATTCGTACAGAAGCACTATTAATAAGGCGGATTTACTAAAGAAAGTGTCCTGCTGTTCTCTTTGTGTGTTGTGACTGTCACAATTCAGCCTTGTGACGTCATATAGTCGATGGTAGGCTTTCTTCACATTTTCGCGAATATGTTAAAAACGAATAGCTATAAAAAATATACCACCATTTCAGCCCTAGCACGTCCACTAATGGACATTGGCCTCCCCCAATTTCATGGGGGGGTAAATGCCATAATCGCCACGCTTGGCATGCGGGTTGACGATCGCAGTACCTATCTCCACCGCACTCTAGGAATGCTGCTGGCCATTCCCCGGTGGTCTAGGTCGTAGTTTAAGGACATACCCGGGTTTTATTGACAAGTTAACGAAATGAGTTAATATATTATACTACTTAAAATTTTGAAATTTTGTTAACTTAGCAAAAAGTAGTAAATCGCCGATTTTCTGTGTGTGATTTAAAAGATTTTATTGGGCTGTGTTATTATTTAAAATTAAATTATTTATTATAGGTTTATCAGAAATACTGCACTTCACTGATTATAATAAGTTTTTCCTATAATATGTTGTAATTAATTAATTTATTTATACAGTTTTATTTGCAATTTCAAATACAGAAAGAATTATGGCAAATCATATGTTTATCTGAGCAGTCAGTGATGATAAAATCTTTTGTAGTTATCGAATTAATGTCTTTGAGTAAAATATAAACAAATACTTAGTGGCTTAACAATGAAGACAATACTTCAATTGTCCTCTTCAATTACATAGGTATCATGAAATACATGCATCTACGCTAAGTGTGTGTTATATACCTATCTAGAGTTCAATCGTAAGTTACGTGTTTGTACGTAAGTATAACAATTGCTCGAGTTGTTATTGTTTCGTGACACTTCCTAATTAGGCAATTTAAGCAACCACGTCTGCATTACAGAATTGTTTCACTTTCGCTGTTTTACAACAGAACAGGCTCACTGCGTTTTGCCGAAGCTAATGTGGCATTCTGGACGGTGTTTGTTTACGAATACAAATCAGTGAGAAATTTCACCGTGATACAGATTTTCGATACAGAAGTGATACGAACTGACGCACACGTAAAATAGAAAGTGAATTAATCATGACGATCGATATTACAAAGAAGGTAAACTCGTGTTTTGTTAGGTACATCCTAACAAATTCACTTAGAAGGCATTCAGAATAATATCACGCAAGCGATCGTATCTCGAAGAGTGGCTCATTTTCTGTATAAACTTATTGTGGGTACCTACACATTGGGCCGCTGCGCTGTATTGTTCGTCCTCCTTGCTTGCATAACGCCCCTTCCCCAGCAACAAGTAGACACGTTGCACTTTTTACGTTGTTTTTGTACAGTTTCGCCTTATGAATGTTCACCTGCCCGGCTAGTATGATAGCTTATAGGTATACCGTCACGTTTTATGTGACGTCTCAGTACATTTTTGCCATATAACGTGACGGTATAAGCTATCATACTAGCCGGGCTGTTGATTATGCACGCGCGGGAAAATCATGCGCTTGCGTATATAGTTAGGGGAGGACAGAGGAGGCACTGGCCGGCACGTCCGTTGCCGCACCGATGCCGATGCCGCCGCGCGCCTTTTCCACGAGAAGCGTCTTCGAGCGACCTTCACTTTCGCTTTTACGCGTAAGCTCCACTCTGAAGACCGGCTTTAAAAGCTATTATATTATGCAGCTATGCAACATTAATTTCAGACAAAATTAAAACGTTGGTCGGATCTGCAAATGCTGAAATTAGACATTGACGAACCAAATAGTCAGTAATAATATCACAGATCAAAGAATAGGTAATATGAAGCGTGGTTAGTGGACTGGTATTCATGGTAGTTATATTATAGTATTATCACAGAAGCAGGCGATTTGACTAGTTGCAGAAAGAAATACGATAGTAATTCACCTATTATGCAAGTATTAAGAACACGTTTAATAATCTACAGGGCTAGTTAGTTATTTAATTAATCAACGTTAAGATGTTAGTGAAACAGGTTCTTAAAGAATGTCTAATCGTAATTACACTCAACAGCAAATAGTATTAGTTTCGTAGAATTTTTTGTCTCCATGTTTGTATTGACAGAAAACTTGCGGCTTTTTATTATGCGGAGGTTACGCAATGATTTGTTAATATCGAAGAGCCTGCCGCGGGCGGCTCCCGCGCCGTATCGTGAGATGACGTCCGGCGCAGCTTTCGCTTATGCCTTCAGTAATCACGAATCATCTCTTCCATCATTCATGGGAAGCGCTCAAATGTATCTTATTTTTTTGCTTTCATTATCTCCTACTAAGACGGTAAATATAATTTGTGGTTGTTTTTAATCTTTTTATATTTTGAAACTGCTAAACAAACATGTTTATGCTCTTAAAAAGCAATGGAATGTTACTGTCTGCGTGGCTCATTTTTAGGATTGTAGTATGCTTAGTGCATTTTTTGTAATGAAATCGTAGGTATACAATTCATCTCATGCGATAATATTATAGTATCTTTTTTTTTGAAGGCGATTTTTTATTTAAAAAGATATTTATATATTTTTTTATTATAATTACGCTATCATTATGAATCAGAGACAAAAGGATGATAAGCCCTTTAAAACAGACAGTCTTGAGCTGATGTGTCCTAGTCAGCGAACAATGTCTGAAATGGTAAGTGCGTGGGAGTGACATTGCCGCGTCACGCACACGGGGAAAGGTTTACTACCGGCCCTCTGCTGACTGACGCCGCTCAAGGCTATGTAACTACAGGGCAAAGTTTTGCTTCTGAGGGGAATTTTTGCGTTGTTTGTAATTGATTAGATTTTGTATGCATTACGTTACGATACAATTTAATATGATTTATTGTGCACAATGTGATGGAATTTTTGAGAGATATGTGGTTGCGCTACGTCGGAGAACTTTGTTAGTGGTCGAGTTTGATGGTTTGCACTTTCTACAGAGAACCGATATGTCAAGGGCAGCTGGTGCGCAGCGGCGGGTCACGCGTTGACCCAACGCTCGCTAATCGCAGATTACGCAACACGCCAAACCCGTTGTCCAAATGACACTCGGAGCCCCGTGGAGACGAGTGACCTATTCTTAATTAGCATAACTAAGACTTTTAATGTAGTACTTATCAGTCAAGGAATTTTAAGTTGTGAAATCAATAAAACAGATGTTTTAATAATACATTTGGACTCGATGATCGGTATTATAGGTAGGTACATGAATCAATCAATTATATTTTAAATGTTTATAGGGTTTCGTTATATGTCTGATGAAGTATTATAACTTTGTAATAAAATAGGCAAATAAAGATGACGAAACAAACGTTCATTAGTTTCAGACCGGTCGAGCTCGTAGCGGCAAATTACGGGAGTAATTTGCCCCGTGTTCAGATACGAACTCATATTTCAGTCAGACGCATATGAAAATAAATATGAACTTTATTCTGAACTAAGCTAAGTTGTTTTGACAATGATAAAGTCTAGTTGGGTACGGGTAAAAAGACCATTTCCTCGGCACGTGCCCGCTTCAATAGTTGCAGTAGCCCAATGATAGAATCAATTCAGTGTTGCAACGGCACGCAACTTCATCGCAGCGCGCCTGGAATGCGGTCAGGTCGTACCCTAAATAAAACAACTATGCACACTTTGATATTATCAGTCTAAGATCTTCGTGTACTTAGGTAATCTACTATCAACGCAAATATACACCAATCATATTTATTTTTCTTAAATCAATGAAGTAACGCGATGTGGTAAAGCTTGTATCGGCACAAACGACTTCGCACACCTACCGTGTTCCGTCATCAAGCATCTGCCCGGTCAATATTGCCGACGTTATCTTTGGAATGCCGAGAAAGCCGTTACATAATATTGTTTCTATTAAGCCATTCATCCAATGATTCATCTTCCTTTTTGAAATATCAATTATGGTAACATTCAAAACCCCTTTAGTTACCTACTACGTCCTATTGGCTAAGTGAACTAAAGGTTAGATTAGAGACCAGCCGTTAAAGTTATGCCGAAGAAAGTAAATCTATAAAAAAAACGTTCACAAACGCGTGCATGTCACGCATTCTCTAATGTAACACCTCACCTTCATATCGTGGCTACACTGACAGCCCATGAGCCGGTGGGAAACAATTATTTTAGGAATTATAAACAGATTGATAGACAAGGCATGAACTAATATTACAGATGCACTTCCATGGTTGTAGGTTTTTCGAATATTGCAATTATAAAAATACTGTTTAGGTACTTACTAATATCTTTCTTTTGCACGCGTTTGCTTCAAATAAATATAAATGAACGTATATTCTGCAGTGACATTGCCCACATTTTCGGTTGTTATGATTTCCTTATTGTACGGTTCGGACGGTTTGGTTGTTACAATACTGTAAGAACACGACAATTACCTTAACGATTTGATCATAGATAATTAACATTTTATAGCACACTCACTAAAAATGATACTTGACCCTTAATGGATTTATTCTATTTATATATTTCCACCAAATCTCATTCAGCCCAACTTTGTAGGGGCTCACGCTCTTAATTTTGTGACCCATTTCACAAATAAATCTTTTAATTTCAATACAGTTTTCTGACAGAACTGGCGACCTTAAGGGGGTCCCAAATTATAGTTCGTGACTGTACTAAATGGTAATTAAAGTAGCTTACTACTATGATCAACCTAAATAAACGTTGCTATATTTTGCCACGTTTGTTTATCCTGATGGTTACTATACCCTGTCTACGAAGCTCCGGTGTTGGATCCGGATCCCGGTCAGGGTAGTTTTTATTTATTTATGTGATGTTCATGAATATGTTTCTGAGTCTTGGAAGTATTCCATGTATATATTTACTTATATCAATTACATATATCGTCATCTAGTACCTATAAGCTATAACATAAACGTTATTTAGCCGACTATAATGGGGCTAACATAAGTAGTTCGATTTATTTAAGTTTGGACCCTTACTCGTAATACTTCAATTTTTTTTGTAATTTGTGTAATTTGTGTAACGTTAACTAGGTGTAACACACTGTCTGTGAAAATTTCAATGTACTATAATACGTTTTAAAATGATATCTTTCTTGATTTCACCAGAACTTTATTTCTTATTGAAAAACTACATAAGGCTTAGTCAGATGCAACTGACATTGAATCAAGCTCGTTGCGTCAGTGACAACAAGGTGGCGACGCTTAAACTCATCGTAATCGGATATTTATGTGCGTCTTCACATTTTGTAAGTGTCACTTTCGGTCTCAACAGTTTCACTTTTCTGGCGATGACCTTTCGAGGAATGCGTTGCTATACAACAGATATAAAATCCCTGTCAACAATGGCCCGCCCAATATTCATGTTTTCAACATCCCGCTTTTCTATCATATATTGAGACAAAGCGGCGCTCTAAATTAACTTATGGTTATGGTAGAGTTTAAGTTACTGATTACCTGTCTTTTTTGACGGTTCGCGCTTAAGAAGTTATGAGAGCTAATATATAGGGTGATTCAGGAGACGTGAGCAGGACTAACACTACATACATAGTAAATGACAATGAATCGTTCACCATTGTATTTAAGTGAAACACCCATACCTTTTTCCTGTATTTTAATTTTTGTTAAGTTAAAGTTTAATTCTCTACAATCATGGTCACCCTACAACAACTTGTTTATAAAGATTAAACCTCTAACTGTTATGAAAGCACTTTGATTATGAAGAAAGTAAATTGTCACATTGAGTGAGATACGATATTTCAAAAGTAATCGGACTCAGATGACATTCAATTTGACACGTATGACTTGACTGAAGTATTCTGATTGTAGAGTGACCATGAATTTCGTAAATAATTTAAAACATTTTGTTTTCAATACCAAAGATAAATGAACGTTAATTTCACTAATAGTGGCACGAAGCAGTAGCTTATGATCTACTGAATCCGTAGTGTTGATCTTGCTCACGTCTCCCGAATCACTCTGTATATGTATTCGACACAAACAGAAACTTATTTCCGACCTAGACATGCCGGATCCCATCGTGTATACAAAGTTTCATGTTATTCTTGCATGGCGTTTTAAAATGAGAGCGTAAATACGTTTGTATGGAGTACCGAGCGTACTGCGCACTCTTAAATTCTACTCGTTTATCGCTCGTCGCCAGCGGTGGGACCAGTGCCTCATGCATTCGTTTGTGTCATATATGACTGGCGGTTAAGAAGAATTTAAAAAATTAGGTAATTCTCTATATCAACATCATTGGGTTCAAATAATATTAGACAAGTGCGAGACGGGGCACGCGCAATGAAGGGTTCCGTACGTACTTCTACTACCTACTCCACATTCAAAACCCTGTACTTTGAATTAAGATACGACCTTTTTTAATTCATAGTGTTGTAGTAAAGAAGGAATCGTTATATTAGTTTCGCCATGTCTGTCGGGTCCGTCCGTGCGTCTGTCCGCGGCTTAGCTCAGTAACTGTTACTACCAGAAAGCTATAATTTGGCATAAAATTAAGGTACCTCCCCTACACGTTAAGTGGAGATATTTTTTATTTCATGCAAACCCCATCGTATTTGGTATCGTTGTGGGAATGAGAGGTTTCATTTTTTTTAATTCAGGAATCCGTTTGCGTGATATTTAATTTTATAGTGCAAATTTTATATTTGTTGGGGTCACGTGTGCCTCCCTGCCCTACCTCTGCCGGCTAAACAGTGGCTACTGGGTGTGACAAAAATTCATCGTAGTAGTATAAAAAAATATTCACAGATCTCGTGCACTACACGACCATCAAGGTACATTGAAAATGAACTCGACAAAATACAAAAATGCATTACATTTGTTAACGTTATGCCAATTTGGTTGATATATAATATATAAACATAGCTCACATACAAAATTCCTATTAAATTGGCAATTTTTTAAAGCGCAGCCAAGTTACGGTAACCACATAAAAAGGCATTTGCCACTTTACTAATATTCACGCAAGATAACGGCGACTTCAAATTAACTCGACCTCCAAACTCCGACTATAACTATAACAAGAATTTTCAAAGTCGAATTCAACATGACACCCTGGGCCCCAGGAGAAGGATAAATTATATGATATCGTAACCTTCATTATTTGTTTAATTTTCTCGCAATCGAAGTGAAAAGCAGATGCAAAACTCATGTATAAAACTCATTTTATCCTCTACTTTATATCGACCCTTGCCTGCGGCTCGGGTCGATAAATTGTCTCGGATAAAATGGCTTGTTTTATGCAATCTCAATCAACTATTTTATTTGCCAAGGTTTTGGAAGATATTGGTCTTCCAAAACATCATTGACTTATCCACGAATTGCTATTTCCCGGGCACTGCAATAATGTGCTATTGTTGTCTCGAACTATAATTAATAATAATTTATTATAGAAACAATACATGTTTAATTTAAACAATTTGAAATATAAAACTAAAACTAACTACAATTGTACAATTGTGTTGATTTAAAAAAAACTTCTTTCAAAAAGGTTAGGCTACAGCGCAAACCCTTGACCCGATCGTCTTTGTTTTAGGCTCAAATTGTAGCCGACTAAATTTTCCAGAGGAGTTTTTATCAAAATTTTGATATCATTCTTCGTTTCCAAAATATCGAGTGCCAAAATGAAAAAATCGGAGGATATTGAATTTTTTTTTTCACTATTTCGACCAAAACTTTTTTCGTTCTGGACTTTCTCAAATAATTCTCTTTGCATCTTACACATCTCGTAAATACGCGTCTTTTGAGCCTAGTTTGAATATCATACCTTCACAACTCTCTGAAATATAAGGGGATCGCACTATTTCGTGAAATGGGACCCTATACTGGAGCGAACGAAAAGACATTTTCAATGTCAAAACTATCACAGTTAACTAGTTAAAGAGTAATAGCCGATCTTAAAAAATGTATCTGGCAAAAGCAAACTTTCGTACAATTTCCATTGAAAAATACTCGAAAAACAAGTATACACGTGGCTAAGTGTGCGTTATGTCAGTTCTATTACTTCTTCTGTGGTTATGTGCGAGGTTGCTGAAGTCGCGTCTTCGGTAGCCGTAAATGACGTTTTGAGGACTGCCGGGACGGAGCCTGATATGCAATCACACGTGTGCACCTGTCTACGATCGGCGAGACTCACTGTATCGGAACGCTATTTCCCGCTCGCTCTTCCCACGTCCGCTGGGACAAGTTTAGCTGGCTTTCTTCGATTCATACTACCACCGCACAACCGGCTACACTTTCTGACATAAATTACTTTATACTACGTTGTATAATTACTTATTGCCTTGTAATCGTACGGCTTCTGGGGATAGCATACACCATGATTTTTCCAATCAACGAGTGCATAACAAACCTATAATTAACCGACTTCAATAAAAGGAAGGAGGTTCTCAGTTCGTCTGCATATTTGTTTTTTTTTTTATGTATGTATGTTCCCCGATATAACTCTTGACCACGTTGGCCGATTTTATAATGCTTTTTTTATTGCAAAGCGGGCAAGATGGTCCCATATAAATTTGGTGAAGGTCTGATGATGGGATCTAGGAGTAATCGAGGGAACTTCTCGAATATGATAGGCACGCATATGCTGATTTCGATATTTTCTGTAGGTAACCAAGCGTTGGCTCACGGAAACCACAAATTTTGGCATAGCGAAGTACAAAATTGGAGTCGGTTTTTTTGGTATAAATTATTTGCATTACGAATAGTACCCATACCTGCACCTACGAGATGTTAGTAACAAATTCTAAAATCTTAGCTTCGTACTTACCTGATGAAATTTCTAATTTACCCTTTCCAGCCCTTAAAAATTACTTGAAAAAATCGTTGTTGTCAAAGGCTTATTACAGCCAGATAACTGACAGAAATGCATGGCCCAAACCAGAGACCTAATTAGCATTAATATTCATATATGTATGTATATTTTCATTGTAGCACATCTAGTAAATTAGTAAACACATGTTGTCTTCTTGAACTATACATTGTAAATATTCTTCTTCTTTTGTTTCCATACTCAGATTTATTTATATTAAGTAGGTTAAATATTAAGTATCATTATAATATAAGCATATTTTTGTGAAAAAATGATTGACTGACGAGTTTTTTTCGGCGTTTCTTCTCGACAGTGGTCTTCTTTTGCAGAAACGCTAGTAGATTTTGACTTGTAAAAGTGCCATTGCGGCCTACTTGCGGAATAAGGATCAATTATTTAATTTATTTATTACGAACTTCTTGGATCATTATTTTAGTAAAGATCAGGTATTAGCTATCATTTTAAAGCACCGATTTTGGCTATAATAAGTCGTCAAACACATGAACATTTCGAGAACCAAATTTCAATTATTGTTGTACCATCACCACCATCCAACCAAACAATTAATTGATTCCAGTTGTCAGAAAGTAATTATTTAATAATCATCTTCAATATCAATTGGGTGAAGATTTAATGATATCCAGAGGAAATGAGGGAACTCCTCAAATATAATAGGCACGCATGTGACGATTTCGATATTTTCTGTAGTAAATTACACATTTGCTCGCGATATCCTCGAGCGTAGTGAAGTGTAACTGATGATAAATGACCGCATCGACCACGGATGACTGTCATCACAGATTATCATCAACTACATGAGCCTTTTCCTATCATCGGATTCTCCACTCGAGGCAATTTTTGGCGGTTTCGGCGTTGATATTTTGCGTCTTTCAGGTCTTTCTGGGCCGTTGTCAGTCAAGTGGCGGGGGTCTTCCATGGCCACGTTTCGTCATCGGCAGGTCTAAAGTTACTTGCACCATATGATCAGTAGGTCGTCTGGGTACGTGGCAGCGCAGATAATCGCTTTTCCTTCAATTTTTATTCAATGGGTGAGACTCTAAAGCTACCTCGTACTTATTCATTCCGGATTAGTATCCTTTCTGGTTACACCCACTGACCAGCGCAACATGCGCAATTGTGCATTTCTGTTGTGTGTTTTTGTATGTGTTTTTTGGTGGATGCACAACAATCGATTTCGGTCGTATATAGCATGGCAGGACCTCCTGCCGTTTTATACATTTACCCTTGATCTTTAGAGGCATTCTTTTCTATTGTAAATTTGTCACACATAACACCAGTCAACTGCTTCCACTTCATCCAGCCTGCTGTGGACGTATATAGTTTTTTTTTAATTTTGCCTTCGCTGAGGGAACTCCTCAAATATAATAGGCACGCATATGACGATTTCGGTATTTTCTGTAGCGAATCAAGCATTTGCTCGCGAAAACCACGAGATTAGTAAGTGACGTCTAGCTAATAATAATGACCACATTGACCACATATGACCGATGGAACTGCTACGAGTATGTAGGTAGTTCATAGATCCCAACATGATTTCGTTGGCATTTTTAGGCGGAACTGATATTAATGAAGTACAAAATAGGTCATTTTGAGATAATTGGGGTTTTGATGGAACTTCTCAAATACTATCGATTCCCATTCAGCAATAAGCGCATTTGCTCTCAGAAAACTGTTTATGTATGCAGTGAAAAATAAATTAGAAAATGTGCATTGTGTTCATTTGTATATGCACAAGGCGAAGTTCAAAATAGAAGTTGGTTTTGGTATGCATTATTAGAGTATCCTATATGGAGGCAGTCCATATTGCCTATAAAACGATAACCATTATAATTTAAGGTAAATTGCATTGATAAAAAAGAGACACCCAATTCCGGAACCAGTTCCGGAATTCCGGAATTGAAGCCCAATATCGAAACTAGTTCCGAAATTGAAAAACTATCCGATATTGCACGCCCTAGTGAGTATCAAAATAGATTAAGTGTGTTGAAGATCCTTATCTTTAAAAATTGTTTGAAAGTCGGTAATTATTTAAATATATTTACAAGCGGAATCGTCCGCTTAACGAAATTATAATTTCGTATCTGAGCGAAAAATTTAATGATTGATCACCCCGGGCTGGATTTGAACCCACGACCTCTGGAATCCGTTCATCGCTCATACCAACCCAGCTACCGCGGGTATCGCTCGTGGCGACGAATCCTTCAATCAGTTCACTCTTCTAATTAAGTCTTAGACGGACACATTGGATGGACGGATTCCGGAAGTTGTGGGTTCAAATCCAACCGAGGTGATAGATTTGTCACTTTCGCTGGAAACAGTAATCATTGTTTTTTGGAGTTCCCGCGCACATCTACCCCATGTTCCCAGTGTGTCCCGACGCCAAATTTTATAAATTTGTATATGCCGAGACAGTTGCTGCCTTAATCATCTTTTTAGTATTGGTCCAACAGCACATCACAATTTATCGCTGATTTTTTTACAGTTATTATTTTTTATTGGCCTGTTTGGCCTAGTTTGTAGTCACACTGCCTACGAAGCTCATTCCTCGGGTGCGAACCCCGTTTTTTTTTACGTATATATCTATTAAATATGTCGTCGTCTATAGTGGTCGGCGGTTAAGAAGTCAATCCTGACACCTGTCATATCCTTACAGTTTATAACCTCAAAGTGACTTTTAGGTTATAAACTGTATGGAAATGACAGGTGTCAGGATTCACTTCTTAACCGCCGACTACTATAGTACCCATAACACAAGCCTTAGTGAGCTTACTATATGACTAGTTGGATATGTGTAACAGATTGTAGGCCTTATATTTATTTAATTATATTTCTAACAAAAGGAAGACGTTAATGGGAACGCACGAAATGAAATAGTAAGTAATAATAATACCTAATTACCTGGGCCAACCAATTATTCTTAGTTTCTCGTTATCATGGTGACGTCTCCTGAGTCACCCTTTAAAACGGAGATTTTATAGGGTTTAACCCTACCGAAAATGAGTTTTAGCAACGATTACTAACCCATTTTTATGTGGGTGTGTCATCTCTTGAGCATGCTAAGTCCATATTATTATTTTTTTCTAAGAAACGCGGTTACTGTTGTGTCCTTGTTGACGGGACAGAATAACAACAAGGAAAAGTTGATTGACTCACTTGCTTATACTGCAATGATAACACTTTGTTTATAATAGACATGACATCTATTCCGAATATGCTCTTAGTTCCAGAATCTGATAGTGAGTGATAAACATGTATCATCTTAACCAATAATAATATCGATAGCTAGCCAAAAACAACAAGACTGCGTATATAAATGATGTTAGTATACATAATCGTAACAGACATGTTCATAAATAGTTGAACACAAACAACATACGTAATTGGCAATAAACGTTTGTTTTTCATTCATGGCCATTGTTTTAAAACGATATATTTAGTACAGTCAGCATCAAAAGTAGCTACGCATATGAAGGGGTCAAAAGTTCTTATTCCCTTTTAATAAAGACTTTTGAACTTTTCCAATGCGTTTCTACTTGTGATGCCGACTGTACTAGGTAGTCATTTGTTCCTCAGAAAAATCTTATTTTTGTTGATAATTGTTAGAAACACTTAAGCTGGGTTGCACCGACTTACGATCACAGACCGATCAACGTTAAATATGGCGCCGGCAGCTGTCATCCCATAGAAACTTGTCAAACTTTCCATACATTCAAATTTTAACGAACACGGCTTACGATTACAGACGGTTTGGTGCAACCCAGCTTTAAAGCGCTGACAAAATTGGCTTCACTTTTACAGTATGTTATATTAACAATAACTATTTGATTTGGCAAAGCGAAAAACATTTATGTTAATAGGTATTCATTATATGATGAAAAAATTTGCTGTTTCTAAATCACGATTTGAAAAATTCAACTCTATAGAAAATAATGTGAATCTTCGTCTGAAAATCCTTTTTAACAGTTAAATTTCTTCATTAACTTTGGTGATTATAATTAATAACACAATTACATCACGATCATACTAAGAAGTTTGAAGATTTATATTATACGTGTAGTGTGTTATCGTATTATTATGATCAGTTTTCTGATTTATGATTTGTAGAACGTAAGCGGGCAAAGAGTGAATGAACAAGACAAAAAAATATAGCGCATATGAATACTCAACCCGGTCAAAGGAATGCACAACAAAGGGAATCAAAGTGGCTTCCATAACACGGTAGTGCTCAGTTAGTGGGAATTCTAAGCGATATTCATTTATGAAGCGGCCTCGACCAACATTCCGGGGGAGAATATACGCGCTTTTGAGGCTTTGATCGCTTCATATTTAAATCATTTTTGTAATTACTATTAAATGATAAATTTATGACAACCGTTAACATGAAAATTCGTAGTTATAGGCTTAAAATTATAGATAAATGGCTACGCAATACTATTGTGTGTTAGGCGCATAAAATTAGCAAAACCTGGACATAATTCGATAACTGTAATTATCTTTTTCTATGATTTAAAGTATTGTTAGTTATACTTAAAATAAAAAGAATTAAACATTTTAAGGCTCCGCGTCAATGTTAAAAAACAAAAAAACTAAATTTTTAACACATTTTGATTTCGTAAGAATACATTAACACATTTTAATTTCGTAAATAACTTTGTAAAAGTACCTGTATTATGATATCAAAAAAATATCATTTAATCAATTATCGTGAATTATTTTTGTTTAATATGTTTCTTATAGTACAAATAAAATGTTAACGGCATCAATTAAAAACTTTTGACGTAGTTATGTGCATAGAGGGGCGTTTAATTTTTAATAATTTATCACCATATTTGCAGATCTCAAAAGTCACAAATATGGGTAATTTTTGGAAAACCAATAAATAACTACGTCAAAAGTGTTTAATTGATGGCGTCAAAATTTTATTAGTAACATATTAAGCAAAAAATATTAGTTTTTTTTAAGATTGACGCGGAGCCTTAAAATGTTTAATTCTTTTTATTTTAACTATAACTAACAATACTTTTAATCACAAAAAAGACAATTACAGTTATCGAATTATGTCCAGGTTTTGCTAATTTTATGCGCCTATGTCGAGTCTGCGCTGTTAAATCGGCGCCTTAGCTTACCAACGCATGACCAACGCACGCAGAGTTCCTGTTTACGAAACGTGTTCACCCGGCATTGTGGTAAAAGTTGATTTTCCGCTCGGGGAAGCATACCCATTCAGCAACTATCAAGGTATCTGTCCATCAAGTTGCTCCCAAATCCTATTCTTTTATTGTATGGGGTCTTTACTCACCAGCAAAGAAATGGCCCAAATTTGGTTCGGTTTCAAACATAAATACTTTGCTACGATTAAGAGCCAAATTTTATGCCCATGTATATTATGTATATTATTTGTTTACTACGTACATATTCGTTAATGCATGGATTTCGAGCATCTCCAACCGTCCGAGCAGGTATTCATTGCTATCACGTGTGCTGGATTCATTTGTGTACGAGTTATCCTTTAGTGGACTGTATCGCGATTCGTAATGTTGAACGGTACTATAGTTCGTCAACCTCACAGTTACCTACTGTATTACAGTCACGTAACAATTAACACCCGCGCCGTGATTAGAACTATAATAGGATAGTTGTAATGCCAGTTAGCCTTTATGATATGCGAGTCGGAACATCGAAATGGCTAGAATAATTCAATTGCCTTTACAGCATTTATTGAATTCCTAGCCAAGTTTCTATATTAACCTTCAAATAGTCTTTAACTCACTTATTTTTTCACGTATTCAATTATTGTATTAAGCGTAATGACCGATTTTGTTAGATTAGGTTATCTATGGTTAGATTTCAACACCTAAAGGTGTTCTCTTGTAAAGGCGTTTATATTTGTTTATTTTGATTCCTGTGTCTTATGTAGAAGCTTACATATTTTAATGGTTCTTATTATTATTATATTTTTAAATTTATTTACATAAATTTATATATATTTGCGTTCCACGTCGGGAGTTAAAAATATTGACAAAGATGTTGTTACGAGTATCTTAAAGTATGTACTTTAACATGTGTGCTCGTATTACTTGTACAGTTTTCACTGTCGGTTACATGCCCATATGCCGTGTGAAGTGCAGCGCTGACGGTCATATTCAGCTGTTAGGATATCATATCTGGTCTGGCCATTGAATGGGATTTCGGTATCTAGGTATTTTACCCCTTTCCTCCCTATCTACCTTGTCACCTGTTCTTCTGACATGACCGGAGTGTTGTACAATCATATCAAGAAGTTTTTCTTTCATAAACCAACAAAATTAAATATACTACTGTACTGTTTACTAACAAATGCTTGTACATGCTTAGAATTATTGTAGTTATGGTATGTTACAATTAATATAATTACCCCACATAATATATGTAAGTATCAGCTAGAAAACATAGCTAAATCAAAGGTTGTTGACAATTCATTAAACTTTTTACATTCATCTAAGCAAAATAATTGTCAATTTTAATATCATCATTGAATGCTGTTAATATAAATATAAAGCAACTTTCTAATCAAGAGCTTCATATCCCTGGAATTGCCAATAACTTTGAATATGTAATTCAAGCAGTTGGCATTCAATAGCTTCTAACGATGGATTTATGATGCGAACGAAGGCCGTGGTGTCCGTTTGTGTAGATATTCAGCTAGCATCCCGCCGTCGCGGAGCGGGTATGCGGCGCACGTGCCGCGGACATACGAAATATAGCCACCGCGACGTACTGCTACAGAATTTTTATTACATCCTCTGATTCACTGGTCATTCTTACTTTTTATTCGAAAGTAAAAACAACGCAATACACAAAAACGTCCTCTGCTTACCCATGTTTCTTATTGTCGTCCTTTCTAGTGCAAGGCATCACCATTATTAAGTCTCCACTCAATAGTCGTGTCTTTTGACGTAGACATCAATTAACAATTTTCTCACAGCGTCTCCGTAATGACCAGTTACGTTAATGTGCACACTCCTACCTATCACGGTTATATTATGTATGTACATTGTGTTACACCAGACAATTGCAGTGATTTTCTCTCATTATTACAGTGTTAAAGTTATGACTAATAGACAAAATACACGAAAATATGTATTTTTTACGCAGTCACCTTAGTCCTTCAGTTATGTGGTTATTGCAGTGGTAGGCGATATCTTATTTCAAATACGAGTACAAATCGGTGGCTGTATTGTAGAAAGATGTTAGCTTATTACTTAGATGGCCTTTTTTAACCCCCGACGCAACGCAAAAGAGGGTTATGTTATAAGTTTAACAATACAACACATGGGTGGTTTAATATTTTTCTGTGTATATGTGTGTCTGTCTGTGGCACCGTAGCTCTTCGCATGAACTTCTTTGAGTACGGTTTTTAGTCAATTAGGAACCCTTTTAGTTTCGCCATGTCCGTCTGTCTGACTGTCCTTCTCTCTATCCGAGGCTTTGCTCTGTGATTGTTAGTCCTAGAAATCTGCAGTTTGGTATGGATATATAAATCAACAAATCTAACAAAGTCGTAAAATAAAATCTAAAAAAATATATTTAAGGTTACCTCCCCTACACATAAAGTAGAGATGCAATTTTTTTGCTTCAACCCTATGGTGTGTGTTGTTGTTGGATAGGTATTTAAAAATAAATAGAGGTCTTCATCAAACACTTTTTGATAAAGTGAATATTTTCGGAAATATTCACTACAAAATGAAAAAAAAAATGTGTAACTTTTGACTTTTGAACCTCTAACTTTTGAACTATGGGTCCAAAAATAAGAGAAAAATCATGAAAGCTTACTAAAGACTTTCAACGAAAACTATAGCGGACATGATCAGTTGAGCTGTTTTTGAGCTATCGTAAAAAGTCTTCCCTTGTTAGTAAAAGACGTAATATGAAACGCTGCAAAGGTATTCCTTGTTATTGTTTTTTTAAAGTAAATTCATTGGGCAACTACGGAACCCTACACTGAGCATGGCCCGACATGCTCTTGCCAATTTTATTTTATTTAAAAGCAGTTTTTTAGCGTTGGTTCTTAGTTATGTTTTATCAAAATCGGTTCAGCCGTTTTCGAGATATTGAAAGTTGAAATTAAAACGTCGGGGGTTTTACAACTTTTCTAAGTTGGATAGTAATAAGAAACAGGAAATTCATGTGATTGTTTGCACATGACGTCAGAGAAACACTTGAAAAAGTCCTAGTAGCGGATAAAAGAGGCAAGTAATTATAATCAGTAACGATTGTGGCATGTTGTGGTAGACCGGCGCCGGCACACGTTCACCCGCGACCTCGCACGCGGCGGGCTCCCGGCCCGGACCTTGTCGCAGGACTTACAGTTATTGTCTCCGACCAATATTACCTTGATAGAAAGATACCTATTCTCAGATGCAGGAAATATAAATACGATCTCGACCTGCCTTTTCTGTAAGTAGACGACGTGACCTTTGGGACGGTTGAAAAATCCGGCAGTGAATCAACCCGGCCTCGTTTAGCAAGTAGTGCAGGTACCTAATCGTTTACCGGCGCCAAAGTTTAGAGTAAAATTACCATAACCATTGAACTTGCGTGACTTTAGCCCCGATAAATGTCGTACAACCAGAGAACTTACGAAAGCCGCGTTGCCATTATTAGGAAACCTTTCTCAATAAAAAAATGCACCTTTTACAAACCTTGAACACTTTGCTAATCGGTATAATCATACAATAATATTTCATGCCATTTCTATTTATATGTAATCGTAATCGTTAACTCTCGATGTTGCAACTCGCCAATTATACGAGAAACATACTTAACGAGAAACGTTTGTGTCGTGCGTGCCTACGTACCTATAAAATTCAAAATATCCGCGAGTATTTAAATATTGATAAATCTGTGCCACGGTTTTAATGCAATATAAAACAAAATACGTACCTCGTCGTATTTAATGATAACTGGTTGATTGTATAATCTTGATACCCGGATAGAGAAATTATTCGGATCCGGGTTTCTCCACGAAGTGACAATAATTATATATTTGATAATCTCGGTTAATCGTTTACAGATCAGTAATTGGTAACTACTTGGATACCAACTTAATTAAGTCTGTGATTTAAACCAATCCTCTTATTTTAATGTTTAAACAATAAGTAAAGTTTTTAAACATTTTTTATCACCTATCGTAGGGTTAGGGATGACTGGTATGAGTATAATTTTGTAACCCCGTCTGTGTGATCCTAACCTTTGATGCCTGATTGACTGATGAGCTGATTTTACTATGTTACTTCAGCGCCACACTTCCCTATGCGCTATTATTTATGTGACTGCGCCATGTTTGCGACAATATTTACTTAATGTGCGCGAACAACAAACATGCGAATCATCCACACTTCGTGCCAGTATGCCTCAGTACGGTCGGCCTCATAAGGAGCTGAACATCTCTGTACCTTGTCGCTTTAACGTCATGTTTAAACTGTCATACTAAATGTCTAACGGGTGAAAGAGACAAAGTCCCAAAGTGTCCAGGTACTTATGAGGCCGACTGTACCTTTTTTTTTTTTTTCGTGGAGAAAACCTGCGATTCAGGTGCCCATTCATCGGGGAATGACTGGGTTATCTGGTATTTCTATCCACTAAAAACTCCACGGTGACCGCCATCTGCGCTCGAATGAGGAGGACTCCAGGATCTCAGTACTGAACGCACTGGGGCCCCCCCTTGCGCTGTACTCCTTTTGGCTCGTCGTCACTTTCCCTGGGGTTGATAGTCGGGTGCCGTGGTCCCCGCCACGTGGTGTACTCGCAACCCCGGTGACCGACTGTACTTAGTCGACTTTTGTGTGTCCCTTTATGTGTTTGCTACACAAGTCGAATATAGAAGTACTTATCAATATCACAAAATCATGAAAGCACCCACATTTATTGATTGACTTGACTGTACTGGGTTAGATCAAGTAATGGCAGTGTGTGGCAGTGTTAGGCACAAAACAACCTACGTATAGGTATAGCTAATGCTAAGGAGATTAGCGTATTGAAAAGATTTGTAATTTATTAACTAACTGTGTTTTCAATGGTTATTTTACGTTTGTCTGCAAACTTTCATAACACGTGCGTCTGCACTTATCTACTCGTATGCCGCCGTGTGAGAAATGTGTTCGGTCCTTGATCTACTGCCGCCTGTGGAATAGGTCCCACGGATAACAATCGATGTTTCTGCTCAAATACGTTCGATTGCGGCTGTTGCTGTCGCTTGTTCAAATATTTCGATAAACCTGTTTTTGATTCGATGTCGTTATGTCACCTTTAGGAATAAAAACATATAATTAACATATTTTATACATTTGTTATTCGTTGCGGATGTGGTCGAACCTTTATTTAGTAGCTGAGCTCTAGTTATTTACCTATAACTAAGTACTTATAAATGATAGTCCTGATCAGACGCTACACGTATCAAGGAACGCTACACTGGCTCTACGAGTTCGTAGACGCAAAGTTAAAAAGGGACGGACATGTAAATCTCGCGACGGTTACAATACACGATACAAATACATATGACAAACGAGTACTTAGGGAAAACAACTATATTAACTAAGTAGCAATGTACCTGTCAATTAGTTAATATAATTTTCTCTATCTTCTCTCGCCCTCAAATGTAAGGCAAATAAGGAGATTAGATCGTAATCCGATTTTAATCTTGCAAATAAAATTTCATGGCCGTTAGACACAGCACACATTAGTGATATAACCAACAATGTGCAGAAGTAAAACCAGCAAGAATACACTGAAAGACCATTAGCCGAGTTAGTAACTTAATTAAGAAGTATAATGAGCTTAGCCTTGCACCTACTGACACTCGGAGCATTAGCCAATCTCTAGCATACTTATACCTGCTGCAGTTTGTTTACACATAATATACTATTACAGTACACACACACACGGTACAGTCAGTAAAAAATATCGACGCCACCAGCAAAGCTTGAAATGTGAGTGATATTATATTAGAAGATTTCAAGCTAACATGACCATGAAATTAGAATTACTTTTCAGACCGGGGTATTTACCATGCATATAAAATTTTTTGAGTTCCCGATATTTTAGCGCTGTTACAAACACCATTTTCAAGGATTAACTGACGTGCTGTGAAACTTGCAGCACGTCAACTAAGTAATCCTTGAAAAAGGGTGTTTGTAACAGCGCCGAAATGTCGGGAACTCAATAAATATAATAAATATACATAATAAATACCCCGTTCTGAACAGCAATTCTAATGATATTATATATAAGACTAGCTGTAGCCCGCGACTTCGTCCGTGTTTTCGCTCCTATTGGTCGCAGCGTTATGTTAAATATATAGCCTAAAGCCTTTCTCGATAACTGGGCTATCCAACACAAAAATAAATTTTCAATTCAAACCAGTATTTCCTAAGATTAGCGCGTTCTAACAAACAAACAAACTCTTCAGCTTTATAATATTATTAGTATTACCTATAGTATATTAGTATAGATACTTATATTAATTTGTTATATGTATGTAGGTATCATTCATTGCACATTTTAAGCACGGCGAGCAGATTCTTAAGAAATAAGAAAGTCTAGTAGGTACGGTACAAATAAGGCTACATAGTTCCTACCAAAGTATATTACTAATCACGTAGGCACTAATGTACAAATGATTTCAATTATTCAAAATACATCAAAAATAGTTTATAATAGAAATCTAGAGATTAATGGTTGATGGTCTCACAAGGGTCTGGTTGAAGTGGTATGTGTCAGTACGCTCACATAGCCTTGTGGTCGGTGCGACCTTACATCCAGTGAAATTGAAACTCTTGGAACCGGTATCGCGAGTACCGGTTCGGTTGCACCGGCGGAATAATTATCATCGACTATAGATTTTAATACCTATTTTCTATATTATCTATTGAATTGAATAAACCCTACCTAGCCAAACTCACAAATCACGTTAATTATACATAGGTAACAATATTAAACATGTATTTGAAGTAAGAACCTATCGCAATGAATAGATTATTAAGTCGAAATTACGAAGAAAACTGGTCTCAATATCGCGACCATCACTGCCGTATCCCACCGACAGTTCCGCGTGCCTCTGCATGACTTTGCAGCAAAATTGCGCGGAAGCAATTTCTTCCGACTTTAATAATTGGATTTATAACCAAAGTAAGTGCGATATGGATCATCACTGTTTACATATATACCGTAAACCATATATAATTATTTTTAATAAAAGTGGCATCATTCTTACTTTGCTCTATGCAGCCCGGTAAACAGGCAGAGAACTGTGGAAATGTATCAATTACTAAAGTTAATGCAAAAAAACCATGATTGGGCGTAAAAACTGGATTATCAATGATATCCCAGCAGATCAGTCGCCCCGATTTACGGTACTATGTGCTTTAAAATTACATATATGTACTCAGACATATTGCGTCTATCAGTGGTTTAAAATTGTATTTCAGCCACTCGAAGAGGTGACGAGTACGCATTTAAACTCCCGGCAATGACGTCGCGGTGGGCAATTCCATCATACATCGCGTGAGAATTTCTATAAGCGAAAGTACTTACCGCATCGATTTGCACTTGTGTAGAATAACTATTCGCAATACACACCCACGCTCTGATTTTCGCTAACATTTCTCACGACCACATCACTTATTCCCAACAATGTAATGTAACGTTCGGCATAGTCCCCTAGAATTACAATGTTTCTCACTATTTCTTTGCATATTGGTTGCTCGTTGAATAGTTTATTGATAGGTGTATGCAAATATGCTGAAAATGTTATGAAAGAACTGAGACATTTCGTTGTTCCGCGCGTATGTATGTAAGCAGTGCATAAATTACATTACAGCGCCGTCTCCAGCGCACTTGACATATCTGTTGGAATGCTAGCGAAATCGCGGCAAGCGCCGGGACCGGAGTGATGAAATATGGGTGACTCATTCTTTGTGTCGAGGCGCTAAGCTGTGCAACTGTAAAGGCGCAGCAACCAGATGTCATCTCGCTGATTCATAAATCGTTGAATCTTATCACGCTAACATTACTTTCCCTGGTTACTTCTCTATTTTACGATTACAATGTTTCATTGTGTTGTTCCAGATGTTTGCTAGTCTGCACAGTCTACCAAGCTATTGCTGAGGTACAGATTATCACAGAGCCCCGACAAGGTGAAGAATATGTTATAGTCAGTGCGGGTCAACAAATCCCTTTGAGAAATTTTGAGAGTTCACATAAAATTCCCGATAAGCATCCGCAACATCGAAATTTCCGACCAGAAGATGATAAAAATAATAAAAAAATTGTCAGTGGAAAAGTTGGTGGCAAGCACAGCTCAGAAGGAATAGTATCAATTGAAGAAGATAAAAGAGTATTGCTAAAGAAAGTTCAAAAGGGCAAAATAGCCGAATCAATTGAGATAGACGTTCCGGTATCTAAAATAGAGGATATTAAAATTAAAGAGAACGTCAAAAACGAAGACATTAACCCAAAAATGAAAATTGAATTAGAAGCTATGTCGGAATCAGGAAAGTTAAGTGACAGGGCCGGTACTACAACGCAAAAACCTGTATTAACGACTGCTCCTCCTGCCTCTAACAAGGGTTACGACTATATTCCTATTAATTTTGACACCATTGATGATATTAACAGTGGTTTGCTGTCATCAAATGTAAAATTGGAACCGGCTGGATCCGAGCAGAAACAGCATTCCCGCATCCAGATAAAAAAAGGGCCAAATGGACAGGATTATGAATACGAATACATTTACTATTACTACGATGAAGAAGACGAAAACAAAAAAGATAGCAAGGAAAAAATCTCAACTTCAACAACAGCCGCACCAGTCCACAATTCACACGATGGCCCCCAAAAAGCAGAGGCTGACAACCAAATAGGTAAAGAAACCAAGGCTAAGACCAAGTACAGTTCTATAGACAGGACTGGTGCCACTACTGTACCAACGCCCGATAACCAAAATGAGGTCCTGCCAGCCTCAGGCAGAGGACGCCAGCGAGGACGCACCATTGCACCTGCTCCGGTTGAGGAAGAAATTGAGGAAGACAGGTGATAAGCAATAGAATAAGAACGTTTAAATATATCATATTTAAATTTATTTATTTTGGGTAACGTGGTTATTTATTAACTTGCAGGCTACCATCAAGCACTCGTTTTCCACCTCGCGGACGCAACCTAACCCCTGCTAGTTCGACCACCTATGTTCCGGAAGTTTCTTCAGAAACAAACAGACAGCGAGGCAGACTGCAGATTGATAACGTAGCTGACGAGTCTATTGGTCAAACCAGGAGTAGGACCCGAGCACATATTAGGTACCTATATAATTATTATTACCATAAAGATGACTACTACTTATATTTATGTCAATGCCTACATAACATGTTTTATTTTCAGGCGACCCAGTTCCGAACTTGTTGATTTAGATAGCTTCAAGACAAACTCCGGAGACATTCCCTCACAATACAAGGAATTACCAAGTAGGTATTCATCTGAAAGCAAGACAACCACTGAAATACCTGAAGGTTCATCTACCAAAGACCCGTCGCATGCCAAAGATTCGGTAAGGGAAGGCCACAGCTTGTCGAGCGGCATCAGATTCCAGGAAATTATTGATGATTCCAAGCTTCCAGCGGACTACAAGCAAACGACTACTTATGAACAAGACACTACAGAATATACAACGATGACTGCCATGGAGAAGGTCGCTCTCGACCTATATGCGTATTTAGCTGGCGAAAATTTAAATAACGATGTTAACCCAACCGTCGACGAGCTCGGATTTGAAGGTACCACTAGTGGTGATGAGGAGGCGTACACAACGGAGGCTCTGAGCACGACCGAAGAGGCCACCACGACCACCACCACGACCACCACCACCACCACGACCACCACCACCACCACCCCAGCCCCCACGACCACCGCGAGCGCGCCTACGCGGCCCTCGCGGTTCAAGGGCCGCCCCGGCGCTCGTGCGCGTATCTCCACTACCTCCAGCGCGCCCACGGAAGCGCCTCAGGAATCTTCAACGAGAGCAAGAGGTAATACAACCGTGTATTTTAAGTATTTATAAAATTAACTTAACCAAAATGTCATATCGGCTCTCGAATGGCTAGAGGAAGTTTCACTTCGAGCCACCCACCCCCCGGTTTAATCATGTCTATTTCCTTGATTTAATATTTTTTTTAATAGAAAATGCGACTTGAAATGACTTATACAGACCCAAAGTCTATACAGCCTTGGCCAAAAGTATTAACCACTTCTGCGTTTTTCACATAAAAGTTTACTTTGAATCAGGCATTTAATATAATTTACAAAGCTCGAAACGCACAGAGCGATCACGGCGCGGTGCGGGGCGGAGGCGGTTTTGAATTTTAGATTTTTCCGAAACTGTGGACTGTCAATAGTGCCGATTACTGCTTCATAGTTATGTCACACACACCGCCTCCGGCCCGCGCGGTGTGTTGGTGCGACGTCCCCCGGACCGAGTTCGCTTTACCGAAAAACCGCCTCCGCCACGCTGCGCCGCGCTCTGTGTGTTTAATTAAGCTTTATATAATTCTACCGAAACCGATGTGGAGGACTATATATTCATTGGACGTTAAAGATAATAATATTAATAGGTCCTCTTATTACGAAAACGATTATCTAGTCCTTCACTTTTCTAGGAAAATTGCTACTTCGAAAAGACACAAAGACTACAAAAGTTTTCTCGATGTTTATATAATATACCTTTTTATATTTTATGTCAATGTGTCAATTAGTATATAAATTAAAGGTTTATTTATAAGTTAATAAAGAAAAATAAAGGGTGGTCGATACTTTTGGCCAGGGCTGTAGCTATCATTTTTTAATTTCGGTATGTTAAGTGCTACTGCGATATTTAATTTTATATTGTTTTGCTCTTGCGACTGCTTTATTTGCAATGCTACTAATCGAATCCGCAAAACATATTTTATAAGTATCTTCTTTTCTATTCTTATTTTCATAATTGCTGAGATAGCATATATGTTAAATAAGTCATTAACATACCTACCTGGTAAAGGTCAATTATCCGATTACATTAAGATGATGGTTATTCGAGATTGCATAGTCTGGTGACATTGATAGCTAAATGTCAACATGAAGATAAGACCTCGATTGAACGGAAAATTCTTAGAGCATTTAACACAGGAGACGCCATTAATATACTTACCCCCCTACCTAAGAAATAGAGACAAATGTTCACAACATTATTAAAAACTACTTCATTAATCGATTACACGTCAGTCCCGAAATCGTACTCGGCGTGTGAAGAGCTCCGTTAAATACCTTATGTGCTGTTCTAGGGTCATAAAACGTGCTTTATCAAATTTACTAAAATAATGATAATAATATGATTTATTTATAATTTTATGTGAAATTAAAGTTACAATTCAAATCTAACGGTTCGAACGATCGAACGTCGATTACAAAGTCGATTTAAAAACATTAGTGATTTTTATCATCACTGCTAGCTGTCATCATAATTAAGTTAAAGCCTGACCAGTGCCTATTTGGACTTGAGATAATGCCGCTGCAAACACTATGTTATATGGCAATAATATACATACGTCATATAATATATATACATACTATACAGTCGGGACAGTGTGTATTGGCCTTAGTCATCTACTTTTTATAAATTTTGTATTAGGTCTTTTTTTAACGTTATTTTCTTTTTATACATATTTGTTATCTAGACAAGCGGAAGCGTGTCCAGCCAAGTTCACCCCAGGAACTGGCGGACAGCAGCCATGTGTTATTTTAAACGAAGCCACTTTGCACTTTTGGAGCCACTTTTGACCCCCCAATAACTCAAAATCTATCAAACATAAAAAAATAAATTTGGTACATGTATTAATATCCTTTCGAACAACAAGAACCCCAAATTTCATAATTATAGGTTTAGTAGTTATTGAGATATTAAATTCCCAAAAAAAAAAGAATTTTTACCACTGACTGACTGACTGACTAGTATTCAAAAACCTAACCCACTTCCAGGCGACCTAGGTAATATTTGGCATGTGGCTTGGTAATTGTGTGTGTACACCAGAAAAAATCAGAAAACCGTGATTTTTTTATTATTATAATTCACCTTATTATTATTTTTCTACAAGTTAGGTTTTTTTACAATAAATTTATCAAATGTAAAATATAAAAATACAGCATTATAAAAATAAAAGCATTATAAAAAACCTAACATAGAGTGCCGCCAGCAGCGAGGCGGGGCCTAAGCTAACGGTGGTTAGGGCGACAGAGAGAGGAATCTCGTGACTATCCGCGCCGTGTCCAGGAGTACCGCCTTCTGTATCTGACCCTTGACCCAACCATCTAGCGAGAGTCTCTTATTATTATTATTATTTACGGTAGTTACCTCAGAACTCCGTCATTTATTAACCGATTGGGAAGATTCTTTTTTGTTTGAAACTGTACATTTCAGGGGTGGTCCCATAGTTATCAGGTAAGATTCTGATCATAGGGTCCTGGAGAAATCAAGGGAACTCTTCAAATATTTAAGGTGCACTTATAGCGATTTGGGTATTTAGTATAGTAAACCGTGCATTCGCTCTTATAAAAACACCATTTGGCGAAGATTGACAAAAGTAATGATATCCCATCAAAAACGTAAATGTGAAAATGGGAGCCAAGTTCAATATTAAGAATATGCCATCCTTGGTTGTTGTCTTCACCGACAAAAGAATTGAGATCTAAATAGGTGCCAAGTTCCGTAGATTATCTGAAATGGTGCCAAGTCCGGCACTACATTGTTTACAGTAAAACTAATTAACTGCGGCTTAATGTATTTTGAGCCATAACTTGGCAGTTTTTTATGCAGTATGTTATAATACCATATTACCAATTAGTTTTACTGTAAACAATGTAGTGCCAGACTTGGCACCATCCGGAGAATCTACGGAACTTGGCACCTATTTAGATCTCAATTCTTTTGTCGGTGAAGACGACAACCAAGCATGGCATATTCTTAATATTGAACTTGGCTCCCATTTTCACATTTATGTTTTTGATGGGATATAAGAAAAAAGAGTCCTGGTTAAATGCAACCAATCTTACCAATTCAATTATTGATATGTCATATCATATTATAGTATTATATGTCAGTTCTACCGGTCATGTCAACAGCCAATTTCAAAACATTGTGTATTGGAATGTTAGTCAATCCTTCGTGCTTTTATTGTTTTAAATATTTAATAATATTCACAATAAACTTTCTGACATTGTTTTGGATTATTTTCGGCATATTTATTTACATCACCCATACAATAAATGTGATTTTTTGCCGTTTTTATAGATACGCGGTAATTTATAGGTACGGAACCCTTCGTGCGCGAGTCCGACTCTCACTTGACCGGTTTTATTTATGTGTGTTACCTCGCCCCCCTTATAAAAAATGGCAGAATATTTTATTCGGTATGATGCGTTGATGGCGTCTCCTGTCTAAATGCTCTAAGGGAAAATTAGATCAAAGTGTCTCTCTCATTTTTAGATTTACCTACGAGTACTTATCGAAATGAAACCACGTGGATTGTTAGACTGAATTTCTTTGGTTTTGATGCAGAACAATTTACTTAGGTACCTAAGTACATTTGTTCCAATATATTCTATTTACGTATTTAGCATCTAGTAAGATTTGGCAATTTAGATAAACACATATTTCTATAATGATGTGAACTATCATTACTCCATAAGCGCATCCCTTTGAAGATCAAGCATGCTTGTAGGTATTTGCAATGTACTTATGATTTTATTTTCTTTGGATAAATGGTAACTTCTTCGTGTCGTGCCTGTACACTTTTTTTTTACTTGGTCACAGTAAGTCTTGTCGTCAGCATGTAAGTATGCTGCAAATTGTATTAAATAATCAAATAGGTATATAATATCGAAACTGTAATTGTCAACAGGTCGATTTGGCAAACCAGGCGGCGTGCGCAAGACCACAGCCGCAGCGGTCGAAGCCTCCACGCCCGTGTCGGCCCCAGTAGAGAAGCCGTTGTCACAGCCTAAGGTACATTTCCCTCCCTATACAGTTATCATATTATACAGTAACGAGCGTTATATCGGCCAAAACAAAAGCGGTGAAAATATCTGACATGCCTTAAAGCGAACGGCCTCGCAAATAAAGTCATGTCAGATATTTAGGCGCACTTTGTAATATCTGGTATTAATACTGGTTACTGTACATTAAGCCAAGAAAGTAGACTACCTCGTTTTCGTCTCTATTATTTGCTATAGTTCAAAAGTTGTAGGAGACTTTCTTGGCTCCCTGTACATTACAAGTTCTAAAATGTTTTTCTGTCCGTTCTCGATACACTTGGACAGTACTCAAGCAAATATGATGCGGTTTTCTTTCACTAACGTGTAGCTCTATTCTGGAGACAGTTTTAGTCTATGTGAATAAATTTTGCCTTTGTACGAGTAGCTACTGCAATATTAGGCTGTGTGAAGCACGGTGTCACAAACACGTAATATGTTTTTATTTTTACTTTGCCTGAGCGAACATTGCACAGCGAAAGAAACTATGTGGAACAATTTTTTTCCAGGAGGTTAACTGTGGGGAAGCTCTCACCGTCATCTAATCTGAGCAGGTCTTCGTAATCAATCTACTTGATAACCTGAGAGCAAGACTTCGTAGTTACGTGCGTTTTTGACATAGTATATTTTTGATATACTATTCCTTCACAGACATTTATAGAAAATTACAATGATCGCGATTGAATGACCTTGCGAATTAGATTGGGACAAGAACTTTACGGTATGGAAAAGTAGACGCAGTAAACAAGTTAGGCAATTGTTAGTACTTCGTTGGTATTTTCAGGAACTACAAAAAATGCTGCGCATGTTAATCGTGGATAGACAAAGTTTACGATTTATGTATGTATTGTTGCAGGCATTCGGTCGACGCGGCTTGTTCTCGGGACGAAACCGGCCGAGCTCCACTACGGCGGCGCCGGCGCAGGAGGACGGCAGCAGTTCCCCCGCCAGCGAGACTCCGGCGCCAAGGTATACAACCATCTTCATCTTGTCAAGCCATATGCTTGCGCCTGTCAGTGCATAACGCACGCTAGTGGGCTGGTTCTCGGGACAAATCCGGCAGCAGCCCTCCCACCAGCGAGACTCTGGCGCCATGTTATTCCATTGTCTTCCTACTCAGCCATATTGGGGTTATTCTCACCACCACCGCGAATAACCCCTTAGGAAGTGCATAAGACATTTTAATTGACGTTATGACTTCTACGACTTCTTAATTTGCAACGCTAAATGTTTCCTCAATGAAAATTAAAACAGGCTTCCATCGCTAACGTGATCAGCACGGCTAGCACAAGTCAGCGAGATAGACTATCCGTCTCTATCTAATGGGTACACACGGAAAGAGACGGATAGTCTATGTCACGCGCGATATAGTTCGCTAGCCGTTCAGAGGACTAGAACTAGACTATCCGTCTCTATCTAATGGGTACACACGGAAAGAGACGGATAGTCTATCACACGCGCGATATAGTTCGCTAGCCGTTCAGAGGACTAGGACTAGAGGTTCTAATGATTTCAGTTAGCACTTTATTATATATTTGGCCCCAATAGCCCCTACGTCGAAACTCAGGAAGTTTTTTTAAGACTGCTTTGGGAGCGCCAGGTCATATTGTAGCCGAAGTAGCAGAAGAAACGGGCCTGGTAATATTACGAAATATTAGCTAACGAGATATATTATTTTGATAGAGCTCGCCTTCGCCCAAATCTCAGAAGGCCCAGCTCAACCAGCGCCGCCCCGGCTGAAGACAGCACCGCCCCCGCCAACGAATCGGCGGAGACCACCGTCGCTCCGAGCAGAACTATTGGGTAAGTGACTACTCTTTCCAGAAGTGTCGGGACATGTATTACAAGTCACAAATCTTATATAAGGGAAGTTCAGTGGCGGATTTACAGTGCCATGTAAGTAGTTTAGCCGACCCTTTCTCAGCACTGACGGACCGCACCGGCTAATATATATAATAATATACAATATCGTGCTCATATCTGGCCGCCCTAAGCCTACTGGGCCTTAGGGCAAATTGCCACTGGGGACTTCCCCTGTTTTAAATACCAAGCTTGTGGCTAATTAGCGTACGGTCCGTAAAGTACCATCGGTTACTGTAGCTCATGGGCGCCTACAACTCCAGGGGATCCGCATGCGCGTTGCTGACCCTTTAAAACGTGTGCACTACTGTCCTGAAGGAAGCATACTGTAGTCTCTCGGAGAACCACGGCAGGGAGAGTTCATTTTAAAGCCGCGGCGTTCGCGGAAGCATTTTTCTCACAAATCTGTACCGTACAGGTGAACATGTTCGGAAACATATTATCAATTCTTATTATTAAAATATATACCTATATATTGATATTTTGGGAAACTAAATATTGCTGGCGAACCGGTACCGTTCAGTTGAACATGTTAGGAAACATATTACAAATTCTTAAAAGATAATTAGTGTCTATATATGTTTTGGGTTAATAACATTCTGGGGATTAGGAACTTTGACACTAAATCGTTTTGAGATCTAAGAGTACAAGTATTGGAATAGCTACCCTATAGACAAATGAGACCGGTTAGGTACAAAGGCTACTAACTATTCGATGCTGACCCTAGATGAATTATATTATGTTGTACTTTATAGCCGCGGCCGGCCAGGACTGAGGCCCGCATCTTTGCGCCCCGGGCCGAGACTAAACCTGCGCGCCAACCCGCGCCTGAGGCCCGGAGCCTCCACTGAAGCGCCGGTCGACGCGCCCACTGAGACCTCTGCCCCTGACGCGCCTCCCACCGACTCCGACGCTGAGGTTAGTATTCAATATTACAGTCTCCCGACAGTACGAAGTAAATCCTGACACGTGTCTCCTAGTGTTGTGACATGTTCAAAAACTGTATCGATAAAAAATGTGTCAAGCGTGAGTTGAAAGCTGCTCGTTATGACATGTCACATATGATACCTATTTAATCATTTGTCCATCAAAAACTATCTTTAAATAACTACGTGTACCCGACGCAATAAAAAAGTATTATTTAATGGTATATATTTCATATATCATAGGCAAATTTACAGTTATTATTATGTATGTCAGATTGAGCAAATACAACAATAATAAAAATAAGATATAACAAGTTTAAAAAAAAAAAAAAAACAAACAAACATGTTTTGACTGAGACTAAAAGCAAATCGCAAATTTGCTTTGATTTATACGCAATAATAGACCTTATTGCTAAAAGGTTATGCTCAAAAATAGCGTCACCAATCAGTAGCAATTATCAATTATGATACTTCGGCTTTGACATATCGAAATGTCAGCTTGTTTACAATACGTCAAATTCTGCTATGCTTTAAGTTACATTTCTTGACACGCCGTTATACTCCCACTTGGCTGACACTTAAAGCCTAGAATGGCGTATGAGGATTTACATCACCCCGTTTCATAGACCATATTTGCATCCCTGATTTCATCATCCCTTTGAGGGTGATTATCGGGACAAAAAGTATCTTATAACTGAATCCGGATTATATATAAAACAACATCCATCCGTAACAAACATCCAAACATACAAACATCTAAACTTTCGCATTTATAATACTAGCTTTTGCCCGCTACTTCGTCTGCGTAGAACTCATTCTTGCTTTAGAGCTATTTGTTTTCCCATACATCTTTCACCCTTCTTTACACCCCCTTAAGAAATGATTACATTCAATATGAAATGCTCTTTACCGCGCACGGCAAATTTTAATAGGAATCCTTTTTTCAAAACGAATCATCATCATCATCATATCAGCCGAAAGACGTCCACTGCTGGACATAAGCCTACCCCAAAGAGTGACACAATGTCCGTTCCTTTGCCATCCGCATCCAACGGACACCTGCGACCTTTACCAGGTCATCAGTCCACCTTGTGGGGGGCCTACCCACGCTGCTCCTTCTGGTACGTAGACGCAACTCGAAAATCCTTCCCCCCCAACAGCCAACGGTTCTACGTGCAATATAACCCGCCCACTGCCACTTAAGTTTAGCGGTTCGGAGGGCTATGTCGGTAACTTTGGTTCTACTTCGGATGGCCTTACTTCTGATGCGATCATGCAGAGATACTCCCAGCATAGCCCTCTCCACTGCTCTTTGGGTGACTTCGAGCCTTCTTATGAGGCCCATAGTAAGCGACCACGTTTCAGTGACAAATGTCGTCACTGGCAACACACACTGGTCAAAGAGCCTCGTCTTGAGACACTGCGGAATATTGGACGAAAAGATGTGCCGTAGCTTCCCGAACGCTGCCCAGCCGAGTCGGATTCGACGATTAACCCCTTTCTCGAAGTTGGACCTACCTAACTGGACAGTCTGTCCTAGGTATACCGGGTGTACAATCCAAATGGGTCAGTATGGTGAAGTCGGAAACTATGAGAGATAGCGAGATCTGTTCTTAGGAACCATGACGTCGATTTTAGGTTTAATAATAATTGCATTCATACTTTTTTATTAACTGTCATACATAACCGGGAATCGAACCTGGTCAATATTTTTAATTAATCTTTGTATTCAACAGAATGGCTACCATTTTGAACATTTACTGAAATAAAATAATTATCTTATTGGTGGGCTTTTCTTTCAATTATTTAAACAAGATTCCATTAGTGTTGTGCTTCTTGCGACTTGCAGAATTTATACACATTGATTTTGACAAATGGGTCAGCATTTGGATTGTACACCCGGTATAATCGTCTACAACTTTTATTTATTTATTTATTTGTTTATTTATTTATTTATTTATTTGGAAAGCATACAGAAATAAGCGAGTAAGAGGTAAGGTTTCTAACATGCGATGTAAACATTTCACTTATTCCCTTACAGCTAAAACATATACGGAAGAAATACTGCGCTTAACAAAATATAGATAATTACATTAACAAAAAATAGAGAGTGCATGATGTGCCATGGATATTACCAACAAAGAAAAAATTATAATAAGAACAATGGGAAAATTCTACAACTACTAAGTGTACAATATAACATGCCTATATCTATACATTAATTAGACTCCATTGTCAATTCCAGTACCTTCTTCTTAAACTGAGACTTACTGTTGCTAAATATGTCAACTGAAACCCATAACTTATTATACGCCTCACAAATACGATGCAAAGGTGCGCGAGTCCCGGCGTGGCTCGAGGACAGCGGGACGGCGAACGAGGCCAGAGACCTGAGTGAGCGCGCGCTGCGCGTACGGACCCTAAAGTAGAGTTGCTCAAGAAGTTCGGAACTTTTGTAATAACCTCTACAGATGTTAAATAAAACTGTTGCGTCAGCTATTTTGCGTCTAACTTCAAGAGAGGGAAGATTGTATTTTTTGAGAAGATCAATGTAGGACATCTTTTTACCAGTAAGTCTACGGTGCATTGACCTCAAGAATTGTTTTTGTACTAACTCAATCGCTTTGGAATATTTATTGTATTTCGGGTTCCATATTACTGAGGCGTACTCAAGATGAGGTCTTACCAGAGCCTTATAGAGCAGTAAGTATGACGAGGCAGTTTTAAAAGGCTTTGCTGAACGTATAACAAATCCCAACATACGCATAGCTTTGGAGACAATGTTATCGACATGAACATTAAAATGCAGCTTATTATCGTACAATACTCCAAGATCACGACACTGATTTACCTTATTAATTTTAGCGTTACCAATTTTATAGTCGCTCTTGACAATGTTTTTAAGGTTCTTAGTAAAGGTTATCTGCATACATTTATCTACAGCAAGTTGCAATTTATTACGTTGGCAATAGTCAAAAAAGGAATCGAAATCACTTTGAAACAGCCTGCAATCGTTGTCATTTTTTATTGTTTTATAAATCTTGAGGTCATCGGCAAACATGACAAAGTTACAATTCCGGAAGCACGTCTTAATATCGTTGATAAACATAATATACAACAGAGGGCCCAAAATTGAACCCTGAATTACACCAGACGTGACCTCAGTTTCCATCGACTTAAAGCCATTGACAACTACAATTTGCATTCTATTGGATAAATATGAGATAAACCAGCGAAGAAGATTACCACAAATGCCATTGAAAGCCAATTTCTGCAGCAATAGCAGATGGTCAACCTTATCAAAAGCTTTACGAAAATCCGTAAATATGACATCCACTTGCTCCCTGGCATCCATGGACTCAAACAAATAATTACTATAGAGTAACAGATTTGTGATAGTGGACTTGTTTCTCATGAAGTCATGTTGTTCAGAAAGGAGACTATTTTCAACAGAAGGGTAAACGAAATTATGAATGAGACCTTCGAACATTTTTGGGATACATGATTGAACCGAAATAGGTCTGTAATTAAAAACCTGTGTTTTGGAACCCGACTTGTGTATGGGAGTAATATAGGATACTTTCCAGCGTTTTGGAAAAATGCCTGCAGAAAGACATTTGTTAAAAATTATATGTAGCGGGGTGAGTAAAGCTTGAGCTGCATTTTTAATAAAATATGGATTAATTCCGTCTGGTCCGGCGCCTTTGTTAATATCAATAGCCTTGATCCTTTTGAGGATATTGAATTTACTCAATGTGACGTCGGTAAGGTTTATGGCTGATTCAGAAAAAGGTGCTTTCACAAGGTCGACATAATTAATTGTTCGACGTGGTTCGAACACTGACCTGAAGAAGTCGGAAAACATTTCCACCATACCTTCCGGAGAGTCCGATGACATGTCATTATAGTGCATCAGTGGTGGGTAATCAGAAGATTGTTTTTTTAAGGATTTTATGTACGACCAAAATGGTTTTATGTTATACCGTAAAGACTTCTCAGTGGTAGAAATATAAGTTTTAAAACAATCTGATAACAATACTTTGCAACGTGCTCTGAGAAGGGAAAATTCAGAGTAATCGGCTAAGGACCCATAAACCTTCCAACGGTGCCAAATTTTGATTTTCCTTTTAAGAGTTCTTCTTAATGCTGGAGAAAACCATGTGGGATATTTAAATGTCTTTTGTTTTAATAAAGGTACATTACTGTTGATTACCTGAAATAAGAGAAAGTAAAAGCGATCAATAGCATCATCTGGGCCTAGGTGATATAGTTCAATGTCCCAATTTATTTTATTTAGTTTACTGGATATGGTAACATAGTCAGCCTTACGATAGTCATATCTTGCCACATGTACTTTGGGAAAACTGTTTGGAGGAGAGAGGTCCATCGAAAACTCTACAGGAGGGTGGTGCCTATCTATATTTGAGAGCTCCATTTCCGGTTGAGTAACCTGACAATTGATATTAGAAAATAAGAGATCTAGTATTTTATCATTCGTGTTTCTGAACTTATTATATTGACTTAATCCTAGAAATTTAACAGCGTCTAACACAGCTTTCTCGCGTTGGCCCTGGCTGTCACCAGCTAACAAGTGTTCAGATCCATCAGTAGGCTGGGTCCGACACATGTCAGGCAAATTAAAGTCACCCACAAGGCAAATATCACACTCATGATGAAACTAGACTCCACAATTTTATTAGCATACGAAATATAAATATGCGGATTAGATTTAGGAGGAATGTAAATCCCATTAAGTACAATTTTACGCCCCGGAGTTAATATTTCTATGAAAATATCTTCTACACATGTAGATTCCAAATCGGGTCTACGGGTTGCTCGTAAGTACTTCTTAGTATAGCTATGAGAACTCCCCCTCCGTCCTTTTTCGCCGTCACCGCCATATTCCTATCACGCCGAAATACATTATATGAATCGTCAAACAGTTCAGAGTCATTGATTTCAGGCCTCAACCACGTTTCAGTCAACATAATAACATCATAGTTACACTGTAGTATGTTTAAGCGTACTTCTATAAGTTTTGATCTAAGTCCACCACAATTCTGATAATAAAATTTTATTTTATTTGACGACATTATTAACGTAAGTAGTTAATAGTTAAGTCTGATATATAACAATAGTGGACGAGAATACATAAGTGGTGGGAGAGAACTTGTATCGTTGATGTTATGAAAGTAAATGTACATACGCTTTTTGTGTAAAATAATTGCATGGAAAAGTTATACAATATTTGAAAAATATAAGTTAAAGTAGGTAAATAAGTCATAATTGTCAGTATCATTGGTGTTGAGTTCATAAGGCACTTCGGACTAAAAGGACAAACCAAGCAAACAAAAGCACTTAGTAATACCGGTATAACAATTTGTGAAATATAAACAGTTGATGGTCCAATTGCTACTAGAGAACATCGAGCGTACCGTCACAGTTTAGACAAGTCCGACTCGCTGCGAATAACGAGCACTCGAGAGTTATCGTCTTTACGGACGAGAATTGTTGCATTTTTAATCCATACATATTTGTACTTCTTAGTTTTTGCTTCCTGGCGAGTACGAGAATATAGAATCTTATTTTCTAACGTAAGGTGTTCATTAATGTAGATCCGTGTGTTGGTAATTTTGTCATCAAGGCGTGCGCCACCCGCGCCCGCCGCGGCGTCCATCAGCTGGCCCGCCGTGAGCCCACGGCGCGCGCGCATCGCCGCTATTGTGTCGTCTCTTAAGCGGCGAGAACCCAACTCTTCAAGTAAAAGTGTCCGATTGTAACGGGAGTTGGTGCTACGTGCTCGTGCTTTCAAAACGAATGAAAAAGAAAACTTCGTATCTAATAATCAAATTTCAACATTCTAAGAGTGAAGCTACGCTAGGATTCTTTTATAGAATCGTCTATTGTGCGCAACCGGTTGCAATAGAATCCCTAGCTACGTAGGATTCTATTGTAGAATGTTTCGCTTCTGTGTGTTTAATATACCGCCCTCGCTGTAATCCGTTTTGCTCCACAATGTACTACTCCAATCGTGTTACCTCCAGGGTTCGTCACCGACGCCAGCGCCCGAGGCGCCACGCGGCGGGCTGCGAGTGCGCAACCGGTTGCAGGTGCAGCCGTCGCCCAAGCCGCGCGTGGCGCCCACGCCGCTGCCACGCCGCCCCAACCCGCTGCTCAAGAGGAAGCTGCCGTCTACTGAGGTACTCTACTCTACCTCATCATCGCCCTAGCGTTATTCCCAGTACAGTTGTTGCATCCGGAAGGATGCCCGGAGTCCGCTACCAAATCCCAAGAATTGGCATAGGCACTAGTTTTTACGAAAGTGACTTCCATCTGACCTTCCAACCCAAGGGGGAAACTAGACCTTACTGGGATTAGGCTTGTCAATTGAGTGGGCAACTTGACTGTTAGAAGTTCTCAAGCCGCCTCAAACTTGGCTTAAGACTGCTATCAAAGATAGCAGTCGGGATCAACGGCTTAACGTGCCTTCCAAAGCACGGGAGCGATCAGTTAGGAACCATTCAAAGCGGTCACCCATCCAGGGACTGACCTCGCCCGACATTGCTTAACCTCGCATACCACACGCCGTACGCGAGCGCCGCTGGGCCACGAGCGCTCCGCGGGCTGAGCGTGCCGCGAGTAGAGTAGGTACACTACCTACCTACTCGTATTCCAGTCGTGTTTACCTAAAGTTCGCAGCGCGCGGGTTGAGGGCGCATAAACAATCAGAGTTTTTATCTGCGTGTAACATTGTTTAGGGACTATTATTTTCACATCGACTGTAGTGTGTACGCAGCTTAGTTACTTTTATAAAATCTTTAGGTTTAGAGGTAGGAGGACCGTCAGCTCGGTTACGCAACCAGTGTCTGTTTGTGACCACATGAAGCATTCGGTTTAAGATTTTGACATTTTTACAGACCCAAGAAAACAGCAAGTTGCACGTATTTTATTTCTAAGGAATCCATAAAAACACGTTAAAATATCCTTTTAGTTCACTATCTCATCCAAATGGTCGCAAACCGGTCCACTATACAACTAAACAAGTGAATTTTAAACAAAAAGACCGACTCCATACTCTTCCGCCTCTCCTACTATATTATTTGAAGATTTCCCTCGATTTCTCCAAGATCCCGTCATCAGATCCAGACTTGATGACAATGGGACCAACTAGAAAACATACTCTTTCAAACAAAAAAAGAATTTTTGATAGCGGTGCAATAGTCTCAGAGTTCGGTGAACATACATAAAAAAACCGACGAATTGAGAATCTCCTCCTTTTTGAACTCTGTTAACATTAAAACGAAAAAATAATGCAACTCTTATAGATTTGTTAAATTGATATAAATGTTGATACATTGAATCCTGTCCATGTCTAACTAGCATTCGAGAGACCAGAAAATGACTAATAATATAATTTGATCAGGCGACCACGGAAGCGGCCAAGAAGCTAGAAGAGGAAGTAACAGAAGCGCACAACACGAGCGCAGAGAAGAGCGAAGCGGAGACGGAACCAGCGCCGGTGGAGACGACGGCGGCGCCGCTGCGCGGGCTCGACGCGCTGTTCGCGCGCAGGCGCGCCGCCGGCGGCATCGGCGCGCGCCCCGCCCGCCGCACGCCCTGATCCCCCCCATCCTCCCTAGCAACGATGACACCACAGTTCACTTGACATACAATGATGCAAACCCTGCGACGCACAAACACGCGCACCTCGCCCGCACACCCTCACCCTCGTTCACAACATCACTAGGGTTGGGAAATACCGGGAAATAGAGGTCTTTTTTCAATACGGCTCTTTTTTGTTTAGGTTACTTTTGGGAAAAAACCTTGCATTGTTGTTTTGGCACGTAATCCGAAAAAAATCTAGAGGTGTTGTTTCCCATAACTATCTTGTTTTAATGTTTTTTTTTTTCATACTTGTCAAAGTGCTTTGAATTTTCCTGAATGTTCAATACTAGGTACACTCGACATGTGTGTCATGACATGAACAAGCCCTAAAAAATTACATTTAATTTTAATTATATTTTGTATCTATATTTAGCTTCATTGTATATGATAATAAACTCGGTGCGTGTCGACTTTTAGTCAATTAGTACCCAAATGGTAGTGATGTGTTCAGTGATCACGTCACAATACTACGTAGGTACTTTCAATCTCTCATTTATCAAGTAACTAGTTTTATTTAATAGGTGACTATTCCTTTCAACTACAAATAGGTAGAGATGAAGGAATAACATACAGAAAATTGGGGCTAAGTTACTGGATTTATTTCCATAACCCTATTTATACGTGTTATGTACATATTAGATATAAATTTTATTATGAGAAAGCGAGAGGATCCCCAGTCCCGCTAATACCAACCTAGGGTATCCAGAGCAGCCTGTAATCCAACCACCCCTGTAGGTACCTACTTGCTGACCATTTCTATTTTATCCTAGTAATGTAATAAAGTAGATACCAAGACTCAGACGTGTTGTTCAAATTTGTCAGTCTTGGCCCACTCGTAACCGATAACTTTATTGCGCAATATCAGTTATCCCTCGCACTCTCAATTCATGTGAGAAAGAAAGACTTGACTGATATTGCTATGAAATATTTAAAGCTATAATTAGTCATTCAATTGTTTACATCACATTGACACATTTGAACTACAACCGTATTGGCTATGTGCACGTCAGAAACGTCAAACGTCAAAGGCCCCGAGACAATTTCAAAACTCAGAGATGTGAAATAATGACACATGAATATTATATTTACTTTAGTAAACGAGAAAGACCCCGTATTGGAAATTTTACTGAAATAAATAAGAGAATAAATAAATACATACAAACGAAACGAATCGTAGGAAACCGTTAAGAAAACAATAGAAAACGTGAAAGTAAATTTGACAGTGGTCCCCGGTAAGTACACATTTCTGCCATGGTGTGCGCTACGATCGCCTAGCTTACCCCCACCACCTACTTCGCACATAGCCAATAATGTTAATTTAATATATGTAGATAAACCGCCACCATGTTACAGGAAGTACGACAACTATTAAAGTTAATATGAATTCTTAAGGTTATCAAAAAATATCTGGCATGTACCTAGTACCTACCTACACTCCAAGTCATTAAATATCTACGTGTCCAAAGTGTCGAAAACTGGTCTTACGCACTTTGATAGGTAACAAGTTGAAACAGTGTTTACACATTTTATCACTTTGCACGCGTAGACATGGATGACGATATTATTGAAACATGTGTAAAAAATGGACTCTTGAAAAATTATACTCATTTAGTCTTTATTTATAGGTATCTTTAAGATATTTTTTTTTATATTCGTTGATATTAAATCACCAGCAAACATCGAAAGACATCGATGTGAATTGAAGCGTCTGAAGCACTGATAGCGAGTGCCATCGTGATATGTTTTGTATATTTCGTAAGTGTGATAATAAAATTAATAGACTAGATCAGTAGCATTTTTATTTTTACTAGATGTAAGTAATTGGATTGGTCAGGCCTTGCTCAGCATAGGGAGACATGAAGAGGAGAAGAAAGGAAATAAGTAACCTACCACCACCACCACCATATCAGCCCTAGGACGTCCACTGCTGGACATAGGCCTCCCCCAATTTCATGGGGGGTAAATGACATAATCGCCAAGCTATGCTCTGCGTAATAAGTAACCCACCAAGTCGTTATAGACCGAATCGTATCCGTTTGAAAAGCACCCTAAAAAGTACACACACATACATCGTGGCGCCTTTTTTCGCAGACGAATGTTTTATAATAATGTATTGATTAGCAGAATTTTCATTTCACAGACAACTTTTTTTTAGAAACCGTTAATTGTTTAGTTTTTTAGGTCATTATGTAGAACTCTTTTTGGTATACTAGAAACGTAGGTTAGGTTAGAACTGCTACCCTTCGTAAAAAATACTTTCTATGAAATGAAAATGGGAAACATATATTATATTAAACTGCTGTCTGCGAAACAAGGTACAACCATACATTAGGTACATACGTACACATACATAAGGCATATTATAAGAATTAAGATTGGTTTATACCTACAAGTATAATACATACCTACTTCTAGTACGTCACCAGTGATGAATTAGTAGTTTATGCAGTGGTTATATAACGAAACTTTCCGTTTTTAGTCGAGTACAGCGTTTACCGTCGCGTTTAGGCAAGCCTCGTGGTCTAAGTAAGGTACAAACGAGACTTAAAAAGCTAATTATGCATGTATAACTTTTGTATATGGCATACGAAACCAACGCCATGTAACCAGTTACGTGTGAAGAATTGTTTCTCTTGCTACGAAACTAGTTACGTACGTACAAAGAAGTTTTATCATCTAACGAAATTAGTTTCGTAGCAAGAAAAATAATTCTACACAACAGCTTGGTAGGTACGACGACGAGCGAAGCGAGGAGGAGTGTTAGGAAGAACTGCGACCATACAGCGCGCGAGCCGCTTAAAAATCAATAGCAAAAGCGAATACTTTCGTAGCGTTTCATACGTCTTTTACTAACTAGGGAAGACTTTATACGATAGCTAAAAAACTACTCAACTGATCATATCCGCTACAGTTTTCGTTAAAAGTCTTTATTAAGCTTTACTTTCATGTTTTTTAGGGTTCCGTAGTCAACTAGGAACCCTTATTTTTCATATTTTGGGACCCATAGTTCAAAAGTTAGAGGGGACATATTTTTTTTCTTTTTGAGTGTATAATTCCGAAAATATATAATTTATCAAAAAATGATTGATGATGACCTCTATTCATTTAGAAAGACCTATCCAACAATACCCTCCACACATAAGTTGAAGTACCTAACCTTAAAAAAAATTTTGATTTTATTTTACGACTTTGTCAGTTTTATTGATTTATTTATCCAATATATCCATACCAAATTGCAGCTTCTTAGCACTAACAATCACAAAGCAAAGCCTCGGAAAGACAGACAGACAGACAAACAAACATGGCGAAACTAGGGTTTTAGGGTTCCTAGTTATCTACGGAACCCTAAACAACAGTCATTTCCCACTGCGTTAAAGGTTCCCACTTATAAAACTCTGACAGCATCATATAAAATCCTATCCTAAAGCTATAATCCCGACATCATAAACTTAAATGCGAAAAAAATGCCATAAATTGATTTGAATGATCGGAACATCAAGTTAATTACTTGGCAAAGGTCCGGGACACAAATGTCCCATGCACACATAACTCACGCCGTTATCCCATGGGGTAGGCAGAGACCAAAGAACGCCAAATACTACGGTCCTTACATACTTCTTTCGCTTCAATCACATCCATACATCTTCTCATACATGCTCGTCGGTTGCTTTTTCAGTATCGCCGAAATTTGATATAGATAACCTCGCCTTGATCGTCCCCTTCCGATCCTACCTCTCATCTCTCATCTCCTGAACGTAAATCCTCTTAGTCATTCTACTTTCACTCATTCTCTCTACATGCCCAAACCACCGAAGCATACGCTTCTCAACCCTAGTCACTACATCATCCTCTATTCCACATCTTTCACTTATCACACTATTTTTAATCCGATCACACAAACGTACCCCACACATACTTCTTAATGCTCTCATTTCAACCGCATTCAGTCTACTCTCATGCTTTTTCTGCCATACCCAAGTCTCGCTTCCATACATGAGTGTAGGAACAAGCACTCCTTTGTGAACCGCTAGTCGAGCCTTTTGTGTTATATTTTGGCTGCTGACAAACGAGTGCAATGCTCCATTCACCTGATTTCCCGCTTTCACTCTCCTTTCAATGTCACCATCACATTTTCCATCTCTTGTAAATAAAGAACCCAAGTACACAAATTCATGCACTTTGTCCACTTTCTCACCGTCAATCACAATATTGCACGCAGTCCCATGAGCAAGAAAAATATCGGGAACAGTGGACATTTCATTCGGTAAATGCACATAAATAATCAGTACACTAAAACTACCTAACGATTACAAAAGAAAATGCGTTTTTGTTTAAGAGGGCGCAGTACGTTTGGTTCTCCATACAAACGTATTTATGCTCTTATTTTAAAACGCCATGCTAGAATAACATGAAACTTTGCATACACAATGGGATCCAGCTTGTCTAGGGCGGAAATTAGTTTCTGTTGCTTGAAATTATAATGGCGAAAAAATACAGCGATTATTAAGGTTTTCATACAAGCCGTAAAAAACTCAAAAAACCGCTGTATTTTTTCTTTATCGATTTCTAGCAACAGAAACTAATTTCCGACCTAGGTATGCCGGATCCCATTGTGTATACAAAGTTTCATGTTATTCTAGCCTGGCGTTTTAAAATGAGAGCCTAAATACGTTTGTATGGAGAACCGATCCATACCGATCGTACTGCGCCGTCTTAAGCGTTAGGAATACAGCATACTCGTACAAGTATATTTGACAATTCCAGCGCGTCGAGGAATTCACAGATTCACAGTTTAACTTTCACTAATTTTCCTTATTACTTAGCCGCGATGAGAATACTATACTCGTAAGAGGTAACAGTTTTTCCATGTACTTACGTCAAAGTGTATATGAAATGACAGCTACTCCGAGTGTAAACTAATCCCGGTTTTGTAAGACGACCACAATAAGAAAACATGACAAAACCAAGTTGGTTAACCACTCAACATTGATTTCTTCATTGAAATCGACGCCTGAAACTTACTAAGTATTTATTCTGTGAGCTCTGTACTTAGGCAGACCTCGTGAACCATAATTAAAACATCATTTTGTAAAAATCCATATACTAAATCGACAGCAAAATCCCCTTAAGTATTAGGTATCGCACCTTGCTCACAAAATTTCAACGAGAATTGATTGAGAAATACGACCTGTAGAGAACAGCCGGGTAGACATACGAAAGTATTTTTGCTCAAGCTGAAACGGAAATGCTTCGCGCTCGCTCGGTCAATAAATAACGAAACAGATACTGTTTTATTGTAATGTAATAACTTAATGGAAAAAATCATACTTGAGGTCGTAATCTTAACCAACGTGATAAGCGTCTTCCCAGGCCGGGCCCGCGTGCACGACACTAGGCCCCACGACAAATTGCATCATCTATGCATCTTGGTGAGTTTTTATTGTTGCTTAGAGCTGCTTGCATTTCATTTCTAAAAGGATTACATTACATATGTGCTAGGTACCAGTTATTCAATGTGTTTCACTAACTAGTGCTCCATTGTTGTTTTATGTGGTCTACCTCCTTTATACTTAGACACAGAGTAGGTAACATTGACTTTTATGATAAAATAAATATTGGTGGCAACAAACACTGTCATAGCGTAATTCAATTGCACACGGTCATGATAAAAGTCGTCTGACAACACAACAAGTATCTGACGATAAAATATGTAGCGCCAACTATATTTTGCGGTCGGCTTGATTATACGTTGAAAGTATGCGTAAGGCCAAAGAGGCGAGATTCGTTTATCTCGTACGATGATAAATTAATGTGAACGAGTTACGGCACTGGTAATGTGTTTGTAGCGTGTGTAGTCCCCTGCGCCGGCGACTATTTGGCGTCAGTCGGCACCGGACCTCCACTCAGGGCTCATCGCGAACTCATCAACTCACAACGCAATAAAACGGGTGAGTGATTTCACACCTTAATCGTAGCTTAAGGTTTGCTTAGTAAAATACTCTTAATATCAACAACTAACTAGTCGTTAACGATGAATTAAATTTGCAAAGGATAAATCATAATTGTTGCCTGTTCCTAAGGTTGTTATCATTGGTCAAGGAGGAATCGAGTGTGCAAAGCGAACGAGAAATTGTCGATCATTCAAATAAGGATATTCATATTTAATTTATAGCTGGCAGCTACCTCACCCAACTCATCAGCATAGCGCAGTAGTGAGGAACTGCTTTCAGAAAAAAAATGGGCACCCTAGGCATACGTAGTCCCCAAGGTCCTGGATTCCAACATCTTGTGGACTATGCCCAAGGAGGAGCAGTTTTTTAAATCTATAGTTTATATTCCTGTCTGAATTAATTTTTGTTTTGGTAAAATAAATCAATAATTTAGTATTTAATTGTAGCTAAATACCTATCAGACACGCAACCAGTCAATTAGCTAAGTACACAATTAGATCATTAATCACCTAAATTGGATTTAATGCCGGAATTTTTCTAATTAAATCTATGGACAAGTGTAAAGGTGATGAATACGTACTCTCTCTACTTGCATGTTACCTAGCCGCGATTACTATGGGATTAAAGGTGACAGTTAAGAAGATTTTCCAAAAATTATCACCCAGTTAAGTTAATTCATTCTGCTACGTCTGGAAAATTAGCTATCCTTTCGTATGAGCAACTTTCGTGACGTGGTATAACGGATTAAATTTTACTAAATTAAGGAAGTACTTAGTAGAACTATGTTATTGTGTGTATATTGAATTGACAACGACTTCAATCACAACATTCCTAAAACAGTCTTTAAGTTTTTTTACTTATACATATAAATTGAGAACATAAGTACCTACGGATTGATCGATAAGACTTAAAGGAAGGGAGGTCATTAGTTAGTATGCCCATGACACCGAGTTTTAATTAGCTATTCTGATTTTCTCGCACTTACCTAGTTTAGGTAGGTACCTATAAAATGGGTTTCATTATTGTTATTACTTATTTAAATATACTAACGAGAAATCATTGGAATGTGTCTAAATTACCTAGTCCGTGAACCATCAATGCACACTCGCGGTCAAAAATTTCGGGTCATCCTGAATTTAATAACCGCAATAAGGTTTTTTTGTAGTTACATAATATACTTTTACCAACCACCACCCACCCAAACTATATAAGTAATTTCCGGGATCCTATCATAGAAATATAAATATCCAAATTGCCGTTTTTTGCGATATCTATCTCCGTTAACGTTGTTTTTTTCGTGGGTTACGAGCTCGATTTAAACCTGGTTACGTTTTTTTTAATTGGTATTTTTGCATTTCTAATATACAATTAAATAAAGATTATGACAGGATTAAAAGGACTGTACAACCTGGTACTATTTTAGGAATATATGACGGTATTTTACCCCTTATTCTTTTTCTGCGTGTGTAGGTAGAGTAACTTTCCCGTTGCATCATAACATAAGGATTTTCAATATTATAAGTAATAAACGAGGAGCAATTTTTTTTTCATATGCTATACCTATGCGTTTACGCGCGCGCGGGTACAATCCAGTGCGGGGTTCAAACTTAATCTCTAAACAGTTGCTTAATTATTGTTCTTGTTAGTGTTACACAATGAAAGGCATTACAAAACGAGTGTGGGTTTATGAAACGAACCGAAGGCGTGCTCATAATATGATCACACGAGTGTTTACAATTCCTAATTATGTACAGTCCCATTTATAACTTTATCTAGATGCATATCATAAGTTTTCTGCAATACTTATTGTAATGGCCTGCATTTTCAAGTTTGTGGTACAGTCAGCAGCAAAAGTAGCTACGCATACAAAGGGTCCACTCTTATCCCCTTATAATATAAAAGTAGGTACGCATACAAAGGGTCCACTCTTATCCCCTGATAATAGAGGCTTTGTAACTTTTCCAATGCGTAGCTACTTCTGATGCTGACTGTACTATTACTTATTTGCGTTATTTGTAAGTATGAGATTAGTTGCCAAAGCCGACCGCAGGCTCATTTAGAATACTACCGGAAGACGCTCCATATCAGATTTTTTTAAAAGAAAATGTTCTAAATTTGAATGTAATTAAAGTACGGTTATGGATACTTTAATGTAAATATTAAGATGCAGCCACAGATAAAGGTTTCTTAGTATAGGGCTTATCGTTTCTGAACATATTGTAGGGAAGTTATGGTATACATGAGATATTCACATATCCTTCCCACGTCACCACACGTGTATAGATGACTACAAATAGACCGATCGATTTGGCTGCATCGATCTCCTATTGTAGTAGACTGTACTGCTTCTCGATAGCAAATGAGGTGGTTAGTACAAAAAATAGCAAAGCCACTTTATATTTGAGAAGTTCCGCCGATTCCTCAGGGAACCCATACTCACCCTCAGTTCCTCATCATAAATTCCACTCCTAAATATATATTTTGACACGCATCAATCGCTACGTTAACGAAATTCCATCGGAGTCTGTGAATTCATCGCAGACATCGGTATGTGTGGTCGGAGTGTGTTTGTGTGTCATTAAGGAGTTCTATACAGGATGTGGCCTGAAATAGGAGTATAAAATTAAACGGTACACTATTGAGCTCTTCAGCAATTATTTCCAAATGGTTTTAATTGAAAAAAAAAGTTTTATTTTATTTATTGTATTGCCAATTATAGCTTATATGTATTTTCTTACTCTACTGGAGCTATATTAATAACGATTTATTTAAAAACGCTAAAAATAATTAAAAAAATACCAAGAATATCCTTTTAAACCAAAAATGCAACAACGATTATGAGTCATAACTAGATGCTACCTCAATATCAGCAGTGACTGCCGCGCTATAATCTCGTGGTGCCAAGATCCATTACTTGGAGGTCATAAGTTCATAACTTTAGATCAAAATTTCTCCCAAAGTGAAAAAGAGATTTTTTTTGGACACAAGAAGTTACTGCAGATGCTCTAAGGAAGCAGCCTTTAAATTTCCTATTACAGGCCACACCCTGTATATCATCTGTGGCTATCATTACCAGTTCGGCTTTACGAAATTCGTGGTTTTCGAGAGCAAATAAATACCGAAATTGCCATACGCGTGCCTATTAAATTTGATGTAGTCCGATTTGTCCTACGATTTTGTTCACATCGTAGGACAAACCGGACAAAAAAATCCGTTTTGTCCTACGATATTATATGTCAATTTTCGTAGGACAAAACGGATGTTTTTGTCCGGTTTGTCCTACGATGTGAAATAATTAAATGAAAGCAATAGGAAGGGAGGAATTTCCTCTCCGGTTGTGGAATGAGCTCCCTGCCGAGGTTTTCCCGAAAGACTAAACGACAACCCCATGGAGTTGCAGGTGTCCATAGGCTGCGGTGTCTGCTTACCATCAGGCGGCCGTATGCTTGTTTGCCACGGACGTGGAATATTTTTGTTGTTAAAACGTCCTAGTCGAATTAATTCAATTGTGAAAGTAAGATTAAATTATATATTTTCTCAATCTATTTCATTATATCTCTAAAACGGATTCCCGTATACAGGCGTGCTCGGGAGGATAAAGTAATCATACCTACTCATAGTATAAATGTGAAAGTTTGTATGTTTAGATTCTTGGGAATTTAAAATTTAATCAAACAGAAACGGTTAAACGGAAGTTAGTGCACATAGATGGTTTATTGCCTGAATTAATCGACTCGATACGACTTTAACCCGAAGATTTTTTAAACGGTACAAAATTTGTGGTGAGGAGGAGAAACACAGTACCGCATAAGTGCGAATAATGACTAATAAAACATATAATGTATTTAACAGTGGGCCGAATGAGAAAGCTCAATGTCAGTCAGGGAGCAATGGAACTCGGAGTTTCCCTACGAGATCGAATCAGAAATTGAAGATCCGTAGGAGAGCTATGGGCCGTTGACATAGTTCAGAGTGGTGCAGGACTCAAGTGGCAGTGGGCGGCCATGAGATACTTGGGCGAAGGTCTGGTCCAGCAGTGGACGTCTTTTGGCTGATGTGATGATTTCATCTGCAGCTGTCGAGTGCCTCATAGTTTGCATTAATCCGCAATGTAATTTATGTTCCCAACATAAAATATACCTAAAATGCGTCGATTGTATCTAATAATTACCAAAGCGTAATAACTATAATTATAAGACTTTAAAAAAAAAATCAAATTATTGTTAAAGTGACATCTTGTGTGTAGTAGAATAAGTTATTAGACACTCTAGGAAGCAAGTAGCTAAATAGTGCGGCTATTTGCCACTTGGAGTAATCGTATTATATTGTAGTAATAATGCCGACTCCACATAATCGTTTTAGACGCTTAAATTTTATAAAAGGTAAATATTAAAAAAATAAAACTTGCCTATCCTATTTTACATAAAATAGCGTCAAAATATTAAATTCCAGTATTAGTAATTAAATTAAATTCCAGTATTAGTAATTAAATCCAATACCTATCAATGATTTGGAGTGTCAAGGCAAAGAGAGCGCTTAAGGTGCGTTTACACTGGCAACATTTTGAGCAATAGTTGGCCTTGAACAATTGAGTTTTCTTACATTCGGTTACAGATTAAATTGAGAAGAATTATTGTTCAAAAAATTGTCAGTGTAGGAACACCTTTAGACTGACATTACTGTACAGCGCACTTTCTACTCCATTTTGCCGTTAGATGTCCTAGTCTATGCACATTGGGCTCTCCTTCGCGGGTTTGATAATTTTTGCGCTTTGAACGGTAAACTTAACCTTTTCGCCACCATTGAATTTCAAGTCGGTAAAAGCGACCCACACGCCATGACCTCATATCATTCGATGTTAAATATTGTAAAGGCAACCTACATACTCTCAAGTAAGGTTCATTTTCTGTCTTTTGCTATAAAGTGTTTGGCGTGTGAGACACTACTTACGGAATCTACTGCGGTGGTTTAAGGATGTACTGTAGTAACCTTTTGAATACCATTCTTCATGAACGGCAGTGTTACTTAACGCATTCGCTGACAGTCCTTTTTTCTGGACCTCTGCTTATATCTTTACATTTAGTGCGGCATATACGCACTTTTCTATGTTCTTCAAATGCACATGAGAGTTTAATCAAGTATATACCCAGTGCCTCAAACACACATATGAGTTCAGGATAAGATAATGACATGTGTAACATTGCAAAATGAATACAACTTGCATATGCGTTGAAGGCACTGGGCGAATCAAGCTAAATTATATGAACTCACAGACGCGTTCAGAGCACTAGATGAAAGTAGTTGCTGGCAGTGAATGCGTTAAACGCCAACTAACTGTCCATAAGATTTAATTTGAACCCTAGTGTAAAGGACGGCGACTGGTAGCGTAGCCGAAGGCACGACAACATGCAACATCTTCGTTCTTTAGTTGCTCTTGGCGTTCAAAGGGTTCAATATTTTTATTTAGACCTAGTAGTTTCCTAAACCTATAATGCGGGGTTTATATGTTGGTCTAACATCGGCAAGCATGAGGAAGCTAAATATAATCCAGGGAAATCACATGTCAGCGGTTTTATCGCAAAAATTGCAATTTGATGGATTCATCCCTGTCGCTCGAGTTAAAGTAAGTGCGGTAGGGATGATGGAGTTTGGAATTTCATGATTCTATTTCACAAAGGTGATTTCCACTTATTATTTTGCCCGTGCCACAGAGGTTGTTATACGCATTTATTCTCATTAGTCCAATCGAAGTAGTTACGTGGCGGAACTAGAGAGACTTTTTCCCGATAGTTCCGTTCCAATGTTCGGTTGTGGCGCTTCGCGGGCCGCTACAGCGGCACGGTCGCTTCGCTCGCTCGGCTCACGCGTTGTAGGGTCGCAGTTCTACTAACACTCCGCTTCGCTCGTCGTCATACAGAATACCTAACTACCCCTTTCTACCGTTTACAGAACTATTGGGAAAAAATCTCTATTAGTTCCACCACGGAACTTCTTCGACGGGACTACTGGGAATACGCGAAATGTAGACATTTTACCATTATGTAATGTATTAACAGAAAAGCATTTTCTCGCCCGTGAATACCAGGTGGTATCCTAGTTACAAGGATAGTAACATAGGTATACCCGTATATAACAACGTTCCGTGGTAGACAAAACGTATCTTGTACGTTTAAACGGGCAATTCTTTATATCGGGATTTTGGAAACTGCTCAAAAGATTTCAATTAAATTGGGTTTTCGGGGGCCAACAATCGCAAGTCGTGTGCAGCGCGTTTACTATCTGTAATAACAAAGGGAATGATAATCGCGTTATCGCCACCATATAAACTCCGCATAACAGAAAGTATAGAAACAAGCCTTTACTACAATAAAACGTTTATAATATAGAATAATCTCCAAGAAAACTTTATTAAACAAATTATAATGCGTACCATTATTAAACAATTCAGTGATATAAAAAAGTTACGGGTTATAATCATAATCTTTATTTGTACTAAGAATATGTTAAAAGTATCATTAATACATTACTAGTCGATTATTAACTAATGGCAGGACCAATTATTGATAGGACAAAGCTACAATACGATGGCAAACAGTAGGTTCTAGAAATAAGGTGCCATCTTGAAGAGTCTTGATTTTAACGGAAGAAGGACGGGGCAACGGAACTCTATCGTTCAGTTCAGACGTGGAACGCGGCAGGTCCCTGTCCGCCTAAACGGAATTAATCGGTAGACCTAAAACAAACTGACGTACATCTCTGTTGGCGTTGGGTTGGCATACTTTGAAGTCTATCCGTCTCGCATTAGTGCAACAGACATTGATCCATAAATTCAAACTCCAAGACGTGTATGATTTTGACATAGTTATACGAAAAATTGTTAACACCTTGTTATTACCTATGATGGACAAATAAACTCTTTGAATCTTGAAAAAAAAAGACGTGGTCGCCGAAACCTATGGAGGGATGGATGGATACTTGTGACTCCAAAATAATCACAAGTTTGGTAATAATCACATGCTTGGTTACCTACAGAAAATACCGAAATCGGCATATGCGTGCCTATCAAATTCGAGGATTTCCCACGATTCCTCCTAGATCCCATCATTAGACCTTCACCAAATTTATATGGGTTCAATGCTCAGAACATAAAAAAGAGAGAAGTGCCCTACTGCTTCCTTTCAACGAAAACCAATGTCCCCAGTTTTCTCCCACCAAGTCCACACACAAACACACACATTGAACCGTGTAAAAACAAAACCTCGGGCGGTGCCGCCGAGTTTACGACATCATGCAAACAAGCGCTGCGCTTGGCTTTACGCACCCCTCAAAAAAAGGCAATGAACACTAGAGGGAGACAAACGTTAAATGATGTTTTATCGACATCGATCTCTAAATTATTATGTTAAGATATTGATGACTATTGAAATTTTATGGTGTTCATATAATCACCAAAGTTGTATAACATAGGAAAGCATTATAGCGGTACATACATAAAAAAAATCATTAAAACAAGTTTAGATGGTGTTCATATAATCACCAAAGTTGTATTACATAGTAAAGCATTATAGCGGTACATACATAAAAAAAAACATTAATACGAACTGAGAACAGTGAGAACCTTCTTTCTTCTATCAAAGTTGGGTAATAAGATCAATTTGGAAGTTGGTCTGCAGTCTTTTGGAACAAAGTTATGTTTATTAAATATTGATTTGTGAATTTACCGTTGATATTAAATGACTAGTTCGACATTCTATTCCTATTTTATCGATGACGCATAAATTGCAATTTTGACCGGCACCACTCTAGTCGGGCGGAGCCTAACAGTGGGCCGGCGACTGCGCACCACTAAATAATTTACGCAGCGACCAAAGCTACAGCGGCATGATACATTGCGCCGTGGCTTAGCGCGATACGGGGTGATTATTGTACAAATCTTTCAATGTACAGCTCGCAGAAAATATCACGCTTTTTCATATTTTATCACTTAAACTTCTTCTTGACCATGTCACGGCGACCATGTCTTGACCATGTCACATCTATTTCTTTCTATGATCTGAGGTTCAATGCCAGGGTACCTGCTATGAAAGAAAAAAAGAATTATCAAAATCGGCCAACGTGGTCAAGAGTAATCGGGGAACATACATACATACATAAAAAACAAGCAAACATGCATACGAACTGAGTACCTCCTCCTTCCTTCTATTGAAGTCGGTAAAAAATAAAATACATCTACACGCAAGCCTAGGCACCGAATTCTAACTTATTTATAGGTAGGGATTTTTAATTTGTTTTTTTTTGCATGTAGTGTCAAAAATCGTACTGTCCGCATCATCTAACTCCTGTTTTAGAGTTACCTTCCATCATCAGCTAACCTGAATGACTTGAACGAATACGGCTAATGGCCTATTATTATGTGCATATTTATGATATTTAAAGAATCATCCTCTTACTCCTAACCGTTAAGGAGTTTTACCGTCCATCATCAGCTCACCTGAATGACATGAGGAGCGCTCGTCGCCCACAGCAGCGGCCGCGTACCGCGTGCGGTATGCCGGAGGTTAAGGTTGGCTGGGGTCAGTTCTTGGATAGGTGCCCGCTTTGAGTGGTTACTAACTGAGCGCTCCCTTCTTTGTAAGCCAAGTTAGATGCCAACTTCCAACAGTCAAGTTGCCCACTCACTTGACAAGCCTCATCCCAATAAGGTCTAGTCTCCCCCTTGGGTTGAAAGGTCCGATGGCAGTCGCTTTCGTAAAACCTAGTGCCTAGACTAATTCTTGGGATTAGGTAGCGGACAGCGGGAATCGTTCAGGATGCAACTGTACTGGGATAACGCTAGGATGATGATGATCATAATGATCAGCTCTCCTGAATAACCTGAAAGAATAAAGGTATCGATTTATACGTAATACCTTTAATATTTAACTCGAGAATTATCCTCCATCTCCTAACCGTAAAGGAGTTGTATCTTCACCAGCTCATGAACATCAGATGGCGATTACCAGATGCAAATACTTGAATAGCTTTAGAAAACAAATAAAACAGATAGTAAATGCCCATTAACATATGAAACAGATAGTAAAACATATGAAACAGATAGTAAATGCCTATAAAGTTTGAGAGTTGCCCTCGATTTTCCTATGATCTAATCATCAGATGCAAAGAAACCGGCGAACATCATACATAAAAAACATACGCGAAAATTAAAACCTCTTTTTAGTTGGTTAAAAACAAGGAGTTATAACATTATGGCTGCGGTCTACTGTTAGGTGGAGCTGCTTCCCTAGCTGAGGTGCTCCAAATATGAGCGAGATGGCAGTCCACTGTTCTTTACTTCTCATAAAATCCCAATATCCGCTTCGTGCTTATTATGAATGCAAAACTAAATGTACCTATCCCTTCGTAATCTAGTGGGATATAAGTCACATGGATAACTTACTGATAAGCTAAAAATTAAATCAAGTTTGGGCGGGTAACTAAAGCAACTTTTCTTTAAATAAGTTCATAGCCATTGTAACTCAAAAACTCTTAATTGCTTAAGCTTATGCTTATGCTCGCCTTTGTACATATGTCAACTATCCTTGTAATTATTGTTTTATTGTTATGTTTCACTCATGAACAATAAATAATTTTACATCCGTACATACATACATAACTAGTCCTTCAGCTGAAATTTTATATATTCTTAGCACATCGTAGCAGTATCGTACTATACTATCCAATCGTATCGTTTCCACTGTATGAAATGCTTCGAATGGTTCACACAACAGTTTGGAAGTGTTTTGATTCGGTGGCCGGCACTTTGAGTTATGAACCCAAAATAACTGATGCCAACTTTCATTTTGCCCGCTCCAATGACTTAAGTCTGAAAAGTTAACAGAAATACAGTGTCACATTTATCGCCTGCATACCGCGTGCAGTATGCGAGGTTACGTCGGCACAGGTCAACTCTTGGATAAACGACCGCTTTGAGTGTTTAACTAAGCTTGCTTTAGAAGGCACGTTACTCGTAAGCCAATGATCTAATGACAGCAGTCGTTAAGCTAAGTTAGAGGCCTTCGGGTGGCTTGAGAACTTCTAACAGTCAAGTTGCCGAATCTCTTTAGAAGCCTAATCCCAATAATGTATAGTTTCCCTCTTGTGTTGGGAATTCAGATGGCAGTCGTTTCCGTAAAAGCTAGCAAAAAAAGAATCCCAACACTGCCTTCACAAAAATCCCTATGATGCTGTTCTGCTCTTTAGGCCTTCAGCAGTTCATATGAAGAGGCTTCTTAATAAATACTAACAATACAGTTTTTTTTTTTATATTGGGGAATTTTTATACACAAATCGTACTAGTCCTAAAGTTTAAACATGGTTCACTAAATAATTACCCCTTAACAAGATTCCCTTTAATATTATTCTGATCCATCATCAGAACTTCAGCAGACCATTGTACAGAAGCTACTCAGCAAACACAATGTAAAGAGCCCAAAAGCGGTTAAGTAGCTATGTTTCTTCGAACGGTATTTTGTGATGTTGTTCTACTTCATCATCAGACTCTCAGAAGTTCATTAAGAACGGTTTCTAACCAAACATAAACAAAAGGGCCCAAAAACAGACAAAAATATACCTTACATCTGTACATTCTCAACTATGTTTTTGTGCTCTATCATCAGATCTTGTAATCTTCACTAAGCCCTATCAAAATTGTCACTGGTCAGGCAGTTCCAGAGAAAATGCGCTCAAACGAACTTTCAAGCGAAAATTTAACTTCAGAGCCCCTGGTGAGTTATCTTTGTAACATTTATTTGTTATCGTTGTAACATTTATTATTTGAAGTTCGTCCCGAATGAACCAGTAATTCATTGCATAAAACTGTATCCAAAGCGGTCAAGCCGTTTTGGAGATATTGCACAAACAAACAAACATACAACCTCTGACCCTGAACGCATATATATCTTAGCCGTTCCGTCGTGGTTAAAAATGCATACAGTGAGTGAAACATAGGGCTTCCTCCTTTTTTGAAGTCGGTTATAAACCGAACAATATAGCAAAGAATCATCGCTGAACATATTTACTTTTTTTCTAAGGTTGTCAGTCAGGCAGCCCTACTGCTGGGCCAAGTCAAGGGGGAGCTTGTACATAATTTATAATAAATAAAATAAAATTATTTAAAGACAAAGACGAAATGAAAATTTTAGTCGGTTAAACACAGCTAAACTAATGGCTAGGTCTGGTGTTAAACTGCACGAAACTTACTAGCAAATAGAGATTACAATATACTAGAAGTATTTTAAAATTGCTTACCTTAGGCACATGCGTGAATATTTTTAGTATCACGATAATATTGAGAAAAGCTATTGCTACTACATATATCACAAAATTACACGTTACAACAAATAAAAAAAAAAATTATGTATTTATCTGTCGTAAAGCGCATGCGCACTTCTAAGGTTTGGAATTCTCTGCCGGCGTCTGTATTTCCGAGTTCATATAACCTGGACCTTTTTAAGGCACGAGTGAATAGGCATCTTCTGGGTGAGCTCGCTTCGTCGTCGGCCTCATATTTGCCCCCTGGCTAGATGCTGGCCAAGAGCAATCCCATTTTTAATAAAAAAAAGTAAACCAACATGTTCTCAATTTTATGCCATTAAATGATTGATATTTGTATATTTATTTGTTTGATTGTACATAATTCCAGAATTTTTCCTAAAACACGAAACTTACGACAAAAACACGAACATATGACCCCGGTTTAAAAAAAAATGCCGGTTTCCGAGCCCTGGACGTCTGTCCAAGCAGCAGCAGCAGAAAGAAGCCTAATGGTATATAAAATTATTTATTATTTAAAGACTAGTTTCTGTCCGGCTCATCAACTAACCAGTATCGGTATTTATCTCAGGTTACAGCCCTATCTGTGTGCAAATTCGTTTAGCCGTTTTTGTTTGATTGAGTAACAAAAATATTAGTTAAACTTTCATATATTATGACGGAGTGGAAATCCGTGACGGAATTTACGGGACGGAAAAGATTCCGACGACAGCTACTCTATATAAAAATTAACCAAGTCACTGTTTCTATGGGGGCCTGTAAAAATATTAATATCTTTGATAAAACCACGTCTTCCAGGTGGTCGCAAGCCGCCTCTGGGGTCGCATAACCGGCCTTGCGACTCTACCGCATGTCATTTCACTGGCCAATTTAAATAATTATATAGATTGAAAGTGTCGAATTCACCATTATGAGCTGCTCTTCAGAGCCGCCATCCCGAATAAATAAATAAATAAAGTAATTGGCCTTAGTACATATCGTCAAGCACGATAATCTCACCCGAATCAGTAATATAATTGCTTATATTCTACTCACAGTAGTCCAGGTCAGCTCCATGTGTTGCGTGTGGCAATGTTCAAGTAAAAGTTCCTATTTGCATGATCAGGGCATGCTGTTGGGCAGTCATGGCGTGGTACAGTCAGCGTGATATAGTACGTAGCAGCCAAAGGGGCCAAATACTTCGGAACACCATACAAAATATATGGTGTATCGAACTATTTGGCCACTTTGGCTGACATGTACTATATGACGCTAACTGTACGTATACTACTTTTTAATCATTTACTTATATTCTTAGTGCCAATACTTACTTTGGCATTTGTACTTTGAAACCTACAAAAGTCAGCGAAGAAATTCAAAGGTGTATGTAAAGTCCCATCCCAAGCAACCCGGGTCAGCGTAGGGACTACTGCTCATTCCTGCTCAACTGTGAAAGCAGGCATTTGTCCAACCACCATCCCCACCACCATATCAGCCCAAGGACGTCCACTGCTGGACATAGGCCTTCCCCAATTTCATGGGGGGTAAATGCCATAATCACCACGTTTGGCATGCGGGTTGGCGATCGCAGTGTCTCCACCGCACTCCAGGGATGCTGCTGCCCGTCCCACGGTCCCATTTGTCCAACAGTGGGACATAATAGGGTGATGATGATAACAACTTTGTTCAAACAAATATCATAATATTTATCTTCGTGTTGTTGGTAGCTTCTAAAAGCAGATTACCCAAACGTGCTTTCGAGACACTTACCTCTTTTATGGGTATCGCTTTCAGCTCAAAGCGGTTTGGTAAATGGCTATCGGGGGGTCAACAATAACTTAACAGTTCATATAAAATTAACCAACAACAAACCACACCATAGGATTGAAGCAAAAAAATCTTCTCTACTGCATGTGTAGGCGAGTTATACCCTTAAAACATTTTATTTTAGATTTAATTTTACCACTTTGTCAGTTTTATTGATTTATATATCTGTGCCAAATTGCAGCATCCTAGCACTAACAATCACAGAGCAAAGCCTCGGACAGACAGACGGACAGACAGACAGACAGACGGACATGGCGAAATTATAAGGGTGCCTAGCTGAGTATTTATTGACTGCAGAAAACACCGAAATTGCCATCGACTTGCCTATAATATCTGAGAGTTCCTTAGATTCCTTATGTATTTATTCCCTATAATAATTATCGAACTATATGAAAACAGTAGATATAGTAGAGAACTGTGATAGTTCATCGCCTTTGCTACATCTTCATATATTAGCCTACTACTCGTACACACTTATTGCTCTGTAAATGGGTATGTGGTGTTGTGTTCCTGTTGGTAAGCAAGGCGGCCAGAGCTCTGGAGGACGCGATGTGCTGAGAGTAAGAGTCCTATGTCAATACCTAGTAGTCAACACAACGAATCCTAAAATGTATAAAGGGAAAGCAACGTAAACTTTGAAGTCGCAAGCGTCCTTCAGTCTGCTTACCATCAGGCAGGCCCGAGGATGCGCTTTGTTGATCGTGAGGGGTGTATGCATTTGTTTCTTGGTGTCAAAAAGTGAACCCTATCACTTGCGGAGAGTTCAAACACGAAGGGTTTATCTTCTGAATTTTAGATGTCAATATAGCCAACTTGTAATCGTCTACAGTTAGGTAAGTCCAACTTCGAGAAAGAGGTTAATCGTCGAATCCGACTCGGCTGGGCAGCGTTCGGGAAGCTACGGCACATCTTTTCGTCCAATATTCCGCAGTGTCTCAAGACAAAAGTCTTTGACCAGTGTGTGGTGCCAGTGATGACATATGACACTGAAACGTGGTCGCTTACTATGGGCCTCATAAGAAGGCTCAAAGTCACCCAAAGAGCAATGGAGATTCTCTGGTGTTAGGAGTTTCTCTGCGTGATCGCATCAGGAATGAGGCCATCCGCAGCAGAACCAAAGTGACCGATATAGCCCTCCGAATCGCTAAACTTAAGTGGCAGTGGGCGGGGCACATAGCACGTAGAACCGATGGCCGTTGGGGCGGAAAGGTTCTCGAGTGGCGGCCACGTACCGGAAGGCGTAGCGTGGGCAGGCCCCCCACACGGTGGACTGATGACCTGGTGAAGGTCGCGGGTGTCCGCTGGATGCGGGTGGCGCAGGACCGGTCATTGTGGAAGTCTTTGGGGGAGGCCTATGTCCAGCAGTGGACGTCTTTCGGCTGACATGATGATGATGATGATAGCCAACTTCTGTCTCCATGCTTCCTTGAGTTTGCCAAATTTCAGCTGAAACTATTGAAGATAACTCTAGCTCTAGAATTCAGATGCAAGATTTGTCCCACACACACATACATACTGTTTTACTAGCCCTGCCCATTTTATACGGTCGTAACGTACCTATACAGACTGGTAATAATTATACAGTAATGAAGTTGCCCGTAACATATACCTACCTAATATATTTGTGATCAATTCTTCTAAAATTATCTGAGCCTAATTTCGTTACTTGCAAATAGACTACCTTACCTTAGTAATGATGTCAGCTCATGAAAAAAATCTTCTACAATTAGTGATCATGTACTCTTAACAGCGGGGAAAGACAAGTTTTTGAGCGGAGGCCGCATTTGTATTATGGCACTTAGCACCTGGTCAATCTTAATCATTTATATTTACAGAGTTCCTGAAAGAATAAATTAACAATTAAAGTTCCTGTTCAAATAGTTTCTTTATTCTTAGTTCGTAGCTACTACCAATGGTATCAGTTTACTATAGCAAATGTATTTTTATTTTGAAGAAAGTATATCCTTAACGTTATTAACAAGCAAATCTGCTATTGAACACCTCCTAAGGACCCTATTGCATTCATTTCACCAAATATAAGTTCGTAAAACTCCAATTGGCACGAGGCGGGATTCGAACATTTCTTACCACGAGCGCCGCTTGACAGCTGCATGCTCAAACACCTGGGCTACCTTTGCTTATATCACATTTGATAGTCACCGTTATTTAAGTTGATGATACTTATGTGGAAGAACACCGTGAGTGAAATCCCGAACCTGCAGTGGGGCCGTGTGGGAACTACTAACCATTCCTTCTCGTCTATGAGAGGAGGCCTGTCCCCAGCAGTGGGACGTATGAGGGCTGATACGTCAATTCCAAATTGTAATAGTTGTAATTGTTTCTTTGTTCTCGCATAGAACTATTTCTACCAAAATCTTTTTAAACAAACTTAACTTGTAATTCAGTACTTACCTTTTGGAAATAAATCTAGTCTACATCGAGATTATGTACCTTCATCGGCATCAGCGTCAACGCTATTTATTTGTGATTCTTGTAAAACCTTACATTACATTTTTACTTATTACATATTTTCGACGCAAGCTTTCATCGCCGATTTTACCTGAAAAAGAATGTCATTAGCTGCCGTCAAGTTTTTGTTTTTAGAACATTCAAAAAGTCCGACTGCTGCCTCCTTAATGGTTGACAGTCTTTGGCTGTTAATTTATGTAACAAAAAAAAGCACATGATATTCTGTCCGAAGATTTGTGTAGATTTAATATTTAAGTTGTATATAGTTACGTGACTTATAAACAACATATAACTCTTCAGGCGCGTTTTACATGCTGCGACATCAACCGGCACCCTCGCCACCAAAATGATGACCACCGACTCCGTTTGATTTGGAGTCAATCCGATCATTCTGTGTGGCTGTTGCACGCCAAACAGCAAAAACAAACAAAAAAAAAATATACAAAATTGTCATTAGTGTAAGTAAACCTTCTTGCAAAGACGTTTTGAAAGTGCTATTTTAGGTTCAAACTCAAAGTACCCCAGAGAAGACGTCAAATAATAATACCGCTACCGAGCGAGATGGTCAGATACTAAATGAAATAAGGGCGACAGAGCGGGATATAGAGTTGTTGTCCTTGTTGTCATATATTTGCTTCATTATTTGCTTCAATGTCATATTCACGTCATGTCAAATAGTAGATAAACGATTACCCGCCCAAATTAAAGAGATTGTTTATGGTTAGCCGCCAGGCGTATAAGGCCTGAATGACACTGGCGCGGCCTGCGGTAGCGGTCAATAGTAAGTAAGCAAAGCTAAGCAAAGCTTGTACTATGGGTACTAGACGATGATATACTTACTTATATAAGTAAATACATACTTAAATACATGGAGCTTATGGCATTTACCCCCCATGAAATTGGGGGAGGCCTACGTCCAGCAGAGGACGTCCTTTGGCTGATATGATGATGATGATGATACTTAAATACATAGAAAACATCCAAGAACCAAGTACAGACTCCATGCTAAATGCACAAATAATGCCCTGGCCGGGATTCGAACCCGGGACCTCTAGCTTCGGAGCCAGTGTCACTACCAACTATGCTAAACAGCCCATCAAGCCATGCATGCTATTAATACTTCATGCACAATAAAGGGTTCCGTACCTACTAGTCCTAATTTAAAACCACTATTATATACTGTGAATTAAAAGTACGCGTAATGTAGGGTTCTGTAAATGTCCACCCGTGACATTATGCGGCTTTAAAATATCGTCTTATATTTAAAATATCGCCTAAGACCTATCGCTAGAAAACCTGTTTTCAAATATAAATAAAAACTGGCCAAGTGCGTGTCAGGCCACACGCAATGAAGGGTTCCATAGCTAGTACTACTGCTCTATATTTTAAAACCACTATCCTGCACTTCGTATTAAAAAAGGTCATGTCTTCATTAGAAATTTACGGCAGTTAAGGCCTTTTGTTGGGGCAAGGCAGTTTTTCAGCGATAATTCAAAAACCGTTAGACTTATAGAGTTTTCCTGTAATCTATATGTATACATAGAACGATTTCATGTGTTTTTTCAATGGGAGAAGGGTCTATTTTCTTAAATAACTTCAAAACCATTTTTCAGCCCACCGTGCCGCGTACGACTACGACTGCGACACGTGATTAGACAGTTTTATTGAAGTTGACTAACGGCGTCACGTGATTGGTTAATTTTCATTATAGGTCACTAAAGTATTTTCTTACGAGTAGTTTTGAGTTCCATAGAAAAAATTGTGTGATTTAGATTATACGTTGGTCTAGAAACATTTACTTGAAACATTAAATTCGACCACAACCATTGTCACCAACAAGATATCGTACCAAATTCAATACAATCGGTCTAGTTGTTTCGGAGCAAATTGGCTGTGACAGACGAATGGACAGACAGAGAGACAGACGCACAAGTGATCTTATAAAGGTTCCGTTTTTTCCTTTTGATGTACCGTATGGAACCCTAAAAACCGCACTCGAATCGGATCATCTGTTAAAGAGCTATGGTGCCACAGACAGACACATATACACAGATAGTACAGATACACATGTTAAACTTATAACACCCCTCTTTTGCGTTGCATTGGCGGTTCAAGATTTTTTTTTAGTAATTTCAATATATAACAATGTAGTGGCCGATATAATATATAATACACCTACATTACAAATTGTATTTAAATACTCGTACACCTTATAAAGACAGACAGAACAGATAGACAGATAGACGGGCTTGACGAAAGTATAAGGATTCAGCTTTTGTCATTTTGGCGTTGGAACCCTAAAAATCCTGTTGTTGTTAATAAGGTTTCCGTAAATAAGAGCTATTTACAAATTTAATTCGATACAATAAAGCATACTAATAATTGAGGCCGCAGGATGTAATACTATTATGTGCCGCAGGTCACAAAAAGAAAACAGACTAAGTACTTCAAGTTTGCAAAGCCAGACAGGGTAGCCGTTAGTGTGACCACATCACACGGACCATATCGGGCCACTTTTTGACCTCTCTATAATTTAAAATGCTACTTGACCTACACACAACTTCCCACGACTTATACTTATAAGACCTTCTTCCTATTACCAAATCCTGAATTTCAGTAAAAACTCTTACCGTCCAGGAGATTATGACTTCCAAAAATTACTATATTTATACCGAATGGCTGATTGACTGACTCACTCTGTCACATTGAAATGTTTGACTACTTCCCCCACACGATGGACTGATGACCTGGTAAAGGTCGCGGAAGTCCGCTGGATGAGAGTGGCGCAGGACCGGTCATTGTGCAAGTCTTTGGGGGGGGTGTGTGTGCGTGTGGCAAGTGGACGTCCTTCGGCTGACATGATGGTGACTTCCGGGTGACCTAGAATGGTGAAATCTGGCATCCAACTAGGTCGTTGTGTGTATACAAAGGGATAAATCTAAAAACTGAATTTTTACATTTGGATTTTTATTAATTTGCAACGTTGTTTACGGGCAAATCTAGCAACTGAATTTTAAAGCGTTTATCTTCAAATAATACAGAAATATGAATAAAACTCCACGAAATATGTCCAATAAAGACAAATTCAAATTCAAATTCAAACGGCCCCCCAACCCAAGGTGTAATGATGACCTGATAAACGTCATGGGAGTCCACCGGTCACTGGCACTCTTTTCGATAGGCCTTTGTCCAGCAGTGGACGTCCTTCGGCTGATAAAATGATGATGATGAAACTGGTTGGTCTCATGTTTGTTGAACAGTGACGAATTTACATATTTGCTATCCAAAGTAGTTTACTCGTACTTCCTCTACCGACTTCTAATTCCAAACCACTAATTTCTCCTCCAGCCGTATAAGCTTACTGTCTTGGTCGTGCTACCTTACTTATTGGGTACTTTTCAGGGACAACTACTCACATTGAGCTCTTAGCTGTAGTCATCACTGCATCTAGTTGATAACTTACATCTTTGCAATTAGTGGAATTCCTGAAATAAAACGTACACAACACTGACACAACTAATATTTTTTCATGAATTTGTAATTATGACAGCTTGTCAATAGTTTACGACGTAAGTATTTTTTTCTTTAAAAATCAGTGCACCGACGCCTTTGTCGGACAATGATGAAGGACTCGTTCATGCAAGAGTAACACCGTCGTTTCAAACTGCAATGAGAATATTACCACAGCGACATCTAGTGTGGAGTAGCAAACCGATTGTACACGTAATTCAACTTAAATATTTTATGTTTCATAACGTTAACTTAACAACTCTTATTGTCAACGTAGCGAAATCTAGTGTCGAATAGAAAAACGTTAAGCAATGAATACAAAAGTACATGGGAGACCGCGCTTTGCTCGGCGTATCATCTAGTTAGGTCATATTCCAAGGAGTGGATGCTTTGCTATGGTGGGATCGTGCGGCTTTCAAAGCCCCCACATAGCATTCATTAAAATCGTTAGAGTAGCCGTTTCCAAGACCCCTAAAATGTATATATAATAATTACTCGTTTAAAGATAACATTAGATTATAGACACGGCTGATGCAACCTATACCGCCCTCACCCACAGGGCCCTCAGGGCCCTCAGGCCCTCAGGGCCATCGACAGAGGTGCTGCACCTCATATCCAACTCAGCTACATAGTTTGCACAGCCTAAATGTTAGCATCTGATTTTGAGAAACTACATGCATTGATGTAACAATTTACTCAGAATAGAATTATTCCCGTCGGGGCCAAAGTTCATTTCTACAATTACATATCACATTTTAATAGCAGTTCTTTTTTTTTCGTCTAGTTCTATTTTTTTTTTTACTACCACGTTGGTGGCAAACAAGCGTATGGCCCGCCTAATGGTAAGCGGTCACCACAGCCTATGGACACATGGAGTTCCAGGTGTATCACATGCGCGTTGCCGACCCTAAAAAAATATATCAATCCTATCTAGAAGAACCCCATAATCTAGCCCCTCGGGAAAAGGAGTTCATTCCATAACCAGAATACCTATTAGCAGTTCGTTTTGTTCTACTCGTTGAACAAATCGTAGGACAAAACGAACTTCTTATTATTTCCGTCCGTTTTGTTCACATCGTAGGACAAAACGGATTTTCATGTCCGATTTGTTCACATCGTAGAACAAAACGGATTTTTTTGTCCGGTTTGTCCTACGATGTGAACAAAATCGTAGGACAAATCGGACTACATCTTAAATTTGAGGAGTTCTTTTGATTCCTCCTAGATCTCATCGTCAGACCAACCAAATTTTTATGGGACCAACGACCAACAAATTTTTGAGGGTCTTCTCTGTCGTTTTGCTCTTGGCAGAGCGGTCGTGGTCACGTCGAGGCGTCCACGTCGATGGTAAAGGCGGACACAGTGCTCCGCATGATCTTCCGCCATCTCTCCATATTGGAGTGTTGGCAGACTGTCTGGCGCAGTCAGATACGCGGTCTCCTACAGCGGATTTCACTTGAGGGTACCTGCTTTGAAACAATAATTTAAACAAAAAAATAATTGACTCCAATTTTGTACTTCGCTATGCCGCAATTTGTGGGTTCCGTGAGGCAATACATGGTTACCTATCAAATTCGAGGAGTTCCCTCGATTCCTCCTAGATCCCATCATAAGACCTTCTTGCTACGTGCAAAGTTGCAAATGTATCCTACTCATAGTCGCGGTATACAGCGCGTTACCGGCACGCGGGCTATTATCGAAACAGGTCTACTGTGAATCATCCTTAATAGTATGTTTCAGTAGCAAATTTTTGTTTGTATTATAAATTCATAACTATTTGAATTAACTGTACAATTCTATTTCTTAAATCCACACCTTCAATGTATACTGGGTACACTGCTTAAAGATAGCATCGCAGTAAACAGAACAGTAAGCTCTGTCATTTGCTGAAAACGTTCAAATTTGTTACTAAATATATAAGAGAAAATTTAGTTTTATAATAAAATTAAACTCATGTTTCAGCTGAGGAACTACGTTTCCTTCCATATCCTAATTAAAGAAAAGCCCGCATGCCGGTAACACACTGTATTCCATAAAATGCACGTCGTTCTGGATAAAGAACTTATCAGCCCAAAATAATACGTTACGAGGGTAAAAAAGATACGTTTTTTACCAACAGATAAAATGGGCTTAGATATCAAATCCGTTCTGGTCGTCGACGGAGTTGGATCTAACTGTCAAGAAATCCTCAACTCACACGGAATCCATGTCGTCAACATACCAAAAATCACCAAACAAGAACTCCTTCAGGAAATTCCTGTAAGTATTGAAATGAAATATTATTCAGAATCTTCTGCTTTTAATAACTTTCCAAATCACGCACACCACACAACCACTTTTTTCATTCCATTTGTATTCCCTGGACGGGAAACGTGAAGGAAACCTACAAGGGACACTTCAATAGATTCAACAATTTAGTACGTACGATACAAATAATGTAGAGTAGATAAACGTCAGATTACATTAAAGCGTTGTTTGTTTGAAATCAGAAACATGAAGGTTTGGTGGTGCGATCGGCTTCACAAGTGACCAAGGAGGTGTTGGACGCCGGCACGAAACTGAAGGTGGTGGGCCGCGCCGGCGCAGGGGTCGACAACATCGACGTCGCCGCAGCGGGCGCTAAGGGAATTGGTGTCATAAAGTAAGTTTTATACCTCATGGCTTAAAGAACGCCAGACAGGTCACTACATTTTTAAGGGTATGTACTGTTTGGCCGGTTCTCCTCGCCACTTCGATTCACCTCGGCTCTCACACACCGCCTGGTTGTAAATTCACCCGAACACGGTTGACACCGCCGGACAGTAACACAGTCAAACATGGTTTTGTATAGGCGATACTGAGATGATGGTGTTGACGTGCAAACGAGACTACCCTAACTAGCACGTTTTTTTTATACCACGTCGGTGGCAAACAAGCGTACAGCCCGCCTGATGGTAAGCGGTCACCGCAGCCTATGGACGCCTGCAACTCCTAGGGGTGTCACATGCGCGTTGCCGACCCTTTAAGAATTTATGTGCTATGCGGTAGAGCGGGATAGGGTGATTCGAGGTTTTGTTCATAGAAAACCTTCTGAATGTACCTCCTTTAATTATTGTGTGGCACACCAACTACTTCTTAAATTACCTCACCAACAAACTCATATACAGGGCGCTTTTATTGAATACCGTTAATTACGAAGGCACATTCCTAAAATGAATTAAAGTAATCTAATCTTCTCTAAGACTAGTATCCCAATTCGTACCATTACCAACCCTTTTGAAGATATTCAAGAATTAATTTTCGTTAATGAACACCCCTAGTAATAAAAGATCCTTAAAAATTAAACAATGTCAACCTGCGTGTTGTTCGAATTCCGAATATTTTCATTGGTGATATAATTAATTATTTTGTTGATGAAAAAATATTATATTCTTGAATTTTGAAAAACTAGATGTGCTATGCCGTTTATATGACTATGCTTGAAGGATCGGAAATCAATAAAAACAGTCTGAGTTACCTAGAGAAGACGTCATATGATAATAGCACTACCTAGCGAGATAGTATAGGTATGCTGAGTTCAATAGCGACGGAGATTATATCATTTGTTGTCCTTGTCATAGTTCCACTTTTTTTATTTGCCTCTATCTATTTGATATGACTTTGAGGCAGATAAAAGATTATCCGCCCAAATTAAAGAGTTTGTTTATGGTAAGACGCCAGCCGTTTAAGACAAGTTCTCAATTGAACAGCTTGTTCGTCCCTCTTGGTGGAATCTTTACTCTGGGATCATAAAGCAGTCCTTATAACAGTCGTAGTACCTATGTACATACTCGGCCATCGCTACGGATTCACAATTTCTCAACAAAATCGTCTGCAGGCTGGCCGTTTATGTTGTTGGATAATTCAAATAGAAAACGCTGTGAAGTGCATTCGAAAGTAATCCTAGAGGTGTGAACTCATAGGCTCTCGTAGCGTGGGCCCATGGTAGTTTCCTCATAATAAAGTTGTAATAATGAATTGTTTGGCAGTGCCCCCGGGGCTAACGCCATGAGTGCGTGCGAGCTGACTTGCGGGTTGATGCTGGCGCTGGCGCGGCACGTGGTGCCGGCGGCGGCGGCGCTGCGCGCGGGCCGCTGGGAGCGCACCCAGCACACGGGCACGGAGCTGCAGGGTCGGACGCTGGCCGTCATCGGCCTGGGCAGGGTCGGCCGGGAGGTCGCCATCAGGATGCACGCGTTCGGGATGACGGTGAGTGTCGGTAGCGTAATGGAGTACTCCCGAAGCCAGCACAGCGAGCTAACATATGAGCTATATGGAATACGAGTAGAAATGTACCAGGGCCCGTTAAAATTCATGTCCGGGGATGATTGTAGGTACAACTACGAATAGTACCAATATCATAAGTTTGGAAATGACGATTTGGGTTAGTTTTACTGTGACATTGTTTATAGCGAATAGAATTCAAACAATAGTCGTAAATGACGGTGAATATTATAGTATATATTATTTTAATAACTCGGTACAAAATGAACGTAAATGTTCCTTTTTTCAGAAAATGGTATTTTTTATCATCAGTTAACAAGCACTTTCTGTTTACTCTCTACCTACTTATAAACTCGTGTCAGATATTTTTAGCGCTGTGATAAAGCATATAGATTGTAGAACTGCAGCCAGGTACTAGTTCACACTTCCAGGATTATTTTCGAATGCACCTCACTGCATTTTCTATTTAAATTATCCACCAATAGAAACGGCCAGCCTGCAAACGATTTTGTAGAGTAAGTGTGAACCCGTAGCGTTGGCGGATATAAGAATACATTTTAGGACCTTAGGGCCAAGTTGATAATGAAAAAAGTGTATCGGTACCTACATATATTTGGTAGTCGAGTGTAGGAAACAGTAAAATAATGTGCGGTATAATAATGTCCACAGATCGTAGGGTTCGACCCGTTCGTGTCGGCGGAGCAGTGCAAGGAATTCCACGCGACCAAGATGGAGCTGGAGCAGATCTGGCCCGTAGCCGACTACATCACCCTGCACACGCCTCTCATTCAGTCTACCCGAAGTAACTATCTTTTTCTACTCCAGCATTGTAATCTGTCAAATAAAGTACCAAAACAATAAACTTTATATACCAATGCAAGTCTATACTATAGACAATTCATTATTCTGACTGGTGGAAGAAACATTATGGATTGCCATACGTAGTTATTTTTTTAATTTTTAAAAGAGGCAGGCGTTAATGCCCGTATTCTGCCACCATTTCGATTTTTTATTTCAATCTAATTATATTGCTGTTGTCCAAAATATTATATGCAACGTTACATAATTAGCTTTATTTCAGATTTGTTTTAAGGTTATTGTAATTATTTTTATTTTTGGTAGTTGATTTGTTTTTGTATAACATTCTGGATAAATAATTGGCTATTAGGTGTTAAAATCAATTTAATATGAAAACTCGCTACGCTCGTTTAGTTACAGCGACTCAAATTTTAAGAATTATGTACTATACAACTGTTATTTTTTTAATTTTAAAGGAGGCAGTCGTTAATGCCCGAAATCTGCCACTATTTCGATTTTTTATTTCAGTCTAATTATATTGCTGTCGTCAAAAATATTGTATGCAACGTAACATAATTAGCTTTATTTCAGATTTGTTTTAAGGTAATAATAGGGTAATATAGGGTAGTAATTATTTTTATTTTTGGTAGTTTATTTGTTTTTATATAACATTCTGGATAAATAATTTGTTTTTAGGTATTAAAATCTCGAGTCTTTAATATGAAAACTCGCTACGCTCGTTTAAATACAGCGACTTAAATTTTAAGAATTATGTACTGTTCCATAATGTTACATTATATACACAGATAGTACATAATAGTTCATTAAAGACGGTATGAGAGGTATTGTTAACTAGAGTTCTATTATAAGATATTTCTTTAATGGCTCGTGTTTGTAAAACTACTCTTAGCGCACGTAATACACGCAATGTTTTTCATCCGATTAAATCAATAAACAGTAAAGCGAAAAATAGTAGATAGTTAATGGCACAATTCAATGCGTCGAATGACATATGCATTAACGCATGAATGAGACAGAATGACAAAAGTAAATGCATAAGAATGGGATTTACGCATCGCCCTTGTGCGATTATAGGCTATTGAACGTTTTGAAGCCCGTGATGAACCGGATAATTGTATTGGGAAATGCTCGTTTTTGATGAAATTGTATTCGAAGTACAAGCAGGTTACATATATATCTCGACCAACTACTTTATTCTCTATTATGACGTAATTAATACGATAACGATATTGTATAATACCTCTCAAAATTCCGTTTTATAAGAATAGTTCTTGACTATCGTCGAAAATAAACTTGTACCTACAGTCAGGTGACAGATAACGATATCTATCTACTCAATGAATGTTGCTATGCGACGTCAGTTTATCAGTATTACGAGTATAGTAGTCAATTAGTCATAGTAGTTTTTCGATGGCTATTAATTAGATAATAAAATAATGTGCCTGTTGTAAGCTTCTTCAGACTCGAACTTAAATTTAATCCATCGTATAGTCTATCCATTAACCACATTTTTTTTCACTCACGTAAATCCTAAGTACCTATATATAGATCAATTGACTCATATTGTATTCTTAACCGCTGCAAGTAATACATGCAGGTCAGTCGGTAACGGTTATATTTTTATATGATCTTTCATTAATTAAAATTACTCCATTTTACAGACTTAATCAATGAGGCTGTGCTGAAAAAGTGCAAAAAAGGCATTAAAATTGTGAACGTCGGCCGCGGAGGTCTCATCCACGAGCAGGATTTACTGGATGCTCTCAATGCAGGACAGGTACTAGTGCGAGTATTAGTGCTATTAGTATTGTAAAATCTGTGGCACTTGGTAACAATAATAAGGAGAGTGGATGCGCTGTGTTGAGACTGTTGAGAGTAAAGCCGTGGTCAGTCGTTCATGCACAATTGATGCACACGCGTACACATATGTAAGTATGTATGAAATCCGATACGTTCGAAAAGAGCGCGCAGCAAGCTGAGTAGCGTCACAGCAGCGTGTCGCTTGTGAGTAAACGTGGCCTAAGGGAACTACGTCTGTGTCTAGCTGTAAACACAATGATCCTCAAATTAATACCTAAGGTTCGGGAAAAGTCCAACTAGGACACTTGCATTCGAAGTTGGACGTGAACAGGCATTTACTTCTCGTGAGTCTTGTTTACCAGTTTGCTCAGTCATGGCGTAATACTAATTTATTTCATGAACATATAGTATGTGAACCTGACAACTACATAAATACTTAACTACCATTGAAAAACTTATCCTTGCCTCGATTCAGGTTTCCCATTCATACTTTCATTTATCTACTTACACAGAGTAGGTAGGTTCGTTTATTTCAATAGGAACAGTGAAACTTAAAACTGTATCTTTCTCGTGCTTGATTCCAGGTAGGAGGAGCGGCGTTGGACGTGTTTGAGCAGGAGCCCCCCACTGACCCTCTTACACTGAAGATCATCCAGCACCCGGCTGTCATCGCTACGCCTCACTTAGGTATGTTCTTAACCTTTCCAGTAAAATGAAAGGGCTTAAATCAGGAACCACAAACACCTAGCCGTCATTTCTGTAGGCATACAATAGTTAACGGTCTGGTTGTCCATGGGTATCTTGTATTGTAAATATATGTTCCCATAATGCCATAAATAAATAAATATTGGGGGACAATCTTAAACAAATCGACCTAGTCCCAAACTAAGCAAAGCTTGTACTATGGGTACTAGACGACGATATACATACTTATATAGATAAATACATACTTAAATACATAGAGAACATCCAAGACCCATGAACAAAATCCGTACTAAATGCACAAATAATGCCCTGGCCGGGATTCAAACCCGGGGCCTCTTGCTTCGGAAGCAGTGTCACTACCAATTAGGCTAAACGGGCCGTCAAATAATAAATGCCTGTAACGGATTCAGCAACAAAATTACACTATGTCGTAATTTAATGCGATAATGAATAGCCATGTGGGGTGTAGTCGTAAGTATTCCGAGTTTAGAGCATTATTCACTACGTCTGGGGGTCTACTCCGAAATTCGAAATCCGAACTTCGTATGGTGCCGTCCCTTTCACTCATATATTGTATGACAGGTGAGTGAAAGGGATGGCCCCATACGAAGTTCGGATTTCGAATTTCGGAGTAGACCCTCTATACCTATATATATATACGTGATCAAGACTTATCCTTGAGAACCCAACATATTTATATACTACAAGTTATTCAGTAGCGCAATTTAGTAACAATATTCTATATCACGCTGTTAAGATTTTTCCTGGACTAATGGGGTCGGGACGGGTACACGATCGTTGTACGGACTCTCGGTGCACGAGTCGGTATTTGTGGTATTGGTATTGAACGCTATCTTTGATAAAGTGTGTATTGTATTCGGCAGGAGCGTCGACCAAAGAGGCGCAAGTGCGCGTGGGCCAGGAGATCGCAGAGCAACTCGTGAATCTAGTGAAGCCCGGCACCTACCGCACGCCGCTCGCCGAGGTCACACGCGTGCTCCAACACTGAACCTTCATATTACGCAACAGCGATGATAACCGATACAATACGTGCGCGTACTTTTACGCAAAAAGCACCCGTTTCCTATTATCTTGAGTGTATCACAATTATTAATGGACTAGTTTCCTAAATCTTCATGAAAAGTCAAAACACCTCCGAATAGAAATAGCAAATGATGCCGTGATAGCATCGTAATAGCGTTGAAAATGCTTTTTGTCATCATTACTTACCTAAAACAACTGATGTTGTCTAGAGGAAACTAGCCAATTAGATAACGATTGTACTCGTATTCTTGTTATATTTAAGTAGTACTAACTTAATATAAAATCGAAATAAAAATTATTATTTTTATTAAGAGTGCGAATGTATGAGTACGAGACGCAGCTCTGTAACCCCAGTATCTAAAAATAGCTAATGGCTATACGTAAAGTTGGGATTGATAGGCCGGTTGGCAGTGGTTGGTCATCATGTCTTTTAAAATAAATTATAAACTGACCCTTTTCGATATATTTAAACCCTGGCTATAACTTCCTCGCACAACGTATCAGCGTTGCGATACAGTTACGAAATGCCGCCAGCATCTTCGCTCGGTACAATGCCTCAAATGCCTGTTTAAAATTTAAGTTAGTTTTAATTTTATTAGGGGTATTTTCAATTCAATTTATTTATTTCAAATAAATTACATACACATAGTTACATACAAAAAAAATACCATTCTATAATATTTTGCTCAGGCAAATGAGGTAGTACGGGACAAAGATTGACTGTTATCCGCAAGTATTTGTTTTTCGTTAAATTTAGTTTCTTGGCTTTCCTCCAAAGTTTATTCTGAAAATGGTAATCACATTAGTGCCCAAAATTTCCCTGTAGTACGGTCAAGTGCAAAAATTAATATCGATTTGATCCTCTCATAAATACATACCGCAACCTTAATTCGCTGGCATACGGGTAACAGCTGTGGGACATATTTTTGAGCAAGTTGTATGCACCCGTATTTTTGCACTTGACTGTACCATTAATGGTACTAATCAATGGTACGGCTGGGAACAAGGGGCAGGTTGCACCAACTTTTGGCTATAGACCGATCAACGTCAAATTTGCCACCGGTAACTGACTTCCTATACTTGTCAAACTTTTCAAGGCATCGAAACCGTCTGTAATCGTAAGCGGTGTTCTTTATCTTCCCGCCCTCAGAGTTGCCTTCCTATATTGTAATCTGTTACTTCAACCATTTGACACATCACAACACCCATAGAACGTAAACACGCAAGACTTATCGGAATTATAAATAAAATCACGTAATAGTATTAGGGCTTTTCAATTAACTAAAAATTATATTTTGCTCTTCTTAAACATAATTTAAGTGAAGTTAAATTTTTTTAGTTCATTGTTGTTGAGTATTTTACGAGCATATTTCACCACCGAAACAGTTACGTGTTATGTCGTTTTCTTTTTAAAACTAGTGTTGTGACCAAGTCTGTCGTTTCATTCAGAAGATATTTCCGTAAATTGATAGAAATAGATTAGGTACGCGTATATTCGTAGCGATAAATTTATAACAAAAAAAATCTGTTGACGCTCTAAACCTAAATATTAGTAAAACTCCATAAAGTTGGGAAATATGCGCAATGTTATTGATTGACATAAATGATAGAGAAAAATCTGTGACAGATGTAAAAACATATACAACATAAGAGCCACTGATACCATGGGCCTTTCAGCTCGAAGTAAGATTTTTTCTATGGAGATGTTAGTTTACTTGTTTGTACCAGATGTCACTCTCTATCGCACTGAAGTTCAATCAACGCCTTTCGTTGTTTGGCCTTTAGTTCTAACCCCTTCTTTAGTGCTGACATGGATGTGGATGCGGGTGGTACCTTATTATGCGGTGACAGCGGGTGCGGCACACCGTCGTCCCTCAACGACGCCGCCTAATTTGACATACGGCTGTGTGTCTGTGTCTGCGGCATGAAATGTCAGCGATACTGGTGAAGAGCCTGGTGCCTTCGCAGGCGTCGATACTTTTGCTTCTGCCGTACGTTCAGCGCGAGAAACACTACGAGTTTTTATTCCTCTCGACGTGCGTAACATATAACATATGTCGCGGTGTACACATGTGTGGTTCGAATTTAAACTAGAAACGGTTTGAAGACCACTATGTTGACGTTGTACACATAAATATTAGTAAAACTCCGTAAAGTTGGAAAACATGTGCAAAATTTATTGATTGATATAAATGACAGACGGACCGACCAGCTACGGCATCAGCATAGCGATGACGTGATTAAGAGAATATGTCTATCTTTCTTATTTCTTCTTAAAATGTTTCTTATTGTATGGAATATAGAACACCATACATAATAAGTAACATTTTTTTGTTTGAGGAGACTGATACAATCATGTCATATAAAATATATAAAACTTCATAAAAACAATTCAAACATCGGCTGTAAAATCGATTCAATCAACCATTCGTTAATAATCGTTTCATTTGACAAACGATACGTCTTAGCCCATCACTACAAACGTCAATTCATAAATATAAAATGGAGAAATGGTTGAAGTAACAGATTCACGGATCTATACCTAAACCGGATTGAGTACAAACTTTTATGAGCCAATCAAAATTGAACCATATTCCGGCGTGATACAGTTCATATTCTGTTATGACAGACAGACTAGGGAAAGCGGTCCGAGCGAGAGCAACCAACCAGAGGGCGGTGTCCCACTCGCACAGGTTGCCAATGTAAAAAAAAATATGTTGCGGTAATTTAGAATACTGAAAATAAGTACTTGCTTATACTAACTAGTACTGTATGTTTATTTGGGATAATTTACATTTGACTTCATTTGTAATTGTACAAAATATTAACATTATTAACTGACTAAAACCTAGTATTGCAATAATTATAGTAGTATTTTTCGAATATTGATTGGTATCCCCAACGTTAATGGTGTCAAATTTGAAACTATGAAAATATGCGGCTAATGAAATCAGTCGAAAATGGTGAAAACGTGTTGTGTAAAGGGCTGTAAAAGTGAAAGTTTTATTAATTGTGGAATATCATTTCACAGGTAAGGAACAATTTGTTATATTTTACGATAAAACGGGAAGACAAATGTCAAACTTATTAGGGTGTCTATGACTTGGGCTGTTTTTGCAGAAATATTCGTTAGTACGTGTTTAGTGACAAAACCTTTTCTCAAGGTCAGTTGAAATTCAATCTTTTAACACTTTTTTTATTAGTACGAGCTTTTGTTTAACTTTGTTGTCGTTCCAATTTTTTACCATTTTTCAACTACTTGCCGGTATCCAATTGAGCTGAAATTTAGCATAGGTACTTATGTACACGTTCGGTAACAATGCAATATTATTATTATATTGCATTGTTACCTACCGCACTCGTGTATCATGGCACCACCGTGCTGATCTGATGTTGGGAAATTGACTTAAATGTTAATTTTGCTTGAAGCAGCGAGTAATTTATACCCTAATGCGTCTATAACCACGGAAGACCATCACGAAATTCAAATTATAAAAGCTATTGCCTCGTCTTTTTTCAATTTGCGCATGGCTCATCACGGGAAAACACATTTGTTAAGAGATTTGGGAAATAAAGTAGGGCTTAGGCAAAAATTACACAAAACTATATTGTTTAACAATGTATGATACATAAACCTATGATTACCGATAATAAATATTTCTTTGAAAAAATGCTTATTTTATTTACTACCTAATTTAGTTTAAATTTCATTGTACATAGAACCTATATTAAAAATAATCCTCATATCCACAGATGTACTTGGTCACCCTAATTAAAACGAGATGCAATCCTCAAGTTTGGCTTCTCTGTCGGTCACACTTTTTCGTCACAGTACTCAATCCGGTTTAGGTATAGATCCGTGAACAGATTACAAGGTTATGCCGTCACGATTCAGTAAATTTCCTCAACAAAACGGCACGGGATAAGCTATTGTGCTTAGATGGCTTAAAGAATTATGTGAATAGGTTACATTTACTGAATAGACAATACTGGCACGTTTGTTGAAAGACAAAATAGAAAAATAAGCTAGCTTTCAACCACTGATAAGATAATAGAGGGAAAGATAGAAGGAAAAAGAAAAAATAAATGCTTCATAATACAGAGAAGTGAAGGATAAAGCTGAATGCAGAATAAGCTGGTAATTACTCCACAGACAACAGCCAACCTCTTAAACTCTATGATGATGATGAATCACAGCCGTGATGTTCTGTTTCAAAAAACGTTTTTTTTTTGCTCAATAATGACGAATCAGGGAAAATTACCAGTAGTGTACTAACTCATTTGTTGAGTAATTTTTGGGCACCTTGCCTACATTGTAATGCTAACGGCAGTAGACGATGGTACTACTGAGAAAAATATCCCTACTAGTATCGTTAATGGTACTAATGGGTCAAAATTTCCCAGTAGTACCAATCATCATCCTCCTAGCGTTATTCCCAGTACAGTTTCATCCTGAAGGATGTCTGGGGTCCGCTACCTAATCCCAAGAATGAGCGTAGGCATTAGTTTTTATGGAAGCGACTGCCATGTGAGTTTCCAACCCGAGGGGGAAACCGGACCTTATTAGGATTAGGCTTGTCAAGTGAGTGGGCAACTTGACTGTTAGAAGTTCTCAAGCCGCCCGGAGGCCTCTAACTTGGCTTAACGACTGATATCATAGACAGCAACCAGGATCAACGGCTTAACGTGCCTTCCAAAGCACGGGAGCCCTCAGTTAGTAACCACTCAAAGCGGTCACCCATCCAAGGACTGACCTCGCCCGACGCTGCTTAACCTCGCATACCGCGCGCGGTACGCGGTCGCCGCTGGGCCACGAGCGCTCCCTGTAGTACCAATAATGGTACTAATCAATGGTACAGCTGAGAAAAAGGGCAACCTGCGGAGTAATCATGCAACGTTTATGAGCGTGCGTGAGGTAGATCTGTCATTTTCCATAGTAAAAATGGACAGATCATCGTACGTTCGAAAGGTTTCGTGATTACCCTGCTGTTCTAAATACTTTTTTTTTTAATTGGGATTAATAGCTTAGGACTTATTGACTTGCGTAAATTATTTTGTACCAGCTTGGAAGTAATGGCATTTTGGCATACTTTGCAATTTTTGCAACGTCAAAATCAAATTAATAATAAAACACAGAGAATATATTTTTATGTTTACTTTCAAAAATACTTAGTCGGTGGTGGCACCAAAAATAAACAAATAAGCGCTTAGTTTGTGCAAATCTATTTTTTATATTATTCAGTACATTCTCAAGAATAGTTTCGAGTATTTTTAATTTAAGCTATTTTAGCTCTATTTACCATTTTAATAGGATTTAATATCAGCATTTGAAAAACCTGTAATTTACCCGAAAGTTGAACGTTTTCTGTTAATTAAGAGTTAGTCAAGTTCTGTTTCTTAATGGTGTGCACCTGAGCCGATACCTGAACGATAGGTGCACAAAATTAGAACCAGAAGTTGATCAGCAAATAACTCTTAAATCAACAAAAGAAAAAAATATTCAATATGTCATCAATCAAGAATGCATATCATGCAAAACTATTCAAGTTGATATGTTCTCCAATTTCATATGTAATTTAGACCCTACATTTTCATTTTTTGGTGTCACTACCCTACATAATTTACAATTATTATAAGAGTATTGATACAAATTGTCGCTAATTTATGGGAACTAACAGCGATGAAACGGGTTTAAAACAGTTCAGGGACCTGCCGCTCCTTAAGTAAGTATATAAATGTAAGGACTGACACTTTTAAAGCACCTAAAAGGAGATGCTAAAAGGGTGTTGTGGTAAGGGAGGTGGGATGGGAGGGATGGGTAGAGGGGTAGGGTGACGTTTAGTTCCCTCCTCGCCGGGAGGACCAGGCGCTTCGGGACGGGACGACCTCCGCTTGCTCTGCCGCTTCCGCTTCTGGGATGGACCTCACAGCTGCTGCCAAACAAAACAAATAATTGACGTCATACTCAAATTTCTATGTCAAAATGAGGCGCCTCGATGTCTGACTTTGACTCTCAGTCAATTGTAGTTGGTCACATTTTATACTCTCTGAAACTGGAAAGTAGCGTAGGCACACAGTACAAGTGTAATATCATGGTGTTTGTCCTTACATTTCCCGAACCGCCCTCTGACGGGCTTGGCAGGTGCCGGTTGTGCATCCTCGCTATTGCTCTCCCGCGTCGCGGTGTTGAACCTCTTCTTGCCTGTAAATTAAATCAATCGTTAATTTTCTATTTTAATTTTTAACCGACTTCAATAGAAGGAAGCAGGTTCTCAGTTCGTCTTAAACTTTGTTTTTTTTTTTATATGTATGTATGTGCACAGTATATATATAGCTTAAGGCAGTAACTCAAATAGAGTCGCTTAAGACCTTTTTTGCCCTGGGCTTTGTCAGAGCGATAGGGTTGCACCTCTCAATTTATGTAAATTTGAATAAGATTATTATTTATTATATTTACTAAAACATTGATTTGTATTCTACTCCGTAGATACTCAAATGATATTTAGCGGGTAATCTAGGTATACTAATAGTGTTTGTATGTAGGGGACGTAATCTCCGAAATTACTTGAAATAGGCTATATTTTTAATCCCCGACGCAACGAAAAATAGGGGTGTTAGAAGTTTAACCTGGGTATCGTAACTCCCTAACGGTTAACCGAAAACGAAACCGGTTCTTAAATATATTTCGTCAAAATGGGTTAACCCGTTATTTGATATATAGAACATTTTTCAACTTTTCTAAGTTGGTTATATGCCGCGGCCATGCTTACGTTCTCTGTAATAGACGGGCGGAGCAGCACAACAGTCGACATTAAATTATATATTCTTATTTATATTAACATTTATGCATTAACTTCGATACATTTTGTATTAGTAGACGAAAATACTTCTAAAGCCACAATTTACGCTTAAACCGCCAAACCGATTGAGGAAAAATACGATGTTTGAAACCTATTATTATTATTTAAAAAAATATTATTATTGAAAGCCTGTTAGTGTCCCGGCAAAAGCCTACCCTCGGATCATAGAAGGAAATAGATGTGAAACGGGGGCGTGGCGCATGTCGCCGTGACATGGTCAAAAAGAAGTTTAAGTGATAGCATATGAAAAAGCGTTATATTTTCTGCGAGCTGTACATTGAACGTTTTGTACAATAATCACCCCGTACCGCGCTAAGCCACGGCGCAATGTATCATGCCGCTGTAGCTTTGGTCGCTGCGTGAATTATTTAGTGGTGCGCATTCGCCGGCCCACTGTTAGGCTCCGCCCAACTAGAGTGGTGCCGGCTAAAATTGAAGGTTATGCGTCATCGATAAAATAGAAATAGAATGTCGAACTAGTCATTTAATATCTACGGTAAATTCACAAATCAATATTTAATAAACATAACTTTGTTCCAAAAGACTGCAGACCAACTTCCAAATTGATCTTATTACCCAACTTTGATAGAAGAAAGAAGGTTCTCACTGTTGTCAGTTCGTATTAATTATCTTTTTTATGCTTGTACCGCTATAATGCTTTACTATGTTATACAACTTTGGTGATTATATGAACACCATCTAAACTGGCCATTTCAATAGTCATCAATATCTTAACATAATAATTTAAAGATCGATGTCGATAAAACATCATTTAACGTTTGTCTCCCTCTAGTGTTCATTGCCTTTTTTGAGGGGTGCGTAAAGCCAATCGCAGCGCTTGTTTGCATGATGTCGTAAATTCGGCGGCACCGCCCGAGGTTTTGTTTTTACACGGTCCAATGTGTGTGACTTGGTGGGAGAAAACTGGGACATTGGTTTTCGTTGAAAGGAAGCAGTAGGACACTTCTCCCTTTTTTTTGTTCTGAGGGCCTACCCCTGATCCAATATTGTCTATCCAGAGCATTCTTTGACCACTTCTTAACCTATCCATGAATAAATTTATATACAATCTCGTTTGAAAACAAATCGTATCGATTGCGTAGCACATTGCACTATTCAATTTCGTGGATTTTACTTAAGTCTATATTTGCATCTGAATCATTTATAAGGCGAAACTCGCTCGGCCGTTCTGCGGCTCCTTTCACCGAGGACCGAAACACCTTGAGAAAACGTTTGGCACTGCCCAGCGTAACCAATATAGCTGATTAACTGACAGTTTCATTTTCCTCGCCAGTTATGTAGAGGTCGATGAGTGACTCTTTACTCATTTACAACCGGTTTATAATTATTTATGGGAATGTAAAGTTAGTATTTAAAAAATCATGACGTGTACCGCGTGTGTACTAATTGTATTGGGACGCAATTACTTATACTAAGATATTTTTGGTTACATTTCGCGTAAATTTCACGTTTTATGTACTCGGTATTATTGGCTATTTCTGTCGAGTTCATGAATATATGTACCTACGTTCCCAAAAGGTTAAAGTTACTTTAGGGTAAAAACTAGGAACTTACTGAAATTAGCTTTTATAGTAGCGTCGGTGGCACCCTCCACGGACGGCGCGGGAGCAGCCGTAGTCGACTGTCGTCCGTTCAGCTTTGCTGCAATGAGGAAATTCACTTTTCTTTAATTACTATTAAGGGATATGTTGCAATCGATCGGTAATCCGTCCAAGTTTGTACCTACGTGTATACTAATAGTAACTGATAATATACTTAAGTAAGTACTTATACATGATTTGGTTTGCCATCTCTACCTACTCAAATTATAGGATATGTAACATTATCTCCGCTACGCCAAATGATGTCTGGAAGAGATCGTTCTTAAGCGCTAAGACCACCTGTTGACCTGTACATTGAGCTTTATATTCTTTGGTTTTGGGATATATAGTAGGTAGATTGAAAACCACTAATTGCTGCTTCCCACCGAGGCATATAGTAATTATCTCAACAAAATGCAGTGATATTTGAAAATTACAAGAAGAATCCAAATGTAAGGATTCAGTTATAAAAATACGTGCTTCAGCAGCTGGAGACCGCCGCGATGGTTCGGTTCCCCGGCACGCCGGCGCGCCGCGGAAACCACAGACGGTTACTTTGCCGGCCTAGGACTCTAATTTTGTATAAAATTTCATTACGGCCTGATAACGTGATACTTCGCAGCCTTTTATATCGAACATAACGTCAATATTTCATTGCATGTTTGATTAATAGTACATTACTTTAATAAAGGCCGGGAAACGAAGGGTTGCAGCCCAACTTTTCTCGCCGAGATTTGTATACTTAGTGCTTTTCTCAAACATATGCACTGAAATTAAAAAAATATACCACTCAAAAAATAAATTTATCAGGCGCCATGTTTGACATTAAGATTGAAAAAAAAATTCCTGGCCTAGGCTCATTGCATGTTTGACAAAAATGTATTGTATTGTATTTTTGAAAGCGGTTACCTTCAGCGACCTGCGCCCGGCGGCGCTTGAGCGCGGCCAGCAGGTCGGTATTGCTGCGGAAGGGGCGCACGCCGCCCGCGACTAGCTTCTTGCCCTCCGTGGACGAGGGCGGGGACTCGGTCGACGCCTCCTGTGGCTCGGCCTCCGCTGGGTACTCCTCGTCCTCATACTCCGCTTCCTCCTACAACCACGGAATATAAAAAAAATGTTGCAAGAGTTTCATTTGATTCCATTGCGCTCAATATTCTTTGATATCAAAAAGAAGGAGTAGAGCGTAAAATTAAATTGTCGACATGAAGTTCCACCTTCTTCCTATGATCTAAGAGGTCCAAGCAGCAAGCAAGTCGGCGTCTGCAATATATACTTAATATAGTCTTTGGCCTGCTGCCACCGATACCTCATTTGATTATCATCACGCACATGCACTTTGTGCTCGGTTCGAACATACATTTGACCTTTCAGTCTGTCTGTGCAATAACGACCATTCATAAATTTACAAAGCAGGTTTATATTAAGACATACGTATTTATTGAAATTGCTATTTTTTCGAATGCGTTATAAACCAAATGCTCAAAAGTGATATTATATTTTTCAATTTTTTAATTGTTTTAGACTAGTCATTAAATTACCAAAATAAGCGTGATGCGTAGATAATTACGAAACCGAGAGAATTTAAGTATTTGCATTGAATTGTATTAAGTCTGGCATTTGTATTTCTTCTAATCTAAAGACAAATAAATAATCGTATATTAGATATTAGCGAACGTCACGTGAATTTGCACTTGACAGTAATGGTGCCTTTGTCTTTTCCTTTATGGGCAAGTGTTGGGACCAACATTAATCTATATAACTTATAAACAAGATTGCTAAAACAGGTTTGGCGGTTTATACCTAATGCATAACCAGTCAGCATTACAATGTATCGATTTCTGGTCAGTAGAAATTCCAGCGAGGAAAGGGATTCCGTAGAGGTCGCCGGCGAAGGTTACCGGCCACCGCATCATCGGATCAGCGGCCCACTCGCCTTGGGCCACATGGACCCGCCCGACCCGACTCATCTCATTTACGCAATACACTCAACCGTCTTCAATATTTGATCCGACAGATAAATAGAAATACTTACTGCAAGTGCAGAAATGAGAAACGAGGTTAATTATTAGGTAGCAGTGATCGTAACTTTTGTAGCATTTTTCGGTGCAGCGTAGTGGTGTTAACGGAATTGGGATAAATGATTTAAATTCTTATGATTCATTAGCGTTATTAACCTGAATATTAACCTTAATTAACCGTTTAAATTGTATTTGTCCATACCAACTCCGTTAACACCACTACGCTGCACCGAAAATGCTACAAAAGTTACGATCACTGATTATCAGCTAAGTCAAGCCTGAGACATAGAAGGTGCTGACTATGTTAAATATTTAACGCTGTACAGTATTTTCAATCTACATAGTTCCAAGTTGCAAAACATTTATTGGTCCACAGCCGGAGCCGCGAAAACAGCCTGGTGGCTTAGGTTACTGCGACCGTACCTATCATTATAGAACCTACTGGTGGGCCGTTTACAACATAGACATAAGTAACTAAGATTTGTATACGCTTTCTAATCTCTAATTTCACGTAGTCAGTATAGATATGTATATGTAATTCAATTGAGTAAGAAAACGTTACGTGCAAATATCCATCCGCTTGAATTGGCGTCCGACAACCATGCCAAATTGTCGCATTATGTGACGGTAAGTAAGAACGTAATAAGTACGTTCGATTACAACAGTTTGGTGAGTCATTTTTGAGATCCCAATAGTTTGTTGGAAAATAATCTCGTATTTTCTTTTTACATTAAGATCCTTGAGCATAAAATGAACCGGACACGGACAGCGATACTGGAAAAGTATCAATTTGATACTTAATACCTACCTACTTTTACAAGTATCACTAGAAGTATAAAAAGTAATTAGTAAGTAAGGTATCAAGTAGGTAGGTATTATCAAATTGATACTTTTCTGATCTTAGTTTTATATCTGGATGTGCCTCGCCTTTCAGAGGTAACCCGGCCAGCGTCCCCAGAACGAGCCATGCCGTACGCAGACCTGTTGGAAGGGGTATTGTTTTTATAATTGGGGTTCCCTTTTTGTTATTATTATTCTTTTTTAGCGTGTAATTAAGTATATTTTAAGTTATTATCTATTTCGTTTTATTTTCTTGTATATTTTCTGTAGATGAATTATCAACAAAATATAACAAAACACAATAGAAGAGTACCTAATAAATGCTACTACATAGGTACATGTCATCCAACAGCGCTCAGCAAGTCCACTACCCACTACGATTTGGAGAATCGGAAGCCGTGGTAATTTATCGGATAGAAAAACCATATATGTACACATAGGCAGTTAGACACTCCACAAGGGCATGTTAGTTAGATAGATCGTTAAACCCAGAAGGAAGCCGCCGACAATTCAGATTGTGTTAGGTATAGGTACTTAATTTGTATTTTCTGCATAGCGTTGTAGAAGTTCGTGTTCGTACTTCGTAGTCTGATCGATTTATCCAACAATAATTTACCTAATATCAATCTAATTTCTTTAAACGAGCAATTCTATATTTATATGTACTTACGAGCAATTGTATATTTATTTAATTGTTTTAGGGGGGTCTCCTGCCACAAGTAGTGTTCGGTCACTTACTAGAAAATTACAACCTTACAACGATTGTTACTGCTTTTGTTAACTAAATACATATTTTGATTTATTTTTATCCGAAATCGGCTGAAACGATTTCGATGAGATTTACAATACAGGGATTTAGATTACTATTTTTCGCCCCCGTATGTGTATAGTACACAGCGCACGCGAGAAATAGTAATCTACGGAAAACAACGAAAGATGCAGAGAACAGCTCGTTCGCTCAGTTACTAGTGAGATTAAATGTAAACCTGTGGAGCGACAGTGGTGGTGGTGGTGATGGTCTTCCCCTTGGTCAACAGGCCGCGTTTGAGCAGGCCGCGGGAGGGCGCGGCGCGAACCACAGCCTCGTCCTGAGCCCTCGTCGCGCAAACCGCAAACATCATTCTAAAACACAATAATATATTTTTCACCTCAGCGGCTCGAACATGCCGGTTTTGCTGCTTGAAACCAGTGAGTAAAATGCAATTTTTCTGCGAGCGTGGAAATTTTTTTTTTCATATCGTAGGTCAGTTGCAGGTTATCTTTTCCTACTGTGGGGTGCAATACAAACTTGGAACGTTTAAGGCGCTGTCAGTTCAGCGCTTGGCTGCTTCTCGCCGCTGAGGTGAAAAGTTGTATGCATCACATGAGGGCAAAGATATTTGCATCTCGTGTCTTTGAGTCCCTCGCTACGCTCAAGATTATAATTTTATAGTATCTCATTATTATCTCTCTTTTTGTTTTTTGTAATAAAGGCAAAACATAGTGTTACACAACCCACTATTTAACCACCATGTACCGCACCTATGTTTACAAATAAATCACTATGACTATGACTATTATAGTATCTTTCGCTTGCTCGGGACTCAACATCTACACTAGCAGCAAAAATCTACTTTGCTCTCTTGTTGAACAAATGACTATTTTACTATTCAATCATTCCCAGGTAACAATTTCTTGTAGCTGTCCATAGAACGTAAATCAAACACCCCCTTTGGTACTCGTATCGCCGATTTGGCGCATAAATACATAAAATCACGCCTTTATTCCCAAAAGGGTCAACAGGCCGCACAAAAATTAAATTTTAGTGCCGCTTTCTGCAATTGTAGGTTTATAGATGACATGTGTTATTACATAATTCCTTACTGACTAAAGATTACTGAGAAAGATAAAATAACCTATACTTATCAAAAACTTAACAAAGTTCTTAGTTGATGTAAATGGTGACTCGTGTAACAATTTATTAACCTACGGGGCATAGTAATATATATATATATATATATATATTTATCTATTATAGAGTTTTTTATGGGAAGTAGCGTTCCTGATTCCATTAAAGTACTATATAAGTATTATTCTATTGTAGAGTCCGTAATTCCTGTACTAATAATCTCGGCATGAATTGACCAACACAGCCAACACTTCATTCGTCGGAAGGCATTGTGGCCATCGTACACATACGCTTTCGGCAATGATAATTATTGTGTGAAATAGCATAGACTTAAGGGTCTTTTCTTACTTTTGGTAAGGAGAAGCGTCAGAAACGGATTGTAGACGTTGTATCACAAAAGTAATATGTATGAGCTTTTAAAACTTTCAAGATATTATCCAGTTGTCTAAAAAATTAATTTAGTGTATACAGCATAAAAGTTTGTACGCAGGTGGGGTCAGGTTTCTCTGCAGCTGACTGTACATATAAATTTATAAATCGTTCATATTTGTACCATATTTTTCAATAAAACCTGACTAAGATCACGGATTTTCACATAATTATGCGCAATGTCGTTTCATATAAAAACTTTGAACAACCCCCTAAATGGGTAAAAAAAAAGTAATAGGTAATAAATATCTACGGAATGAATGAGTCATTCCATTTTAAAAACTTATTATGAGTGGATAGAATGGACCTTTTGGATGGATAAACTTAGGCTATATTTTAATCCGCGTTATTTGTAATACGCGAGCGAAGCCGCGCGGGGCAGCTAGTATTTTAATAAATAATCACGGAGTTCAGGCTCTTTCTGATTGGAAACGGTTTTTTTTGTACGGAACCCACGGCGCACGAGGGAAGGTCCGTGTTAACAGGTTTTATTTTAAAATCATATGAGTAAGACCTATTGAAGCAATTTTAAGGAATAATTGTTTTTCAGTTGGTGTACAGTCAGTATCAAAAGTATTTACGCATATGAAGGGCTCAAAACCACGCGCGCCCCCCGGATGGCCGCACTCGAGCTCTACCGAGAGAGCTCGTGCGGCCCGACGCTGCCAACCCTCAGTCCGATCCTAGGACAAGGACACCTTGAAGCCGCTGAAAGGCCATCAAACTTCCAACTCAAGGAGGGCCACCGAGACCGCCTAGCCGCTGAAAGGCCACCAGTAGGCATCAAGCCCCTGAGAGGCCGACCGAGACCGCAAAAGCCACAGTAGCCCAACCTACAATGGTTGCGACAAAAGACTGCCAAAAGGGGCCACGCCCCGAAATGGCCAACCCCTCACTCGAGCGAGTGAGAAGAGCAGATGGAGGGGTCGAAAGCTCTTAGTCCCTATAATAAGGACTTTTGAACTTTTCAAATGCGTAGCTAGTTTTGATGCTGACTACTTCCTAGACGCAGGTACCCTCGCTCTTTTTAGGGTTCCGAAGTCAACTAGGAATCTTTATAGTTTCGCCATGTCCGTCTGTTTGTCTGTGATTGTTAGTGAATAGTGCTAGGGCTACAGTCAGCATCCATATGAAGATGTCAATAGCTCTCGTTGCCTTTTAATAAAGACTTTTGAACTTTTAAAATGCGTAGCTACTTTTGATGCTGACTCCTGGCCTGACCCGGGCACTGACCTCCCATGTAAAGTGGGGATGATTTATTTATTTATTTTTTTGCTTAAACGAATAGAGGTTGTCTGCAATAATTTTTGGATGGAGTGATATAATTCAGAAATAATCACTCCAAAAGAAAAAAATATGTGTTACCCCTCTAACTTTTGAACTATACTTAGTTCCAAAAAGTATGCAATTTTTTTCAAGTAAATCTTAATAAAGATTTTCAACGGAAACTATAACGGACATGATCAGTTAAGCCGTTTTTGACTTATCGTTAAGTCTTCCTTCTTAGTAAAATAACTATGAAAAGCAGCGAAGGTATTCCTTTTTGTTTGTTATCGTTTTTTTTTATTTAAGTACATTTGGCAAATACGGAACCCTACACTGTGAGCATGGCCCGACATGCTCTTGGCTGATTTTTTCTAGGTTCAATTTTATATGTAACTAGTTTATGTATTAGTTATATATTATACGTAGGTAGTATACTCGTATATATCTATGCTAACCAAACTGTATAAATATTCATGTAACTCTACGTCTTCATTGACATTTGATATCCTGTTACATTATGCATACTCATAATATATACGCACGTGTCCACAAATACGATTACGACTAAGCGACCTAAATCTCCTTTGCATCAATTAACTCAATTTTTCATATTCTGCTATGTTAGACAGACTTAGACAGAGTTGAAAAAAAATAGATTAAAATAAACACTGAGCGTGCTCCAACTCGACAATCCGAGATCTTTTCTATTTCCTGGTTTTTGCTGGAATCAAATGCGACTAACCTTCACAGTCACAGGATTTTGACACCCGCCAGTCCTACTACCTATGAGTACCTAATCCCGTCAAGACAATGGAAGTTGCATATAAGTTTAAATAGCTGGCGATGTAATTTTATAAATATGGTGGTAAAGTATTACCTATATATCAATACGTTGTTAATAAGTAATTTGACTGAAGCGTGTCGCAATTGATCAATCAAAAATGTCGGCAGTCGAGACGTTGCAAAATAGAAAGCCTTTTAGTTCCAAGAAGTTCAAGGGGCAAGTCATAGCGAAATCCTACGCGCCGAATAGTTCAATGACGTTAAATGTCAGAGTGTAGCCGAGCGAATGCCGAGATTACTCGTAGTGCTGCAGGATGTGAATACAGCTTGGTTACAGTATACACATTCACCTTTGTGCAAGCATTGTGTCTTCACTATTTCGTGACGTAACAATGCAATTTCTTTATCTATATTTTCTCTAAGATCTCCGAGAACTGCCTGTGGGAAGTTTCTTCTAATTACACCACATCTTCGAAAAGGTGACTTGTAGTTAAAAACATGTAATGTCTTACAAATAATTTTTCATTCCATATATTGGTATATATATATATATATATATATATATATATATATATAATAAGACATAGGTATATTTGATCTAAGAAGCGAGTTGAAAAAAGGGGATGTCGCCGCATGGGTTGAAAAATAATAATAAAAAATTGAGCTATGGCAGAAACCTGTACAGCTACCTCCGTGAAATTGTATTGATTTTAACATTTGTTATTAATTAATCCGTTAAGTTATGAGCTAATATTTTTAATTATAGCGATAAGAAATTAAATTAATGAATATTGTTATTTAATATATTTTAAGCTATTACGATTTATTGTCTTAACTCTTCATCCATCTTCGTTTTTTGATTGATTTTAAGCTTACTTTTCAACCTATGGGGCAACATGCCTCACTTTCAACCCGCTTTTTAGATCAAATATGCCTACTTCCAGAGCATGAGGAAAGTATATATATTTTTAAACGGATCAGTACTTCAATAATTAAGAAAAGCTAGACATACATAATTACAAAATATCATGTTTTTCGAAAAAAATATAGTACTAAAATGGTTACAACTCGAAAAATAGGGGTGAATTCTTGAGCAAATTTGGTTAATTTACTTTTATAATATGGGTTTTGAGGGAAACCATCTTGCTCTCAATGTCCTGCAGAGTACGAGATATAAAAAGTTACTGTATAAAATGGTTACATTGTAGTTATTTTTACGACAAAGATATTAATTTAGAATAGATAAGTTCATTCATGTGTTCAGATTAAATTAGTGGAAATTTCTTATGCAATTTAATGTAATCTCCCGTCAATCATGTATTAATATTTGTTTTCCTTGCCGTTTGTATGAGATGGTGTGGTCGCTAAATAGCCTTTGCCTTGATTAAGTTTAAGCTCCCAATATTTACTCCATGTTCACAGACATGCATCATTCAATTTCATTAGTCTTGAATTGAGTAGGCGTGTAAATATTAAAGGAAAATTACCAAAGTATATTAATCATTAAAATTAATTAAAAATACTAAAGCCCTGGAGACACATCTGAGTTAGCTTAATTAGTTTGGTGCGTGTTTATTATTTACGATAAGACACTATATAGAGGCCTTGAAATGACCGAACTCTTATTTGGACGGTTCCGCTTTAACACGACCTTGTGAAAATATTTTGAGCCCGATGCACAATCTACGAGTACATAAGTAGTATTGTCAGTATCACAGTAAATTGAACATTTCTGTTCTGAACTTTATTGCAACGATATAAGGTCTACCAATGGTCAGTTAACTGTGGTAGTAGGTATGCAACCAGTGCGTAAAATTTGCCTAGAGCGACTGTAAGGTGACTTACGCGGCAAAAGGTCAACTTGTCGGTATAGATTGTTGAATAACAGCAGACCCCGGAGCCAGGGTCAGGTCAGGTGGACGGACAGCCTCCGTGTCCGCTTCCGATTTCATCACATGCGGCTTCCCTTTGAGCTTTCTCTATTTTATATAATTTATATAATAAATTACTCGCCACGGACGTGCAACACCAAAATTAACTCTGGCATATGCATCATCACGACATCAAAAATATTTATCTATTGCGTATTTAATTACCTACTGCGAATAAACCTCTCAACAATTGTCGCAAGTTAAATTCTACGTGCGTACCTATGTAACAGAACGGTAAAGAAGAAAACGAAAAATTACCTTTCGCATCACGTCGGGAAAAGTACAGCTTTCTCGTTAGTGACATATATATATTGTCACGTGCATGTGGGTGCTCCGAATGTATAATTGTAACCTCAAATAGCGTGAAGGTCCGAAGTGGTGAAAAAACACATCCGTTAACCTATTAAGCATATTAGAGGAAATCAGCACCACTACGCTTAAAATGTAGGTACTAGCTACATCTCTACTTATTACCTACTAATTTCTATATACTCGCTCAAGTCGCTCAATGTGCTGTCGGACTCGCCGCTCATAACTAAACCTACCTACCTACATATTAATCCTAATTTTTAAGAAAAAAAACCCGACTTCAATGGGGGAGGCCGGTGAAAGATTATTATACTTAGATGGTGCACTCTTAAATTCCATACAATAAAATAAGAATGGCTATAAGTATGTTTATCATGGTAGAAGACTAAATACCCTCAATTCCTCATGGAATCCTCCATCAGAACTCAAGCTTGACAAAAATGTGTCTTGAAAACCTAGCTTGCTTGACAAACAAAACGAAGAGAACAAATCGCCAAACGTGAACTACGTGTCGTTGAAGAGTTCCGTTCTGACCATCATCAGCAGTGCCACTTCATCAAATGTCACATTTTTGTATGATAATGCTCGATTTGTTGATAAAAACACAAAAATCACTAAATGTTTGCCTTTAAGATTTGAGGAGTTCCCTCGGTTCATCATGGATCCCATCATCTGAAATCGAGCATGACACAAATTAATCGTGAAAATAGAACTTGCTTAACAAACACAGCTAGGAGGACAAATCGCCAAACGTGTACTTTTCGTCGTTGATGAGTTCTGTTCTGATCATCATCAGCAGTTCCACTTCATCTAATGTCACATTTTTGTATGAAAATTCGCGATTTGTTGATAAAAACATAGAAATCACTATATGTTTGCCTTTAAGATTTGAGGAGTTCCCTCAATTCCTCATGGATCCCATTATCAGAACTGCGTTTTGACAAAAACGGGACCAACTTGGATATATATACTTATATTCAAAAACAGATTTTTTTAAAATCGGTTAAGAAATGACGGAGTTATGGAGTAACGAACATTAAAAAAAACATACAACCGAATTGATAACCTCCTCTTTTGAAATCTTGAAGTCGGTTAATAACCCGGATGAGAAGGAATGTGTTAGAGCGGTTACTCTCGCTTTTGTGTTCGATCATTCTCCCACACTGTACCGTATACCTAATCGACTACGTAAGCGTTAAGCAACTACAGAGTACTTACAGTAAAAAAACTTGCTCAGTGCATCTGGGTTAGTTTTATTCAAAACTAATTGTAATCGATAGCATAAGTAGTTCTTGAGATATTTTAGCGATGTGACAGCCCCATACCATAAGGGTTCCCTTTTTAGCTTTTTGGTACGGAACCCTAAAATCGAACAAGATCGTAATAAACAGTCTTGATTTTTGCGTTGCGTAAATTATTTGAGAGGTTCGTGCAAAAGAACTGTGAAATAACGAAAGCTCGTGAGTCCCTCCGGTTTATAGGCAAATGTCAATCGTCTGTTGAGCAATTTGTTCCATTACCTACCTTAAATGTATTCAGCCGACTGCAGGGAGGTACCTACTCGTAATGCCTGGGTTGGGCATTGGGTAAGTACAAGTACTGACATTAGGTTGAGCGATTTCGGCAATGGTTCTTATTTTGGGAATATTTTAACCTAACCTTATAATATTTGAAATCCGTGAAAACGATATATTTATTTACTCGCTAAATATCAATAATAAATTAATATAATTCAGTTTTCAAATATTCTTTAGTCACGTAATTTCACAAGATGATTAATTTTTAATATTTTAATACACAAGTTATATATCAATTGAGGCCAACAGGTAGAATTTACTGCATTCATTATATTATTTATACCTACTTACCATTTTGTTGGCACCGGTGCAGGTACTAAAATCGATATGAAACCTTGCCACAATTTCCTCGAATTTGATTACTGGTTTTACATGTAGATACTATGTTCTCTCTTCCTCGACATTGATTTAATTAAATGTAAACACAGGTTGGGAATTTAAAATCCTCTTAATATCTGTTGTAAATTGTAAACCTGTTCATGGTTTAGTCTGTATAAAGTTATCTATTGCAGTACCGGCCAATAATATATCACCTTTGTTTTTTTTTAAGTAAACATGTATATATAGTAGTATATATTGTTAAGATTATAAAGTGTAAATATTACCCAGAGCTTTACCAAAAAATAGAATGCATATTTCAATAAAATAATGTAAAAGCACAGTAATGCACTCATTACATACTTAAAACCTGCACAACATAACAAAGTGCAGTCGGGCTTTATTAACCTATTATAAATCAAAAGAAGTGATAGATTAACATTTTATATATTTATCAAAGTGTAACAACATTAATACTTTGTATCAAAGCCTTTTGATTCAATAACTGCTTTACAGCGTCTAGGCATGGAGTCCACAAGAGCGTCAATAGGGATTTTATGCCATTCCTCCTGTAGCTGAGAGAATTTTTGGCTCGCCATAGCGGCTCTATTGTATTTATTATAAGTCAGGGGATTGACTTGGCCAGTCCATTAGAGTAACGCGTCGCCGCTTGAACCATTCAGTGACACGTTTTGCACGATGCTTTGGATCGTTGTCCTGCTGAAACACACGCCCGCGGCCTAGAAATCGTCGTGCATATGGTAACATCACATTGTCCAGAATATCTAAGTACACATTCTGGTCCATAATGCCTTCAATTTTATGAAGGGGGCCCATGCCTTTAGCGGAAAAGGCAGCCCACACCATTACAGAGCCTCCTCCGTGTTTTAACGTGGGAAGTTGGTACTCGGGCTTATATCGGGTACCAGTAGAGCGACGTACCCACTTTATACCATCGACTTCCGATACCGAACATCTTGGTGACTTTAATCGCTTCAGCAACTTAGTAATCGTGGTTCTTGATACACTAAACTGCTGCGAAAGCTGTTTGTGGGTACGCCCTTGCTTGTAGCCGGCAAAGATAGCTTGTTGTTGACAGGGATTCAAATTTTTCGCCCCACGAGTCTTTGTCATCTTCACCTCCTGAAACACCTATCGTTTTTAAGCTATTTAGGTAATCATTTCACATTTACATACAACTGTAGGAAAGCTGTCCTATTGGCTATGTGCACGTCAGAAACGTCAAACGTCACGGGTCCCGGGGCAATGTCAAACTCAGAGATGTCAAATAAAGACACATGAATATTTTATTTATTTTAGTAAGCGAGTAAGACCCCTTACTGGAAATTTGACTGAAATAAATAAGAAAATAAATACAAACGAAACGAATCGTAGGAAACCAATAGGAAACGTCGAAGTAAATTTGACATATTAGTCCCCGGAAATTGCACATTTCTGCCATGGTGTGCGCTGCGATCGTTTAGTTTACCCCCACCACCTACTTCGCACATATTAGCCAATAGGGGATTGGCTATGTGCACTGGAACGTCAAAGGTCCCGAGACAATGTCAAAACTCAGAGATGTCAAATAATGACACATGAATATTTTATTTACTTTAGTAAAAAGAGAAAGACCCCATATTGGAAATTTTACGGAAATAAATAAGAGAATAAATAAATATATACAAACGAAACGAATAGTAGGAAACCGTTAAGAAACCAATAGAAAACGTGAAAGTAAATTTGACAGATAGTCCCCGGCAAGTGCACATTTCTGCCATGGTGTGCGCTACGATCGCCTAGCTTACCCCCACCACCTACTTCGCACATAGCCAATAGTGTTTTTGCGGAAAAAACAAAAAACTAAATAAAAATCTTTATATGTGGCCAGGATTTCTTATCGCTCGTCCAAAGAGTCTCCGTCCAGATGTCATTTCATTGTAATAAAACCTTGTATTGTATTAGAAATGGGAGTTGATGAATCTTTCGAAGCTGGTGCAAAGGTACCCATATTGCCCGCAGCATTATCCCACTTTACTGCTATTGAGACCTGTTGCACCAGATACGACAGCAGGCATCCTTGCCCCTCTCCCGCAACCGTCAACTTTATCTAGCTCTCTAAACAGGCGGCGGGCCTCTGGCTGAGCCCCATGATCCTGCCGGCTCCACTGCCGCCGGCTCAACGTCGTATATGTATGTCGCTGTTCATATTAGTTCAACTATTGGTCAGTATTCATACACACTTACTGTTCATCTTCTGAGTAAATTGGCCTCTTTGTAAAAGGAGGGTTTAAAATACTAGAATTTAATCTCGACTAATTTACGGTGATTAATAATCGGTGATCTGCCCGGCTAGTATGATAGCTTATACCGTCACGTTATATGGCAAAAATGTACTGAAACGTCACATATAACGTGACGGTATAAGCTATCATACTAGCCATCCAGGAACCAGAACGACTAATTCAGTATTCGATCGCAATAATGTTTAAAATGAGAGTTACATAAAATAATCTTTCTTTTTTTAACAAATTTCAAACCGGTCATTAAAAATCTTATCATCATATACTAAAGTTGGGGTAGTCGCTTAATTGTTATTCTGTTGGTACCTTGACCCTATTAGTCTGTAATATTCTCATTTTAAATTACAATTTGTTAGTTCACGATGAAGGCTCACTTGGCCCAAAGCCACACCGTATCTACTTATTAAGGCGTTATAGGTATACTGCTGCGCATGAAAAAACTCTTTTTCAAAACGGTTAAACGAACACCTTGACTATTCCTACAACTGAAAATATCTGATTTGTATGTTTTTAATTCACCCACGGACACCTCGCAGTTTCAGATAGATAAAATTGTTACTTAATCGTAGGTCGCAAAGTAAACTTTCGACATAGAATAGCACAGGCTCATTTATTCAACCGGTTTTAGTTTCGCTCAAATGATTGGAAAATTAATTGGTTGACCGTGTCAGGTCAGCTTCGGTGTGGCTTCGGGCTCTAAAGGTATATTATGATACACTTGGGTCGCATTGTAAGGGTAGGAACGAAAAGTTGGTGTTTTAGCAAACTTTAGGTTTTTTCAAAGGCCATATTTTTGATCAAATGCTTACATTGTTAACGTAAACTACTGCTTTGTATAGATAAACTCTCATTCTAGACCATAGCAATGCTATAATTATATTTCTATAAACGGTTATTTAAAACAACCAAGTTTTTGTCGACGTGTTTTCCAAAAACACGCGTCAGAGCTATCTTTTAGCTAGGATATTTCCCTTTTTAACTTACAAAAATGTTCTAATGTCTACTTTTTTCAATAGGATATATAGTCTTTTAGTACATAGCAAACGCAATAGCTCTAAAATATGCGTTTTTACTACTTTCCCCAGTACGCTCGGCTGAACTAAATTCTCCATACAAACGTAGTTTCGTTCTCATTTTAAAACGCCTTGCTGAAATTACATGAAATTTTGTATACACAACGGGAGCCGCCATATCTAGGTCGGAAATTAGTTTATGTTGCTAGAATTGTAATAGAAAAAACATACAGAGTTTTTGAGTTTTTTTACGTCTTGTATGAAAACCTTAATAATCGCTGTATTTATAATCCATTATAATTTTAAGCAACAGAAACTAATTTCCCATTGTCTATACAAAGTTACATGTTATTCTAGCTAGCATGGCGTTTTAAAATCTGAGCGAAACTACGTTTGTATGGAGTATCGAGCTTACTGCGGATTCTTAAATCAACATGTGTTGAGAAAAATATATTTTTAAATGAAATATTGATGGTATGTTCCTTATAATAGGCTGCGAAGTATGACGTTTCAGGTGCGGTTAGGACAAGAGGTCGTTAATGCAATTTCATACAAATGTTGCAGGCCTAGGCCGGCAAAGTCCTCTTTTTTAATTTCCATTCCACATAAATTTGTGGCACAGGCATCATGGCATTCTGCCACAATGCATATTAAAAATAAAACTTTGTGTTTTTTGTTGTTTATTTCATTGCATGTTTGAGAAAAGCACTATACATACCTCGGCGGGAAATATGGGGTTGCCCGCCTCAGACCTATCCGACCTCGCTGCGCTCGGCCGTCTATATGTCTTCGGCCGGCAACCCCTTTCGTCCCGGCCTCTGTAGTAATGTTCTATTCTTTTCTCCTGTTCCGAAAGTTTAATTTTCATGGGTAGATTAGCCGGGTTGAAAATTGCTTTTTCATCCCGGGGTGGAAAGTATTTTTTTTTGTTACGACTAGCCACGGAGTCGGAGATAATTGAGTTACGTCATATTATTAAAAGAAAAGGTTTTCATATATCTAAGTTGATAGATTCTATAGGTTAATATTAAAATCATATTAAATAGTATTACAGTTGGTCTGCTCTTTTTCGCAATTACAGAAAATCAACATTTTTTTTTATGTTTGTTACTCCATAACTCCGTCATTTCTTAACCGATTTGGAAAATTCTTTTTGTCATGCTTGATTTCTGGTGATGGGATCCATGAGGAATTGAGGGAACTCCTCAAATCTTAAAGGCAAACATATAGTGATTTTTGTGTTTTTATCAACAAATCGGGCATTATCATACATAAATGTGACATTTGATGAAGTGGAACTGCTGATGATGATCAGAACAGAACTCTTCAACGACGAAAAGTTCACGTTTGGCGATTTGTCCTTCTAGCTGTGTTTGTTAAGCAAGTTCTATTTTCACGATTGATTTTTGTCATGCTCGAGTTCTGATGATGGGACCCATTAGGAATCGAGGGAACTCCTCAAATGTGAAAGGCACACAGATAGTGATTTTAGTATTTTCATGAACTAATCAAGCATTTTCATTCATAGAAGTGACATTTGATGAAGTGGAAGTGCTGATGATGATCAGAACGGAACTCTTCAACGACGCGTAGTTCACGTTTGGCGATTTGTTCTCTTCGTTTTGTTTGTCAAGCAAGCAAGGTTTTTCCATGATTCCATGAGGAATTGAGGGTACTTAGTCTTCTACCATTATAAACATACTTATAGCCATTTTTATTTTATTGCATGGAATCTAAGAGTGCACCATCTAAGTATAATAATCTTTCACCGGCCTCCCCCATTGAAGTCAGTTTTTTTTTCTTAAAAATTATTTGTTTCGGCATGGCCATCTATCTATCTAGATGGCACGTCGTGCAGTGTGAAGAGGTTCTAAGATGGATATAGTCGTAGGTAAATTTAATTTATTTCTATCGAATTATTATTTATATCATATTCATAACACTTATAATATTGTACATTCATTTATAGTTACACTACATATATAAAAAATAAAATTGTAACCATTCAATATGTTTTTTGAACTTTTCTAAGGCTGGCAGTATTTATTTATTCTGATTATTATTAATATACCTGTTTTATAAAAAGTGCGTGTAGCATTTTACTTTCCTTAAGCTGGCCATACACGCTAGGGTACGCCTGCGCAGTTTTGCCTTACAGTTCGACTGCACGGGTAAAACTGAGCATATGTGGCATTCGACTGTGCAGTTTTCTACGACTGTACAGCCCGGCTAGTATGATAGCTTATACCGTCACGTTATATGGCCAAAATGTACTGAAACGTCACATGAAACGTGACGGTATAAGCTATCATACTAGCCGGGCTGGTTACCTGCGCAAATAGGTATGAAAATAATATTTTTTACCCATTTAATTGAACTGCGCAGGTAAAACTGAGCGTGTGTCGCCTGCGCAGGTCTTTAGTTGTCCAATGATCGCGGAAGGGGATAAATTGCGTTTGCTCGAAAAACATGTCTCGTAAACGAAACAAAATTTTAGTTGATTTGATTGAATTATATAAATCAGAGTCTTGCCTCTGGAGAATCAAGAGTACAGAATACCACGACAGAAATAAAAAAGCAGCTGCATATAAAATGTACATTGCATCTACTATTGCCATAAGCACCATACTATGTTATTTTTTTGTAATTATAATAGTACGATCTGCAGGTGGCACTATGTTAATATTATGCTTGTCATCAATTCTACCTAAGCAATAAGGGAAATTCAATGTTTTTTTCAAATAGTTCCGCTATATCTTTCAGTTTTTCAGCTGAGTCAGGAAACTGTAAAGAAAATATTGCTATAACCCTAACAGTGCTGCCTCAGCATCAAGCACTGGCGACGACGGTGACATGGTTACAACTGAGAGTTTGTACAGGTTTACCGCTGCGTGTGTGTGCTCCACCCAGCTGGGGTTTACCTACGCAGCTGACCTGTACAGGTAAAACTGCGCAGGCATACCGTAGCGTGTATGGCCAGCTTTACAGCCGAAATGAAAACTAGCGTTTAAGTCGGGTAAAATTACCCATTTCACTGTCTTTAACGCAGGCGTATAGAGCATTTATAGCAGATTTACTCCCCACGGGAGTTATGGTTTTTATAACTGCCGAGGAAGTTATGATTGTGTATGATCTGATTGGTTTAAAAAATCCTATTTCGTCGTGCACCACAAACATATTGCTCTGTGATTGATTGAAATATTGAAGCTGCGGGCTCCTTTAGCAGGGACGCCCCGGCGATCATGCACTGATGCAGGAGGTGAAGTTGTCAACTTCGTCAATGTTTGATTGGTGCAGTTATGAATCATGCCTTATTCTGCCTTTTGTATTTGTTTCTTCCCTCGCAAATGTGATGACAATATATTTTGTGTCTAACACGGGCGGAAGAATATTGGAGACTCGAGTCATCAAAAGAACGCACCTTCTGATAGACTCTCGTTCCCAATTTTTCGCATCCCAAACTCATTATCATCACATATCTTATCAGCCTCACTATCATTAAATTGTAGTAATGTATGAAGCTTATTGATAATGGATTTTAAAAAAATAATTATGAAAATAAATAAAAATGTGATCGATACTATATGTTTCCCATAAATTATAAGAATTCTTTCGTTTAATAGAATTTGTTTATTCCTTTATATCCGTTTCCAGGCAAAGGTCCATAGACAAAGATTATAAACGTCTGCCAATAGTTCCGGGCGAAATGATCCATTACAAACCATTTAAAAACGGATCCAATAGAATTTGACTGATTCAGAAAATGTTTTTTGCATATTCGGCATTTTTTTCGACATTTCTCCGTATTCGCGCAGTCCATATGCCAAACCACCGAGCCGCGGATGAGTTGATATCACATTGCGAGTTTTTGACTAAGTACCTTGATGATGTATCTCTATGGCAACTTAACTGTTATATCCCCCGTCAGAACAATATTTTCTCTTCATGTAAAGTTTCATCCCCTTTTTTGGTCCTAAAAGAGATGAAATTTGACATAAATTATAACCTATGTCCTATTCTGATATATAAGGTACATAACTGGAGAGTTTCATAAAAATACGTCCAGTAGTTTTTGAGATTAAGAGGAACTTACATACATCCAAACTTTTACGTATATAATATATTATTAAATTATTAATTATTATTATTATTCACCTTATTTATTTCTTTTTCTTAGGTTAGATTTTTTACAATAAATTTATACAAGTAAAATATAAAAATATACATACAAAATATAAAAGCATTATAGAAAACCTAACCTAGGGAGCCGCCGGCAGCGAGGCGAGCCTAAACTACCGGTGGTTAGGGCGACAGAGAGAGGAACCTCCGGACTATCCGCGCCGTGTCCAGGAGTACCGCCTTCTGTGTTTGACCCTTGACCCAGCCATCTAACAAGAGTCTCTTGAGATGTTGGTCGCGACTCTTCGCTATTAGACCGTTCACAGAGATTATTATTATTATTATTGAATGTCTTTACCTCATCTCGGGACCATGGGGTCCCGGAATTTTGGAAGGCGTGCGTGGGGCCAAAGCCAACAGCGCAGAGGCCCTTTTAGACAATTTAATCTAAAAGCAAAGGGATACACATGGCGGATACCATCCCCGAACGCCCAATATGATACATCCAGAGATGGTCCCCGCCAGGTGCAAAGACTATTGCAGTGCATCTCTGTGCTTGACCAACTTGGATATATATACTTACAGTCAAAAAAAGAATTTTCCAAATCGGTTAAGAAATGACGGAGTTATGGAGTAATAAACATTAAAAAAAAAAAAAAAAAAAAAACCACAACGAAGCGCACAATGAAGTGTTTCGCACCTTCTACTACTAGTACTACTAAATCAATTTAATAAGTTTCTGTCATTAAGGTCATTTCTGGTACAAGCTTTATTTGTTGATTACACTTATTTACACAATATTTACACATGATGAGCTTATCTTGTTTAGGAGTTCGTAAGAGCACCTTCCAGGTCTTCCAACTGCTTCGTCAGACCAGACCATCTCCATGGTGCCATATTATTGTATTGTCATCGAAGTAAGGTCAATCAACCCAATATGTCAACGGGTATTGATTCATCTTCCTTGCAAGATTTGGCCGGTCACAGATTCATATTGTACATACATTCATTGCAAATTAAATTATGTCGTGTCTCTACAGGAAACTCACGGCACTCTTTACGTTTTAACAAGGCAGTTTTTTACCTTTTAGATAAGAAAATAAAAATAAATGATTCTAAACTACTACATCATGTACCATAAAAAAGATCTTATTATAAGCATTTTTATAGTTGTGAGATAAGCATTTTTATATTTGTGAGATAGTTCTGAAATTATTTTAGAAAATAGATGAAAATTGATCCTCTACTCTTATCTCCGAAAGTACAAGGCCTAAGATTTTGGAAAATATACTCAAAATAGTTCTTTACCTATAGATTACAGGAAAACCTATCATTGAAAAACTGCCTTGCTCCAACAAAAGGCGGTAAGGGCTGTGAGTTTCTTATGAAGATACGACCTTTTTTAGTAGGTACTGAACCCTTTTGGCTGGTTTTTTTTTATCGAGCCGTATATTTCAAATCGAGTTTTAGAGCTAGCCATTCTTTTTATTATATTTAATCAATATGAACATAAAGCCCGCTTTGTTAAAATTAAATAGCTTTTCTTAAATTACTATTAAAGTCAAGCAAATTTAGGTCTTGTCAACGCTTGTTTTTTGATTCTACGGTTCAAAGGAGTGTAAAGACCTATCGATTGACCTGCCACATGTTGATTTTCATTTTTTATACTTGCGGTTATAAGTACAATATGTATCTATGGAGTGCCCTCATAAAAATGTTTTATTATAATCTCACTACATATAGCGGCCTACATTAATCGAGTACCTACCTACACCAAAATTTCCAAATTTGTTTTCATACACCTACACCCAATCTTTGAGTAAAATACCTGTAACATGCAGACACGCCAGACATGGCGAATCTATAGGTACTTAAAAGTTGCGTTTTTGCCATTTAGCCTACAGAACTTTAACAAATGCATTTATGAATTCATTTATAAACGACATTTAGCCAACAAGTCGTTACGTAAACTCTCGAACTCGTATTACGCTACCGGTTCTGTATTCCTACCCTTTTGCTAGACACTTTTACTAGGTTGCTATTTCAACGGCGAGCAATGTATTTAGTAATGGTTTTATATCATTGTCTATGTTATACCTGTATGTGTGCGTACCTAATTAGGATTTCGCTTAGTAACTAGTCTCGTAAAATGACAGTCCGCAGTAAATATATCGACGAATTGCACAAAAATATCTCACGCGCTCTAAGTTTTGGGCTTCAGACTATCTGATATCCATGCAGATGGGTACTTCAAGTAACAGTAGATTTTATTAACAAAACTATTATTCGACCTTAAAGATGTGACTGACCCCTCTTAAATATGTGACTATTAGTACATTATCGCAGAGGCTGGGAAAAAGCAATTCGTGGACAAGTTGATTTTGACGGACGACGCAAAGCGGAGTCCGTCAGAAGATACGCGTCCACGAATTGCCATTTCCGCCGAGGCATGTATAGTGCTTTTAGGAAATTAAATTAGTATGAATAATAATTAAACATATACCTAATCATAAAATAACCATATAAACGTCAAACCCTAGTTCGCTTTCCCCGCGCTACTTATTTTTTAAAAGGATGTCGGCATGTCTCATAACATAATGCCACTTTCAGTCAAAATAATAATTGCTCTACAAAGCGGTGACCCATTCAGAGAAACATCTGGCAAGTTGTATAGGTCTTCGATTTGGGCCTAAAAACTATTAGCTGACTTTTTTACATTATATTTATGACTCCGCTTAGCCTTGACATATAAAAGCCAACCGTTGCAGTGCCCTGATCGATGGGCTTAGCAGCACCATGTCGTCAGCGTAGCTTATATGTTGTTTATACACACTCCTCCCACATGGCGTCCAATTCCGGTGCTGCTAAGCTCACCGATCAACTGATTTATGTAAAGGTTGAACAGTCTGGGAGAGGTCAGGCCTCCCTGCCTCACCCCGCAGTCCAACATGTACTCCTCCGAGACCGCGCCCCCTCATCTGACTTGATTTTTCTGGTGGTTATACCAATATTCGAATATTGATATAATTTCCGGTGCCTAGTCTCATTTCTTAATTTATCCCACAAAAGATTATATGACACCAGATCAAATGCTTTTGAGAGATCTAAAAAAGCAGCAAACACTGGAGTTTTTCGGGTCGTATAGTACTGCACGGTCTGCTTGAGGCAAAGGATTGCGCTTTCCGTTGACAAGCCTGATCTAAAACTGAATTGTGCATCATTAGGGTCAAGTGCTTCTCCATTTGCTGATCAAGCAGGCCGTCCAGCACCTTCGCGATGACAGAAGCCAGCGATATCGGCCTGTAGTTGGAAAGATCAGAGGAATCACCAGTTTTATCTTTAATTATAGGCACTACAATCGTACGCATGAGATTATCTGTTAAATATGCATGGCTTATACACAACGAATAGAACATTGCCAGCGCCCGGGGCAAGAGGTCTCCCGCGTACTTTAGGTGTTCGACACTAAGATCATCATGCCCTGGGGATTTTCCACCATCCATATTTTTAATCACACTGGCAACGTCTTTAGCCGTAAAAGTCACATTACAACTCTGTATACCGACCGACCTAGCCTCAGAATCTCGGTGTGTAGGGCCTAATGGAGACTGAAGTCGAAAGTGGTTTCGAAACAGATTAACATATGTCGACCGGGTCATGTACTCCCGCTACCTTGCCGGGGAGACCATGTCTGGTTCAACCTATTGGTATTCTTCCAGAAGTTCTTAAAATTCTTATTGGTATGATGCTGCGCAATTATATCCGATGTTATGTGCCCCGCGTTGTTCTGACACCATTTAAGTTTCGATTTAAATACTTTTCTGAATTCTGACATACGGTCATAGTAAAATCCAGATTTCGGTTTGCCATATTGTACCCAAGAATGGAACCATAGACGTGCCTCCCCATGGGCTTCCCGCACGTATTTGTTCCAGCCAATTACGTGCTTGTACTTGGTATAATAATCCTAAAGTTAAAAAATATTAAAATAAATACAAATGTAAATGTTGTATGTATTTCAAATGAGTAAAAATTAAACGGGATTTAAATATTTACGCATTTTAGTTGCATTGAGTTGGATTTCGTAATTTTTTATTTGAAACTATTATTGACATCTTTAAAAACGTCACCAAAAGTAAAGTTAAGTCTATGGCAGTTAAAAAAAAAATAAGAAAACGAGGGAAAACTTTTAATAGGATTGGCTGTTTGCAGTGACGCTTCTTAGTCAAAAAATGTTTTTAAAAGGTAAAAAACAATACAATAATAGAATGTCATATCATTTCCCGGCCGCTACGGCAAGACAATAATGTTTATTAACTTTTAAAATTTGCGATAGTCAATAACAAGAAACTTCACGGACTATTTTTGTGACAGTTAGGCGAACATTTCCGAGCATATTGGAGAAAAGATATTTTAGCCGACCGTCCATTGAAAACAAAACATTCAAATATCATAATTGAAAGTTCAGTAACATCCTGCTGCTTAGTGACAGGTAATAAATACATAACTACTAGTGGCTCTGTGATCTCGCAAAAACTTTTGCATCGAATGCAAGTAAATAAGCAACCAAAATGTATCAAGTCGCTGAAAACAGTGCCGTAAGTTTCCTATGAAGATACAACCTTTTAAGTCAAAGTACAGGATAGCGGTTTTAAATATGGCGTAGTACTACTACTACCTCCCTACCTATGTACGGAACCCTTCTTTGTACGGGGTCGGACACGCACTTGGCCGGCTTTCTCATTATTTTCCACCTCCTCCAACCGCTGAACTCTTGAAGTTTATCGGATAAAAATGTTAAGTGTGAGTAAGTTGTGTGATAAGTGTAACCAAAAAGTTCTGTGACATTTATGAACATTTTTCGAAATGGCTGAAATATGGTATTATTTACTATTACCATGACTACGCCATTTAAAAAAAAAAAAACTGCCTAGACGGAATAAATCCATATAATTATCCAACCTGATTACAAAATAAGAAATGCGACCTGTAGAGGAGAACATCCGGACAGATATAAGAAAAAAAATATTTTAAAATTTAAAATTTTTTGGAACACTGACGCGGCAAAAAACATTAAAATTTTTGAAGCCGCTCACAAAATTTCACGAAAATCGGCTGAGAAATGCGACCTGTAGAGGATGAGAACATTCAGACAGACAGACATACGAAAGAATTTTTGTCGAAAGCTGAACCGGAGACACTTCGCTCGCTCGGTCAATAAAGTCAGCCAAAAAACTGATCTACCATTTTTTGTCCCCATTTTGTGTGTTAATGTCCAAAAGTTTCTGGACCACTGTCTTAGCTGAATATGTGTATATTCAGAAAAGTAATACGGATGACTTAATATCTACAATAGTCGCCCAATTTACTTTTCTTACACAGCTCCAGCTCTTGACATTGGTCGCTGACAAAAATCTTTAATTTCTGATAGGGATACGAAAAACAATATGCACTTCAAATGGTATACGCAAGAACAATTATTGAGGATTTTCAATTGTTTAATAGGTAGCTAAATATCTTTAATGGCAATTATAATTCGCTTAATATATCTGCCCCTTCTTCACTGCAGTGCTGTCACTGCAGCTCTCGCACGATACTATATTTGTTTATTCAAGCAATTTTGGGCTCTTGTGATTTTTACCTGTACTGGGATTGTCATACAAACAACTCTATCTGGTGTCTATAATTAATTTATAAATATCTATATAATTGAAGACTAGATGCCTAAATCCCAACTAACCCATTTAAATAAAAACTATATTATTTATTAACTCTTAAGTCCTGTGTTATTTAATCTGATCCTAACAAGGTATAGGCTCGCTTTGCTACGAGTAAGATATTCGAATGCATCTAACAATAAACATTGACTTATTTAAAGTGACAGAACTCTATTCACTAAAACCCGTTCAAGTAGGTATGACTGCAGAAGAACAACCGTCAATGGTACCAGTAAATTATTTGCTTCACTAATCAAATACAGTTTAAAGGACCATACATCTATGTCTGTACGGAAATTGTTGTGTTAGTACCTGGCGGGCGTATATTAACAAGACACATATGTGCCACGACACACCTTTCTAATGCATTTTATTGTTGGATAAGTTGGATTCTCGTTGCTTAGTTCGCATACTTTGTAGATTTAAAGGTGCATATGACTATATCTATGTTTTATGGATGTACTACAATGGTGTAGATAATTAGGAATGTTACATACAATATCGCAAATGCAATCGCCCAGCATGAACTAACCACTTAGAAAATCAACTATATAGGTACTATTTGATTCTCTAGCATATGATTTAGTCAGTGTTGAGAAAAGTAATCGCGCTGCATTGGAAACTTCTATGCAAGGACGGTAACTTTCCTCTGCAACTACTAAAATATGTACATAATATAATATTTCAAATCATAAACTTCAATAAATTAAATACTTATTAAGTTTATTCTGGTTTGAATTATTTCCGTTTAGAAGTTTGATATTCACCGATATAAATGAGGGGTAAAGTCAGCAGCAGAAGTAACTACGCGGGCCTAATGCCCAACATGAGCACACGGTCTGTGTGTAGCTCGTTTTGAGCATGAGTCTATTGTCAAGAAATTAAGGCTCTGTGTAGATAATTGTGAACGTATTATAGTGCTTAGCTACTTCTACTGCTGACTGTACACGGGAAGAACACATCTAGTCCATTAAAATTTTAAAGCCAGTTTGCACCTTGTGTAATAAAAAGTTACATTACTTTTAGTTTTGAATTTAAGAGAATCCTTTATTTCAACCACAGATTTAAAAAAAAATACATGTAGAGAAAAAAGTTTAGTATGATATTACACATATAAAGCACAATAAAATATATAATATAATAAAGTATAATATTCGTCAAGAATTAAACCCAATTAATTAAACAGTACTTACAGGAGTAAGAGCTTCATTTTTTCAGTAAGTGTCAGAAGTGTGTTCAATGCCGGTCGTCGGTGCGCGTAGCGGCTCTGAATAGGTCCACTGTTGTCAGCGGCCACGCTTGATATGTCGGTCTCACGTCTCACGGAGCGGCCCCCGGAGAGAGCACGACTAAGACGTGTGCACTGTGCAGCCTTAGCCACCGGCGGCGCCCGCGCCCCTGCCTACGCATAAGGTGGAGGCATGCATGATAAACTGTAAATTCAAGCTATAACTCCATCTCTATCACTACAAAATATTCAAATTAAATATAAAAATAAAATATTAAAAAATTGGGGGACAATCTTACACAAATCGACCTAGTCCCAAACTAAGCAAAGCTTGTACTATAGGTACTTACTAGACGATGATATACTCGTACATACACATACTTATATAGATAAATATTATGAGACCAACGGGAACAAAGTGCCCGGACCAGGGGCATAAATACGACCGTTCAATGTCTACAATGGCTAATTCTATCAACATCAAGTGTCAAGCTTTAATTGCACGGTTTTAAAGAGAGTTGACGCGAAATTCATAACAAAACAAACTCGGGTGATTCCTGAAAATAAATACGAACCATACACAATATACAAAGTAAATTATACAGTTTTTATTGAATTCCGTTAATTGTACGTACATAAGTACATACTAATATAGGTACGAAGCGGTGTGATTTATATACTGCACCATTGATAGTTGGCTGGCAGGAAGCGGGGTATCATTCAAATTTTGAGCAGCCTGAGTTATAACTACAGTGTAAGGAGCAATTAATGTAATGATTAATTATTCATTTATTTAACTAAACAATAATTGGTTCAGAACTTGATTCCTTCCGGTGACGCCACTGTCGCGCCTATACCACAGAATAAGGAATAGTACAACCTATACGATGGTTGGCGGCGCGCGGCGTGATCGGAGCTGCTGTGCTACCGCGAACTTCGAAAATCGAACTTCGTGTCGTGCCGTCCCTTTCACTCTCGTGTTATACTCTATATGACGGAAAGCGACGACCCGACCACCGACCCCTGGAGCGGTGAAGCATTCGAGTATCTCTTATTGGTCTGTGATTCGATTCATGGCTTCAATAGAGAGCGGTTCAATCCTGGCAAATAATTATACGAATTTGAATAATGCGTGATTATGTGTCAGCAGAAAATAAGCCCAATTTTGTATAAGATTATATCGACGGATTAAATCGTATTGAGGAACTACTGATTTTCATCTTTATCCCGTATAGCCAAATAGATCCCAATAAATAATGAGCGAAAGTTTCTATACCCTAGGTCATCCAAGCCAGCATACCAAACATGAGGATGCTGACATAGAGCTACCCACTCAAAATCTAAAACTATTATCTACTTCTATACCTATACAAACACAAAAACACTTACCAATCAAGACCACAACCGAAAATACAAAAAATAGCAACTGTATTTAAGAAAAAATGCTAGTAAAGTACTTCGAAGTTGGCGGAACTTCACATTGATACCCAAGGGTACGCTGACGACCTTGTGGTTACCGTGAGGGGAACCTGCCAAAGTGCCTTATCGCACTTGATACAGAAAGCCCTGAACACAATAAACACGTGGTGCAGGGAAAACGAACTATCCGTGAATGCGGACAAAACGGTTGTTGTGCCGTTCACCAACAGGAGGAAACTTGATAAGCTGAGCCCCCTGGTGATGGCAAAACAATTCCGTTCTCTTCTGAGCTCAAATATCTGGGCATTACACTTGACCAGAAAATGACCTGGAACCCGTATGTAAACGGAGTTTTGCAGAAGGCTAAATCAGCCCTGGCTATTTGCTGTCGTTTAGTGGGTAACAGATGGGGACTAAAACCCAAAATCGCCCTTTGGCTATACACGTCCATAGTGAGGCCGATGGTGTCTTACGCCTCCGTGGTCTGGTATAGGAAAACGACACAGAAAACAGTAATAAGCAAACTGAGTAGTCTACAAAGGACTGCCTGCATTATAGTCACTGCAGCCATGTCAACCTCTCCAACAGCGGCTCTCGAAGCCATGCTGAACCTGCCGCCCCTCAACCTCTATTTGTAACAGGAGGCGAGGTCCAGCATGCTCAGAGTAGCGATCGCAAAGAAAGGGAACTGGCTATCTACAGCCTTGAGATCACTCAAGGACTCAGTGTACGAAATTCCGGTTTTAGGGATGCCTTTAGACACAATGCCCCCAAAACACTGTACACAGAAATTCTAGTCTGTGGAACTCCTGAAGAGAGAAGACTGGTCAAACGGTCTAATAGATTGGAAACTTGGTAGCCTAAAGTGGTACACCGACGGTTCCAAATCCGGATCTGAGGTAGGATGTGGAATATATGGAAAATCGCCCAGAAGGGATATTAGCCTGAATCTGGGAAAGTACTCCTCCATATTCAAAGCAGAGGTATACGCCATCCCGGAATGCGCGACAACCAACCTGCAAAGCAACTACCTCAACAATACTATCTATATCCACTCGGATAGCCGGGCAGCGCTCTTGGCTGGTCGAGAACTGCCGGGAGGTACTAAATAATCTGGGAGTGAAAAACAAGGTTATTTTACGTTGGGTCCCAGGGCATGCAGGCATCGAAGGAAATGAAAGACCCGACGAGCTTGCACGAGCGGGGGCGAAGGGGACGCATTGCGGGCCAGAACCGTTTTGTGGAGTCCCCAAAAGCCTAACCAAGGTCACCCTGAAGACCTATTGCTTCTACAAAACCATTCAGGCCTGGAGAGCAACATCCAGGCTGAATCATTCCAAAGCGCTGATTAAAGCCTTTAGCAAAAAGGCGTCATCCGATGCCTTGGCGCTAAGCAGGAACCGTCTACGCATGCTGGTAAGGGTTGGGACTGAGTTACACAAGGCGGTGCAGACTCTGCCTCGAAGCGGAGGAGACGCCTGCACACATCCTAACCGATTGCCCTTGCCTGATGCGCAGCCGTAGTTCTATACTGGGCAGACACGTCATGTGCCCAGAAGAGATAAAGTCTCTCGAGTTCAGCAAAATCCTGCAGTTTTTCGAATTTGCAGGGCTGGACCGAAATTTGTAGTAGGTGGCGATCACAATAGATCAGAGATGATCGCAGTGATACGAGGGCTCAGCAGCCCGGAATAGCCACAAACTGAATAATAATAGTAAAGTACGCAAAAACTAATACCTATCTTTAGTAGAGACCGCGATTCCGATAGACAACCGCCAATCCTCTTGGGGATTTTAATGAATTGTATGTGTCAAATCTTTAAAACGTTAAATTTTTTGCTCTGAAAGATGTCAATTCAAGAAAAGCTTTAGGTAAATGTGCGAACACTACAATTATATCTCTTGTATTTGTGAAGAACTACAATAATATACTGAGTTTAGTTATTCTTGTTATTAAACAATGTTATACTTTATCATGAAGAACCAGTAACGCAAACAATAGTTGTCTCTTTGAATCCTTATGGTTAACCAAGATGAGTTAGAACGGGACAGATCAGATAGTACGATCATTTTCGGCTGTTAACGAATTGTCTCCATTTAAAAGCACACCAAAATGTCAAATCCCATATAATCCAAAACGTCACAAACGTCAGTTATATACAATTTGCAGTTAGGAAAGCAGATACAGTGATTAAGCAAGATGATTTTTCATATAGTTGTCTCTTTGAATCCTTATGCTTAATCAGGATGAGTTAGAACGTGACAGATTGTATGATCATTTTCACCTGTTAATGAAGTGTCTCCATTTAAAAGCACACCAAAAAATAATCCCATAAATCCCATATAATCCAATAATACACATATACAAACGTCTGGGAAAGAAATAAAAGCATTGACAAGAACACACGTACCTAGGAACGAAATACAATGTCACATCTGTCCCTCATCGCGTACCTACACGCTTTTATTATTTGTCACCGGCACCGGACTGTTATCGATGAACCGTCACTATATATAATACGACTAAAGATGAGATATCATAAACGTGTTAAAGGATGTATCAGCCACCTGATACTTCTCAATTTAGTCAGGTTACCATGACTTCAGGGTGCCCGGCGAATAGAAATATTCCATCAAAAACATAAATGTGAAAATGGCAGCCAAGTTCACCGACAAAAGAATTGGGATCTAAATGGGCGCCAAGTTCCGTAGATTATCTGAAAAGTTGCCAAGTTTGGCACTAGATTGTTTACAGTAAAACTAATTTACTGCGGCTTAATGCATTTTGAGCCTTAACTTGGCAGTTTTCTATGCAGTATGTTATAATACCATAAAAGCTGTTGGATATTTAAGAAAACTGCCAAGTTAAAGCTCAAAATGCATTACGCCGCAGTAAATTAGTTTTACTGTAAACAATCTAGTGCCAAACTTGGCAACTTTTCAGATAACCTACGGAACTTGGCGCCCATTTAGATCTCAATTCTTTTGTCGGTGAACTTGGCTGCCATTTTCACATTTATGTTTTTGATGGGATATCATTACTTTTTGTCAAACTTATTGGATGAAGTTGCTGCTTTCCCAGAACGAATGCACGAGTTACTATACAAAATACCCAAACCGCTATAGGTGCACCTAAAATATTTGAAAAGTTCCCTCGATTTTCCCAGGACCGGATCAGGTTCTGACCCGATGACAATGGGACTACCCCGGAGTATACCGTTTCAAACAAAAAAAGAATTTTCCAAATCGGTTAATAAATGACGGAGTTCTGAGGTAACTAGCATAAATAATAATAATAATAAAACTAATAACAAAATCACTGTTTTCTGATTTTTTTCTGGTGTATACACATAATTACCAAGCTGCATGCCAAATTTCAGCTTTCTAGGTCATCTGAAAGTGGGTTAGGTTTTTGATTACTAGTCAGTCAGTCAGTGGTAAAAATGCCGAATTGGAATTTAATATCTAAATAACTATTAAACCTATATTTATGAAATTTTGGGTTCTAATTGTTCTAAAGGATCTTAATATATGTACCAAATTTCATGTTTTTATGTTAGATAGATTTGGAGTTATTGGGGGGTCAAAAGTGGCTCCAAACGCTTCGTGTAATATAACACACGGCTGCTGTCCGCCAGTTCCTGGGATGAACTTGGCTGGACACGCTGCCGCGTGTCTAGATATTTTACCCATAATGTTAGGTATCCAGCCCGAAAGGTATAAATTACAAAGTAATCATATATTCGCGATTATATTATATTACGCTTTTGGACATCGATATAGAATATTTAGGGTATTCTAAATCGATGCTTTTGTACGCCAACTACGCATAATTATATCCGTACCATCAGTTCAACGCCGACGACGAATATATCATGAATATATCGGTCACGGCGTGCAATGCGATATCAACCTACATGTATTTCAACAGGGCTCAACTTCGTGTTTGCCAGCTTTTGTATTTGACAGAGCGTTGAAAAGGTTAATGATTGATTTTAGTTAAATTTTTAAAGAGATTTTTCACTAATTGAAGTGATTTCATTTTTAATTACTAAATTACTAACAAGTTTCGTTGGAGCGTTCGTGGCCCAGCGGCGCCTGGGTACCGCGTGCGGTAAGCGAGGTTAAGCAATGTCGGGTGAGGTCAGTCCTTGGATCCCCCTCGTGGGTGCCCGCCTTGTCGGGGCGGGGGGGCTTAGTAACCGTGGACTGGTCATCCACGGTGAAGCTAAGAGGCACCCAGGGCCGGCCTGTTTGGGCTGCCGGCTGGCCCGAGGAGGGTGCTCCCAGCGGGCTTGGGTAGCCCACTGAGGATGCGTTGAGGAGGGGCCGCAGAAGAAGAGGAGTGCCGGTATTGCGGTGAGCCGTTCTCCCTATCTTCTGTGGCCGAGGCGGGATCGCAGGGAGAGAGGCGTGTTGGTATTTCGGTGCGCCACTCTCCCTACCCCCTGCGAACTTGGCGGAGCCGTTCCGCGGAAACGGTGTTGGTGGGGCCGCAGAGGAAGAGAAATGCTTTCCCTATCCTCTGCGGCCGAGGTGTGGTTCGTGGCGGAACCACCGACCTGCTCCGCCACCGGGTGCCGGAAGTTTTTCGGCACCCATAACCTCCTCGTAGCGGACTCAGGGGGGTCCGCTACTGTACAAGATGGAGGTCGAGGAGGAAGGCACGCCAAAACTGGCGTGCCTGACGTGGAGGGCCTCCAGGCATCCGCGGTGGAGCCGCTTGGGAGCGGCTGTCGCCGGCGGGGTCGCGGATGTGTGCGCAAGCGTTCCCGTGACCTCGCCACAAGGTGACGAGGCGGCAGATGGAGGGGTTTTTAGTGGGTATACCGTGGGTCTCATCAGCCTATACGGGAGTCCCACATAACCACTCGGGTCACCCCCTGCACCCGGGTGGTATGCGTAAAGCATTTTCCCCTCCTAAACAAAAAAGAAAAAAAAAGGTCAGTCCTTGGATGGGTGACCGCTTTGAGGGTTTACTAACTGAGCGCTCCCGTGCTTTGGAAGGCACGTTAAGCTGTTGATCCCGGTTGCTGTCTATGTCGTTAAGCCAAGTTAGAGGCGTCCGGGCGGCTTGAGAACTTCTAACAGTCAAGTTGCCAACTCACTTGACAAGCCTAATCCCAATAAGGTCTAGTTGCCCCCTCGGGTTGGAAGATCAGATGGCAGTCGCTTCCGTAAAAACTAGAGCCTACGCCAATTCTTGGGATTAGGTAGCGGACCCCAGGCATCCTTCAGGATGCAACTGTACTGGGAAATAACGCTAGGAGAATGATGATAACAATTTTGTTAAGACTGTGTATAAGTATATTCAATGTATTGATTTGACATACTGTTCTTTCCTTGTTATATAGCTGCGTCTCTATGTTGTAAGTTGTAATTGACAAATTAAGCTTAATATGGGTCTTGGTCGATTTGTGTATGATTGTCCCTCAGAAAACAAGAAAGAAAGAAGAAGCATTACGATAAACCTAGTCAACCCAATTTTTAACAATTAAGTACCAATAAAAAACACAATGTCACGCATGCACACTAATGCTGGGGCATGTTTATTAAACTGGCGTAACTAGATTGTAATGCTCCGTCTATCTGCCCTTCTTGGTCTGAAGATTTTCTACTGTCCCGTAATATTTATTCAGAGTTTATTTTTAAGATTTAGAAACCAATAACCACGTAGCTACTTCTGTCAATCAATATAAATGGGGAGAATATTATTCATGTGGTATCCTTAGAGGAACTGTTAAATTATCTTCCAGCCCTTTCTTGTGATACGCTAAGGCTCCTCTATACTTATTAATATCCTCTTTCAACGCTCCCAGCCCTTTCGGTGATACGCTAACCACTCACGTGCTCTCCGCAACTAGGGTTGCGACTTGGGAAAACGTACAGTGCTCTCGCAACACTAGTTGCGAGTTGGAGTTCCAACGGTTTTTAAATTGTTGCTATGCGGAACATGTAAAGAACGCTTTTTAATTGAGTTATATAGGTAGAGTATGAATGTGGCAACATTAAAAAAAATTAAAACCGCAGTCTAAGGAACAATTTTTATAAAATATAAAAGTTGTTTTCATGACCATCGAAGTTCGGTACGTCAGCGAGAGAGCTCGCGATTAAAAAATGCTGTGAGCAATCAATTGTGCATTTTTTAATTGGTATTATATACCAAATTAATGCTGGTTTACTGCTTCATAAGACGAAGCATATATTTCGATACTAATTAAAATGGAATGTAATAAATTCTTCCAACAAAGTACGTTGAGTGATGAAAATTTTGAGAGGTTAATTTTAAATCGTACATTATTATGTGATTATGCCATATTTCTGTACTAGGCTATTAAAATCAATAAATGCGTCTATTCAAATCAACATAAATCCACTTTTAATGAACAATTAGGTATGTTCTATGCAGGATTAGGTGAATGAACTTGTGACGTCTATAAATACTATTGTACGCAACTGTGGTTGCACAAGGCACTTCCGCCGATTCGCGTCGGATCCACGTATTATGTCATAAGGCGTGGTGCACACTGGGCTATTGTCGCAGAATGGTTTAATTTAGTTTATTCATTTTTGATAGGTTCTTTTACGCATACTAAGTGGCGGCCCATTACCAATGTAACTGCTTACCTTTTATTTATGAATGTATGAAGTAGAGGTAGGGTTCACTTTTACTTGTTCAACTGATCATATAAATTTATAAAATTCACATATTCCATGTAATGGTTCAAATAAGAATGTATGGTTTTCTTTTTTTCAAAAAACCAGTTCTGATTTTGGCTCGTATTTACCGTTATCTCAGTTATTTGTAGCTCGCATATAAACTATTGTATAGTCGTTTTAACTTAACACCCAAAAATTTGCAGTGAAAACCACGTACCAATAAAAAATACTTACCTCACAAAATAAGTGTATGAATTTTGTTGTTACTTGTGATGTATTTTTTTCAAATATTAATTTAATTTAATTTCTTAAATTTTCATTGTAATTTTACTCGTTAGTGGTTATGGGATGTGTCAGACAAGGATTCAATAATTATTTGTGCAATAAGAGAGCAGTCGTTTTTTTACGACGAGTAATAATTTCGAATCCCGAGGTAGCGAAGGATGCCTTAGTCGAATCACTAGGGAGCGTGGCAAGTGATTCTATGATAGATTTTATAGCGTATCAAGGGATTTGAATACACGATATGCATATAGGTAACTTTGCTCTCGTGTACCACACACATACCACATCACATAAAACTTATCACCTCAGCAATGAGAACCTGTTAGAGTTAAAAAAAACTTGTTGGGGTGCCAAATAAATATATGTCCTATGTCCAGCAGTGGACGTCCTTCGGCTGACATATGAAATTACAATATAGTCAGTTCTGGTACCGTACCTACTACTACTATACTACGCAACGCAAAAGAGGGGGGTTATAAGTTTAATGTGTATATCTCTCTATGGCATCGTAGCTTTTATTTAAACTGGTGAACTATTTGGTTGTCTTTTTTTCAGAGCAGGATTTCCAAGAGAAATTTAGTAGTATCTTATAGCCGTGGATCAATATGACTGAAGCAACTATAAATGCGTAAACACGAGGTCATTGAGATCTGATATGTCGAGCCAAAAAGTTGCAACTATTATGGTGTGTATATAAAAAATACTGCATTTTTAACTCCTCGAATTTATAATAAGTTAATAACATAACTTTTCTCTCGGGAAACGATAATATTAGTAAAACATGTTTTATCAAAATCGGTTCAGCCTTTGTTGAGATATATAACTTTGAAATGAAAATATCGGCGGTTTTCCAACTTTTCTACTTTGTCAGTTATTCTATATCACGACAGCCAATGATATTTAAAATAAAATGCCAAACGTTATTATTACTTCAAGAATATATAAGTAATTAAAGTCACCATGAGTGTACCGCTGTTAATTTCGTATTAGCATTGTATAAGTCATAAGTTAAGGATCTGTAACTATTCGTAATTGATTTAATAAGAAATGTAAATTTCGTAATTTCAATATTGACGATCACTGCGTGAACTGTGGTTTCGTTGCGCACCAGTGTATCCCGTCCTATATCGCCGCCATGATTAAATTTTGACAGCGCAGGTCCGCCGGAGTATGTCCGTTAGTTTGAGTCCGGACCTTTGCGTGGGTTTTTGTATACTTTTGAAATGAGAACAAAAATATAAATCGAGTTGTAATCGGTCGAATATCTATTAAGTTGTGAAGTGTAACATGTGTAGTATATGTGTTAAGAGTTTTATGTGGTTTGAAGTGTATGGAATTATTTTTAATCGGGCGTCAAAAGCGGCACTCATTACGTTAGGTATGTAAGGCTATTTTTTGTTATTGATAATTTGTGACAGAAATTGTTGCGATTTTGACAAAATTGGCACTTGTTATTTAAAGATTTATAGTGTCTCTATTTACGTCTGACAATATTTTTGTACTCGTTTGCCTAAATTATTCATACAAAAATCACAAACAAACTACACTGTTTTGCGGCGAATTGAAAAACTGACAATGTAAACATTGCAAATGAAAAAGGTTTTATGCAAAATATTTCCCCGGGATCATATACTTTATTTGGTATCAATCGAAGCGTAAACTATTACAGTTTTAAATAAACATAACATTTACATATGTTATCGATTTAGATTTTAAAATAAAAATATATTTATTGCAAAAGATCTCATTCGAAACGGTATGTAAAGTTTGTGACTTTTTTAAAAAATATTTTACTATGGTGACATATGTAATTAATTATATAAACAAATTGCCTGTTCCTTTAGCTTTATAACATAAAAAGAATCATAGCATAAAGTTTAGACGAAGCCAGGCAACCGATTTATTAACAACACAAGACAATGCGCTGCTAATGCTCGGTGAATCTTGAGCACTTTAGACTACCTTTTTTTTTAACGCGAGCACTTGAGTGGCTAAGGCCTGAATCACACTAGCGCATCCTGCGGTGGCGGTCAATAGTAAATTTGACACCTAACGGCCAGGCCGCGCCAGTCTGTGAGTGGCTTAAAGCGTGTCACACACCGGAGCGGCCGGCGGCAAGTAAATTTGACAGCTAATGACAAGTAGATTGACCGCGCGGCCACACCTCTGTCACGCCGAAGAAAGTAAGCGGTGCCGGTAAGCCTTTTTGATCGAGTTGCCTTAAACGCGAGATGCCAATGGGGGCGATATACCTAAACATGAGACTGCTGTACACTTCCCTGGTGCGTAGTAAGCTGGAGTCGGCGGCAATCGTATGGAGTCCGTATGGGAGTTCTTATGCTTTACTTCTAAAGAAAGTACAAAAAGCCTTTATAAGATATTTGTACAAACAAAATTATGGATATTACCCATTTAAGTATCCTACAAAATTTTTGCAAGGCGTACTTGGGTTTAACTCTGTGGAAGTAAGGCGTAATTATAAACTTCTGACCACAATGCTTAAAATCCTAAGGGGAAGCAGTGATTGTCCGGATTTGGTGTCGAGGTTCATAAAACTTGCTGTACCTTTTGTACCTAAGAACCAACTAAGACCGCGAACCCCTAATCTCCTAGTTGTTCCACAGGCGCGCACTGTTTCTCATAGAAACTCTCCAGCACTTCGAGCAACCAACATGCTTAATGCGCTTCTGACATCAGCAGCTGATTGTGACTTGTTTTCGAGCAGATGGGTACAAGTCTGTCGTGAGTGTTTAAACTATTGTGAGTTGATGGATAATCGGTAGGGCCTCGTTATAATTTGTATTGTGTTGTTTAGCATCATTCCATAGGTATGTATTAATTCTGTTGCTTATAGTTAACTAAATTTTCCAGCGCCTTGGTGAATACTGTAATGCTGTGTAAATGTATTTTTACAATAAATAAAAATAAAAATGAGCTTTGCCTAAAAAGCTGTTAACCCTAAACAAAAGATGCTGCTGTGCTACCGCGAACTTCGAAAATCGAACTTCGTGACGTGCCGTCCCTTTCACTCTCGTGTTATACTCTATATGACGGAAAGGGACGGTACGATACGAAGTTCGATTTTTGAAGTTCGCGGTAGCACCCCTGATGAAGCAGTATGCCTGAAATGTGAAATAAACTGCTTTACAGATAATTCAAATTACCTGTAAAGCAGTTTGCCTGAAATACAAGATGACTAAGAAGCGGTAAGTTTTATACGCTGTTTACCCTAAAAGAGAGATTCTGATTTCGCAGTATGCCTCAAAAGTGAAACTGACTAAGAATCGGGGTTCGAATCCTGCTTACGTCGTTTACAATTTTCTGAGTCAGTAAACTTACTTGACTGAGTTTATACGACCACCACTTGCTTTCGGTGAAGAAAAACGTTGTGAGGAAACCTGCACACCATGGAATTATTCACTAGTGTGTAAATTATAGACGGTAAAGATAAACCACGTGATTTATGTCAATACGTGTACAATTGTTGTGTTTTTATTTCGGCACGAAACACCGAGAAGAGCTTACCTTTTAAGTATGAAGAATAAAGAAGAATAACACATAGGTATTATAGCTAGATATACTCGTAAGTAGTAAGCTATGCTGGAATCATTTTTTAGTTCAACCACCAATAGTTCGGCGGGAGGAAGGGGGCAGCTTTGGTGTGGTTTTTACAGCATTTAACCACTAAATAAACATTTTTATAGGCATTTAACCACAGACATTTACATGTGTAGGCATTTAACCACCTAGGCATTTGACTACCTACTTAGGCAATTTGCTTGGTAGGTGTCCACTTTAAACAAACTGCTTCTTAGTCAATTCCACATTTGAGGCATACTGCTTTATCGGCATCTTTCTTTTAACGTTAATAGCTTTTTAGGCAAAGCTCATGTTTAGGTAAGTCGCCCCATTGGCATCTCGCGTTTGCAACTCGATCAAAAAGGCCGGTAAGTATGTGTGCGCGCGCTGTCGGTACACGCGTCAATGTGTGCGTTGGATGCCTAGCACAGACTATACTCTAATATGTAATTAGATTCCATCAAATCTACCAAGAAATGTCATTGTCACAATGACATCTGTCAACTTCAATATGTGGGACCAGATGTCGCCAACCCTTTCTTAATAATAAAAAATACAATTATCTAACTAGGTGAATAATATATTGAAATCCCTGTCTATGTATGGAATACGGAAGTTACTTGCTGCATCAAAATACGTAATTTATTATACATACCTTTAATGAAATGCTGCAATTGCCTACATAATGCGATACCTACTCCTACTACCTACACATTATGAAACAAATGTGTTTTTAGTAGCGGCCCAAACAAACTTTCTGGACTTCTCTATACTATGTGTAGAAGATACAAAGAAAAATATTTTATGTCACACCTGGCCATAAAGTAGCTTTTTACGCTCGCTACGCGTACGAAAACGTGTAGGCATGAAATGATGTACACAACACGGGAGATAAAGAAAAAGCCCTTGATCGCATATTTGAGGCCCTCGCTTGCAGCTGGGGCCGCAAACATCTGCGATCTCGGGCTTTCTGTTTTATCTCCCTAGTGGTGTAGTATACTTACTATTAAAGATATCGTCACTAGGCACTACGTACATAACTTGCTCAGCTTGGCATTAAGTGAGGTTGATCTGTCTGTTAAAGACTGTCAAATCATATAATTTATGTAATATTATGTGTCTATGAAAGTCCAAATCTGTAATAAAATTAAAGACTTGCCATGGTAGAAAATTATCCCTATTTTTTAACAGCTGGCCTAAAAAGGGTGGCCTAACAGTGTATTGTGTCAAATGAAAACAACAATATTTTTAATAAGTTTATTTATTCTTCAAGTTCCGATCCACTCAATTCATCTTCACCTGTGTTTATAATAAACGGCTCTACAACATCATCAATTAAATGATCTAATTGACACATTTCATCCTCTACTTTAATAACATGATCTATGCACGATCTCCAGCGTTCTGGTGTAACAAGCTCCAAACCTTCCTGGAATAATGTTTTGACCTCGGCCATTTTAAAACTTTTATTATTTTTGGCGACATGTCCTTTTACCTGTGCCCACACTAATTCAATAGGGTTTAGTTCACAATGGTATGGGGGGAGTCTTAAAATGGTTACATTGTAAGCAGCCGCTAATTCATCAACTGCCATTTTGCTGATCTTGGGTTGGCTTTCTACCAGAGCCCATAACTCCGTTTTTATCATGGACATGTCACAGGGTATATTCCTTTCATGCAGCCATTGAATAATTTGGCCCTTGTTCCACCTCTTTACAGGGCCACTTTCCATTTTTCTAGAATGGTATGGAGCATTGTCTATGACTAGTACAGAATTGGGCTTAAGCCTTGGCAATATACCAGTCAGCCACTCTTCGAAATGCTGAGCATTCATTTCTTTATGGTAGTCATCAGTATTTTTCTTCGATTCAAATAATAGTAGTCCATTTTCTAAAAATCCTTCATCGCTGCCAATGTGGCTTATAATGAGCCGCCTTCCTTTTCCTGATGGAGCCTTCAGTCCGGTTGTAAGACCCTCTAAAAATGCTTGTCGAGATGACAAAACTTTTGGGTCTTGCCACACTTTGTTTACCGTGTGCCCTTTAACAAGAAAGAATCAGATTAAAATAAAAATTACTACAATTACTCGTAAATCTCGTAACATAGTGATGAATAAATGTTTACAATCACTTAATGAATACTTTTGGTACAGGCAACATCAAAGATATTTAGTTGTTACACTTTTACAAATTTTTACAGGAGTAAGGATCAAAAGTGTAAACATATTTTTAATGTCAATTGTACAATGTTTTATTGCAACTATTTTTCCAGATTTTTTTTCAATTACTTATTAAGACAATTCTAATGAGCCCAAACAAATTATGTAAATTATAATATATATACCTTCATTAACCCAAGTCTCATCTTGGTAATATATTGGTCTTCCCTCTCTGCGATATTGTTTTATTTTTACCAAATATCGTTTTCTCCACAATATTATATCAGCCCGGTCAATGAGGCAGCTATGGCGTTTCCGACTTGCATATTTGAAATTTAGGTGCTTAAGTACCAGTCGCAAGGTAAATGCAGACAAATTTGGTAGGTCCGGGTCATCATTAACAACCTGCAACACCTAAGAACATAATACAAATTTTAGTACATTGTCAAGTAAGTATTCATGCTTCGTGTTTTTTTTTTAAATACATGCTTGTATACATAGAAAACATCCAAGACTGAGAAACAAATATTCGTGATAAACACAAATAAATCCCTATGCAAACCCGGGGCCTCTGGCTTCGTAGGCAGGGTCACTACCAACTAGGCTACGGAGGTTGTTATCATTAATTAGAACATTTTCTGCTTTTTAAAAGATGGTAATATTGCCATCATACAGCATTACATTATAACAGTAATAAATGGTCATGATTACAATTAAAAAAATACCTTTTGAATAGTAGGCGGCTCATTGCGATGGAAAAATTGATGCACTATCCGTCTAATGGCTGCAAACGTAAACTCGTCCAACTTGTCAATTACTGCCAATTTCGGGCCAGGTTTCTTGGGCGAAGCGAATTCGTTGGTCGTATTATGTTCTTTTAGTATATTTCTGACGGTTCTTTCGGATATTCCCAATATTTCCGCCACTTTTTTAGCACATTCAAATTGTGTCCAATACTTGTCCTGGGGCCACGTATTGTACGTATATTTGTAGCAGTTCATCACCATACATTTTTCGGAAACACTCATATGAGATGCCGGTCTTTTCCTTGGTGGGGAAAGAGAAATATTCTCTTTCATGTCCTGGGAGGGACCTGCCACGGGTTCCATTTTACTTACGTAAAACGAAAACTCACGTTCACGGTACAAACTTAACAAAGAGTCAACGTAAATACACAAAACAAACTTAACAGTAAACAAAAACTCAACAATGAAAAATACCACAACGAGGAAAGAAAACATTCGAGCGCTCAAGACAGACGTCAGATGCCGAATGAAGTGACAAGTGTCATGGCCGCCATACGTTCCCCATAAAGGGCGTACTACACAATACATAAACAACCCCATATATGAATTTCCTTTTTGAGGTGAAAAGATATGCACTCAATGTTAAGACAATAATGGTAATTATATTAAAATTGATTACCAAAGGTGGTTTACACCTGAGTTTTACCATTCCTAAACAAACATTTGTACCACAAAATAGTTTTTATTAAATATTAATTTGTGCGACAGCTTTTTTATGAAGTCTGGTTATTTAAACTGAGTATTTAAACACAATAATTAAAATTACCAATAAATGTTGTATATACGTCCATTATTTCGCTAATTTTTTTTTTCTATTTATTGAACGTTTTATTCTAATGGCAACACAGTGGTAGCTTTGATGGAATCTATTTACATATTTTAGTTTAGTAAGGGTTCAGACCGCCAACTCACGAAGAAAATATATAGACCGTAAGCAACTATATTTAATCTGTACCCGCTGGTAGATTTTTAACGTTTTTTTTTTAAATTATTTAATGCCACTGGCAATGGAACTTACTGTGAACATCCAACAATAAATATATGTATATATATAGCTCATTTAAATTTAACTTTGTGTAGAAGCTCACGGCATTTCCAATTGAACACCACTGGTGTTCAATTGAAATACCGTGAACTATGTTGAGCCATATCTTAGTTAAATGAAATTAAACAAACATTTTACTTATCAGCAGATTTAATTTTTAATGTATCTCATCTCATATCCGGGAAAACGATATATCTTCGTTCTTTCACAGAGTTCTATGTTTTACAACCACAACACTCGTACATTTTGCAAATTGAGAACTTGCATGCCTTGCTACATACGATGCACTTCACTATCTTCCATTTGTTGTCCAAACAATGGTTAATACGCGCTTCCAGATGAATTTTCGATTAGCTACACACTGTTTCGTTTGTTTACTGCATAGTAAACTATCAATACTACAATTTAAATAACAACATTAGAAAAAAATTTAAAAAATGTTCAGAGACGATTAGACGAAATTCCGAGAAGACGCCATTTTATTTTTATTTGTCACTTTACTTTGACGTTTGATGTAGGCAGTAGCTAATCAAAGCTCAGTATGTCGTCAAAATCTTTTGACACAATATGGACTCTATCATACACGTTTCGTTCTACGTAGATAAACAGCCGTGATGCCTAGGGTTGGCATTGGCACATTTGCATTCAAGCCAATAAACGTGCTGTGAATTTAAAGCCGGAGTTTTATTTTACAGTAAAGTTTTAATATAGGCACATAGAATCATACAGGGATGCTAAATGACTTCAATATGTTTCAACGCCTCGTATATACGTTTCAATTTTTTTAATCTAATCTGTATTTTTAAAATGTAAATCACAAATACGGTAACGCTTATGTAGAGTTTCTATCTTTTTGTAATCTGGCCGACCAGAAGCCGCAATCCATAGTTTGGACGGGAAAATTTAAAAAAAAATCACATATCTCGTGCACTACACGACCATCAAGGTACATTGAAAATGAACTCAACAAAATAAAAAAATGCATTACATTTGCTAACGTTATGCCAATTTGGTTTATATATAATATATAAACATAGCTCACATACAAAATTCCTATTAAATTGGCAATTTTTTAAAGCGCAGCCAAGTTACGGTAACCACATAAAAAGGCATTTGCCACTTTACTAATATTAACGCAAGATAACGGCGACTTCAAATTAACTCGACCTCCAAACTCCGACTATAACTATAACAAGAATTTTCAAAGTCGAATTCAACATGACACCCTGGGCCCCAGGAGAAGGATAAATTATATGATATCGTAACCTTCATTATTTGTTTAACTTTCTCGCAATCGAAGTGAAAAGCAGATGCAAAACTCATGTATAAAACTCATTTTATCCTCTACTTTATATCGACCCTTGCCTGCGGCTCGGGTCGATAAATTGTCTCGGATAAAATGGCTTGTTTTATGCAATCTCAATCAACTATTTTATTTGCCAAGGTTTTGGAAGATATTGGTCTTCCAAAACATCATTGACTTATCCACGAATTGCTATTTCCCGGGCACTGCAATAATGTGCTATTGTTGTCTCGAACTATAATTAATAATAATTTATTATAGAAACAATACATGTTTAATTTAAACAATTTGAAATATAAAACTAAAACTAACTACAATTGTACAATTGTGTTGATTTAAAAAAAATATATTACCTACTAATAGTCGTTCTGACTTTTTGACTTCTTTCAGCGCAAACCCTTGACCCGATCGTCTTTGTTTTAGGCTCAAATTGTAGCCGACTAAATTGTCCAGAGGAGTTTTGATCAAAATATCATTCTTCGTTTCCAAAATATCGAGTGCCAAAATGAAAAAATCGGAGGAAATTGAATTTTTTTTTCACTATTTCGGCCAAAACTTTTTTCGTTTCTTTTTTCTTTCTCAAATAATTCTCTTTGCATCTTACACATCTCGTAAATACGCGTCTTTTGAGCCTAGTTTGAATATCATACCTTCACAACTCTCTGAAATATAAGGGGATCGCACTATTTCGTGAAATGGGACCCTATAGGTACTGGAGCGAACGAAAAGACATTTTCAATGTCAAAATCTAGGAAGTGTTTGAAATGGCTATTAAATCGAAAAGATCGTGTCAAAAATTATCCAAATGCTATTACGAGTATGTAACAAGGTATACATTTTTGTAAAACATCAAATGTGCTTAGAGTCTAGCACAAGTTGAACCTATAAAAGCACGGCAAATCTAAAAAATCTTGACCGAGTAACACTTAGTTGACGGGGTTTTATAACCTTGATACTTTTAATATTTGACTATTGAACCGGCAGACAATAATGTAATGTGAATGTACGAAGTTTTGTTAGTGGCTAGTACAAACAATACCATCATTTTGATTCAAGCATTTGACAACGAAAACCTCTGGTACCTATACTATTCTGTGCTCTGGTTCAAAATGTGCTATAATGTTGCGCGCACAGCCCTTGAGCCGCGCGGTATTTTGGATCGAATTACGTGCACGAGCGCGTACGACGACGTACATTTCATTAGGTATAGGTATTTAGGTATAGTAAAACTTAATCCCACTTTTACTTACCTAAAATGTCCGGCTAAAATAGATACTTGTTTTAGTTAATTAATTAATTAATTTATTTAAAATAAAATTTAACAGCGGGCCTATGATGGTTGCGATTTTATCACTTATCGTCGTGGATAAGACATCCGTCACGTTCGGACAAGTATGCCAGTGCGTAAGTGACAGGCGTCTTATCCACGACGATAAGTGATAAAACGGCAACCATCATACGCCCGCAGCATTGCAGCATACTGCCAAGGCGCTGATAAACTTAAAACAAAAATCTAATCTAATATCTAAATCTAAGAATCTAAGGAAACAATATAAAACAGCAAAATAATAACTAAAAAATACTTTCACAAAATTGCTTAAAGATAAGTAGAAGTTTGCTCCACTTGTAGGCAAACAGATCGCAATCGGTGCATATAAGGTTACTTTGTTAAGTAGCCCTTGCGCGTTGACAATTGGTGAGTGCTCATGCGCCACCGTGCGAGCCGCCTCCTTCGCCAAGAGGTGATAGAAACCGTAGACTCTTTTATACAAAAAGCGGAGGAAAGCTTTTTGTACTTTCTCTAAAAGAAGATTATAATGATTTCTCATGTGGATTCCAAATTATTGAGGATGATTCAATTTTACTTCTTACTAATGCTGTGTATAATAACTGTACCACCTTGGGATCACGGAAATCCTTAGCGTTACGGATAATAAAACCCAATCTTTTATGGGATTCCTTCGCAAGCGATTGGATATGTTCGTTAAAAGTCAATTTGCCATCAAATATAACGCTAAGGTCTTTAATATAGTTCACGCGGGCGATTGGACTATTGTCTAATAAATAGGCATTGTGTAGAGGTGAGCGAGCGCGGGAAAATGTCATAGTATAGCATTTTGATAAATTGAAATGTAATTTGTTATTTTTACTCCAATTGAGCACTGCATCTATGTCTTCTTGCAATGGGACGTGATCGGCAAAACTATCTACACGACGTACCAGTTTAACATCGTCTGCGTAGAGTTAACAATGAGTATGATTAATGACGGTCTCAAGATCGTTAATCATCACAATAAAAAACAATGGTCCCAGGATAGAGCCTTGACTTAACCCAGAACGGGTATTGTAAGGTGGTGAAATACGAGTATAGCAACCATGTCGAACGAATTGTTGCCGATCCATGAGATAGTCGGCAATTAATCGGAGGAGTTTCGGAGTGAATCCAATAGCGCTCAGTTTCTCGAGGAGAATGTCATTATCGACACGGTCGCAATCCTTTTCAAAATCAAAATATACAACATCTACTTGAGAACCATGGTCTAAATAACGGGATATCGTGCACGAAAACCATGCTGACAGTCGGTTAGATACGGCCTTTTTAAAGAGAAATTTTCTGATGCAAGATTGATTCTAAGATTTTTGATAAACAGGACAGAATAGCAATAGGACGGTAGTTTTCGGCTTCAGAGGAATCTCTGGATTATGGTATAAGTTTAACACGTGACATTTTCCACTGACTTGGATATTTACTAGTAGTTAAAATGAGCGTGAATATGTGACGGATAGGATGGACTACGAATTCTTTTCCAGCTTTAATGATATATGGAGGCAAGTTATCAGGACCAACAGCGCTTCCAGGATTAAGTTTATTAATTGCAGGTTTTACGTCCTCCAAAGATATTTCATTTACTTCAATTAGAGTGGCGGTCTGGGAAATTTCTGTCTTCATAGCTAGATCAGAGTCAAGTAGTGGTATGTCTGGTAAGAATACACTGGAGAAAAAGTCCGCAAATTCCAATGCAGCATCGGCACCCTTATGCTCTTGTCCGCCGTATGAAACAGTGGCTTCGAACCCACCTTTACATCTTAAACTATTGACATGATTCCAAAATCTCCGAGGGTTAGCTCTAATGTTCCGTTCAACAAACCTAGTGTGGTGGTTGTATGCATTGGCTACAAGTACTTTAACATGCATTCTTAACTGACTAAAGATGTGGTAAAATTGTATATCACCCGTCGCCTTCCATAACCGATATTGAGAGGCTTTTTTGGAAATTTGTTTGATTGTTTTAGGCGTATACCATACTGGAAAACATCTTAGTTTTTTTATGTGAACGTACCTTCTTGGGAATGCAAATATCAATGACACCATAAAGGATATTAAAAAAACTTCCACAGCGCTATCTACCTCTGTAGCTTGGTAAACAGGAGTCGCAACATCTACGAGTAAGCTTTTCGTAAAGTAAGTCATAATCAGCCTTAGTAAATTTCCTATCTCCCGATGCATCAAGATTGCTTGGGTTAAGATACTGCGTCTGCCTAGACTGGGACACTTTGTCATACTGTATTAATATGTCAAGGGGCGGATGGTACGCATCGGCGTGAGGCACGAGCCCATCACCAGTAATCTCATGAACATTAGCTATACATGAGTTAGATTACGCTGTTCGTTTCGTGATTAATTAGGTATTTGGGGGGCGAGAGATGTTCAACGCCTCCCGTGTTTATATTGATAGTGTTCAAGGGTCGGCCGGCAGGAAGGAATTAAATACTGGAGATCACTGATAGCAGTATATTCTTATCGACAATAATATAGTAAGTTAGAACAGAAACATAAAAATCATACAGGACATTTTTCCCTATTGACAACTGTCAATCTAATAAAAGAACATCGTATCTTGACATAAATATTGAAGTGGCTGATTAGCAAATAGTTTGCATATATAACGCCACACCACCCCCCCACGGAGAAAGAAAAAGCACATAAAAGTGTACAAAACTTAAAACTAAAAATAACAATAATTATCATTACCCTTAAATCTCACGTGGCGACCTGAACGAGTAGTATGTGGTCGATTTGAAAAAGAAGTGGTAGTGGTATTAGTATTCGCAGACTTAGGCGAAGGTGCAAGTCCAGCTGGCTGCGCTAAAGATAAATCCTGAGGCGGCGAAACAGAAGGAACTGTTGAGCCCGAGCTAGGACAATTATCCACGTCAACAAATGCTGGCTTGACTCTGTCAATGCTCACCACGACCTCTCTGTTTTTAACAGCCAACGTCATGGTTTTCCCGTCAGTCGAACGCTGTAATACAGCATAAGGACCGGTATAGGGAGGCTGCAACGGACGTCGAACAGTATCATCCCGTAAGAAGACATGAGATGCAGTCGGTAGTTCTTTCGATACGAAGATAGCGGGAGTTGAATGGCGAGAAACTGGTGCTGGACGAAAAGACGACATTTTGCGTCTCAGCTGAACGACGAAATCAGCAGGATCGTCGAATCGATCATTGCCAAGCTCGGATACTAACATCTCTCCTGGTAAACGTAGAGATTCGCCATACAACATCTCGGCTGCAGTAGCCTTCAAGTCTTCCTTGTAGGCGGTACGCATGCCGAGTAGAACGAGCGGAAGAGCGCGCGTCCAGGAGCCGGAGTGGCACATAAGTGAAGCTTTTAATTGGCGATGTAGACGCTCAATCATTCCGTTCGCGGAAGGATGGTATGCAGTTGTCCGAATACGCTTAGTAGCACAGGTGTGCATAAGGCGCCGGAAAAGATCGGACTCGAACTGGGTGCCCTGATCAGTGGTGATGATAGAAGGAACACCGAAGCGAGAAATCCATCCTTGCACGAACGTATCAGCTACTTCCTCTGCGGTAATGGTACGCATAGGCCATACCTCTGGCCACCTGGATACCCTGTCAATAGCTGTGAGACAGTAACGGTAGTCATCGCAGACAGGGAGCGGACCGACGATGTCAATGTGCACGTGAATGAAGCGACCAGATGGTTGCTCGAAACTGCCTAAAGGAGCTGAAGTATGCCTAGAAACTTTGCTGCGCTGGCAGGCAAGACAAGTCTGTGCCCACCTGCGACAGTCTTTCCGAATGGAAGGCCAAACGTAGCGTCCTACCAAAAGTCGTGTAGTGGCCCTAACGCCGGGGTGACTCAAGTTGTGAAGCTTGTCGAACACCACACGACGAAACGAAGGGGTCAAATAGGGACGAGGCTTGCCAGTGGATACATCACAAAGAATGGAGACGTCAGTGCCAGGGACAGCAACTCGAGAAAACTGAAGGCTGGAATCTCCTTGACGCAGGTTGGCGAGCTCTTGGTCCTCTTCTTGAGACTTAGCAAGGGCTTCGTAGTCTTCTTCCAACGAAATGGCTTCCACACGTGACATCGCATCGGCAACAACGTTGTCTTCTCCTTTGATGTAACGGATGTCCGTCGTAAATTGACCGATGAATGACAACTGGTTCAGTTGCGATGGTGGAAGTTTCTCGCGACGCTGTACAAAAGCGTACAGCAGCGGCTTATGGTCAGTATAAATGGTTACATGTTGAACCTCGAGAATGTGGTGGAAGTGCTGTACGCTTTCGTACACCGCCAGAAGCTCTCGGTAATAAGCTGGCCACTGACTTTGCTGAGGAGTCAACTTTCTGCTAAAAAATGCAAGAGGGCACCACTGGTTGTTAATTAGTTGCTGAAGACAGGAACCAACATGAACGCTGGAAGCGTCCGTGAACAAGCCAAGGGGTGCGTCGTTGACCGGATGCTGCAGTAGAGTTGCATTCGAAAGGCTTGACTTGCATGCCTCGAAGTGTTCCAAAAGCTCGGGTGTCCATAAGAATGGCTTGGCACCCTTGCCATTAATGGCGACTACTGCATCTATAAGTGGAGCTTGATATTGCGCAGCGTGGGGAATAAAACGACGGTAGTAGTTTATCATGCCGAGAAACCGGCGCACACCTTGAACGTCCTTTGGAGGAGGAAAATCAATAAGAGCCTGAATGCGCTCTTGAGGAGGACGAGTGCCTTCAGAACTGACATTATAACCTAAAAATACGACCTCTTTAACGCCGAAAACACACTTGGACGGATTCAATACAAGACCGTAGTCTTGCAAACGCTTGAAAAGGATCCGCAAGTGTTCTTTGTGAAGGTTCTCATCAGCTGAGAAGACAAGTATGTCGTCCACATACGGAAAAACGAAATCGAGACCCCGCGTGACCTCATCGATGAACCGTTGAAAAGTTTGGCCAGCATTCCTCAATCCAAACGTCATGAAAGGGAACTCGAAGAGGCCAAACGGGGTAACGATGGCGGTCTTGGGGATATCGTCCTCAGCTACGGGGATCTGGTGGTATGCCTTCACAAGATCAAGCGTGCTAAAGATGGTAGCTCCAGCAAGGTTGTGCGCGTAGTCGTTGATGTAACGAACTGGATAACGGTCGGGAATAGTCCTGGCGTTCAAGGCGCGGTAGTCCCCGCAAGGACGCCAAGACTGGTCCTTCTTTGGAGTCATATGTAAAGGAGAGGACCAAGCACTCTCAGATGGTCGTGCTATTCCGTTCCGCACCATGTCCTCAAATTCCTTCTTGGCAGCAGATAATTTCTGAGGTGCCAAACGACGGGGACGGCAGGAAATGGGTGGGCCCTCGGTAGTCCTAATATGATGCACAGTGTTGTGCTTAACAGACCGTGGAAATCCAGGAGGCTTGGTGATGTCAGAGAACTCAGCGAGCACTTGTGCATACGAAGAGTTCGGTAAACCAATTGACCTGATGCTAGACTGCGAAGTGTCAGCAGTAGTACCAGTGGCTTTAAGGCCGGTTTTACCATCAACAAGCCGTTTGTGGTGACAATCAGGCAGCAGGTGGTAGTGGGACAGAAAGTCCGAACCGATGATGGCTGTATTAACATCAGCCACCACAAACTGCCAGGTGAAAACGCGTCGTAGTCCAAAGTCAAGTTTTAGTTGGACGGTTCCGAAGGTTTTGATGGTGCTGCCATTGGCAGCGCTGAGTTGCCAATCCGTGGGTCTTCTCCGTTCACGGAGCCAACGGAATGGAAAGCAACACAGATCGGAACCAGTGTCGACAAGGAACTGGTGCTTGGTGGTCCTGTCCGTGATGAAAAGACGGCGGCCAGGAGGATCAACTGAGCAGCAGTCAGATTCCGCCACTACTGACTGCTGGTTGCGTTTCCCGAAGTCCAATTGCAAGGCGGGATACACTTAGCTGCCCTAGTCTTGTACCTTTTATGATACCAGCAAATCCTAGCAGTATCGGCGCGCCTGGTCGGCGTGCTACGGCGGCTGGAACTTTGTGACGATGAACGGGCGCGGAATCTGCCGCGCTGACGCTCATCGGTAAGAGCCGCGACTTGCTGGCTCAACTTATTGAGCTGATCGAATAAAGGAGTGAGGTCAGGAAGTCCATTTTTATCAACCGTGTAAACTTGCGATGGTCCAGGAGCGACCTCTATTATTTTATCAGCGAGCTCAGCTAATTTGTCTAAGCTAAGGTCTGATCGTGTGGCGAGGATCGCCTGAACCTGACTCGGCAGCCGTCGCATCCACAGCTGACGAAGGATGCTGTCATCCTTAGAGTTACCTGACAGGAATTGAAGGTGCCTCAGGAATGCGGAAGGTTTCCTGCTCCCGAGTTCTTCTTCGCTGAGGAGGCGCTCCACCCGTTGCTGTTCGGATATGGAGAGACGCCGGATGAGCTCTTGTTTAAGAGTGTTGTACTTGTCTTCCTCAGGCGGGTGCATAACAATATCCTCGATCTAGCCGATGAGCCTTTGATCGATAATGCTAATGACATGGCTGAATTTCGTCATGTCGCTTTTAATACCTGCCAAATGAAACTGGGCCTCTGCTTGGACGAACCAAACAGCAGGTCTGTCTGCCCAAAAAGATAGCTTTAGCAGGAAGAGGTTCATGCTCCTCTTGTGGAGTTAACTGGGCTTGTAATGCGACGTTTTGTGCCCTCAGGGCATCCAGCTGGGCCTGCAGGTCCTCAACAGACATTTTAACCTGCGAATACCACGACCAAACCACAACGCACACAAAAGACAAACCTCCAAATAACACAATAATGTACAAATCAGCATAAAAAGGCAATATTTTACACATAAGTATTTAAAACTATTTAAAAGAACGCAAATAATAACACAAAACAAGGATTAAATTTAACAATAATTAAACACAATAATGTATCAAAAATATGTCCAGAATCATGTGAGTTACTTGAATGTCCAAAAATAACATACTGTATATATAAGTAAAGTTCAGATTTTTCATGAAAATGCGAGTATTAAAAAACACACTGTATAGTTAAGATTTTACGTGAAAATGCGAGTATTAAAGAAACACACTGTATAGTTCGGATTTCCGTATCGCAAAAAACACAATGTTTTAAATGTTGACGAAGCAGACCGCCCGCCCAATTATCAGGGGCGGTTCGAAGTCATAGGCCGTTGGTAGACGTCAAAAGTGAAAATTGCAACTCCTTACTTGGGTGTCCAGATTATGCGCGAGCAGTTGACGACGCTCGGTGCGGTGTTGTTCCAAACGCCCGGAACCATCGGCGTCGTGCCGCGAAGCTGGTCTCACCTCAGTCCAAGCCGAATTGATTCAAACGAAGCGGGTCACCAATTTGGGGGGCGAGAGATGTTCAACGCCTCCCGTGTTTATATTGATAGTGTTCAAGGGTCGGCCGGCAGGAAGGAATTAAATACTGGAGATCACTGATAGCAGTATATTCTTATCGACAATAATATAGTAAGTTAGAACAGAAACATAAAAATCATACAGGACATTTTTCCCTATTGACAACTGTCAATCTAATAAAAGAACATCGTATCTTGACATAAATATTGAAGTGGCTGATTAGCAAATAGTTTGCATATATAACGCCACAGGTATATCCCAATCTTACACTATTAATAATATGCCAGGTTTTGACAAAATTTATACTTCCCTATTGTAATCTTTTGGATATCAAAGTGACAAAACCTTCTTCCCTTCTATTTAACTGATGATAGGCACCCAAACAACGCACAACTATATCCCATTGCGTGTAATCATAACTGCGTTGCGCATCGGAATGAGCGGTTACCAGGCGATCACCAAAGTGACGCACAGGGACGAGGTAAGTAATTGACCTTAGCGCGGGGCGGTTCGTGTCCGTTCTGTATGCAATACTATTCTGTGGCGCGGCCTAGGCCTATCTTCTTTCGTACGTCCGTTAAGTACAAATTGCAGTTATGAAGCGGAGATACTGACAGGTGAAAATCTGTCTCTCTCAAATTTATTGACTTGTGCATAGATCAAATGAACAGAAATCGTTTAACTCAAAATGAATCTGCTTTACTCACAGATATTCGTTCACTGGCTATGTGCGAAGTAGGTGGTGGGGGTAAGCTAGGCGATCGTAGCGCACACCATGGCAGAAATGTGTACTTACCGGGGACATCTGTCAAATTTACTTTCACGTTTTCTATTGGTTTGCTACCGATTTTGTGTTTATTTATTTATTTCAGTAAAATTTCCAATATGGGGTCTTTCTCGTTTATTAAAACAAATAAAATATCCATGTGTCATTATTTGACATCTCTGAGTTTGACATTGTCTCGGGACCCTTGACGTTTGATGTTTCAGCCCGGCTAGTATGATAGCTTATACCGTCACGTTATATGGCCAAAATGTACTGAAACGTCACATAAAACGGGACGGTATAAGCTATCATACTAGCCGGGCAGACGTGCACATAGCCACGTAAACACGTAAAAACGGTCTTCACCTGCCAGTGTCTCCGCTTTCATAAGTTGCATAACTGCTGTGGGTGATAACAGGGATAACTGCGAATTGTACTGAACTGGCATGTGACGCGGTCCGGGGCACTTCGTAACAAAAAATCCGCTCCATATTCGCTATCATGGCAGAGCCGCGTGTGTGACATATGAAGCAGTAATTACAGTCAATAGTTTCAAGAAGAAAAAAAATATTCCGACGAATTGAGAACCTCCTCATTTTTTGAAGTCGGTGAAAAAATGCAAGACCGCCTCCCTGCCGCGCCCGCTCTGTGTGTTTCGACCTTTACCCTGATATTGTGTTATATTCTCTATGGTCACCGTCACGATTGCCATTATAAAAAAAAATTGGCATTTTATGTTGACAGGATTCGACACTTGCCTTATAATATAAAATAAATTCTATTAGAAAAACTTCATGGTTCGCGGTGGCCGTGGTGCGAGAACGGGCACGAATGTGTTTATTCTTTCGATGTGCGCGCGTACCGCCTACATTAAAAAACATTTTTACATATTGATTTATCGTCACCAAATAGAATATGTTGACTACGACGTTCTAATTGTACTTACTGCAATCGACAGAATCGTTGCAGTCTTGAGAAAAGTTACAAGATGCAATGCAACCGTGTTTTAAGTGCTAGTTGATTCTATCTGCGTTGATGATAATGATCGGCTTTCTAACCATTCTAACCTTACTAAGCGTGTCGTCGTTGTGCGAAAACCCGCAAGCAGATTTGATTGTTCAATACGCGGCGGTAATCTTCAGACATGGTGACAGGACCCCCGTAGACTTGTACCCTACTGATCCCTATAAAAACGAATCCCTGTGGCCAGTTAAATTTGGTCAGCTAACGAATATCGGCAAACAGCAACATTACGCCCTAGGGAAGTGGCTCAGGGAAAGATATGAGGTAAGAGGCCTACACAGTAAATGAATTAGAGGCACTTGTCTGCTGTTACAGGTGTGACCCTGGCAAGATTCAGATCAACTTCATTTATTTACTGTATAATATAAAATTAGTTTACAAATCTGGGGTTGGTAACCTATTAAATAATATTAATGCGAGCCGCACTTGTTGATAATTTTTGAGATTATTAGACAGAAGATACCAGATTTTTGTTACATATAAAATTGTCAGGGGGGCTTGCGGGCTGGAAGGAAAGAGCTTGAGGCCTGCAGGCCGCCTGTTGCCGACTACTGTTATAAATTATGTACATTAGGAACATTCAGTACAGGGCCCCTCTCCTATAGACTGTCACTAATTCAAAAGGGGAGTATAGCCTTTTAACCCAGGTCATGTTATTTATATAATCTTGAGTCGTAGTGTTGTTGACATTAAGTTTGGCACAGTAGAATATGGTTATTGAAAATAAGTTTGGCACACTTCAATTGCTGAGTTAATTACCTACTCAGATGGTTTACCAATTGCAGCATTTGGTGTCACCACAATTTGATCCAAATCAAATTCGTGTGAGGTCTACTGATGTTGACCGCACTCTGATGTCCGTAGAAGCTAATTTAGCAGGTAAGATAAAATGGACTGTTCTTGCTTTGCTTTCATTGTTAATGCAGTAGTTCAAAACATTGGGTAAAGAGCCCAGTTATAAAAGTATGTTCAAAATTAAAACACTGCTAATGCAGCTTAAAATAGTCTTAACTTCATAAAATCAGTTGGATTTGGAGCTACAAATTTTTGTAACTAAAACCTGATAGACTGATTCCCATTCTAGTCAATTCAGAAGGTTGAAGTAGATTAGACAAGATGGACCTTGTTCTGCCCTATTGATGTGCCACCTATGGGTTCCAATAAAATCATTAATGTAAGCAGTTTAGGGAACCACTCTAACACAAAATCATGAAAGTCAGTCCAGAGCTTTAGGTGTATTAGAGTTCAGTGACATACATAAAAACTATTGGCTCTGTGAGCTGTAGACCTCGCAAAAAAGATTTTTTTTTCAAACTTCTAAATTTCCAAAACTGACTTGACAAAAAAATCTATATAATTATCTAACCTGCTTACAAAATTTAATGAGAATCTGTTGAGAAATGCGACCTGTAGAGGAGAACATCCGGACAGACAGACAGAAATATGAAAGAATTTTTGTTGAGAGCTGAAATGGAAATGCTGCGCTCACTCGGTCAATTATATCCCACCAACATTATCATGTAAAATGTTGCCATGACAAGACCATATGGCTTGCACTGTTTAAAAGTTATCAGCTCTCATATAGAACCAAGCTTCTAACTCTGGAAACCCAAAGTTCACAAAGTCTATACCCCAAAAATATGAGACTTAGCCATTTTGTTACCTCAGATGGGTGTAAGGTGAATTAATTATTAACTTTTCATTAGTTTTCTGTTATACTGTAGTTCTTATACTAACTAAATGGAAAATAGTAACAAGCAGTAGCAGTTACTTAGTTGTTACTCCCAATTTAATAGATATTCAAAACTTCCTTACTTCCTACAGCTACAGGAAAAATATGATAATTGATAACCTAGAAAAAGCATAATATTGATAAACACATTTTTTCAATGTGGTGCAATCTATATACTAAAATGTTGTCTAAAATGACCTCCATCATCCCTGAAAGTCTGTACCTAGCTACCAAACATCCTGTATAAAGGTTCATTCTCTTTTAGTGGTCTTGTTCTTGCTACCCAGATATAAATAATTTGTTTTATTATCTAGGAATGTACCCGCCTGTTGGAAAAGCTATTTGGGATGATCAATTAAGATGGCAACCAATACCGGTCCACACTGTACCTGAGTCTCGCGATGAAATTCTTGCTATGCTCAGGAAATGTGCTGCATATGATAAGGCTCTTGATGAATACAAGCAAACTAAACATTACAAAGACGGACTGGTTAAATATCAGGACTTGATGGAGTAAGTATTTTTTTTATTTTAGCACTGTTATATGGCTAATAAACAGTGATAGGAATAGGCAGAGTATAAATACCTAAACTCAGTAGAACAAAGTAATAAACTGGAGACTTCCTTACGGCTACATTTTTTTGCGTAACTAAAGTCCCGGGAAGTTACTAAATAATTAATATTGTTGTAAATACGATATAAAACAATGCGTTCTGCCAGTACAATCGGCCCAATAAAATAAAACAACGAATAACATAAACGGGTTCTTACATTTTTATTTTTTGTAACTTGGATTACGTACATACTCTTTTATATTTTTTAAATCTAAATACAAATAATGTCGGGACTTAATCTACAAATACAAAATTATGTATCGTCGGTATCTGGATCATATTTATGATCATGAGTGTTTTGGAAACTTAAGTAATTTTATTCACTTTTGAAGGGCTGTACTTTGTCTATCATAGCTGCTAATGCTCATCTAAATAAAACGTGCAAACTTGCAATGGGATACAAAACACATTTTTTAATGTACAAAGTCAAGTGACTCAATAATTATGATTTGCAACCGTTGATTTGAGCCTTTTATTTTCTGACATTTTATTGTACAGACAAAAAGAAAACTAAAAAATGTAAAATAATATATCATATTACCTTGAAACTTTGTAGTCTTGCAGTATCTGTGGTGTTTCGAGTATCCAGTCATCGTCAAATCGAATCAAGTAAATTAACAACTCCAAATCAGTTTTTTCGTGGCAAATCGTTGTAATATAAGTATAGGGATACTACACCAGAATATCTCAGGGGCTTTGAGCAAGCAGGAAGTATTATACGAAGCTTTATACACTCTAGCCAAACAGGGGATTCATATAGATATCGTCTGTCTCAGTGAAACAAACATGCTCAGAGGTACAGAATCCAACTTAAAACTAGGAAATTATAAGGTAGCAGCTTCATACTCAAGAAAAAAGTCCAAGCGGGGAGGAGTAGCGATACTTGTAAAAAGCGATCTTGACTATGTCGTTATAAAAGAAACAGAACTATATTCACACTCAATGGTATTCGAATGTTGTGCAGTGAACTTAACCCAGTACGGAATTATCGTGATATGTATTTATACAAATAGAACTCCTACCTCACCATCTTCAGCATTTTTCCATAAGCTTAATGATCTCTTGCACTTAATATGCCAGCGCAATAAGAGGAAATATATATTATGCGGTGACTTTAACGTGGATCTTATGAAATCAACGACTGTATCAGAAGAATTGAAGCGGGTTCTAGAAATCTACAACTTGAAACATGTGATTCTCACACCTACTAGAATCACGGCCCAGTCGGAGACATGCATCGATCACATCGCCAGCAACTTAAACGGCGGAGGTGCACGGGTGCATCATCTGGGACTTTCAGATCACACTGCCCAATCCTACCACATTCCGGTAACTAAACGTCACACTACTCCAGCGAAATGGTGGTACATGTATAGACGTGACTAGCGAGGATAATTTAAACCTATTTATTAGATATATGTCATCTTTGTCGTTTTCCGAAACATTTGCTGAATCTGATGCTGCACGCTCTTTCAGAGCATTTTACGATTTGTATGTACTTTTTTATGATTTATGTTTTCCTGTCATTAAGATAAAAATTTCAAATAGGAATAAATGTGGTAGATGGCTCACAAAAAGCCTACGAGGATGTTGCTATCATAAAAGAAACCTTTACATCTTGAGTAGACGACTTAAATGTTATAAAGAAAAATATAATAATTACTCGAAACTACTAAAAAAATGTATTAATTCACATCTAAGGACAGAAAACTTAAAATACATAAGCAAAATGAGGAATAAATGTAAAGCAGCATGGCAGGTTATCAAAAAGTACACTACAAACGACTGTATCAAACAGTGTGTCAATGAGCTGAAACTAAATATAAATAATGAGACCATCAGTAACCCGCAAGCTGTTGCGAACCTATTCAATGAATATTTTATTAATGTCGTAACTAGTAATTCCACCTCTACAGTAAATAATTTATATAACTTAAAGATAAATAACTTAACCAATAGTACATTTCTCAATCCAGTGAATAAAAAAGAATTGATAAATGTTGTTCAATCACTTAGAAACTCTATGGCGGTAGGATATGACGGTCTAAGGACCGATATCCTAAAGAGAAGTTTATATGCTACTAGCGTTTGCCCGCGGCTTCGCCCGCGTACTCTAAGCATAATTTTTAACCGTCTTCAAAAAAGAGGTTCTCTGTTTGACACGTATGTATGTATGTACGTATGTAGGTATGTATGTTTGTCCACGATTATCTTGCGTTTGGCTGAACCGATTTAGATGCAGTTTCCAGAAAAGTAGTTGTTACATTTTGGGGGTTTCGGTATACGAAGTTTGGTGATTGTGATTCATAAACAGATGTATGTACGTATGTAGGTTGTATGTTTGTCCACGATTATCTCGCGTTTGGCTGAACCGATTTAGATGCAGTTTCGAGAAAAGTAGTTGTTACATTTTGGGAGTTTCGGTATACGAAGTTTGGTGATTGTGATTCATAAACAGATGAACAGATGAAAAGTCAGTATACATTCTGAGAACCGGCAAACTGTAGAATTTCATTTGATTTTGGCAATAATAAGGATCGAAAACTATTATCATACATTTTCGAGAGGCCGACGGGGAAAGGGTCGGGCTGTCTTAAAGGGCCCTTAGTAAAAGTATCTGTGTACTACAGTAACACCAATAGAAGGTCTGGTAACGACCAAGCAGCAGTCATAAACTCTGGTCCTCTGAAGTACAGAAATACGGCTAATTCAATAGTTAGTCCTGACTAACCCCTCTAAAGCTATTAAATCATACCCAAAACTCTGTTAGGATACGCGGGGCTGGTTCCGTACCTCAAAAGCAAAAAGAGACCCTTATTCCTTATTCACGTGTGGCTGTCCGTCAATCCGTCTGTTACAACCGATTTGCTTTAAAACTACTGGACCGATAGAATTGTAATTTGGCACAAACTATCAAAAATTTTCATGTCCATAATATTAAATTAAAACCGGCCAAGTGTCGGATTACGCACTAAGAAGGGTTCCGTGCCAACTCACGGCACTTGAGTCCTTTTGTTTGGGCAAGACTGTTTTTCAACAATATCTCGAAAAATGGTAAACATCTCTTGTTGAAACCAAAAGTCGCTGAAAGTATTTAATTATTATGCACCATCTCAATGTTTTTCAGAATCTTAAACTTCAAAGTTTGGAAATTATATACAGTGAGGGGACACAATTTTTACGACTTAGACAGCTAATCTATACTAATATTATAAAAAGGAAAGATTTGATTGTAAGTTTGCATTGAATAGCTACGCTATTCTTGGGTGACATTGACATGGGCTATATTATATTTTCAAAAAATAAGGATTCTTACTAAAACTCCAATAATGTTCTTGTAATGTTGTAAAAAAAAGTAACTAAAATATTCTTTACATCGCGTGCGCTAAGAAAACTATTGATGATAGAATAAATATTTGTTAATTATTTGTATGGGCCGGGGTGCTAGTATGTATAACTAATCTAAAGGTTTATTTAAATGGAAAAAAATATAGAAACCTCTATGTCGTTTTTAAAAGCCAATCCTTTTTGTACAATTCCTGGCATGTATGGAGTTCCTAATTTTAGAATAAATATTTGTTAATTATTTGTATGGGCCGGGCTGCAAGTATGTAATACTAATCTAAAGGTTGATTTAAATGGAAAAAAATATAGAAACCTCTATGTCGTTTTTAAAAGTCAATCCTTTTTTTACAATCCCTGGCATGTATGGAGTGCCTAATTTTACCTCGGATTCGTATTAAGAGACCTCTCGGAAGCTCAGATATCGGTTTTGAACGAAATCGGGGCGAAAAAAATAAAATCTATGTGGCCGCCACTTTCACAAATTTTACATCGGATTCGTATTAAGAGACCTCTCGGATACTCAGATATCGATTTTGAACGCAATAGGGACGGAAATTAAGAAAAGCAATAGGGCCGCCAGTTTATCCAAATTTTACCTCGGATTCGTATTAAGAATTCTCTCGGATGCTCAGATATCCATTTTGAACGAAATCGAGACGGCATTGAAGAAAATCAATATGGCCGCCACTTTTTCCAAATTTTACCTCGGATTCGTATTTGGGGACCTCTCGGACGCTCAGATATCGATTTTGAACGAAATTGGGAAGAAGATGAAGAAAATCAATATGGCTGCGACTTTTTCCAAATTTTACCTCGGATTCGTATTAAGAGACATCTCGGACGCTCAGATTTCTATTTTAAACGAAATCGGGACGTAAATAAAGAAAATCAATACGCCCGCCACTTTTTTCAAATTTTACCTCGGTGTCGTATTAGGGGGACCTCTTGAACGCTCAGATATCGATTTCGAACGAAATCGGGACGAAAATGATGAAAAGCAATATGGCCGCCAGTTTTTCCAAATTTGACCTCGGATTCCTATTAAGAATTCTCTCGGACGCTCAGATATCGATTTTGAACGAAATCGAGACGGAATTGAAGAAAAACAATATGGCCGCCACTTTTTCCAAATTTTACCTCGGATTCGTATTCGGGGACCTCTCGGACGCTCAGATATCGATTTTGAACGAAATTGGGAAGAAAATGAAGAAAATCAATATGGCTGCGACTTTTTCCAAATTTTACCTCGGAGTCGTTTTAAGAGATCTCTCGGACGCCCGGATATCGATTTTGAACGAAATCGGGACGAAATTGACGAAAAGCAATATGGCCGCCAGTTTTTCCAAATTTTACCTCGGATTCGTATTAAGATTTCTCTCGGACGCTCAGATATCGATTTTGAACGAAATCGAGACGGAATTGAAGAAAATCAATATGGCCGCCACTTTTTCCAAATTTTACCTCGGATTCGTATTTGGGGACCTCTCGGACGCTCAGATATCGATTTTGAACGAAATTGGGAAGAAAATGAAGAAAATCAATATGGCTGCGACTTTTTCCGTATTTTGCCTCGGATTCGTATTAAGAGACATCTCGGACGCTCAGATTTCTACTTTGAACGAAATCGGGACGAAAATGAAGAAAAGCAATATGGCCGCCAGTTTTTCCAATATTTACCTAGGAGTCGTATTAAGAGTCCTCTCGGACGCCTTAATATCGATTTTTGTCGAAATCGTATCGGACGGCACTGATTAATAAAACCACTTACAATACATTGATTCAAGAAAGGTCGTATACTCGTATAGGGAATTCACGGCACTTCATGCGCCTTTAGACCTTATAAGGAACCTACATGCCAAATTTGATATCTCTCGAATCAGCAGTTTGGGCTGTGCGTTGATGTCACTCACTCAGTCAGTCAGTTTCTACTTGCAATTTCGCACAAACTCTTAAAAGTTTTCATGTCTGCAGTATTAACTTTCAAAATCAATGCCATTTTCGAAATTAACGACCCAAAAAACCATAAAAACGACACCCATATTAATATTTAGACATTCCAACCCCCTCGCACCCTAACAGGGATGGTATTTTACGTCCTCTACGTGGGATTTTAAAATCATTTTTGTTTTCGTAATGAGCGACCCGATAAACCATAGAAACAATACCCATATCGATTTTCAGAATCGTCACCACTTTTCCCCCTGTTAGGGGTTGATTTCTCAAAAAACCTGAAACACATATTTACTCATTTATCGTTAGAAATGCTCCTGTGAAGTTTCGAATAAAATAGTCCAACTAATCTTGATTCCCCATACAAACTTCGGACCCCCATTTCACCCCCGCCCCCAGGGGTTGAATTTTGAAAAATGCTTTCTTAATGCACCTCTAGAATGGAACCTATATACTCAATTCTGAATCTCTAGAACCAGCAATTTGGGCTGTGCGTTGATATGTCACTCACTCAGTCAGTCAGTTATTTCTTGCAATTTGGCACAAACTTTCTAAAGTTATCATGGCCACAATATTAAACTTCAAAATTGATGCCATTTTCGTAATTAACGTCCCAAAAAACCATGAAAACGACACCCATATTAATATTTAGATATTTCATCCCCCTCGCACCCCAACAGGGGGGATGGTATTTCACGTCCTCCACGTAGGACTTAAGATTCATTGTTGTTTTCGTTATTAGCGACCCGATAAACCTAAAAAACAACACCCATGTCGATTTTTAGAATTTGTCACCAAATTTCCCCCCTTTAGGGGTTGATTTTTCAAAAAAACTGAAACACGTGTTTACTCATTTATCGTTAGAAATACTCCTGTGAAGTTTCGAATAAAATAGTCCAACTAATCTTGTTTCCCCATACAAACTTTGGACCCCCATTTCACCCCCTTAGGGGTTGAATTTTGAAAAATCCTTTCTTAGTGCACCCCTAGACCTTATAAGGAACCTACATGCCAAATTTGGAATCTCTAGGACCAGCGGTTTGGGCTGTGCGTTGATATGTCAGTCAGTCAGTCAGTCAGTCAGTCAGTCAGTCAGTTTCTTCTTTTATATATTTAGATAGTTGATCCTCTTTTACATACTATAAACCTGTCCCTAATCCAAGGAGTTTTCCCTCATATGTTAAAAAAATCTGTGGTCAAACCTATATTTAAAAAAGGGGATCCACGAGAAATGTGTAATTATAGACCAATTACGTTGATACCCATATTTTCCAAAGTTTTCGAAAAGGTTTTATACAATAGATTACTTCTTTTCTTAGAGAAAAATAATGTACTAACCGAGGAACAACATGGTTTTAGGAAATGTAGGAGCACGTCTCTAGCTACATTTAAATTAATCAAACGAATAATGGAATGCATTGGGAGTAGGTCCCCAGTCACTGTTCTATTTATGGACATGAGTAAGGCATTCGATTTCGTTTGTCACAAGCGTATGCTAATAAAACTATATAGATATGGTATTCGTGGTCCCGCACTAGAATGGATAGAGTCATACTTAACCAACAGAAGCCAGTGTGTGGAAACCCAAGGATATTGCCCAGTGAACAAAACTGTAAATAATTATAGATCAACCTTTATCCACAATGAATTTGGTGTACCTCAGGGCAGTATCCTGGGTCCTCTTCTCTTCCTATTGTACATAAACGATTTACCCAATGTACTATCACATGAGTGCTTATTATTCGCTGATGACACCACCATAATAATTGAAGGACAGGACAAGCAGGTCTACAATGACGTTATTAATTCAACCCTGGTGGAAGCAATCAACTGGTTAAGTGACAACAACCTCAAAGTAAATCTAGCTAAAACCAATTACATTCAATTCCGAACCGTTAAAGGTTATACGAGTAAATTAAGCATAAACTATCAAGGAGAAACAATACAAGAGACGCGGTATACAAAGTTTTTGGGCATCACTGTTGATTCATGCTGCAGATGGAGTGAACATGTCCATACTGTGTGTACTAAAGTCAATAAATTTGTATTTGCATTGAGAAAAGTTAGCGAAGTAGTGTCAATTCAAGCAGCTTTAACAGCATATAATGGCTATATAGCACCAAGTCTTAGATATGGTATCGTAATATGGGGCAACTCAGTAGACAAAGGCAAACTATTTTTAATCCAAAAACGCTGTATAAGAGCAATGTTCGGCTTAAGGCGAACTGACACATGTCGCCCATATTTTAAGAACAATCATATCCTAACTCTGACATCCTTATATATATATATGAAACTTGTGTGTTTGTATACCAACATAAAGATATGTTCCATCTCAAGCAGGACTCTGTACCTCATAAAATAAGATCTCAGTATATACATAAATTATACAGACCACCCGCCAGGTTGAAACTCATCTCCAAGAATACCCACATGATGTGTATAGAGATCTACAACAAATTACCTGATTCCTTTAAAAACCTGAACCTCAGCAGATTTAAACGTGTTATGAAACAGTGGCTAGTGGACAAATGTTTTTATTGTCTGAATGAATATTTTATGGACATTCCTTAAACGTGTTATTCTGTATGGTATACTGTAATATTTAATTCCACTCATCATAACAAAATAATAGTATTTGACATGTATTCTGACATAGGACCTATTTAATATGATCTCATTACCTATTTTTTTTATCTTGTTTTGTAGTGTGTAAAGTGTGTACACCTGTTATGGTAATATTTAATGGGACCAGCTGTGTAGCAATAGCAATAAGAACTGCAACAGTAGAAACCTAAATATGTCACACAATAAATTTCATTTCATTTCATTTCATCAAAGCAAAGTCAGTGTCCGTATTCAGGCCAGGTAATTAGGTGAAACTCCAGTAAACAAGCCAACGCAAAATATTATAAAAACACAGTATTCACACGTCCGTAAGTACACGATAAAGGATTGTATGCAACTCTACTGTCAACGATATCGTACAGAGAGCTCTTAGATCGGCGCGAGTTCCATCCGTGCTTGAGCCACCGGGTCTTAGCCGCACCGATGGCAAGCGACCTGATGGCCTTACTTAGGTGCCGTGGGAAAACGGGCGGTGTTTGGTGTGGGATGCTACATGTGTCAGCACTTTCGCCGCCTTCCCATATCAATCGCACTAGAAGAACGGCTGGAGCTGCGGCCGAAACACAAGCGGCAATGAAACGGCAGAAGTTTGCCCCCCCTAGAACAGGGTTACTTCTTCGTCCCCTTAGCAGTGGAAACTGCGGGTTGCTGGGGAGCGGACGCAAAACAGTTTGTGCGCGATATAGGCCTCCGGCTTAGGCAAAAGGGAGAGGACGCCCGTTCCGTGTCGTTTCTGGTGCAAAATTTGTCCATAGCTATCCAACGTGGGAATTCCGCTAGCGTTATGGGCACCTTTGCACCGGGACCAGCAAGGGGTGGATTATTTTAGTGTGTAAGCAGTTATTAGGTTAAGGTCACTGTGGGTAAGGCCGTCTACAAGGCAAGTCCGTCAACACGTTATAACTTTTAAATTTGAAAGCGTATGCCGCTTTCGCGTCCAGTCGATAAAGCAGTTTTTCACGCTAGTTCTCGCACTCTAAAACAGATAGCGCTGTGACAACGAACTTCAGAGCGATCCACCTAAACAAGTCATTACATGTTTTGAACTCAAAGTGATAGTGTGACAGTCTCTACTAATAAAATTGTTAAAAATAGTTTGTGACAAGATTGTGCTTCAGAAAGTATTTACGTAAGTAATATAAGAACCAGTTATCTTTATTCTGTATTAAAACTATCAGAAATTGGCTTAGTTTTGTAATTATACGTCCCATCATTTATCACATAATTTTTTTGTTAAGCTGGAAAGTCCGTCTACTAGGCACAAGGCAAGTCCGTCATATGCCGGACTTTCCTTGAATCAGAAGTTACCAACTGTTACATTATTACGATTTCATAAGGTATACACATAAATCCTATCGACTTTGCACATGATGTTTGTGTTAATTAACAATTTTAATCTCGAAACTAACAAGGAAATGTGTTCCTCAGCATTGTCACCGAAATAATTAAAAAAAAAACAATTAAATCAATAAATATTAGGGGCATCTTACACAGATCAACCTAGCCCCAAACTAAGCAATGCTTGATATATGGGTACTATGCGACGATATATACATATGTATATAGATAAATACATACTTATATACATAGAAAACACCCATGACTCAGTAACAAATATCTATAAAGATCACACAAACAAATGCCCTTACTGGGATTCAAATCCATCGGTTTAGTATTGTATACTATATACCTCTAATACAACAAGGATTAAGTAAAAATTTTCAATTTATCGAAATATGTGTTTTCATATGCTTGCCAGTCTTCCTGATAACTAAAATATGCTTAATTTTTTTAAACTCATTTCGCCTAATTTTAACAATTAAGACATGATACGATTATTTTATTTTTCATGTATCTAATGAAAGAGTCCAATGTTATATTTTGTAATGAGTGGTTTTAACTAAGTCCTTACATACAAATAATTAATTAATATTATTGATTCAATGTAAAAGACTCATGATTGCGTTGAGGTATAGTTATATGGTTATAATAGGAATTATCAAAACAAGTACTGTTTCACGAACGTAAAAAGAGCTCCTGGCGATGTACTCGTACCTGCGCTGTGAAAAAAATGTATGCAAAATCGTATCCCGTCCACTAGCCGCCAGGAGCTCTTTTTACGTGCGTTGAGTTATACAAGTTCGGATTGAACGCTTTTATTGCGTAATCTCGTAGACTTTTGGATAAATGTAAAGTGTCACTAAAATATCTACTTATTTAAAAGTTCATACATTTACATTCTGTGCTTGAACTTGAAAATCAAAGTATACTCTAGGCCTTCGTCGTTCTTACCCGCTGCCCGCCGCCGGCGGTGGTGTAAACCTCTTATGCCTTACTTATCTTAGAAAATTACGTATGTAGGTACGTAGTCGTAAGTACTTAAAACTGTTTTAGAGTTTGATTTGCCAATCAGTATTTGATTTAAAATTTAACTGCGATCGTAGTTTAAAATAGCTACTACTATAAGTTTATTTAATTAACCCTTATTAGTAATAAATACTAAGTTCTGATCTCAGTACATTAAAAAAACCGTATAAAATACACTATTATTTCGGAAACCAAAAAAAGAATCGTGTAATTATTATTGGCCAAAAAAGGTTTACCACCCCATTTACGTGATATATGCCGGACTTGCCTTTGAATTGGAAAAATTGTGTTTATTTAGAATCTAAACCCTATACTAACAAGATTAAAGTACACTTTTCATTGTCTTTTTCGCTCTTTTTAAGGATTCGAATACGAACATATAAGCATCCATAGTATGGTTGATATTACTACTAGACGGACTTACCTTAAACTACACGGGAAGTCCGTCTACTCGCCGAGTTTTGAAAAATACTATTGTTTTTGCTTAATTTGTGATTAAAATGATATGTCACTATAACTTAAGTATTATTTATAAAATTCTTCATCATATGCGATTACACGCGCTAGCGTAGATAAATAATTAACGGAATTAGATCACTCCGAAGTTAAAAAAAAATGAAGTATGCCGGTCTTGCCCACAGTGACCTTATTTAAATGTAAAAATAATTTTATGTGACAAGGAAATAAATTATTCTGTAAGTAAATTACAAAACTGTCAACTTATTATTTTATCCATATCAAGCAAAATAAAATAAAAACTCGACTGAGTAAAAAATGTCTTAAGTGACAATTGGACAATTACGACCAATCGATTGACGTAAGAATCATCAAAATTGGCCGACGCGTTTTGTCTAGAGTGCCACAGAGGAACAAATATACATACATAGACTGTTAAACACATTACCCTCCTTTGCGTCGCGCAGTCGGGTAAAAAGAGTAGTAGTAGCGACAAGTGATAACAACTTCTACTTCCGGAAAACAATGTTTTCGGAAGGAACTCTCCACTTCATGACTTTGTTCTGCTAAGTTTAGGTATTTATACTCTGCCTATTCCTATCGCTGCTAATAAATAACAAATAAGAAAATCGGCCAAGAGCATGTCGGGCCATGCTAAGTGTAGGGTTCCGTAGTTACCCAATGAACATACTCTAAAAAATCAATAACGAGCAAAAGGGAATACTATCACAGCGTTTCATACGTCTTTTACTAAGAAGGAAAGACTTTTGACTATTACTCAAAAAAGGCTTAACTAATCATTTCTGTTATAGTTTTCGTTGAAAGTCTTTATTAAGCTTTACTTTCATGGTTTTTTCATTTTTTTGGACCCATAGTTCAAAAGTTAGAGGGGAGGGGGAGGACATATTTTCCTTTTCTTTTGAAGTGAATATTTCTGAAATGATTCACATTATCAAAAAATGTTTGCTGAAGACCTGTATTAATTTTGAAAGACCTATCCAACAAAACCACACCATAGGGGAGGTACCCTTAATTTTTTATTTTTATTTTATTTTATGACTGTCAGTTTTATGGATTTATATATACATACCAAATTGCAGTTTTCTAGCACTAACAATCACAGAGCAAAGTCTCGGTCAGACAGACAGAAATGGCGAAACTATAAGGATTCCTAGTTGTCTACGGAACCCTTAAACAACAACTTGCTTATTTTAGTCATGCATTAGTTTTTAGTTTTTATAGGGTTATGTACCAATATGATAAAAGAGGAACCGTTGTGGTGCAATTTTAACTGTCCGTCTGTCACACCTTTGACTCTCAAGAACTTCTTAGGCTATCATTTTCAAATTTGGAATAATTGTATTCAATTCTAACTGTCCATGTCCATCTATCACACCTTTGTCTCTTAAGAACTACTTCGCTATCAATTTCAAATTTGGAATAAAAGTAAAAAAAACGTAAAAGTAGTTTATTCTTCAAATTAGGCATATTACATGGACCTATGAACGTCAATAAACTACCTATGAACGTCAATTCCAAACCCAAATTCAAGGCAAACCCAAATTTAAAGACAAAAAAATTTACATGTATTTTTTTCTGTGAATAAATAAACAAAGATATACTTGTAGTAGGGTAAGCGGTGTAATCATTGGCCCCTTAAGGCGACCATTGACTTTGGACATTTTTAGATTCAAAGCAAGGTCCAAAGTCATTTACCATTTACTGTCAAATTGTTGCTTATGAACCCGAGAATTCGAACAAGTTACAATCGTAATAATACTGTAACTCTTTTATAACTTAAATGAGTTGAATATGAAAATGATGCGAAAAGTACAATCTTTGGCCCCTGATGTATGAAGGTACTAACTTTGGCCTACCCGTTTCTACGTTATCTTGGGCCTTTTTTCACCAATTACAGTATATAAACCAAAATGGAATGGGAATTAATATATGAAAATACTTACTTAAAAAAGAAAGTAGGTAAAAATCTAAATGAAAATACTTAATCCTTAAGATTTTCATAGCAAACCACTCTCGAAGTTGTAGTCGCTGCTAAAGTTTTTTTTTTGAAGTGTTCTACCTGTCAAATTTGGAAACGACCTACTACATTTTAGAGTGTAGCAAACAAAGAAAATTATGAACTTAATTTTTGTCCTTGCACTCAAGGATTGCGCTTAATACATTGAATTAACATTCAAGAGGCCAATGATGGGAGGGGGGCCAACATTACTACAGCTTACCCTGTATAATAAATCTTTTTGTAAATTTAATAAATTAAGTTAAGGATCTTTTATTTCGAACACCGGATCCATAATTTGTTAGTAACAATAAAGTACAACGTTTTGTAACCCAAAAACAGCACAAATATATTTTGACGGAGTTCTTTACCCGCCGAGAATGATTTCGAGACTGACGTATAATTGACTAATGAACAGCGAATCGTTCACTGCTAATGAAGTCGTTTTAGTAACGTTGTGAACATTTTGCCTTTTCTTTAGCAGAGGAGTAAGTATATGAATGGCGTCTCCTAAGGCCAATATCGATTAGCACGCGGCAAAAACTTGTAGGTGTATTTTGTATCGATTCAAATAGTAACTCGTGCATGCGCTCTTAAAAAGTACCATTGGGCGAAGATTGACGAAAAGTAATGATATCCCATCAAAAACATAAATGTGAAAATGGGAGCCAAGTTCAATAATAAGAATATGTGATGCTTGGTTGTCGTCTTTACCGACAAAAGAATTGAGATCTAAATGGGCGAGAAAGAAAACTGCCAAGTTAAGGCTCTAAATGCATTAAGCCGCAATAAATTAGTTTTACTGTAAACAATCTAGTGCCAGACTTGGCACCTTTTCATATAATCTACGGAACTTGGCACCCATGTAGATCTCAATTCTTTTATCGGTGAAGACGACAACCACGCATCGCATATTTTTATTATTGAACTTGGCTCCCATTTTCACATTTATGTTTTTGATGGGATATTTTTGCACTTTAAACTTACAGTTACAGTTCGGATCATACTGCCTGATCCATGTTTCATCAACAGTTACTATTCGTGAGCAAACTTCATCTATACCATCTCCGCACAGATCTAAAAACACCTGGGAAGTTTCAACACGACGTTCTTTATCGAACGCTGTCAGCATTTTCGGTACCCAGCGAGCACTGACCTTAGTCATGTTCAAATGTTCATGTAAAATCTCCCCAACCCGTTCTTTACTAATGCCTACAGTATCAGCTATTTGCCAAACCTTAACTCTTCTAATACCAATTTTCTGACTTTTCTTACATTTTCTTCAGTCACCACCGATATTGGCCTCCCTGAACGGGGATCGTCTTCAATCGACTCCCTACCCAGTTTAAATAAGCGACTCCACTTTTTGACCGTAGCATAATAAGGTCCATTAGCACCATAAATACTAGCCATTTCTTCAAAAATATTTTCATCACTTTTTGTAAGGAACTTAATTACAGCACGGTGCTCAATTTTCGTAATATTTGTTGATATTTCAGACATGGTGAACTTTGCCGTTGAATATCTCAAGAAAAATTCAATCAAATATGACATGATTTTGTTTTTAATAATTTGTTTTTAAATGGCCTTTCTAGTGGCCAGTACCATAAACGCATATACGACCTCAAAATACCATAGGCTTAGGACTTATCAGCCGCCCCTCGTACATCCCGAAATTCGATACATTAAAGAAAAAACTTCATAAAATCATAAGAACTGTCACTAGTAGGATGTTGATACTCAGCATAAATATTCTTCACCATAAGAGATACTCACAAAAAAAACCCGAGTCACATTGATTTAAGGGCCGACTTATTGTGGAAACCCGACTATGGCCTTTACGTTTTTTTAAGTGGCTCTTCACCACCATCAGGTTCACTTTGAACAGCTTTCATATTCCTGGTCGTATTATGTACCTAGTATTGACAATATCCCGGTAATTTTGGATTACAAGTTTTGTAATTATATGTTTTAGAATGCCTGGAATTATGAAGGAATCCCTATCCAAACCTACATACAAATGCATAATACCAGGAAAATGAGTATGGTTGAAGTGCTTTGCTGTGAGAACTACCCAGTACCCGACTGTAGTTATATTTGTTTATTATGTAAAGTTTTTATTATATTATGTGTTACATTTATTTCAGTTATCTGACAGCATACACTGGAAAGAAAATCAGGGATTATTATGATATCCTAACTGTCTACAGCACTTTGAATATTGAGTCATTGTATAACTTTACATTACCAAATTGGACTCACTCCGTATATCCTGACGAAATGCAAGAGCCAGCATGTTATAGGTATGTATGATAATGTTATACCTATTATCCTACACGTTCTAGTTGTCGAAGCGCAAAACAATGACTAGTGAATCTTGGGGGCACCCCAGTGTGCCCGCCAAGATAAGTCGAACACGAACACCCATGACCTTAATCTGTTTTAAACGTGTCAAACGTTTGAACAAATAGGTTTTGGATTTTTTTTTAATCTTTGTTTGTTTAGGAGAAATAAAATAATGTTTCCTTTCAGCAAATTGAGCTATCTCAACGTTTTAAGCTAGTTCCCCTGTAGGGCACATAATTTTTTTCCACTTTGTATACAGGGTGTTTGGTAGCTAGCTAGGTGCAAAGACTGCCAGGGATGGTAGAGGAGGTAATTTGAAATATTTACACACAAAATTCGTTCGTACAAAGCCTTTTAGTTTCCAAGATATGCACCATTTTATTTTGAAAATTGTATGTTTGCCATACTACCATACATTTGGAAAATGTTTAGATTTTTAGGGTTCCGTACCCAAAGGGTAAAAACGGGACCCTATTACTAAGACTTCGCTGTCCGTCCGTCCGTACGTCTGTCACCAGGCTGTATCTCAAGAACCGTAATAGCTAGACAGTTGAAATTTTCACAGATTGTGTATTTCTGTTGTCGCTATAACAAGAAATACTAATAAACAAAATAATAATAATAATTAAGGGGGCTCCCATACAAAAAACGAACATCCATATATATCATGGAAAACATTCAATTTTCAAAATAAAATGGTGCATATCTTGGAAACTAAAAGACTTTGTACCAACGCATGTTGTGTCTAAAATATTTCAAATTACCTCCTCTATCATCCCTTAAAGTCTTTGCACCTAGCTACCAAAAACCCTGTATGGTAAATGATTACTTATTTACGTTTGAACTTTATTCACATAAAACATTGAAAACATGGTAGTGGTATGTGGTATAGTAAATTAACTTTCGAAATTTTGAATCCGCATAATGTCAGGGGTGGTCAGCTCAATTGCGTGTAACCCGAGACGCACTTGACCGCTTATTCTCTTTTGTGTTGCTCTAATTGTAGTTGATAGAAACAATTGAATACATCTAATATCTGTTTTGAATGACACCGTGAAATAAATGGAATCTAGCCTATTTCTTTACATTTGTATCCTTGCAGTTTATAAAACTCACTAAGCGCATACAACTTTATTTTTTTAAATTCATCAGTCTATGCCAACTTTTTTCCACTTTCATTTAGTTTTCGGATTCCGACGATGACACCACTACTAGCTCGTCTGAAGGCTGGCCCCCTGATACAGGAGATTGTGATGAACATGGCCAATACGTCTCTAACATACCCTGAAGGTTACTCCAAGACTGTAAAACTGTCGGTATACAGCGGACATGATATTACCGTTGGGAGTGTTCTCAATGCTCTCGGCATGTTTGATGGCAACTGCCCGGTCTATACGTCTACAATTCTTATGGAGCTACTGTATTGTAAGTGGATTATAAAATATACAACTCAGTCTTATGCCAGTGTCACAAAAAAATATTCAATTAGAACAACTATTCTCACTTCATCTGTACATGTAGGAACTTCATGAGTTCCTAACTTTCTATACAGGGTGTTAGGCAGATGGATGGACATACGTATATTGGGGATAGATGAGGTCATCTGCTACGTGGTCAAGCACAAAAAAAATTAATAGGGCCCAAATATATTTTTATTTTTGAAATTCTCTGGTTTCAAATAACTGAATATACGTAAGATTCTGGAATAAGTCTATTTAAATAAAATAAAAATACTGTCCGTTTTATCATTTTTAGGGTTCCGTAGCCATATGGCAAAAAATGGAACCCTTATGAATTCGTCATGTCTGTCTGTCTGTCCGTCCGTATATCACAGCCGATTTACTTGGAGACTATGAGCACTACAATTATGAAATTTTGTAGGAAGGTGTATGCTATGAACCGCTCTAGAAATATGATGTGGAATTTTGAAAAAAAATATTAAACTGGGGGCACCCCATACATGTATGTAACAGGGGGGTCAATTTTTTTTAATGCACAGGCGTGTGGGGCATCTATGTATAGGCCTTCAAAAATGTCATAGAGGTTTCTAGAAAACTTTTCCATTGAAGTCGACCGTTGACGAGATATTAGCTGTCAAAGTGGTAAAAAGTGTGTGTGTGTGTCCCGCCCCCCTCTAATTTACAACCTATGAAGTTTAAAATTCTGAAAAAAATCAAGATGATGTAAATTAATAAATACTTTCAACGATTTTTGGTTTGACAAGATAAGTTTAACAGTTTTTTAGTTATTGCTGAAAAACTGTCTTGCCCAAACAAAAGGGCGTAAGTGCCGTAAGTTTCCTATGAAGATACGACCTTTTTTGATTAAATGTATTATATAGTGTTTTTAAATGTAGATTAAGAAGGTGTTGGTACGAAACCCTTCGTGCGCGAGTCCGACTCGCACTTGGCCGGTTTTTGTCAACTGTTGTCAAGATTTAAAACCTCAGTTACTTAAAAAAATTATACAACAGTCATTTTTTATTTTACATAAATCTAGACTAATTCCAGGATCGCACGAATTCAGTTATTTGAAAACAGAGAATTCCAAAAACAAAAATAAAAAACTTAAAAAAATACTTTAAGGCCCAGTTCATTTTTTTGTGCTTGACCACTTAGCAGATGATCTCACCTATCCCCAATATACGTATGTCCATCCATCTGCCGAACACCCTGTATACTCAGAATAATTCTTTGCTTTCCAGCTAATAGCACGAAGCAGCATTACGTCAGAATCTCGTACAGGAATTTCACAGATATTCAGGAACCATACGTACTGACAATACCATATTGTGGAAAGGTGTGCAATTTTAGCCGCTTCGTCACTCTCTATGAAAAATTATTGAATATTAATTGGGACTTAGAGTGCGCCAACCAGGTAATATTTAATTAAGTGACGCAGTCATGACGCCTACATTGTAGTTTTAAAACAAAAGGGATACGGGCACCCAAGGTTCCATGCTGGCTGATTCTATTCTAGTTTCAGTATGCAAACTTGTTTGTTTCCTGTTTTCCCATTCATCTAAGTAGTTGGTTTGTCAAAACTAAGCATAACATCCGACTGTCATTGATGAACTGCTGGTAAAATATAGTACCTAACTAAAACAAGCTAGGCTTAGATATACATATATTTGATTTGTGATATTATTAATACATTAATATAATACCCTTAGTCGATATAGTTTGTAATTCAGGCTTACCCAATTACCTTCGGTATTTCCTTAGGTGAAAAACTTAGAAGATTTTATGAGACGTTTAGGAAGAGAACACTCACCGAATTCTGGCATTATATTTTATCAGTACCCGATACTAAATATACTATTTTTGACCTACCATTTTAACTAAATGTGTAGGTACGTATGCTACGGTACCTAAATATTGCAGTAAGTAACAAAAGATTATCTTGATTGCGTCGTTTGAAGACCATTAACAAACTCGGACCTTTTTTCAGTATTAAATGCGACGTTTTAAAGCCTTCTTAACAAGTTTCGTCATCCTAAGGTGCGAATTACCACACGGTACAGCTTATTAGATTACCTATATGTTTTATCTACATCCATATAATAAGACATATCATGTAGTTATATGATCACGTACAATTTTACATTGTCCGCACCGCGCTTGGGAGGCCGGCGTTGACGCCGGGTTGTCTCGGTAAACACGTATCTGCTGGTTCAATAGTTGCATATGTAACACATGAAAGACGATTGATTATATATATATGAATGTGGATAAACTAGTGTATGCAACTTTACATAATCAGGCATGAAAACACTTGTGTGATCTTGTTATAAATTCTTCTTATTATAAAACTCGTCTGCGGCTTGTTCATAAAACCATAAGTACTCGTAAAGGGTCTTATTGTACAGTCTGCCTCATAAGTAGCTGGGCACTTTGGGACTTTGTCGCTTTCACCCGTTAGACATTTAGTATGACAGTTCAAACATGACGTTAAAGCGATAAGGTACAAAGGTTATAAGCCCCTTGTGACGCCGATCGCAGGCGTATAGAGTAGTTATAGCAGATTTGAGCAATGATGAAAACATTTTTATTAACTCGGGCGTAAGATACTTGCAAACTCGAGTCATTTCCGTTGACGCCCCTCGTTAAACAGTGTACTATAATGCCTCTCATTATGTAACAGTTACATTAACTACTATTATCATCCGATGGAACCTTTACGCAATGCGTATTGCGAGCGGAGCAGGAGTGGTACGGTGATATGAAGTGAACATGGTTGCGTCGCAGGGTTAGAGTAAGAATCTGTCAGGCCGCGGTCTGAACAAGTGGTGGACTGGTGGTATACCCTTGATCGAGTCGAATCTATGAGTGCCGGTTCATCGCCCCGCTGCCCGCTGGTCTCAAACCGCGGCTTTACATAAATTATGGGAATTCGCGTCTCGGCATTGTGGCCAGGTCTCTGTGATGTGCAAGTGTGCACACACGTAATTTGCGGACTCCTGTCCCGCTCGCAAAACGCAAGTACGGGTATAGATAATCATTGTATTCATGAATGATGTCTTAAAATAGGCAACCTGTTCGCCTGTAACCCGCTTTCAGTAGTCAAAATACTTCAATAACTTCACACAAGATAACATGCGTTTACTAATGTTGACGAAATTGTCTACGAGCAGAGAACCCATCTAGAAAAGCTGTGGCGAGGTAGCACCATGTTAACCCTTATGAAGGCAGAGGCGATTTAACGACCACATGCGGGTCAGCATAATTGTACGTATTGTTTTGGGAAGATACTTCACTTTCTAATTCCAGCGCCATATTTTAGTATGTTGTGAGGCATGTCTCCCGAGTAATGACGTCACCAAAAAATCGGCCAAGAGCATGTCGGGCCATGCTCAGTGTAGGGTTACGTAGTGTAAAAGGGAATTCGCAGCGTTTCATACGTATTTTACTAAGAATGGAAAACATTTTACGATAACTCAAAAAACGACTTAACTAGTTTTCGTTGAAAGTCTTTAGTAAACTTTACTTTCATGACTTTTTTAACTATTTTTGGACCCATAGTTCAAAAGTTATATATTTCCGAAAATATTCACTTTATCAAAAAGTGTTTGATGAAGACCTCTATTCATTTTGAAAGAGCTGTCCAACAACACCCCACAACCATAGGGTTGAAGCAAAAGAAAAATCATCCCCACTTTGCGTGTAGGGGAGATACTATCAGCATCACAGTTAACTGACCATTGGTAGACCTTATCTTTATTGCAATAAGGTTCACGATTTTTTTAGATTTTATTTCACGACTTCGACAGTTTTATTGATTTATATATCCATACCAAATTGCAGCTTTCTAGCACTAACAATCACAGAGCAAAGCCTCGCACAGACAGACGGACATGGCGAAACTATAAGGGTTCCTAGTTGACTACGGAACCCTAAAAACTATGCAACGTACACGTGTGTAATATCGAATGAGAGCTGAATAAGTATGCCGTAACTTGCTACTGCATTATATTTTGATACATTCACAGAATTCAAAACTATTAGCAAAATAATAGAAACGTAAGAAAAAAATCTGTAGATACTCAGATTTTGCAGAAAAATTAGAAAAATAGAGGAAAATCTAGACACGCGGCAGCGTGTCCAGCCAATTTCACCAAGAACTGGCGGACAGCAGCCGTGTGTTATTTTGCACGAACCGTTTGGAGCCACTTTTGACCCCCCAATAACTCCAAAACTACTTAACATAAAAAATGGAATTAGGTACATGTATTAAGTTACAGTGAAACTAATTTACTGCGGCTTAATGCATTTTGAGCCTTAATTTGGCAGTTTTCTATACAGTGTGATATAATACCATGAAAGCTGTTGGATTAAATATTCGGTACACATTCGGCGCCGACAAGGCAATTATACATACAAGAATGACACGGTTTCGTGTCACCGGCATCGAATGTGTTAAGAAAACTGCCAAGTTTAAGCTCAAAATGCACTAAACCGCAGTAAATTAGTTTCACTGTAAACAATGTAGTGCCCGACTTTGCACCTTTTCAGAGAATGTACGGAACTTGGCTCCCATTTTCATATTTATGTTTTTGATGGGATGCTAAATTACTGATCATGCCGAAAAATAATGATAAGTATTAAAAACCACCACCACCATATCAGCCGAAGCAGTGGCGTGCCTAGGGTTGCAGAGAAGGGCAAGCCGAGGGATACATTTTTGTATTTTTTTCACACACAATATCAATAAATCTATCTTCTACCTTGATACCTTGCCATATTCCCATACTAGTAAATCTTCACTCTGCATTATCACTAACTGGTGTGACGTAGACAGGAAAGACCAACAAAACACACTGAAGGCATGCTATTACTAGATAAAATTGTACAGACATATCAGCAATCGCATCGATCTATGAAATTGTCGTTTATGTGACTTGCTTATCTGAGAAATACTCAAGTCAGGCGTAGGTATCGGTGAAAAAATAAGTTGCTTTTTTGTGCAAAGTTTAGCGTGCCTACCTTTTCTGCGCAGATAACTTGTGCATATTTTAAATCGTCACACGGAACGACTTCATCCATCGTCACTGTCTACTTTAATAAACTTTTTAATACACTTCACTCACTCACCGACACTTTGATTTTAATACAAAACACTATCCGCTCAAACAAATTGTTCCGTTTCAAGTAATGTACATAATTGTAATCAATGAAGTTAGCATCACAATCCATCCAGTCATGAACGCGCACGCGCGAAATTCGCATTTGTCTAACATCTGTTGATAACTTCACGTCGAAAGCCGGGCTTCTAGTCACAAACTATTTGCTAGATCTAGCTATAGATACGTATCTCTCGTTTTGTAGCAGTTTTCATAGATAAGAAAGAGAAAAAAGATATCAGCATTAAAGCCCGCTTGCAAGCCCGCGTGTGCGAGCGAGATAACTAGCCCGTGTCTCAACTCTATCGTAGACCGCTCATTTCGCGCGGCAGTAGCGCCACTTACTTGCTACGGTCGAATTTTGTATTACTACCCCAACCAAGATGCATAGAATATACAGATCAGGCGCGGATTTTAAGTTAGTTTGAAATGAAAAAAAAAATTAGTGTACATATATTTGGTTTTTGCTAATTTTAGTAACGCAAGCCAGGCTTTTGGGCTTTTAAGACCGTACCGCCACTGAGCCGAAGGACGTCCACTGTTAGGCCTCCCCCAAATTCACGGGGGATGTATGCCAGAATCGCCACGCTTGGCATGTGTGTTGGCGATCGCAGTATCTCCACCGCACTCCAGGGATGCTGCTGCCCATCGCCCGGTGGTCTTGGTCGTAGTTTTAGGACATGCCCGGGTCCAAAAAGTTAACTATTAAAGACATATATTTTAATTTGGAATTATTCCTTTTGAATTACAATGTTAAGAAGAGTTATCTACAGTAAATTTAATTAGCTTTCACGTAACATAACATACACTTTTGTATTACTGGAGAACTAGACAGTTCTCCAGTAATCTAGTCCAGTAGTCTAGTTTGTCTCTTTGCAGTTTTGGCGTCCACATAACATGTCTAACAATATATTAAATGAGAGGCTGGTTTAAGGAAAATAGTACATTACTACAGAGGCCGGGACGAAAGGACCTATCCGGCCTCGCTTTGCTCGGCCGTCTAAGTGTCTTCGGCGGCAACCCCTTATTTCCCGCCTAGGTATGTATAGTGCTTTTCTCAAACATGCAATGAAATAAACAACAAAAAAAACAAAGTTTTATTTTTAATACGCGTGGTGGCAGAATGTCATGATACCTGTGCCACAAATTTATGTGGAATGGAAATTAAAAAAGAGGACTTTGCCGGCCTAGGCCTGCAAGATTTATATGAAATTCCATTAACGACCTCTTGTCCTAGCCGCACCTGAAACGTCATACTTCGCAGCCTATTATAAGGAACATAACATCAATATTTCATTGCATGTTTGAGAAAAAAATCATTTCGCCATTTTTAATCTGGTATGGCAAAACCGCTTAGCTGGATTTTACAGCATACCTTTCCCAACTTTAGTCGTATTTTAAAACAATTAATAGCAATACAAAGCTGAAATATCAGTTGTGTAATACATTATATTCGTGTACCTTTTCTAGATTTACTAAAATCTGAAAATCCACAGGTTTCTTTCTTACCTTTTTATTATTTTGCTAATAATTCTGAATTTTGTGAATGTATCAAAATATAATGTAGTAGTGAGTTACGGCATAATAATTCAGCGTTCATTTGATACTACACACGTGTATTTACGTTGCATAGTTTGGGTGTAATTGACACTTCTTTGGATCCGGGTATGTCCTAAAACTACGACCAAAACCACCGGGGGATGCGCAGCAGCATCCCTGGAATGCGGTGGAGATACTGCGATCGCCAACCCGCATGCCAAGCGTGGTGATCATGGCATTTACCCCCCATGAAAGTGGGGGAGGCCTATGCCCAGCAGTGGACGTCTATGGGCTGATATGGTGGTGGTGGTGGTGACACTTCAAAACGCGGCGGCGTCAATTTTTATGACGTCATTACTCGTGAGACTGACCAATTAAAGATTATCTCCCGGCAGTTTCTGAGAGCCTACCGCGAACTTCGAAAATCAAACTTCGTATCGCACCGTCCCTTTCCGTCATATAGTGTATAACACGAGAGTGAAAGGGGACGGCACGGCACGAAGTTCGATTTTCGAAATTCGCGGTAGGCCCTCTGGATCCAGGGGGCATGCCCAACAACACTAAAATATGGCGCTGGTTTCCGAAAGTGGAGTATTTGTTCGACGGAAACCCGTAACAACACATAGATTGGTGTTGCCTTGTTTAAGGCCTTGTTAAATCGCGCATGTAGGTATGTAGTGTTTACTTAGTTACCGATAAGTTTCCAAAAAATATTAAGTTACTTACTTACTTATTCTCCTGTTAAATGTTTTCAGTTCGGACAGGTGGTCGGGATAACCGTGATGTTCTGCTTCGGATGCCTCGCGGCGTTGCTCCTGTCTAACAAGATTCTCGGTGAACCCCAGATTAAGTAAGTCTGACCAACAAATTATAATAAATAGGAGAGAAAAAGTAAGTAAATATGTAGGTAGTATCACGAAACTAATTTTTTTATACCACAAGGTAATTTTTTTTATTAATCCAGAATGCAATGTAATTTTAAAGTTCGACTTTCAGATGCAAGTTAAAAAAATAATTGACTTGACTTCTTTTGGGATACAAAATGCTAGATGTCATATTTCTGTACATTATCCTATTTTATTTGCACGTTTAACTATTTAATCGTCTATTGCGTAACTGACGCCGTATACGCAGCGGGACATCCTAGTTAAATTTAGCTACAGTGTGGCAATACTAAGAGTTTCTGTTGCTAAAAATTGTAAAAGAAAACAAATACAGGGGTTTTTTGAGTTTTTTACGGCTTGTATGAAAACCTTAATAATCGCTGTATTTCGTATCTTCATTGAAGTTCGTCGCAAATCTGGTTATGAAAAAAGAGAAAACACTGTTTTTAATTACAAATATTTGTAGTTAGGTTGTCCGTAGAGAAATTTGATCAGTGCCCAATATTTAAAACGTCTTATTTAATAGCAGATAACATAACAAAATTTAAAGAAAACCTGATATTTAAATAATTAAATAAATAAAATAAATATTGGTGGGACAATCTTACACAAATCGACCTAGTCTCAAACTAAGCAAAGTTAAAACCTTCATGGCTATGATCGGATGATGTCTGTTGAGCGGTGAGCCGACATATCTATACTAATCATTATGGCGTTAGATATTGATATTAATATGATCTTTTTTTTTGATATTTTGATTTTATTCTAGAAACTGTCTAGATTTCTATTTTTTATATATTTTTCTATTATTATTATTATTTATTTTTTGACGATCCTATTGTGAATTTTACTACAAAATAATTTCTTACTTTGACATGTCTACAACAACAATATTTATTTTGAAGAATAATAATAGCATCAATAAATTGCTCTAAATAATTAATTAATATATATGTTAATACATGTTATAACTGACGATTCGAAAGTGCTTGTTGCTAGGCCTATTTGAATAAAGAATATTTTGACTTTGACTTTGACTTTAATATTATAAAGCTGAAGAGTTTGTTTGTTTGAACGCGCTAATCTCAGGAACTACTGGTCCGAATTGAAAAATTCTATTTGTGTTGGATAGTCCATTTGTCGAGGAAAGCTTTAGGCTATATAACATCACGTTGCGACCAATAGGCGCGAAGACGCGAACGAAATCGCAGGCAACAGCTTGTAATATATAATTGTGCACATTTCGTTGTCCAGTCCTGCACACAAGCATGACATTTTGTATTTTTACTTTATCCGATTCATAAAGTCCAGCATGCCCGTTATTTGCCATAAATTGTTAAACGTATCTCATCGTATTTGTCCAGCATGCTACGTTCTTTTATTTTTTTCAGATCGTCGAGTCCATCATGCCTTCGTTGTCTAGTTAATCAAGTGCGCATGCTATCATACCTTTCTCTAAAGGATAATTTTTGTGCGGTCGTCAAAGCAAGTTGAGGAGCTATGCCTTTTTTAATCACCCTAACATAATACTGGTACCTAATTGTCGTGTAAAATGCACAATATTTTCTGGTTCATTAAACTTGTCATTAGTAATCGGAGGCTACGGAAATACTCATTTCCCGAGCCTTTAAACGATGCCTAGGGTTTTAACTTTCTAAGCCTTCCTTCTTTACGTGTAAAACACGATATATTTAGAGAGTAATAGTAAGGAATTCTGACTCTTACCGTTCCGAATTAACCAATTAGCAGTTGCTTAAGCACTACTTCATTTATGCCAGCTTGGATCAATATAATCTGGATAACCATATGAAGACGAGGGCACCACGTTCTAGAAATTCTTAGGGCATCAAAATGTCTTAATTAATGTTCACAGTGTGCGGCCAGCCGCGGGTAGGTGGCGCATTGTGCGGAGACACGCTCCTGTGCCTACAGCCCCGCGAGTCGTGGAAGCTAGACCAAATATCCCACACCATCATAACCAAAACCTACGCAATAGAGGAGCCAACCTCTACGGATAAACGCCGTAATTTCAATTTTCGACGACTACGCTAATCACTTATGGCTAATGACTCTGTACGGAACATTTGTAGTATTATTAGGTAGTTCTTCTCATACGTCGGCTGGATCGGACAAAAAGAAATAAAAAAGAATTTATGTGTTTAGTAGTTTTTCTCTGCAAGATTTGCTGTAGGATTAATTGATGTTAGAATCGATAAGTCCTTCGTATAAATTGGGGGGTAAGGTTTTCGTTTTTGGAAGTATGAATATGGAAATATTTATCATTCTTGAGAATGCTCTGCTTCTGCTTGAGCAGAAGGTCCTTCTTTGTTTGTCAATAAGGACGATTTCTAATGAGGGATGTCGCGTATGAATTCGCCGCTAGCTAGAGACGCTCGTGTAGCGTGAGGTCTTCGAACTATCAAATGTCCCTGTTGTGCCTGGGCTACGCGGGTTTATTTCTATTTATAATAATTTAGGAAATATTTTGCTATACCTACCTGAGATTAATTATGGCAAGTTACGTGTTAATGAATATCAGTGCTTTTGAGACAGTTTTTTCTTATGGAAACTTATGTCCTTCACATTTCCAAACAAAACAGGACTGCGTGACACTGCGGCATGCACGATATTTTTACGGTACTGTTTTATGGTATTTAATTTGATCCAATTTGTAAAGTTTGTTTTTACGTCCGTAATAACTAATAACAAACTCCCTGTTTATGTCGGCCTGTTTAGCCAAGTTGGTAGTGACACTGCCTCCGAAGCTAGAGGTCCCGGGTGCGAATCCCGGTAACGGCATTTGTTTCTCTGGTGAGCAGAAACATCTGTTCCTGAATTAAAGATATCGTCGTCTAGTATCCATAACATAAGCCGTAAAAATTGACCCGTTATATTTAAACAAAGTTTGACAGCTGGACCTTACGGGATGGTAGCGCCAACTGGTGAGAACAAAAACGCTCTCATTGCGTGATTGATTTGTAATTACGCATAATTGCGCTTTGTTGATAACGCCAAAGCGTACCCTTTTACTTGAGAATTAAGTAGCAATACTACCTGCTGTGAATTCACACAGTAGTCGTTTCTCCCCATGCCATGCGTTCCAAAAGCAGTCTCTTTAACACCTTTTGGCTTTTATTCTTCAGCTCGAGTCAACTCTCCGTGAGGAGCTGTGCCAAGCCACTACACTCGCCTCTTCCTTTTTCAGCGCTCCAATTGTTGTTTTATTGACAATTCTTTGTCCAAGTTGTGTGGGTGTCTTCGCGTTGAAATTTAATCCTATTGTATTTTTGTTGATGTTGAATTGGGTATGGTATTTCTTGGTCACTTCATGGCTATTAAACTAACGTTTCGTTCGTGTTCCGTAACGACACCTAACTAGTCCACATTTAAAAACACTTTTTACCCACTAAATCCTCTTTAATGTGTTAGAGAGCCATCCGTAAATATCAGCTTAACAGTATACCTCGCCGTCAGTCTCTACCAAACTAATTGATTTGAGCATTAGTGAGAATAGATCAGATGTACAGAAATCGTTCAACTTAAAGAGGAGCGTATCTGCTTTACTCCGATATCTGTGGGTCACGTAAAATTTTACAGTACGTAAAATAGCACGTGGTAGTAGAGTAGGGACGTGCGAGGGGGGGGGGGGGGGGGGGGGTCTCGGTAAACATGGTTCCGCCGGATTAATGGTTGAATATGAAACACATGAAAGAGGATTTGACATGTGAATATAGATAAACTAATGTATCCAACTGTACATAATCAGGCATTAGAACACTTGTGTGATCTTATACAACTCGCCTGTGGCTCGTTTCATAAAACTACACATGTTGTAATACCTCTCATTGTGTAACAGGTGCATAAACTACTATTACAGTACATATGGTGCTACTTTACCGCACGAGTGCGGTAATCAGCAGATTACGTGCATATGTCGAAACTTAAGAGCCATATGTACTGTAAAACGTTGTACGATACACGTGCGAATAGGTAATTCGCAACTCGTGTCGGTTTAAAACACTCTCTTCGGTCGTGTTTTAATTTATCACCACTCGTTGCTAATTTCCTATTCTCGGCACTTGTATCGTAATGTACTATTACATTACAATTACGGAACTCATGGCACTCACATACTTGTGCCTAGGCGAGACAGTTTGTCAGCGATAACTCAAAAACAGTCAGATGTATCTTGTTCAGACTTGTTCAAAACAAATTATAAATTTACATTTCACCTTTTTAGGGTTCCGTAGTCAACTAGGAACCCTTATAGTTTCGCCATGCCTGTCCGTCCGTCTGTCCGTCCGTCCGCGGATAATCTCAGTGACCGTTAGCACTAGAAAGCTGAAATTTGGTACTAATATGTATATCAATTACGCCGACAAAGTGGTAAAATAAAAAGTGGAAAAAAATATTTTATTAGGGTACCTCCCCTATACGTAAAGTGGGGAGTGATTTTTTTTTTTTCATTTTAACCCTAACGTGTGATATATTGTTAGATAGGTATTTAAAAATAAATAGGGGTTTACTAAAATCATTTTTTGATAATGTTAATATTTTCGGAAATAATCGCTCCAGAAGTAAAAAAAAATGTGTCCCCCCCCCCTCTAACTTTTGAACCATAAGTTTTAAAAATATGAAAAAATCTCAAAAGTAGAACTTTATAAAAACTTTGTAGGAAAATTATTTTGAACTTGATAGGTTGAATAGTTTTTGAAAAAATTACAAAAATAATTTCTGAACGAAGTTTGTAATTTAACCGTATAAAGAGGTGTTTATTGTACCTGTCATTTCTACAAAATCACAATGAAATGACGTGCTTTCAAATAAAGTAAAACCGGTGAAAATCGGTTCACGCAATAAAGAATTATTCCATAAAAATCATCTTCCATACTTTAAGCTCGCGCGCAATAGTTTACTTAATTTGCCGATAGATGTCGCTGTACGTGGAACGCTCATTTCTACATGGCCGTGTTAAGATTTTTCCTGATTTAATGGGGTCTGAGCAGGTGCGCCCATACATTAGGTAAGGTTTTGTGTTTCTGTACTTAATATGTCAACTTAATGTGACGGACGGAAAACTACGGAACCCTACACTGAGCGTGGCCCGACACGCTCTTGGCCGGTTTTTTAGAATACTATGCTTCATAGTTTTGATGACCTGTTTAGCCTAGTTGAGAGTCAATCCTGACACCTGTCATTTCCATACAGTTTATAACCTCAAAGTGACTTTTAGGTTATAAAATCTAGGGAAATCACAGTGACAGGTGTCAGGATTGACTTCGTAACCGCCGACCACTATAGGCTAGGTCACAGAATAGTACGAGTATAATTAATGCCGCATGCGAGATCACGGTTCATTTTTCTTTGTATTTGTTCTCTGTATCCAATAATTGAGTATACTATTTACCTACGTAACTCTTTGCTATATGATTATATATCTTACATTTCATATTATAAATTTACCTCCATAACAATTTAACTTTTAAGCCAATTACACAAAAATCGTAGTGCTTATTAAATATTTTCACCGAAAAGTGTAGTAGTGTACCGAAAAGAATAGTCATTAAATTTTCGCTGAAAAACAGCTTCGTCCAAATAAAAGACCGTCAGTGCCTTGAGGTTTGTATGAAGGTACGACCTCTTTTAATTCACAGTATAGAATAGTGGTTTTAAATTAGGACTAGTTTTAGCAGGCACGGAACCCTCCATTGATCGTGATCCAGAACGCACTTGGCCGCTTTTTGAACTTTTTTCAGCTTCATTCCGAAAAGTCAACACCTCGGGGAAAACAGACATTTTTACTAAACATAAAATGATATATTTAGAGAAGTATTTAGCATTCCTATCAGCATGCAGCTGCCCACGGGTTATCCTCGGTTTATGGGACAGTCAATATATTTTCATAACAGTATTTATTTGATGAGGAATATGATAGCGTACCAAAAATAAAAAGGGTAATAAAAATAGAAAATAAAATATTTTGTTAAACCTGTTATTCGATTTATATTATATATATTTATAGACTAAAAATAATGTATAAATTAATAAAAGATAGGTACGAGTATTTTAGCCGGATTGACACTGGGCGAGCATTTGCCATTTGAGAAACCTCGCAGAGGCGGAACGCTCATCAGTGGCTGGGGTGTCTGTGTCTACATACCACAGATGATCGCCCAGTGTGTACCCGACAACTTGGCAAATAACTTGCTAATCGAATAAGTAGTGCTTGATAAAGAATGGCTGTGTTTAATGGAGCCCTTTACACGATTAAATTGATCACAATTTTGGGATATGAATATTATCGCGGTTTTGATAATTGTTTGGATTTGGATTCAATAATCGTTAAGTGTCACTTGATACGTATCGTGATATATGTATGTCACCTGATAATAATAACCGTCTAAAAGACCCCGTTGATTTATGACTTTACAATTTAATAATCTTATTAAGTACTATAATATTATCAATTTGATACAAACTATTTGTAAGTAGCATAATAAATAGTACTTATACATATGCAGATCCATAATAATGTAATTATTTTTACACGACCGCCGACGAAGGTGCTGCAATTACGTATGTATTGTATAATAATTGGTTTGACACTCTGCAGTCTAATCACGAGGTGTCGTTGGAGCCCTTATACAGGGTGTTTGGTAAGTAGGCGCAAAGATTTTCAGGAATGATAGAGATAATTTGAAATATTTGAGACACAACATGCATTAGTACAAAGTCTTTTAGTTTCCAAGATATGCACCATTTTATTTTGATAATTGTATGATTTCCGTGCTACTTTACATTAGAAAATCTTTAGTTTTTTTTTATTTTCCTCTTTTATTGGCTTATCGTAATTTTTTAGTAACTGTAGGAATTAAGGAAGTTTTTGAAATGAATTGAATTGGGACTAACGACTTATTACTGCCTGTATTCACATGGTATTCAGCTGCGAATTTCTCTCCATACATTTTCATAGTAGGAACGAAAGGAAACCCGTTATTTTCGATGTTCTTCTAGTTCGAAGTAGTAGTCCCAGCTCAATTGATTTCAAAAACTTTCTTAGTTCCTACAGTTATTGAAAAATTACCTACGTAAAGCCAGAAAAAAGGTAACATTGAAAACAATCTAAACATTTTCCAAATGTATAGTAAGTAGTACGGAAAACATTCAATTTTCAAAATAAAATGGTGCATATCATGGAAACTAAATGACTTTGCACAACGCATGTTGTGTCTAAAATATTTCAAATTACCTCCTCTATCATCCCTGAAAGTCATTGTACCTAGTTACCAAACACGCTGTATATTATATTTTAACTAAGTATATTGCAACTCTGCTAGATTCCGTATTATGAACAAAGTGCGATTTTTGTTTCAGGTTGCGTTTAGGGTACTCAAACGTGAATGCTGATGACAAGTGTGAGAAGAAAGTAATTGAGGCCTAGATAGTCAAAAAAGCATTTAAAAGACGAAAACTATAGAACGCGTAACTGAATTAACGCAAAACCTGATTAATCAGACAAACCGCAACCCCAACGTTCTTTATTACAATTTATAGTTTTTCTTTGAGTTAAGATGTACCTACCTATTATTTGTGTAAAAAATATTCGCTTGTTTCTAATCCAGATGACGTATTCGTTATTACTTATTACTGGTTCACCTAATTAATAATATCGGGCTCTCAAAAGATGTTTAAAGTAAAATACATGCCTTTCTAATATAGTTACTTTATTATAAAATATTAATTTTATTTTGGATTCTACTACATAATCAACGTTTGTGCGTTATTTCAGTTACCTACCAAAGCGCTACATAAGTAAAGTTGTGTCTCCTTTGTGACGAAACTGATAAATTAATTAAAATATATATAGATGTATATTTAGATACCAACTTAACTCTTATTAGTCTAGATAAATGTTGACGATGTTTGCTATTAAAATTTACATTCATGCAGCATGTAGTTTTATTGTTATATGTATGAGGCATTACATAAACCCGCTAAACCCTTTCGGACCATAAAGTGAATTCTCATAAAGTTGAACTCTCAAAATGTTGAATTTCCCAGAATGTTGAATCTCATTATGTTGAAATTGCAGGATGTTGAATCGTAAAATGCTGAATTTGCTCAAGGTTGAATTTTCATTTTCCCAAACGTCCAGTCCCTGTACTTCCAAATATCCGTACGTCCCATCGATAGCTTCCGCCCGTAGGTTCAATTAGGGCAATGGATGTGCAAATCCCTGCCCGTTACCCTAATTAACCCTACGGTCGCTGATATATGTCCATTACGATTTATTTGACATTATAGAACTTTGTCACAGTGACTGTAGTATGAGATTTCTTATGGCTGTTGTACTAACGTTAGCGTGACAAAGTACAAAGTTAGTTGAGAGATCGTTTCCGTTCGATAATTTTTGCCGTACCTTTCGCCATAAACAAAATGTTAACATGCAAAACCTATATGGAAAATAATCAACATGGAAAGTGCCATCGGAAAAAAATATTGGGGAAAAAAAACGGTTATTCAATAACAAGGCAACGATAAAGGCACAAACGTTATTTTTTAGGGTTCCGCACCTCGAAAGGAAAAAGCGGAACCCTTATAGGATCACTTTGTTGTCCGTCCGTCCGTCTGTCTAGACCCTTTTCTCAGGAACTCGAGGCATATGGAAATTCCATGAATTGGACATTCGAGGCAAACGAGTATGGACATTCCAGGAATTGGACATTCGAGGCAATGTACATTGGGGGAATTGGACGTTCGAGACATATGGACATTCCAGGAATTGGACATTCGAGGCCAGAATCAACCACAGCTCCCCTCCTGGAAGTGTTTTGTCACATAAAAATAACAGAGAGAGAAATAGGTACCTATTGTGTAATGGTGGATAAATAGTAAACTGGTCATAAGTATAAATCTTAGAGCAATTTTTGATAGAGGGCGGGGGGGGGGGGGGTTAGACATTTAACGCACACAAAATATTTCCATTACTACGCACCCACACTAAAACATTCAACGCACGCTCATTCAAAATAAAGTTGAACAATAAAAGACCTCATTACTACTTCCCTTCAGATTAGGTCCTAAATTACGCTAAAACCATATTTTAAAGAAATTTTCAGAAACAGTCAATGTAGTCATTATTTTTTGGAAGTACGGTCACAGACGGGTACAGTACAGTTGACGTTTAACCCTTAAATGCATGATTTTTTGTATAACTTTTTAATAAATTGAAATAGATGTGTCATGTTGTATAAAAGTAATAAATGTGATTTTGGATAGCTGCATTTTGAGCCACGGACCATCAAATATACGATGCATATATACATCATTATGCATTTAAGGGTTAATTTCATTTTGATCAAGCATTCGGTGGCTTGTTATGGGGGTTGGCGATTGCATACTTAGTCGGCTCATAAGTTCTGTCACTGGCCTTTAAAATTTAAAATTGGAACTCCTAAAACAAAAACCGTTGTGCATTTGAATTTCGAATCTTTTTTAAATATTTGAGTAGTATAATTTTGCAATTTTCTGTTTTCTTTAACATGGAGTGGACGCTTAAAGATAGCCGTACCGCAATAATTGCACTATATCGTTGTGGACACTCGCCGACTAAAAATTTTAAGCTACTTGAAAATTTAAAATTCTCTCTAAGATTTGTGTATCGTACCATAGAAAGATACAGTGAGGTCTCTAGTTTAAATTACAAGAAAAGAAGCGGTCGTCCGCGTACAGCTAGGACTCCAGCGGTTGTACAAGCAATTAGGGCACGCATTGCCAGAAATCCCGCTAGGAAACAAAAAGTTATGGCCCTCCAGATGGGTTTGAGCAGAAACACGGTGAAAAGAGTGCTTAATCAAGACCTGAGACTTCGTGCTTATAAACGAAAAACTGGCCATCTTCTCAATGGTCGGCTTAAAGCTTTAAGGCTTAAAAGATCTAAAGCTTTATTGAAGAAGTACGCTAAAAATAAGCATCGTTGTATACTGTTTTCGGACGAGAAAATTTTTGACATAGAAGAAAACTGTAATAAACAAAATGATAGTGTACGCTCGCAATAGTAAAGAAGCGTCTAATAGCATTCTCCGTATTCAAAGAGGTCATCACCCTTCGTCTGTGATGGTTTGGCTGGGAGTTTCTTATGCGGGCGTCACTAGTATGCATTTTTGTGAGAAAGGAGTAAAAACTAGTGCCAAAGTGTACCAAGACACGGTGTTGACTAATATTGTGAAACCACTATCCCATACGATGTTTCTAAACCAGCATTGGGTTTTCCAGCAGGACTCTGCTCCAGCCCATAAGGCAAAGTCTACACAAGCCTGGCTCGCCTCCAATAAAATCGACTTTATACAGCATGAAGATTGGCCCTCCTCAGCCCAGATCTTAATCCGTTAGACTATAAAATATGGCAGTATTTAGAGGAAAAGGTGTGCTCAAAACCTCATGCAAATCTAGACTCGCTGAAAAAATCCCTTGCTACGGCAGTGGCCAATATCGACATGAAAGTGGTGCGTGAATCCATTGACGACTGGCCACGCAGACTTCAAGCCTGTGTAGATAATTATGGCGGTCATTTTGAATAAATGTTATACATTTAGATTCTCTAGTTTATAAGCTTTCAAACGCTGTACAAATTATACGGAATAAACTTAAACTTTTGTTTTTATTTGATACTATGTATATGACAGAACTTATGAGCCGACTAGGTACATATACCTCCACCGCACTCCAGGGATGCTGCTGCCCATCTTGGTCGTAGTTTTAGGACAGGACATACCTGGGTCCCGACGCAAACATTGGGTTTAATTACGCATATTAAACTTATAAATAAAGCAATAATATATGTACTAAAAATGTATGTGATATCATATTTCTATAAATCTTTTGTAAAATTGATAAAATACAACGGTTTATGACTCAAAAACAGTACATAAAGGTATTTTCAAGGCGCTCTTCACAGGCTGAGAGCGATTTCGAGGCTGAGGTAATAATGGATGAATGAAGTAGTTTTTAATTTTTAATAGGTAACGTTGTGAACATTGTGCGTATTTTTACAGAGGGTAAGTAAATTAATGGAGTCTCCTGTGTTAAATGCTCTATAAGGTCTGGATTTAAAGATGATGATGAGGATAGACAAAAAAGCGGTCAAGAGCGAGTCCGACTCGCGCCGAGGGTTCCGTACAACGATAGTATACCCGTCCCGCAGATATCAGAGTAAAGCATATCCGCTTGAACGATTTCTTTATATTCGATTCGATTTGTATCTGATCTATTCTCACTAACGCACAAACCAATAAATTTGAGAGAGACAGTCAAGTGATATCCGACAGGGCTTCACCTGTCAGTATCTCCGCTTTCATAACTGCAAATTGTAACCTAGCGCAGCTAGCTGGTCATGTCACATTCATATTAAAATAATTTCCTGAGGGACAGCTAATTACATTCATATTTTTTCTTAAAAATGATTATTAAGGTATAATTGAGAGACTTGGCGAGGACACTACCGTGACTCTTATGTGGTTTTAAGGTCGATCTATATATCTAAACAAAGTTTACCTAAAGTAAAAGCATTTGCGTTAAAGAAACATTTAAAAAAAGAATTCATACGAAATAAATGGTTAAAAGGAAGGGAAATAGATAGAAACTAGTCCGAATTAATTTTATGTAAACCAGCTTAATCAATAACATAATATAAATACCACATTATAATCGCTTTTTAAATTAATAATAGCATAATAACACGTTTTGTTTTTTTCATGTTCAATTCTCAGGTTCAAGTCAATGAAATTGTAACTTTTTTTTTTTTTTTTTTTTTTTTTTTTTTTGGCAATTGTCCTAGACATTTTTGCCAGCATCACGTCAGTGAGATTAACGAGAGAAAGGGAACGAAAAATAAGAGGGAAATGCGGAGACGATTTGACCAGGCTTTGCCAATAGATAAATAGAATTATATATAGGAAATAGAGAAATGGCTAAAAGGGACTACAAAGTTATAATAAGGTAATTAACTATATAAAATGAAGGAAAGGGCTAAAGTTTAAATTTATTAAAGGAAAGGAAATTTGAGATGAGCCGGAAAACAGCAGGATTCGGAAACAAGAGGGAAAGCACGTGGGTAGGAAGAGGGATTTCCTGGTAAATCAGACCTGCGAATAGATTGGAGCGGTCCAGACGGGGGCAACTCAAAATCAAGTGATTTAAGTTGCCCTCGTCCAAGCCACACTCACATAGGGAAGAGTCCCGAATTCGGAGCCACCTCAAATGGACGTGAGTACTGCAGTGGCCCAGCCTCATGCGGATAATAGATGAGGTTGCCAGTTTACTTAACAGAATTCTAGAAAACCAGACTTTCAGGGGTAATTCGGGTTGGAGCTTGGCATAGCTTGAGCCCGTCTGTTTGCTGCTAGACCGCCACCGAGAGTTCCACTTTTTCCTCAAGATTAACTGAGGAAGAGAAAGAAGGTCGTGGCAACAGATTCTAAAGGGGACTTTATCTCCGCAAGAGACTGCTTGTTTCGCCAAACAATCAGCCTTTTCGTTTCCGACAATACCCGAGTGGCTCGGTATCCACGCTAAGACAATCTCAAGTCCTCTGTGTTGAATGATGTCTATGGTTCGTCTGTATATAAGGTGTGTAAAGAAATAATAAATTGTCTTTGGCTAGAATCATGGCTGGTTTCATTACGTTTCTCCTGCGCTCCCGTTCCTCTGATTTAATATAATAAAATACCTCCTGCTGGTACGCCCAAAGTCAAGCTCTCCACAACACATGGTGTCAGAAGAAAAAAGTCAAAGAAGAAAAACATGGCAGGTGAGGGCAAAACTCATAATATAATTCTGGCTAACGGCCTGCGACCGTTACTTCTCGCTAATCAAAATGGCGCGGGCACGGAATGTGCGAATTCAGAAAAATGGAAGCGTTGGAAACAAAAATTTGAAATATATTACGAAGCAAACGATCTCGACAAAATCCCAGACAACAAACAAATCGCAATTTTCTTGAATGCAATAGGAGATGAGGGTCTTGACATATTCAACTCATTCCACGTGGACCGTAACGAACAAACATTGAAAACCATTTTAGAGAAATTTGACTCAAAATTTAACGCATTAAAAAATACAACCGTGGAGAGGTACAATTTTTTCACTCGCTATCAAAAAACTGAAGAAAGTTTTGATGAATACGTTACGTGCCTAAGCAACCTATCTCAGACATGCGAATTTAACGACATAAAGGAATCTCTAATAAAAGACATGTTCATAATCGGCATTAGAAATGAAAATATCAAAGAGAAACTCCTACAAAAAGAAGACCTAAAAGACGTCAGCGAAGCGGTGCAAATGGCGAAAACCATCGACTTGTCAAGCCAACGATCAAGAAAACTGAAACAAGAAGAAAGCCAACAAGTACAAGTAATTACCAACCGTCAACCAAGGCCAACATTCAAGAATTCTACACAAGCGAAGAGATCAGCCAGCCGAGATCAATCAAACTCTAGCAACAGCAACAGGACTAAAGACTCAAACTTCAGGACTAGCGACTTTCACAAAACAAGCTACAACGCCAGGACAAACAACAACAGAACGTGCAAGAAATGTGGACAAGTTCATCGGGTAAGGTGTCCAGCCCAAGGGAAGATCTGTGCGATATGCAAAAAGCCAAATCACTTCGCGCAATGCTGTTATCACAAGAATAAAAAAGTAAGTTCAGTAAATACTCAGTACAACACTAAGTCTTTGCCACATTTAAACTTAAATTACCAAAATAATCATCAAAAACCACAATGTGAAACAACCGATTTTATTATTAGCTCTGTAAACAAAAAGTCATGTCAAAATAACTGGAAAATTGATGTTATGTGTCAAAGCCACAAAATAGTCTGTCAGATTGACACAGGAGCTGATACAAATGTAATTTCTCTCAGCACTCTTAAAGGCTTGGAGGAAAAAAGTAACATGAAATTTCCTATTCAAGAATCACATAATAAACTGTTTACATTTTCAGGTCACTTGATTGAAAATTTAGGTAGCATTGTTCTGACTTGTACATTTGACAACGGCAAACAGGCAGAGATCCAGTTTATGGTGGTGAAATGTGAATGTTCGACAATTCTAGGCTGGAAAACTTGTGAAGACTGTGGCATTGTGAAAAGACTGTTTGAATTGACAAATCAAAACCAAAGGTCAGTAAATACACTTTTAGAGACTTATTCTGATACTTTTGAAGGATTAGGCTGTTTACCACACAAGGCACATCTAGATATAGACACTAGTGTTACACCTAAAGTTTGTCCCGTACGTAGAATACCATATGCATTACATTCGAAACTGAAAGATGAATTAGACAGGATGGAAAGGTTGCAAGTTATTGAAAAAGTCACTACTCCCACAGACTGGGTAAATGCTATTGTTCCGATAGAAAAACCTAATGGCCAATTACGCATTTGTCTCGACCCTAGAAATTTAAACAAAGCTATTAAAAGACCATATTTTCCCTATCCAACTTTAGACGATTTGCGCTCGAAAGTAGTAGGTGCAACAGTGTTTTCTAAATTAGACGCTAACTCTGGATACTGGATGATACAATTGGATGATGAAAGCAGTCAACTTTGCACTTTCAACACCCAATTTGGCAGATACAAATTTCTTAGATTAGCTTATGGTTTGAAATCTAGTGGAGAAATATTTCATAAGACAATGTCAGATTTATTTGGGGAATTACCAGGTGTATTGATATTTGTCGATGACATTTTAGTATATGGGTCAAATCAAACCGAACATGACCAACGGCTAGAAAATGTTCTCAAAAGGGCACGAGAAGTTAATTTAAAGTTCAATAAGTTGAAATGTTCATTCAGTCAGTCAGAAATAACTTATATTGGTCATACCTTTAATGAAAAAGGTATCTTAGCAGACTCGTCAAAGGTTGAAGCAATTATAGACATGCCGAGACCACAAAATGTCAAAGATCTACAAAGATTCTTAGGAATGGTAAATTATTTAGGTTCATACATACACAACATAGCACATGAAACCAATTTACTGAGAAGTCTTCTTAAGAAAGAAAATATATGGCAATGGTCAGATAATCATGAACAAGAATTTCTAAGATTAAAAGAGCTCATTAGTCAGGCACCAGTCTTAGTTCATTATGATGTAAAAAAGCCAGTCAGAATGTCAGTTGATTCATCCAAAAACGCAGTAGGTGCAGCTATTTTTCATGGCAAAAACCCCATAGCATATGCATCAAAATCATTAACAAAGGCTCAACAAAACTATGCTCAAATTGAAAAAGAATTATATGCTATACTATATGGCTGTAAAAAATTCCATCAATATATTTATGGCAAGACAACATATGTAGAGACTGATCACCAACCATTAGTAACTTTATTTAAGAAACCTCTGTCAGATGTCCCAGCTCGTTTACAAAGAATGATGATTGCTTTACAATCATATGACATAGAAGTTTCATATACAAAAGGAACTGAAATGTATGTTTCAGATACACTTTCAAGGGCACCCATAGCAGATTCAAAAGTAGAAAAGTTTGATTTTAATGAATTGGATAGTAACATTGTATGTCAAGTAAAATCATTAACCTCTAATTTGGCTATAACTGAAAATAAATTACAAAAAATCAAAGATCATACTAAGTCAGATATGACATTGTTAAAATTACAAGAATATTATTTGAATGGATGGCCCAACTCTAAAAGTCAGTGTGATCCAATAACTTTACCTTATTGGAACATTCGTGATGAAATTCATTCTGTTGATGACATAATATTCAAGAATCAGTCTGTAATAATTCCAAAGTCTATGCGGTCAGAAATATTAGATATATTACATGAAGGTCACATGGGTATAGAAAAAACAAAGAACTTAGCACGCGGTTTAGTCTATTGGCCTAATATATATCATGAAATTGAGATGAAAGTTAGACAGTGTGAAGCGTGTATGACATTTAGTGCAAATAAAACAAAAGAACCTTTATTGTCTCATGAACAACCGTCTCTTCCATGGCAAAAGGTGGCAACAGATTTATTTGATTTCAATGGTAAAAAATATTTATTAGTGGTAGATTTTTATTCAAATTTCATAGAAATAGCACACTTAAACACAGATCACAGAAGTCATACTGTTATACAACACTTAAAATGCATTTTTGCTAGGCATGGAATCCCAATGAAATTAGTCAGCGATGGTGGACCTCCATACAATTCCCAAGAGTTCCATAAATTTTTGAATGAATGGGATATAGAGCACATAATGTCGAGTCCGCACTTTCCAAGGTCAAACGGACTCGCAGAAGTATCTGTAAAGATAATTAAAAACATATTAAGAAAAAGTCAACAATCGGGTACAGATTTTCACATGGGTTTGTTACAATATCGAACAACTCCCAGGGGAAATTTGAAGTCACCTGCGGAATTGCTAATGTCCAGAACACTAAGAACAAGATTGCCGACACACAACAATAGTCTAAAACCTAAAGTGGTTAAGTTCACAGATCATTCAAACACCAAGTCTGAAATAATTCAAAAAAGAAAAGCGTTCTATGATAAAAATACTAGTCAACCTGAGAAATTTTTTCCTAATGATCAAGTCTTTTTTAAGAAAAATCCGAACGATATAGCATGGACAAAAGGTACAATTATATCTAAAACAAAGTTTCCTAGGTCATACTTAGTGAAAAGTACAGATAATGTAGTATATAGGCGAAACACACAACATATAAAATTGTTTAAGTCTTGTTTGTCTCAGTCACAGTCAAGTACAGTCAATAACAAGTCAAATAAAGTCAACAGTCAGACAAATAGTTACAGTCAAAGTCAGACAAAGCCTCAGTCTACACAGTCATGTCAAACGTACACAAACAAAAACTGCCAGTCGAAGTCGGTGTCGGATAGTCGAGTGTCAAGTCAAACAAATAAGTCTATGTCAAGTCAATGTAATTACGATTCTGAAAAGGAGGATATCCATGTGTACTATTATATACCTGAATATTTAATTGAATGTCGAAAGTCAAATCCTGATAACCTAAATATAAGTTTAGATAGTAGTAAGACAAATTCTGTTAATGAAAGCTTTAAATCTATGCAGTCAAATGAAAGCAATGTATTAAATAGTATGTCTAGTCAGTCAAGTCCTACTTTAAACATAAACAGTGATATTAGTCAGTCATCTCCAAATAGTAATGAAAATGTTCACTTACCGGGTTCAAGAGAAATGTCACCAGTGGAAAACATTCCTGTTCCTCGATATAGTTCTAGAGGGAGATTGCTTAAAGAAACAAAAAGACTAGATTTATAATATATTTATTCAAAAAAGTCATGATATGTTTAACAATTATTTATACACAATTTGACGATGTATCACTGAAATTATTCACTTATGTTTGTATTGTAAATTCATCCACTGACAATTCTTATTCTGTTGTAATTCATATTCTAAATATTTTTATAATGAAAGGACTGATAATGTTATTTAATAAGACTGACAAAATTAATGAAATGATAATGTAATACGCTCATGTTTGCCAGGTGCAAATAGGTTAGCTGTCAATGTCAACTGTCATGTCATATAGGTCAAATTTATTTTTTATAAAAAGGGGCATGTTGAATGATGTCTATGGTTCGTCTGTATATAAGGTGTGTAAAGAAATAATAAATTGTCTTTGGCTAGAATCATGGCTGGTTTCATTACGTTTCTCCTGCGCTCCCGTTCCTCTGATTTAATATAATAAAATACCTCCTGCTGGTACGCCCAAAGTCAAGCTCTCCACAACACACTCTGGAGTAGCATTGACTAACAGCTTCTTTTATTTTCAATATTAGAGGATTGTGAAGTTTAGAAGTGAAAGGGTTAGCTAAAATTGCTTCTAATGCACTACGGGAGTCGGAAAAGACAATAGAACGGCGTAGTCCAGCCAATATAATATACTCAACACTTTTTAGAATACCCAGGCACTCCCCTGAAAAAACAGAAGATTCCGGGGGGCATTTTACCTTTTGGACAATTTGAAACTGTGAGTGATAGGTTCCCACTCCCACACAGCCCACAGGGGATAACTTTGAGGCATCAGAGTATAGGGTGTGCCACCCAGCCCAGTCCTTTGCAAGAAGGCCACGTGAATATTCTTTTGCGGAGATGTCACCTTTCATAATATCGAAATCAAGAATGACGCGGGGTTGGAGGATAGTTACAAAGTAGGGAAATTCAAACATGGGGAGATTAGGAGAGTGAAAAGTGGGATCTTTAATACTTTTGAACCTGCGGAAACTAGTTACCAAACAAGGGGGAGACTTATTAGCCCAATAAGGGGACTTGTTAAAGTAATCGTCCAGTAGCGCGACTTTAGGGAAGATGGGATGAGTAGAATATTGGAAAGTGCGAAACAGATAGCGGTCAGACAGATACTGACGGCGAAGATCAAGCGGGGGGTCCAGACATTCCACCTGGAGAGCGTTAATAGGGCTAGTTTTCATAGCTCCAGCAATTATACGTAACGCTTTCGATTGGATTCGATCAAGATGATGCAAACCTTCTACAGAGGCAGGCTCCAACAAAAAGGTTCCGTAATCCAGGACGCTTCTAATAATGGCATTGTAGACCATTTTAAGGGCAAAGGGATGAGCACCCCACCACACTCCCGCCAAACACCTTAGAATGTTAAGATTCTTTTCACACTTTTCTCCTACGTATTGGCAGTGTGGAAGACCAGAAAGTTTAGAGTCTAACACTAAGCCTAAAAATTTAAAATGCTGTTTTAAGGGGATTACTTGACCTTTTAAAGTGACAGAGAGATTTGGAATGGTCTGTTTCCTAGAAAAGACGACAATGTTACTTTTGGAGGGAGACAGCTCAAAACCATGATGGCCTAGCCAACCATCTAACGAGTCCAAAGATTGGGAAACTAGATCCGCTGCCTTCAAAATATTAGTATCAGTGGAATACAGCAAAATATCATCTGCATATTGGAGGATACTCGAGTGACCTTTGGCAGACTCAAGATCAGCAGAATAGATATTGAAGAGAAGGGGGCTAAGAACGGACCCTTGTGGAAGCCCTTTCCAAATTTGTCTAGACGGAGATATTGCCCTATCATTACCCCGGAATGAGATGTGACGTTCAGAAAGTAACTTAAGTGTGAGGTACGACAGTCTGGGAGGGACTTTAAGACGACGAAGTTTTTCCCAGAGGATTGGGAGCTGGACGTTGTCGTAGGCAGCTTTAACATCCAGGAAAGCAGCAACAATAGATTTCTTCAGGGAGAAGGCTATGCGAATATCCGAGGTAAACATTCCGAGGCTATCCATAGTACTTTTACCTTTCCGGAAGCCAAATTGAGTATCAGACAATAAATTACGGCTTTCGACAAACCACTCAATCCTGTTTTTTAAGAGATGTTCTAAAATTTTTAGGAGAGTGGAGGAGAGAGCAATCGGACGGTAGGAACAAGGATCAGAAGGGTTTTTATTAGGTTTAAGGATAGGGATAATTAATTGAGCTTTCCAGGCTTGCGGGACAGAACCGGAAATGAAAATGTTATTGAGGAGAGCCAGAAAGTAAGAAAGAAAGAAATCATTAGCGTTAGAGAGGAAAGAGTAGGGGATACCGTCGATACCTGGGGCAGAGTCTGAGACTGAACTAAGGACCAGTTTTAATTCTACCATCGTGAACGGCGAATCAAGGGGATCGGGAGACGAAGAACAATACCCAATATCAACTTCTAGTCTGCTAGGAACATACTGCGGAGCAAGAGTGTCCATGAATGAGTCTGCCCACTCTCCACCCGAGGGATGAGACCTAGTAGAAACCCGTTCGCTACCTCTAAATCTCCTTATGTTCCTCCAAAGAAAACGGGCAGGAGTAGAAGGCGATATGGAGGAACAAAAGGATTTCCAGCCATCCCGTTTCTTTGATTGGAGAAGGCGTTTGGTTTCCGCCATTGATTTACTTAACTCAGTAAATTTTGCTTGACAAATGTCGGAGCGGTACTCGTTTTCTGTCCGCTTCCTGTTTTTAACGGCCAGAGTACATTGTGAGTCCCACCAGGGAGGGGAGGGGATTTTCCCGGAAACAGCATTTTTAGTTGGGAATACCTTCTCGGCACAAAGATTTATGACTCTTGAAAATTCTTTTGCACAGTAATTAATATCCTCCGTTGATAAGAGAGGCAACAGTGACTCCGATTCACTCATAATTTTTTGGAACTCCGCCCAGTCAGCATTATGTAAATTAAATTTTAGGAGTGGGGAATTAGGAGTGGCTTTTTCACGGGAAAAGAGAGGGAATTCAATCAGTATAGGGAAGTGGTCGCTACCAAAAGAGGAGTCAAGTGTATTCCAGGTCACCTGAGATGCCAAGCAGGGGGAGCATAACGAGAGGTCAACCACACTAGAAATCTCGTTAGGCCTCGAACGCCTAGTAGGACACCCTGTGTTAAGAATGCATAGGTTAAGGGAATGCATTAGCTCCAGCCACACTTCACCTAAAGGATCCGTTTTCCCAGAGCCCCAAACGTGGTGATGGCAGTTGAAGTCTCCCAGGATAAAAAGAGGGAGAGGAAGAGATTCTAAGATAGAAGAGAGCTGTAAAAGAATGGGTTTAGTTGTATGAGCAATATAGAGGGAGACAAAAGTGTAATTATTCACACGGGCAGCAACGATGTGAAAGTTCTCAGGGGAGGGGATCGTGATTTTATTAAAAGAGCAACCTTCTTTAATTAACAACGCACAACCAGCATACCCATCTACTCTTACATCCAGTAAACAGGTAAAACCTGGTAGACGGAAGTTATAATCTGGTTTAAGCCAGATCTCTGAAAGAGCAAGAATAAAAGGATTGTATTTGTTAATTAGGTAAATTAAATCGGATTTTTTATTTACGATACTCCTACAGTTCCATTGCAGAATTGACTGCGCCATTGTTAATGGGATTGATAAGAGAGGAGAGAAGAGGGGCAACGTGGGACAACAAATCATTATTGGGGGCCGAGAGCACTTTAGATAGGAATGAGAAAACTTTAATAAGCATCGCCACCACGTCTTCGGTGGGCGCAGACTTATGTGGATTATTCAGGGCAGTTCCGTTGGCAAACTGGGGAGAAGGCTCACTAATAAGGCCCATATGCGCTGCCCTATCGTAGCCAGCTCGGGGAGGAGGAGGAGAACGGGCTTTAGAAAAAACTGTCTTTCTGTAAGAACTGCCTTTAATCCCTGAGGACGAAGAAGCTACTACATTTGCGAAAGACTTCCCAGAGATTGGTTGAAGCTTATCAGCTTCCGCGTATGAGATGTTATTTTCAGCCATTGACTTTTTGATATTACATTGGCGGGTAAATTCCGGGCAGGACTTGCTTTTAGCCGAGTGCCCCTCCTCGCCTTTGCAGTTAATACACTTGAGAATTTCCACATTGCAAACGTCACCAAAATGTTCTCCAGCACAACGGAAGCAGCGGGGAGTCGAGCGGCATTTGTCCTTGGTGTGCCCAAACCTGCAGCAATTAAAGCATTGCACAGTGGGAAAAGTGTAAACTTCTACTTTTAGAGCATTATAACATGCGAATACTCTTGATGGGAGCACCTGCCCATCGAAGGTTACCACAACAGTCTCGGAAGGAATCCACTTGTATGAGCCATCTGTAGAGTCGGTTTTTTTGAAATTCAGTCGTCTGGCCTTGATTACACGCCCACACCCTTCTGGAACTTTCAAATACAAAATGATATCCTCCAGGGACCAGCTGGTCGGGATGCCCCTTACCAGACCCAACCTGGTAACGTTAAAAGAGGGAATAGAAGCCTTCAGTTTCTTATTTGCTACGGTTGAAGACTGTAGAAACTCATTAGCGTCCGAGAAAGAATGAAAGCTTATCGAAACTTTGTTCCGGCCTAAGCCTTTAATCGAGCCGTCGATTACGTTAGGGAATTCCCGTTGGCGGAGGTGGAGAAATTGTCCAAAGGAGACCGGATGCAAAGTAGCACTTGGAGACTGACTGTCGTATTGAACATGAACTATGTAGGGGCCGGGATCACTGCGTTCATAAGATGTTCTTTCCGTCGTCAGCAGTGATGAAGACAGCCGAGGAGAAGAAGCTTGAGTGGATGGCAGCGAAGCCTGTAGATGGGCCGGAGGAGTCTTCTGAGATGGATGAGTAAGAGACGTAGTCTGTGATGAATGGACTACTGGGACCGAAGCCTGACCCAACTCCAACACGGAGTCCTGAGAGTCTGGTTGTAAGTCAGGTAAAACCGAGAAAGAATTACTTAGCCTGATATCGCCGGCAACCACAATGGACTTGGCCGTAGAATCCGTTGAGGGAGAGTCAGACCGTGACGAACGAGAGCGGGAGCTTGACCGAGACCGAGATTTAAGATTTAAAACCAAACCCTTGTGTTCCGTCTTGTCCTTCCTGCGACCTCGGGCAGCGAGATCGCGGTCTTCAGACTCCCGGAGAGTGATATAAGCGCCAGGAGATGGAGGGGCTGGGGAAGTCCACTTTGACCCCCCCGGATCCCCGGGGGAGTGATCCCCCATAATAACACCTAACGGGTGAAATCTATTATAAAGAAGTCACCAAGACCTAAAACTAAAAAAATATATAAATAACAGAAACTTAAGGGAAATTAGGTCAATCTGGCCAAATCTACAGAATTATAAGCGAAAAAACCAATAATTGCTAAATAATTTGGAAAAAACCGATCTTGACGTTCCGCTGACAGCATACAATCTGGTAACTTATTTTAAACCGTAGAAAGACGATAATTTATCCTTACGTCATGTTTTAAACCAACCAAAGATATATGAATTTAAAATATTTTTATTTTTTTTTAGAATCATAGACAATGCAGAGATAAATATATATAAAGGTGTGCACACACTGGAACACTCGCGAGTTGCAGGTAGACAGTGCTATCTGTGGCCGAAAATGCGAGCCGAAAGAGACTGTCTTTGGTTTAGCGTGTCCCTTTCTAATATGAATATTAACTACACCTTTATTTTTCAATAGAAACAAAAGAACATTTATTTAATAAGTACTATATTTAAATTATTAAACTAGGCTAAGATTTCAATAACAACTAAAACCTAAATAAAATATAATTAATTATAAAAAAAATAGCCGAGTACGAGTTGGATCACGCACAAAAAAGGGTTCCGTACCGACACCCAAAAGTCCACATTTGTAGTTTTTCAGCGATTACTCAAAAACAGTTAGACCTATATTATTCAAAGCAAAAATCGTTGAAAGTACTTATTAATAAAGTTCACAGCCTCAATTTTTTCAGAAGTTTACACTTCATAGTTTGGAAATTAGTGATCGGGTGTGGGGGACACTTATCACGACTTAAAAGATAGGTAATATAATATCTCACCAGCCCGGCTAGTATGATAGCTTATACTGTCACGTTATATAGCCAAAATGTACTGAAACGTCACATAAAACGTGACGGAATAAGCTATCATACTAGCCGGGCAGCGAATGAAAAAAACAGAAGCACAACTAGCGTCGCAAAATGACACCAACAAATTTGTGTCCACTAAGGCGGGGCGTCAAATTGTGTCCAACGGCTGTTTAGTTTGAACATGGCGGCGTAACGTAAAAGTTGTATTAACTGAAATCTCAAAAATAAAAAATATGCCTTTTTGTGCAGTGAAGTGGTGCGTTAATCACTCTAGAAAACATAAAAAAAGATGGAATCACTTTTCATATGTAAGTAAAGCGGTAAACATATTTTATTATTTTTTATAGTCTGAACCGATTTTGTATAGGAATGGTGTTATGCCACCTTACATCATCAAAATGTTAATAGTCGAATGAAAAGGTACCTAAGATACCTATTAAACATTTTAATTTGTTGATATACATGCTTTCATGCACATAACTAATTTGTGTATGAAAGCATGTATCTCAACAAATTAAAATTGTTGCTTGGTACAACACCGCGCGTGCGTATTACAAATAAATGCCCCGTTTCAAAGTGGACTTTTCTAGGAAGCTCGCGTTCTATGCTTTTTTCGTTCACTATATCTCAGTAACGGATGACTTATCTGGAGAAAAAAAACAAAATCCTATATATCATTTATAAGGCCTAGCTATAGATACTCCACACGCCTTTGAGCATTGTTTTTTTATTCATCCCCCGTTACATGTATGGAGTGGTCCGTGGGTGCCCCCCTCTAATTGAGGTTTCTCTGAGTAAATCGGCTGTTTATTACGTACGGACGGACGGACGGACAGACAACAATGAAACTATAAGGGTTTGTTTTTAGTATTTCTTGTTATAGCGGCAACAGAAATACATCATCTGTGTAATTTTCAACTGTCTAACTATCTCGGTTCATGAGATACATCCTGGTGATAGACGGACAGACAGACAGACGGACAGCGGAATCTTAGTAATAGGGTCCCGTTTAGAACCCTAAAAAAGGGCTCAAGCTCGGTGGTAGGGTGCCCAGAAGACTGGCGGCATTGTCGCGCTGGACAGCAATACCGATGCGCTAAGCGAGATACGCACCAACCTTGGTCACACGTCGCGCCCATAAGGGTCAAGGCGCTTCACCAGTTCTTTATAAGTGCTATGAGCACCAATCAGGTCCCCACGGTCCTAGCGTTTCCACCCCAAACGGCTCAAACATCTGTATGTTCGCATGGCTGTCCATGAGCCCGAGTTGATGAAAACATTTTTTGTATGTGGCAATGAGTGTGAGAGGGACACGCTAAGACAAAGAGTCTCTTTCGGGCTCGTCTCTCAGGTTATCTAAGGTTAATTGAAAACAGTCTTGTATACTGAGCTATAAAGTTTAATTTAAATTGGCAAGGTTTTGAAAGAATTTTGGTCTTGTTATAGTGTGTACTAAATACAAGGTCTTTGGTAACAAGTGACATCAGATCAGTTGTCAACTGAGTGTTTCGTGCGAGTGATTACAAAATTCATATTTTTTGATCAATTATACGTTAAATAAGTACATGCTTATAGGAACCAGTGCAAAAACGTATTTTAAAACAAGCTGTGGTTGTTTGGTTTTTGATGGATTTGGTACTTTGCTAGCATTAAGTACAGTGGTTGACATTGATGTGTTTACGGTTTGTATTGTAATAATTAATTAGTTATGTCTCCTTACTAATAATTTGAAGACAGCGTAGTCCTAGGCCTGTTAAGATATTTGTAATAAATATCTTACATAACACGTAATCGTGGTCATCATGCCTTGATTTCATAGCAACTATAGTACTACTTTATGATGAAAAGTTTTGTAGTACTCTATATACGTATAATACACAAAAGAAAATGGTCCCTATTTTATTTTACTACTATTTTGATCGATACTTGAAAATTATTATACTAAGGTATGTATTTTGAAATAACAGTAAACAAAGCTTTTGTTTTCATTTAGGCTGGTAATCTTTTAATGAAGTACTTTCTCAATTGTTTCACAATACAAGTGAATTTTTATCAAAAAAAGACCATACTTTTCCACATTTACTGGGCCTCCTACTATATAATTTGAGGATGTCCTTCGTTTTCTCCAAGATCCCGTCATCAGATCCAGACTTGATGACAATAGGACCAGCTAAAAAACGTACCCTTTCAAACAAAAAAATAATTTTTGAAATTGGTCCAATAGTCTTTGATTAATCAGTGAACATACATAAAAAAAATAACTAATTGGGAACCTACTCCTATTTTGAAGTTGGTTAAAAACAGACATAGATAAGTATGATCCTTTCAGTTGACTAGTATACTAAATAATTAGTCATGTATTTATTTATTTATTTATTAGATACAATGTCATTTACAGCCTACACCAAACATGACAAAGAATGGTATGGCAATTGATAAAGAGCTTAATTAAAACAACTAAGTCACACCCGGCTACTTAATCTAATTAATTGTAACCAACTTTAACTACATAAAGAAAATTTATAACCAGGGCATATCAGTCAGTAAAAGTATCTAAAGTTCAGTATTAGCTCCACATACCCTGATTCATAGTTTACACTTGATATGTTATTTAAAAACCGGCCAAGTGCAAGTCGGACTCACGAAGGGCTCCGTACCAGAAAAAAAATAACGCCAACAACTACTCTGTTGTATGGGAGCCCCCCATAATTAATATTATTATTTTGATTTAGTATTTGTTGTTGTAGCCACAATAAAAATACATAATCTGACCAAATTTCAACTGTGGTAGCCATGAAAAAGGGCTAAAATACCACGTTTTTTGTATGGGAGCCCCCCTTAATTATTATTAGTATTTTGTTTTTAGTATTTGTTGTTATAGCGGCAACAGAAATACACAATCTGTGAAATTTTCAACTGTCTAGCTATTACGGTTCTTGAGATACAGCCTGGTGACGGACGGACAGCAAAGTCTTAGTAATAGGGTCCCGTTATTACCCTTTGGGTACGGAACCCTAAAAAGTACACTGTATATGGGTCAGGACCAATGATTGGGACAGGTAGCAATTTTAGGATGAAAGTGTAACATGGTGTAAATTTATTTAAATTCCGTGTATTAAATTCTGCATTGAAACTGGACAAATTTTTATAATCAAATGATAACGATGAACTACCACTTTAAAACTTCGCACCGCACACGTGTGTGTATCAAATATTGATGTGGAGAGGTCATTCTCTTTATATACGTGCATTATCAATATTAAATGGAATCCATTAAATATATGAATAATAGAACAAATGTTGGTAATTTACTAAAAAAATATAATTTTGTAAGTTTTTTTATTGCATTTGTATTGGTTTATTTTTAATGATCTAGGCTTATCCATTTTATTTATTATCTTCGACATGTCACAAACATGATCACATGTGTCAAAGTGAAGTGTGAAAATTATGAAGAGTATTAATTTCTCTACAATTGATAACATGTCAAAATTTCCATAGTATGAAATCTTGACCCATTTCGTTAACTGTGTGACAAGAAACCCAAAAACATTTTTTTCATATTTTTATAGCTAGGGGTTTTTAAGATATTCACGAAAATGTTAAGTAAGCCTACCATCGTCTATATGACGTCATAAGGCTGAATTATGACAGTCATAATGCACAAAAAGAACAGCAGTACAACTTTCTTTAGTAAATCCGCCTTAGTAATAGTGCTTCTATATGATTTTGTGCAATGTGAAGCCTTACTTGTTGCTTACTCTCTTTTAGAATGAGGAACTTTTGAAATGGATCTTTATGTATGAAATTGGGATATTTTCGAGAATTTAAAAATGTATTTAATTTTTTAAAGCCAGCTTAAAACTGAAATGTTGTCAATTTAATTTATTCCATTGTGACACGATAGTAAAAAATAATAGATCACAATGGAATCAATTAATTATGTAGATGAATTAAGGGTGTAAATATCCATTGTTAAACATTTTATAACTAGTGGCTTTTTTCAAAGTTCAATATGTCCAAAATGACGTTAAAATCTAAGTATATAATTAGTAAACTTGCTCACAAAATTTCATGAAATTCTATAAAATGAATAATACGGAAATCTGCCGGACGTATGTACAAAAGCATTTTTACTAAAGCTGAAACTGAGACCTTTGTTGTACTCGGTCAGTTATCAATTAATCATATGTAATTTGGGTTCATTCAATATTTTTTTAAATGAGGAGTAGGACATTCTGCAGACTCAGCATTTACTTTTGTTTTTTATTATGCCCCACTTCAATATTTTTTTAAGAATAATTAATAAATTAAAAATAATAATTAAAAATTGAAGTACAATCTTACACAAATCGACCTAGTCCCAAACTAAGCAAAGCTGGTTCTATGGGTACTAGACGACGATGTACATACTTAAATACATAGAAAACATCCAAGACCCAAGAACAAATATCCGTGCTAAATGCACAAATGATGAATGGCCGGGAATCGAACCCGGGACCTCTAGCTTCAGAGGCAGTGTCACTACCACTGGGCTAAACAGGCCGTCAAGAATAATAAAAGTATCAATAAATTTCTCTAAAAATGTTTTAACAGAAGATTCGAAAGTGCTTGTTGCTAGGCCTATTTGAATAAAGAACATTTTGACTTTTTTGACTTCATCACCATCAAGTTCAATGGGAAGTTAAGAAACTGTTGGTACTTTTTTTAAATAGCTGACTTTGGTGGCTTTTCTTTCCTTTGTTCTCCAATATTTTTTAAACAAGAAATACAATATACATAACTAGTTCTCAGTTCTAAACAACTAAACCCTGGCCCCCTTTACCTGTATGGGAATAACAACCCCCTTTAAAAATGTAATAATATTTTTTGACAATTTGTATGGCTTTGGGTCAACAAGGAGTAATTTTGAGGTCTATAGCTCTAACCTGTTTTACAGATGACAAACACATGAGTGACATCAATAGGGCTCCGCTTGGACCCTTCGGGTACGGAACCCTAATAAACACCTTGGTATGATAAATTACAATAATATCATCGTCTAGTAAACAAACCTTGTTAAGCTTACTATGTGACTAGTTATTTTTTTGTAAGATTGTCCCCTAATGACCGAGGAAAGCCTCTAGTCTAGTGCATACGAAGCCATATATGTCCGATATGATTCGTGACTCTAATCGCCGTGCGTTAGAGTTCAACTTTGTACGAATTTTTTGCTGCGTTATGCCTTACAGGGTTAAAACATGCTTTCTTATGGCCGGCTATTCTCATCTACAGATACTGGTTGTTTTCTCAACCAATTCTCTTGAAATTCTGTGAGCTGTTTAAAACTATAAAGAACTATTTTGTTGAGTCTGATTTTGCTGTTACTTTGGGAAATTATGAAATTTGAGGAAAAAATATTACGCGAGGTCTACAATCACAGAGCCACGATGAATGATTAAATTGGAAATTCAGCTATTTATCACAGAGCAAAATATGCCTACAAGTCCCTTAAGTTTCATATGGGAGGTTGCTGTAGGCCTAATAATAGGATCCCGATTGTGGTTTTGAGTTAGGTACTAAGTAGGCATTAATGATGTCAATTTTCATGAAAAAATAATCAAATGGACGATGAAAATAAAATCCGCCCAAGTGCGTGGCTAATTACGTACAAAGACGGGTTCCGTACCGAAACCTACTAGTCCACATTTAAAACCACTCTAAAATATATTGACTCAAAAAAGGTCGTATCTTCATAGGGAACTCACATTACTCACGACTGTTTTTCAGCCCTAACGTCAAATCCGTTAGACCTATCTTGTTCAAAGAAAAATAGTTAAAAGTACTTATTAATGTACCTATACCACCGCAATTTTTTCAAAAGACTGACAGCTAATTGCTCGCCTACGATTGATTTAACTGGAAAAGTTTTAATTTTTAAAGGCCTATCCATAGATAATGTGCATTGAAAAATTATATTTTTTTCCCCCGATTACGTGTTACCCCCTAATTTAATATATATATTTTTTGTAATTATTTTTAACATAATTTTTCTGTAGCGGTTGATAGAATACACCTTCCTACTACTAAATCGGTGTATGTCCTACGTATGGACGGACGGAGCTACAGACATGACGAAACTGCATTTCACGCTTATGTTACATAGTATGAATTTATTAGGTTACAAATTAAACACAGTGGAAAGACGACATGTTTTCGAATACTTCTTAATCGTGGGTGAGAAAAGTGCTCGAAAATCTTCAATAAATTTTTAATTTATAAATGTAGTGTGTAGAATCCCAACTCGATATGTTTTTCATTGCGTATACGTATTATTCAAATATGAATGCCACTCCATTCGAAGATTCGAACTGTGTTTCCATATGACACCCGAACTAACTCTGTCAAAATCGAAATATTTGACATAGTCGAACCTTGTTGATACTGATTTATATGCAAAACTAAAATATATTTTTAACTACTTTTCTAATCCTATAACGATTAGTACTTACCGAAAATAAGGTATAACCTGTTTTTAGGGTCCCGTACCGTAATTGGAGGTCAGATTTAAACTGGTTTATCTGAGTCGATTTTCGATACATCAGCAGGACTTGTGAATATCAGTCAAGTGCTGTGATATTAAATAATAAATAAATAAATATTGGGGGACAATCTTATTGACGACTAGCTTTTGCCCGCGGCTTCGGACTCGCATAACAATAAACTGTAGCTTATGTTGTTGTTGTTTAAAAGGATATACCAAGTTAACAATAACTAAACACAACTCACATACTCGTACACACACAAACATCCATACTAATAAAATCGTACTTATTATTTAGAAATTTACAACTATAGATAGAATTAATTTTAAATGTAGGACTTCCTTATGCACTTAAGTAGCGGTTCTGCCTTCGGTTGTATTTCAAAGGAAGCCAGTAACGTAGTCTGAGGAGAAAACAGACAAATTTTCAACCCAAAATTTTACCCCTTTAGGGGATGAATTTCGAAATGCCGTGGAAGCACTTCATATCTTTAGATAAAGCGTTGTTGTACGAAAACCCGATATTTTACCTTAAAAATTTCACGACCTATGTATAAAATTTCAACCACTATTTAACCCTCTACGAGGATGAATTTCCAAAAACACTGCAATTCGTTTTCTAGTTTCTTCATGAGTAATGTGTATAATTAATATTAGACTTCTTATACCTTTTCGCCGCCAGACGTCAAAGTAATTCGCCGTGCCCCTGACGCCATAACGGTAAAAAATGATGTGTAAAGAAATAATGCCAATATAAAATTGAGCAGCTTCTCAGTAGTTTTTCACAAAAAAAATGTGTCGGCCAGTGCCGTCGTTGGCGTCGGGGTGACGATTTTACGTTGACGTCTATGGCTGACCGTGGCGTTCAAAAGGTTAAATAATTGCATGTTTTCCATGCAAATTTTCAACCCCAACATTTAGGGGGTGAAATTCAAAATACTGTGTAAGCACTCTTCATATCTTTACATGAAGCGTCTTTGTACGAAATCTTATTATTTTATTTTAAAAATCAGACTATCTCCAAACAAACTTTTAAGACCCAAATTTACCCCCTTAGCAAGACCTCCGAACAAACTTTTAAGACGCAAATTAACCCCCTGAATTTATAAAAATCCCTTTTCAGTGTTTACTTACGTCATATAAACTGCCTATTGTAAAAATAACAGCTTTCTAGGTCAAGCGGTTAGGGCTGGGCGTTGTTTTAAGTCAGTCAGTCAGTCAATCAGTCAATCAGGACTTTGCACCCCTATTTAACCCGCTTAAGGGTGGGTTTTCCAAAACCCTAAAAGTACTCATCTTGTATTGCAATGTCACTTAAAATCTTGCACTATCCCTATACAAACTTTGCACCCCTATTTAATCCACTTAGGGGTGGGTTTTTCCAAAACCCTAAAATTACTTTTCTTGTAATAAGGAGTCTGTACACAAAGTTTCAAATCTCTCACCTAAAACTACTTCATCCCCATACAAACTTTGCACCCATATTTACCCCGGTTTGGGGTAAATTTTTTCAAAACCCTAAAATCCCTTTTTCTTGTATTGTGATAAGAAGTCCATACAGAAAGTTTCAATTCTCTCATTTGAAATTTTTCTTCATCCCCATACAAACTTTCAACCCCCTTTTTAGGGTGCCCTTGAGGGTGGTATTATTAAAAATCCCTTTGTCGGTACTTACGTTATATAAGCTACCTATTGTGAAAAAATCGACTTTATAAGTTCAATGGTTTGGTCTGGGCGTTGATATAAGTCAGTGAGTACTTTGCAACCCTATTTAACCCGCTTAGGGGTGGATTTTTCCAAAACCCTAAAATTACTTTTCTTGTATTGTAATAAGAAATCTGTACACAAAGTTTCAAGTAACTGAATTAAAATTTTACTCCATCCCCATATGAACTTTTAACCCTCTTTTCACACCCTTGAGGGTAGAATTTTTAAAAAATCCCTTCTTAGTGAGTACTTTGTTATGTAAACTACCTATTGTGAAAAAAACAGCTTTCTAGGTTCAACGGTTTGGGCTGGGCGTTGATTTAAGTGAGTGAGTCAGTCAGTCAGTCAGGACTTTGACGGTTATATCCATAATGCAAGCGAAAGTCACCCGTCTGTCTGTCTGTTACCTCTTCACGCTTAAACCGCTAAACCGATTTAGATGAAATTTGGTATAGAGATAGTTTGAGTCCCGGGAAAGGACATAGGATAGTTTTTATTCCGGAAATAATTCCTTAGGGTGTGAAAAGTGAGGTAAAAGTTTGTATGGGCGCCTACTAGAAATTGAATAGCAATTATTTGTACATCCGCTAAATCCATTTCTTAACTTTTTTTAATTACCCACCATTAAGTAGCAAAATAAAGATGCATCGTCTGAGAAAAACAGCTACTGCCATAAATCACATGATGAGTAAAACTCCACGAGTTTAAAAGTTATCGGCTAACTCCAATATACCCGCTATTTTCGTAAGAATTTTTATCGCTTAGATGTGTGTTCTCTCAAAAGATAACTAACTGTGTTTCGTGTTATTGATGTAAACGATGAAGTATAACATCGCAAGGGTATGTATGTACTATTATTGGTTTTTATTAATATTTCGTGGTTTTGAGCTGTAAATCCAATACAATCGTAAATCCAATACAATCACTGTTTTGGGGTTTGGTTAACCTCTTATCAAAATTAATGGGAGTTTTTATTCTTACTATCGCGATAAACGTACTTAGCAGGTATTTTTCATAGTCTCAAAATAATTTAGTTACAGTGTCACAAGACGAGAGTCATTGACCAGTGTGTTGCCACTGCCAGTGATGACATAATGGGCACAGAAACGTAGTCACTTACTATGGGCCTCATAAGAGGGCTTAAAGTCACCAAAAGAGCAATGAAGAGGGCTATGCTGGGAGTATCTCAGCGTGATCGCATCAGAAATCCGCAGTAGAACCCAATTATCTGACATAGCCCTCCGAATCGCTAAACTTAAGTGGCAGTGGGCGGGGCACATCGCACGTATCCGCAGTAGAACCCAATTATCTGACATAACCCTCCGAATCGCTAAACTTAAGTCGCACGTAGAACCGATGGCCGTTAGGGCGGAAAGTTTCTCGAGTGGTGACCACTTACCGGAAGGCACTGTGTGGGTAAGCCCCACACAAGATGGACTGAAGACCTGGTGAAAGTCGCTGTAGTCCGCTGGATGCGGGTGGCACAGGACCGGGCATTGTGGCACTCTGTGGGGGAGGCCTACCTCCAGCAGGCTGGATGTCCTTCGGCTGACATGATGATGATGATTATTTTCGCACAACACCCAATATATATATTTATTTATTTGAGAAGTAAATAACCTTTTGATTTACATGATTTACTTTCTTTTTCTCAACACACTGCTCAATCCATAATTTAAAACGTTATTTGAAAGCAAAATACAGTTTAGTTACAAAAGTCATCGTAAAAAATAGATAACCAAAACGCCTTATCTCTCTTTTATTTTGGAATTAAGGGAAAAAATAACCCAATGATATTTTCCCTGTTTTTCGGGGATTAATATTTTAATTTCAATCATGTTTTTTGCCTCTCCTGTAAACTTCCATAATATGAGGATAGCAGGTTTACCCTATTAGTCGACAGCATAACGAGTAGCACGCCGACGAAGTCGCGCGAAAAAGCTAGTATATATATATAGACTAGCTTTTGCCCGCGGCTTCGCACGCGCAGACCAACAAACTGTAGCCTATGTTGTTGTTATTTAAAAGGATATACCAAGTTAACAATAATTAAACACAACTCACCTACACACATATGCATTCTGGTAATGCGAAAGAAATCGTTGTTATTATGTCGAAAATTACAACTACAGGTAGGGTTATTTTACTTACTATTCCTTTATTGTATCCTCAATTTAACCTTCTTAGAGGACAAATTTCCAAAAATGAATTTGCATGAGGAATCTGTATACGAAGTACCTAATATACTTCTTATATATAGAATTACATGTTTTGCATACAAACTTTCAACTCCAAGTGAATTTTGAATACTTTTCACGTCTTTTGATACAGCTCTGTTGTAAGAAAACCCGCACCCGAAATGAATATTACACTTCTTATTTAAAGAATGACATATTTTCCATACAAACTTTCAACGCCAATTTTATGCATTTAGGGGGTGAATTTCGAAATACTTTTTATATCTTTATATGAAACGTATTTGTGCAAAATCTTACATTTTTACTTTAAAAATCAGACAATCTCCTATACAAAACTAACCTCAAATTTACCCCGTTAAGAATTCGTCGTCCTCCTAGCGTTATTCCCACTACAGTTGCATCCTGAAGAATGCCTGGGGTCCGCTACCTAATCCCAAGAATTGGCGTAGGCACTAGTTTTTACGGAAGCGACTGCCATCTGACCTTAGGAATAGACTTGTCAAGTGAGTGGGCAACTTGAATGTTAGAAGTTCACAAGTAGCCCGGAGGCCTCTAACTTACCCCGTTAAGAATTAAATTTCAAAAAACCCTTATTGGTTATTTACGTCATATAAACAACCTACTGTTAAAAGTTAAGCTTTCTAGGTCAAACGGTTAGGGCTTAAGTCAGAACTTTGCACCCCTATTTAACTAATTTAGGAGTGGGTTTTTCCAAAATACTAAAATTACTTTTCTTGTATTGTAATAAGGAGTCTATACACAGAGTTTCAAGTCTCTCACCTAAAATTCTACTCCTTCCTCCATACAAACTTTGCACCCCTATTTAACCCACTTAGGGGTAGATTTTTCCAAAACCTTAAAATGACTTTTCTTGTATTGTAATAAGGAGTCAGTACACAAATTTTCAAGTCTCTCACCTAAACATTTTACTCCATCATCAAATTACTTTTGTTTTATAATAATAAGCACTCCATAAACAAAGTTTCAAGTCTCACTAAATTTTTTCGATATATATATTTATGCAGCAAAAAACAGATGCATCGCCTGAGAAAAACAACTACTGCCAGTTATTTTAACAAATTGCTTAAATCACATATTGAGTAAAACAGTCAACTCCACGAGTTTATAAGTTATCGGTTAACTCCAATACTCCAATATACCCGCCATTTTTGTAAGAATTTCCATCGCCTAGATGTGTGTTCTCGCATAAAATAACTTTATTTCGTATTTTTGTTGTACGAAGGAGTATAACATGGCAAAGGTATGTACTATTATTGTTTTTTATTAATATTTCGTGACTTTTGAGCTGTGAATCCAATAAATCACTGTTTTGGGGTTAGGTTAACCTCTTATCAAAATTAATGGGAGTTTTTATTCTTACTATCGCGATAAACGTACTTAGTAGGTATTTTTCATATTCTCAAAAGAATTTTGTTACCGTGTCTCAAGACGAGAGTCTTTGACCAGTGTGTGTTGCCAGTGATGACATAATGGGCACTGAAACGTGATCGCTTACTATGGGCTTCATAAAAGGGCTTAAAGTGACCAAAAGAGCAATGTAGAGGGCTATACTGGGAGTATCTCAGCGTGATCGCATCAGAAATGAGGCCACCCGCAATAGGACCCTATTATCTGACATAGGGTACTAATTATTATCGGGTATGTTTGGACCCGGCTATATCATAAACTAGGACTGACACCACCGGGGGATGGGCAGCAGCATCCCTGCAGTGCGGTGGAGATACTGCGATCGCGAACCCGCATGCCAAGCGTGGCGATTATGGGCAACTACCCCCTAATGAGAGACACAAACACGTGAAAGTCTGGGGGAGGCCTATGTCCAGCAGTGGACGTCTTTCGGCTGACATGATGATGACGATGTTGTTTTTGTTGTTGTTGATGATGATGATGATGATGATGATGATGATGATGATGCTTGACATAGGCTTCCGAATCGTTAAACTTACGTGGCAGTGGGCGGGGCACATTGCATGTAGAACCGATGGCCGTTAGGGCGGAAAGGTTTTCGAGTGGCGACCACTTACCGGAAGGCGCATCGTGGGTAGGCTCCACACAAGATGGACTTATGACCTGGTGAAATTCGCTGTAGTCCGCTGGATGCGGATGGCGCAGAACCGGGCATTATGGCACTCTTTGGGGGAGGCCTACGTCAAGCAGTGGATGTCCTTCGGCTGATATCATGATGATGAATATGTTCGCACAATACACACTCAATATTGGAATTTAGGAGCTTTCATTTCCTTACCATTATGTAAAATTTACATGAAGATCTATTTACTTTCTTTTCTCGACAAACTGCTATATCCATGATTTAAAACGTTATTTGATTGCAAAATACAGTTAAGACGGCGCAGTACGCTTGGTTCTCCATACAAACGTATTTACGCTCTCATTTTAAAACGCCATGCTAGAATAACATAAAACTTTGTATACACAATGGGATCCAGCATATCTAGGTCGGAAATTAGTTTTTTATTGCTTTTTCCCATGTTAAAGCTTAAATGTGTAACAATCTCAACTAACTCTATATTAAAATTGACACAATTTTTCTTCTATGGGCTGTTAACTGCTTGAGCTGTAAAATGTTGGTGACATGACAGTTATCCATTCAGTTATCATTATCACTACTCAAATATTGACTGTGTGATAGGTACGATAACTTCGGATAATTTTACAGTTAGCTGATGTGGATCTTTATGTGTCTGTATTTTAATCAGGTACCTTATACCATTAATGTTTAATATAAGGAAGGGCTGTGTAGCAACATTAGTTGTTTGCGGTACTTTATTTCAGATGAATGTGTTATCAAAAGAGCCCACTTAGATTCCGTCGTAACATAATTGAGTTAATATTTGATTGAGATGGAATGGAAGGTACCTATTTGTATAAAAATCATGTTGATAGTGAATTTTACCGTCGCAGCATATTAGCTGTCGTCAGATAGCCGTCTGTCCTTGTGTATGCATTTGCCAAATGGTCTTCCTTATCTATCAATTGCTGATATTTGTACATTCTAGTTTTAGTTTAAAATTATATTCCTACAAATGCTGGCATCTCGTGTCTCTTATGAGCTTTTGAGCGTGTCTCTTTTGAAAATTTGCGTGTCACACTCTAAGCTTGTGTAGAACTGACCCGCCGAAAAACATAGTTTTATTTTAATAACAAGGAAAAAGTTAATAGAAGAACATTCCTAATTAATTAGTATTGTTCAAGATATACCACTCATGTAACAGGCATGGCATGATGGCAGCGGCCGTCAAGCGGTTTTATTCCAGTACAGGGCCATTCATCATCGTCTATTAAACCTTAGGCCGTCGGTGTCACGTCAGATCGTTTAGTTGTTTCTAGTAGGCGCGTAGTTAGTTAACAGGTACAGTACACATAAGTTTAGAATCATTACAAGCTTGTTGCTATACATACATATGCTAATTTGTCCCTGTAGATATATTACATTATATGACGTACAATTTGTAAATAGTAAAATTATATTTTTTTACCGCCTCGAAATAAGATTAATAAGATGGTTGTGTGATGAGAATGTAGGTGTTCGCTGGGATACCAGCGATCCGCTATGTGCCTAATGATATAATCATTATAATGATGGGCAAGGTATACTTTATACTCGCTAAAATAACGAGTGGGTATACTCTGTTCTACTGACAGTATGATACCTACCGTAACATACTTGTATTAATAAATAACACTTACAATTATCCAACGAATACCTTGCATCCCATGCGTTGAAAAGTGTAGCATGAGAGCCCATCATTACTACGCTACTCGCTGAATCATTAGACTAAATACGTCCCACTGCTACTTTACCATTAGTGATGTAATGATGGTTCGTTGTTTCAGGTTATCACAATGTGCATGGAAAGAGATATGCACTCCAGCATCACAACCTTGGTGTATGTTCGGTGACGAGTGTCGCGGACCCAATTCCGACGTTACTTAACAACCTATTACTTAATTAAACATGTGACTTTACTGTGATGTGACGGTTTACACACCCTCGAAGTAATCAGTGCCTTAGACTGTTTATAATATTTATAATTAAGCTCGGTTACGATATTCAATTGTATACGCATGCTGTCCAATGGATCCCGAAACATCAACAACTGGAAACGTGAAAGTAAACAAACAGAAGCATAAAAATGAAAAGAAAAAGAAAATGGAGGAAAGTAGGGAGGAAAATGCGGAGAAAGTATGTGGACAGATGAGCAAGTCGACCGAGGACGACATCGCCTCGGGCAGTTCCACGGACAGCGACGAGCTCGTCAACGCCATTAACTACAACACCATCACATCGCTGGCCGCCCTCAAGGATCTCATCCAGGGCGACAGCAACGATACGCCAGAGACTGATAGCTTTTTTCAGCATTATTTTATGAATCATTGTAATAATCTTTCGAGTTTAAATCCAAATTCTAGCTCCACCTTTCCTTTTTCTGAGCGTCGCCGCTTATCGCAGTGTCGGGAAGAAGATGAAGATGACGAGAAAAAAGAAGTCGATCATACGCTTTCGTCCTTATCTTCCGGGAGCGCGTCTAATAGTAGCATAGTAAATATATCACAGGAACACGACTCGAGAGATAAAGTGGACGACTCACGTCGGTACAAAAAAGTAAATGTAAGCGATCTTTCTCCTGAATGTGGGGACACCTCAGGTGAATCGGTAGGTCCTCCGAAACGGACGGTAATGGGGGCTCGACACAAGTTCTTAGTGACGACTACGCAACCGACGCCGCCCTCTGCCGTTGTAGAAAAAGCGCTCCGATCACAAGTGCACAATGCACACACCGTTCATTTTGGAACGAAGGGAGCAGAAGAGATAAGGCCTAGTGTGCGTTCCATTTTTGCTGGCCAGAATCTCCACTTTGATAAAAAATATTTTGATAGCAGTCTCATAGAAATTAGATCTACGGTAGATGAAACGCCAACGAGCTCCGAAGATGTATGGGTCAAAAGAAGTGACGAAAAACCAGTGAGTAATTGCTCTAAAGTAAGCTTTATTGAAGATTGCATATTTTTACTTAGGCAATTCCTTTTTTGTTTACAGAAGGAAGAATCTACAAGTGAAATTGAAGAATCAGCAAAAGATGGCAATGTCCTATCACCTGCTTCTGATAAACGTAAATCACAAATACGAGATCGCTCCGGTACGTGGGGTTCTCAGGGTACCCGCTTCGATAAAGAAACGACGAAGAAAACTCCACTCCGCAAAGATAAGGACGCTCGGCGCAGTAGCGACGACAGGCGACAAAAGCGAGGTAAGGAATTTATGGAATTGGATTTGGAAAATATGTAGGTAAACAGACAAGGGTTAATGGGATTCGCACACTATCATCAATTCATCACAACACACGACGCATTATTTCTAGGTCGTTAATGAAGTTCCCTATTATTGTTTCATAATGCGGGTGCTTATAATCTCAGTGGTGCCTTGATGAAGAATAAAAAAAAACATCTATGTGTGTGTCGACCACGACTTAATTTTCATCTATGCCTGTCGACCGTCGATTACGGCATTATGTACTTGACTTGTATGGTAATATATACTTGTTTATAGCAATCCTATTTTTAATAAAAAAAAGGTATAGGCATCGATGGGAATCTTTGTCATTCAAATATCAATAATGTAACATCAAGTATCTATAATGTATCATCTACCTCTACATATACACGTATTCTATTAGTTAGTCTTGCAACAGTTACCGAAATATGTGTGACCGACTTGGTAGGTACTTACTCAGTTTTGTTTCTGCATAAACCAACCAATGCTTTGACATTTCTATCAAAACTATGTGTTTGAAACCTTGATACATTATGTATCTAATGCGGAAAACATGTTTCTTTTTGCCACTGAAATGTCTACGAATTGTCGATAGCTTAAGCTCATTTAGCTCTATCTATATTTGTATTTCATACCTATATACGAGCGTGTCATCGAGTTTAGCAAATCACAAAAAACCGAGCTAAGAGTTTTAGAAATTTCATGTCGGTTATATATCGTCGGGGTCCCACTGGGCATAATTGTGTGCTAATATTTTTATTTACTGTGTTGAGGTAGCCGTTGTTTGGCAGAGAACCGGGATTCTATTATATTTAAGCCACTGAGTGCCGCCCGCATACGCTGCCGCTGGCTCGGTGCCAACTTAGTGTTGTTTACAGAGGTTTATGACATATTTTCTACAATTGTCAAAATGTTCAACTGTTTCCATTTCGTGTATTCTAATGCCGATGAAACGTCGCATCTTGTCGGGCTGAATTATTTCAGTGTCCATCTATTAATAAATCGTGTTATGATTACGTCATTGGTTGTAAATTGTATTTTTAGAAATTACCACATCAGCCAGCTTGTCATTGTGAGTCGTTTGGATACCTAAGTTGCTAATATGATTGCACAACAACCAAATGTTAGCCATCTCATACAAGAATAGGCTTTTAGTGGTATTGGTATTTTTTGTAAGGAGTTCCTTACTCGAAGGGTGCGAACGCTAACGGGTCCCTGTTGATAAACCATGCACACCGTCTTCGTTCGTTTATCTACATTTTTATTCTTAGTAGCCAGATCATTATTTTTTGTAGGATATGCCTCATTGTGGCGGATGTTGCTACGAACAATAAAAAAAGAAGAATACGTAATGTAGACTAAGGTATATACCGCAATTAACTACAATTGCTTTTCATAATAATCATAATATTGCGATCATATGCGTGGTACATACAGAGCTTTCTTTGCTCAATGTCGATTCGAACTTCACTCAATTTTTTTTTAAATAATTGTTAAGAGGAGGAGCTAGGGGAGTAACAAAAATTTGAGCTACATAAAAAAACACCTAAATATCTAGAGAGTTACGCTAGGAAGTACCTAGGTATATAAACCATCACTCGACCGACTGCTATATACTTGAATTGTGAATATTGTGTAGGCAAAACTTTCGATGCAGGAGTATCTACTGTATATATCTACATACCAATTGATAACACCAATTCATAACTTGTTAATACTCGTACCCAGCGCACATGTATGTACTAGGTCGGTTACATCACGAGTTACGACGTGACATTGACTTTGACTAGGGCTAAATGCTGTACTTACAATACGAGTATACCCACCTAATTGCTTTCATTTGGGACGCAGCCTGTCGCCTCCTAATGCCTGGCGCTCATATTTCATGTAGGTACCAAATATAAGGCAATAAAAAAAAAGTACTAATAACCGGCCAAGTGTGAGGCGGACTCGCGCACGAAGGGTTCCGTACCATTATCTATAAACACAGCAAAAAAATCAAGTTTGTTGTATGAGAGCCCCCCTTACATATTTATTTAATTCTATTTGTAGTATTTGTTGCTATAGCGACAACAGAAATAAATAAATAATAATAAATAAATACAGGACAATCTTACACAAATCGACCTAGTCCCAAACTAAGCAAAGCTTATACTATGGGTACTAGACGACGATATACATACTTATATAGATAAATACATACTTAAATACATAGAAAACATCCAAGACCCAAGAACAAATATCCGTGAAAAATGCACAAATAAATGCCCTGGCCGGGATTCGAACCCGGGACCTCTAGCTTCGGAGGCAGAGTCACTACCAACTAGGCTAAACAGGTCGTCAATAATATAATATATGTCATCTGATAATATAATATATCATCTGTGTTGACCAAAATTTCCACTGCCTAACTATCACGGTTCATGAGATACAGCCTGGTGACAGACGGACGGACAGCGGAGTCTTAAGTCCCGTTTTATCCTTTGGATACGGAACCCAAAAAAACTAGTCGTTGTAATAAATAATGATACCTAAATCTGGTCAAAGTAATATAAATTTATTCATAAAAATTATAATACATAAGAGATTTATTGAGTATACGCTTCGATCAATAATAAATAAGGTTTATTATTGATCGAAGAGTATACGTAGTTTTTTTCTAAAATTGATGTACGGTAAGTGCCCGCTCGGCTTCGAGCGTACAAGTACGGCATTATCTCAACCTTTAATCCAAAACCCGTACTCGCTTTTTGCCTGTCAAGGAGGGACAAGACGAATGAAGGTTAAGTTTTTTTATACAACGACGGTGGCAATACACCTTACGGCCTGCCTAATGGTAAGCAGACACCGTAGCCTATGGCTACTTGCGACTCCATAATATTCACAAGTGCGTTGCCGAGCCTTTATTGACTTGAAGATTCGTGGTGTTGACAGCTAGAGGCGTACGCAGGTCCCTCTCTATCAACACAGCGCATCCTCGGTAACTTTGGCAACCTTACTCACCACCAGGAACACAACACCAAGTTACATGAGGAGCAAGCAGTGTTGTTAGAATTTTCAGGAGCCAACCAGTATTCATGAGTTTGCGTAATGCTGAGGTTGTTATTGTGTTTGACAAGAGTTGTCTGGGTATTTTTACACGACTGCCCTTTGCCCAATAAACGAGTTTAATGTTTTCAGGGTTCGTGTAGGTATGTCTGTGAGATTCTTTATTCCACCAGAACATCTCAACGCCTTGACCGATTTTGATATGTGGGGTATTGTTAGAACCCTTTCGTCAACCCAAGTAACATACGCCATGACGTTATGTTATGACGTTGCAATAGAAACAATATGGCGGACTAATTACTCCATTTTGTGTGGTTGAAAAAAAAGTTTACTCGATCCTATCAAGGGGTATCAAAATGCTTTTTTAAAGATCATTTCTAATACATATAATATATGTAATATATCTCGTGTAATTAATTCTTAATTTTATGTCCGAATTACTTTAGAATAAAACCAAGAATTGTGAAGAGAATAAAACGTGCAGACCTATTAAATTACATACAGGCCTTTAAAACGTTACGGAAATAAGCGATTATATAAGGATATATTTCGTTAGTGTTTAAAATTTCGTTCTAATCCTAATCAGTATGCCTCATAACGATATTTCATATCGTAACAAAATGAAAATTATAACCTTATAATGATAATGCTATAATAACGTTAAAGATGGTGGCGGTAGCGACAATGACGTGCTCGAGTTTGACGTGCATGTCACAGCGCACGTAAGAGCGAGTCTGTGTGCGAGATAGAGATAGCCTATAACGTTATTATTGGCTATGTGCGAAGTAGGTGGTGGGGGTAAACTAGGCGATCGTAGCGCACACCATGGCAGAAATGTGCACTTACCGGGGACAACTGTCAAATTTACTTTCACGTTTTCTATTGGTTTCTTAACGGTTTCCTACGATTCGTTTTGTTTGTATGTATTTATTTATTCTCTTATTTATTTCAGTAAAATTTCCAATACGGGGTCTTTCTCGTTTACTAAAGTAAATAAAATATTCATGTGTCATTATTTGACATCTCTGAGTTTTAACATTGTCTCGGGACCTTTGACGTTTGACGTTTCAGACGTGCACATAGCCAATAGCGCTTCACAAAATGTCGCTATATATATTGCTTTTTATTTATAAAGTTATAATGGAAACCGCTATAAATTTGCACCGAATATCGTTGTTACTAAAGCGTTTTAATGACAAAGTAGTGTTATGAATCATAACGAATTGCGAAAGTAGCGCTATTAATGGGTAAATTTTTTGGACCTTTAGGTATATTTATGTAAATACCTAGTATGATGTAATGTATTATTTTGAAATTATTTTGACGTGTAATGTATAAAATCTTTGCAGACAAATGAGTATGAGTATGAGTATCAAGGCCTGAATTTACATATCAATAAGAAGGATTTTGAAAGCTAGTTAATAATTTTTTTTTATGTGAAACATGTTACTTTATTTTTTACTAAACATTTAATTTCTTTTAGGTATTTGGAAAATTATTTATTAAACAGTAAATAAAAATACATACATAGTATTAATAAATAGCTAAGAACACAAAACTAAAACTAACTACAATTAAAATAACTACAGCTATAAATTAAAAATACCTATCAAAATTTAATGCCCTGGGTAGGGTGCCCATCACGCAAGCAGCGTTCCCGCGCTGGATTCCGATTGCAATTCTCTGCGCGAGAAAGCTGCCCGCGCGAGGTTCGCCCGTTGCCTCCCTCAGCCGCTTGCCAAGCACCTTGTGGAGCATCTGTGCGCCCCTGCCCCACGAGCCAAGTGTCTCGACGCCAAACGAACTCATATTGGGCGCCGAGACAACTGTATTTAACTATTTTTTGGCCTCCCGAGTGCCCGCCGCCGCGCCCGCATGCCTGCTGGTCAATGGGAGGTAGGACGCCGCTAGCGTGTCAGCGCAAGTGGCGTCCCACACCAATGCACGCCCCATAAATAATTTATACAGGTGGTTATTAGGTGACATTGTATCTACCTTCGATAAGGCCATAGTATTTTTTTTTGGTTTTTAATTAAGTTACAAGATTGAGTTCCCCTGGTCAATCTCACTGATTTTTAAGTTTAACTCATCTAGTCGTGATCTGGCAGAATATCAGTGCATCGCTCGAAAGAGCGTAGCGTATGACTGAGCCAGAGCCCTTTTGTTTTGCTGCAATGCACTCAGTAATTGTATTTTGCTGTGTTTAATTTTTGTTTACTGTGTGACTTGTTAATCAAATAAAAATGGTATGTATCTATCTATCTATACCTAAATATAACAGAGTCTTAGGCTGGGTTGCACCAAACCATCTGTAATCGTAAGCTGTGTTCGTTAAAATTTGAATGTATGGAAAGTTTGACAAGTTTCTATGGGATGACAGCTGCCGTCGCCATATTTAACGTTGATCGGTCTGTGATCGTAAGTCGGTGCAACCCAGCCTTAGACTACAGAAAATAACGAAATGGCCATACGCGTGCCTATCAGATTTGAGGAGTTCCCTCGATTCCTCCTGGGACCTGATCAGACCTTCACCAAATTTATATAGGACCAACTTGGGGGTACCTGCTTTGAAACAAAAAAATAATTATCAAAATCGGCCGATGTGGTCATGAGTTATCGGGGAACATACATGCCGACAAACTGAGAACTTCCTTCCTTCTATTAAAGTCGGTAAACATATTTAATGTTTACCATATATGATTAAATACATACTTGGATTTTAATTAATACATCACCAAACTCATTGGCTGTGGCATTAATATTTGGCTGAAATCACAGATATCAGAGAAAAGCAGATGAGCGCTAATAACAGGGTACACCGGGTAAGGACACTCCATACAAAAGGTACATCCGCGGCTCACGCGCACATAGACGCGGCGATGTGTGCGCGGCCGTTTGTGCTACGCGCTAAATGATTGACGTGTCGGCCGGTCTCCGCCGTTCTCAGTCGGGGCCGCCTCGCTGTCGCGGCAACACGTTTAACGTAAAGTTAGGCCGGCAATTACCTCGCGCGACAAATTAAGTCAAGTTACGACCGTCATTGTTATGTTTATGGATGTTTCAATTCATAAATATTGCCGACCACTTGAGTCTATTTATGATAGTGTGTAATATTAGTTATGAATTACATAGGAACGGATCAAGTAAGAGCACGTTGTACCTTGAATACCTAAAACACTTAGTACTTATTTTTAAAATAGAAATTAATGGTAATAATATTTTTCATAATGAAAAATATATACTTAATAATGAAGTTCGTAATATAGTAGTTCATTATTTTATGTCGTAATCATTTAAATACTATTTTATGGAATAACTAGACGTACCCGCGGCTCCGCCCGCGTAAATAAGACATGATTAAACATTCCGTCGCGGGCGTTAAAGACAGAAAGGAAAGAAAACTCTAGTTCCACAGACTACATGCGTATTTTTTTAAACCGCGCGCAGACCGACCAAAACCGTACTTGGCGGACTGCCTAAGCTATAAAAGCGATTACGCACTGCCTGAAGGCCTACCGCAAACCGAAAACGAAGTATGTCCCTCTCTGTCGCTCGAATAGGTACTCAAGTGCGACAGAGAGGCAAATATACCGTTTCGGTTCGCGATAGCACCTCTGATCCGATAATCCATCTCTTTCGCATTTGCATAAGATATCGTAAGTGCGAAAGAGGTTGACGTGACTAAATTGTAGACGTCAAACATTTTTATAACACGTTACCTACACTCATATTATTATAACAATACCTGAATATTGAAGCAAATTATTATCACAATACTGGGATGACCATATTATTGCGGTTTTCAAAATTTTATGGATTTTGCTTCAGTATTCATCAATATTCACATCGAAAAGGGTGAGTAAATCATGTAAAAAATATTCTTTTGATTTTTACACGGGGTAATAATATTTAAAAATACTATGTACGGAACAGGCATTATTCACCTACAAAATTGAATTAATACCATAAATCCCGGACACAATATACAACTTGGCTGAATAGGACATTGCCTTCGAAAATTATTAAATGACAACTTCGATTTTCCCCCATCACAGAATTAAAACGCAACTCGTAAAAAAATGTGAAGGACGGTTCGAAGTAAGTACGCATTTTTCTATGTAGATGTTAGTTTAACTTGTTTGTACCAGATGTCACTGGGTGCTATCTCTATCGCACTTGCATGTTGGAGTGACATAGATGCAGCGATCGTGCGGTTAGTTCTTGCTAAATACCACGGCGGCGCTACTCTCTATGTGGAGTATTTCACTGATCTATCTCACAACTACTTTGTGGTAGTCTGTGGCTCAAAGCCGAGACCCACCCGACGTTAGCCCGTTAGCCGATCGTTTCCGAAAAATGGCCGCAGCTCGAAACTGTAACTTTTATATAGGTGATTGTAAAAAGAATGCGCAACGGAAGCGGGAGCTTTTATGCTCTTATTCTGGGGCAATATCTAGAGAATAGATTTGGATATTTATTTTTCGTGTTACGCGTGCAGTTTTCGAGAAACGTGTCACCGGAGATCGTGCGTTCTGTAAGGCGATATCTCGCTCTCTCCCCATACTTTTTATCCCTTTCCGTTTTTTCACTTTTATATAATAGATATGCTTTCTTAACTAGAAAATTAAACAACTCTTTCTTGAATAGAATATATGTACTTAGATCATGAATGTTTGGGATGTGGAGGAATTGGAGCCCTATTGCTGTCACTTGCGTGTCCGTCTGTCAAACATTTTGTTCCGAAGATTTTTTTGAATTCCTGTTGACATATCAACTTGAATATTTGTGATTTGTTTATCATTACGTATATTTTACCAGAAAATACCAGTACATTAATGAATCCGATTTTTTTTAATTGTACGGAACACTCGGTGCGCGAGACCGACTCGCACTTGGCCGGTTTTTTTCATTAATTATTTTATTAATGAAAAAAACCGTAAATAAAACATAATTTCATTACTTAGACACGCATTTTTATCTATCTATTCAAACGAATAATATAGGAATGATGCTAATCACATGTCAAAACAAAAGAAAGACGTTTTGTACAACCCTGCGTCCGAACAACTACTTATTACCGATGACGTCACAACTGCTCCTAACGGCCGCACTGTCCCTACCCTGTGTACCCTGCTAATAAGTTTAACGTTTTCTATACTTCCGATCTATTCTCACTAACGTACTTATCAGTTAGTAAGAACGAAATAGATACCATGCTGTCTGACAGGTCTTCATCTGTCATTGTCTCCACTATTCATCACTTCGTGACGAGAGTTAGTGCAGTGAAAGATAATTTTCTACAAAATTTCGACATCGATATCCAAATACTGTTGATATTCGTAACTGGTATTCGTAAGACGTAAATTAATCTTATTCCTATACTCTATTGAAGTATTCATTAAATCAAAAACACAAACTATTAAATACCGTGCGAATGCTAAACTGCATTCAAGATCAATAATAAATATAAATAAATATTAGGGGACAATCTTATACAAATCGACCTAGTCCCAAACTACGCAAAACTTGTACTACTATGGCTACTAGAGTGGTACTAGACCACGATATACATACTTATATCTAGATCGGCAGCGTGTCCAGCCGAGTTCACTCCAGGAACTGGCGGACAGCAGCCGTGTGTTATTTTACACGAACCGTTTGGAGCCACTTTTGACCCCCCAATAATTCCAAATCTATCTAATATAAAAAATATGACATTTGGTACATTTATTTAGATCCTTTAGAAAGTTTAGAACAACTAGAACCCCGAATTTCATAAATATAGGTTATTAATAGTTATTGAAATATTAAATTCCAAAAAACGGCAATTTTACCACTGACTGACTGAATGACTAGTAATCAAAAACCTAACCCAGTAATGATATAAAGTAATGATAACCCATCAAAAACATAAATGTGAAAATGGCAGCCAAGTTCATTATGGGATGCGTGGTTGTCGTCTTCACCGACAAAACAATTGAGATCTAAATGGGTGCCAAGTTCCGTAGATTATCTGAAATGGTGCCAAGTCCGGCACTACATTGTTTATAGTATATAGTCAAGATATTTAGAAACCATTTTTAACATCCAATCCAGGTGTAGTCAAGATATTATTGCAAGAAAAAAAAAACATAATGAAAACAAAAATCTCAGTTAAACCGCTCAGCTCGGATGACAGATGCCAACTGAGGTCTTTGTTTTCATTATGTTTTTTAACTGAGAGCTTTGTTTTCATTATGTTTTTTTTCTTGCAATAATATCTTGACTACATCTGGATTGGATGTTAAAAATGGTTTCTAAATATTTAAAGTGTGCACTATAACATTTATTTTTACCGTGGGATAGGAACGGGATCCTTTATTCCCTGTTATATGTTTTCGACGTAAACAGATATTGCAGAACCTTTAAGTACTATTTTTCTCAAGTGCACGACACGTATCTGTAACCTTCAATCCAGATCTTATTCAAACCGGAGCAATAGAATAATTAGTAGTCACATTATATTAATTAATACAATCATTTTATTTATTTGAATTCTGCAAAAATGTCTAGAAATACTGAATGGCTTTAATTTAGTTCAAAAACTTTATTTAAAACATCAATAGTTTAGTCGTCAGATTGTAAATGCTTTACAATAAGGAGTAACTTTGGGGTCTCTTTCTATCGAGAGAAGTTCATTAGATCGTGTAACTGAGTGCAACTTTGACTAGACTAGACCCATAAGTAAAACATATTTTTTTCAAATTTTTAAAACCCTTTTTCTACGTTTCAGATTGTTTTTAGAAAACTCGAAAACGCTAACTCGCTTGACGACCTATCCTTAAAAACTCGAACGTAATTACAATCAATACGTGCATTATCAATATTATCATGGAAATAGATTATCAATTCTTTATCGCGGCACTAATAGAACTCAGGAAGTAAAACTAGGTATAGATGTAGGTATAATGTGACTAATGCTTTCCCATCGGCTAAACTGGAACCCATCCTCGGGACGTCAAAAAAATGGCGGATGTCGATCGAAAACCAATTTGCGTATTCTCTAAATTTCACAGTCGAGATATGTTTACTCCTACCGTTCTAAATGCAACGAGTGGTCAACTCGGTCGGTAGCGATCGAGATGGTTTTAACCTTTAATTACTAATTTTCTGACATTTAATCTGGCAGTGACGGTAAATATTAGCAACTTAACTAGTAATTGATGGACAGCAGACAGCAGCACAAAATAACGAGTATGTTAAAAAAATATGTCTATTTATTTAAATGATTTAATGGCCAACGTTGCCAACGTCGCGGAAGTTATGGCGGAAAATATTGACAGCTTACAAATATTGAATTTTTTATGCGTCCCATTTCACATTAGTGCATAAACGAGTAAATACTCTTAAACATGTTTGACGTGTTAAATCAGTTAATTTAGATTACTGAAAATGAATATCACTTTTGTTATTGATATAATATATATTTAACTATACACTTATTTTTTATTCCGTGGAATTGTGACGTTTGTTGGTATGGCCGGGCCATATAATGCTCCTTGAATCTGTGGTAGGAATTGAAGAGGAAAAATAAGCAAGTGGACTACCGCCATATCGAAGTGCTGAAGTGTTTGTACGAGAACGCCACTATGTCAGTCCGACTCCAGGACCAGAACTCTAAAGCCTATTCCGTTGCAGCGGGGAGTCCGGCAAGGAGATTTTATTTCTCCTAAACTGTTCTCCGCTGCACTGGAGGATGTTTTCAAGACTCTGGACTGGAGAAGGCTAGGCATCAGCATAAACGGCGAATACCACACTCACCTTCGGTTTGCTGACGATATAGTAGTCTTGGCTGAGACCATGGAGGATTTAAGTACAATGCTCAATGACCTCAGTAAAGCCTCCGAGCGAGTTGGTCTAAGGATGAACATGGACAAGACGAAGATCAGTTGGTGCGACATGGGCATTATGTCGCACCAACTCCCGTAACAATCGGACACTTTACGCTCGAAGTTGTAGACGATTACATATATCTAGGACAGACTGTCCAATTATGTAGGTAGTCCAATTTCGAGAAAGAGGTTAATCGTCGAATCCGACTCGGCTGGGCAGCGTTCGGAAGCTACGGCACATCTTTTCGTCCAATATACCGCAGTGTCTCAAGACGAAAGTCTTTGACCAGTGTGTGTTGCCAGTGATGACGTATGGCACTGAAACGTGGTCGCTTACTATGGGCCTCATAAGAAGGCTCAAAGTCACCAAAAGAGCAATGGAGAGAGCTATGTTGGGAGTTTCTCTGCGGGATCGCATCAGGAATGAGGCCATCCGCTATAGTATGACCGATATAGCCCTCCGAATCGCTAAACTTAAGTGGTAGTGGGCGGGGCACATAGCACGTAGAACCGATGGCTGTTGGGGCGGAAAGGTTCTCGAGTGGCGACCGCGTACCGGAAGGCGTAGCGTAGGCAGGCCCCCCACACGGTGGACTGATGACCTGGTGAAGGCCGCGGGTATCCGCTGGATGCGGGTGGTGCAGGACCGGTCATTGTGGAAGTCTTTGGGGGAGGCCTATGTCCAGCAGTGGACGTCTTTTGGCTGACATGATGAAACCGAGATGTCTGTCTTCATTTCTTAAAAGCCACTACTTAATGTTTTTCGCTTTTGTATAAAATAGGTTACAATGTAGCATTTAGCGATCTCAAAATGAGCATTGGAATACCCCTGTTCCATATAAGACAGGTTTACCTAGTTTAGGGCGCAGGACACCGTTCTTAGGCTTATTTAAATACCTATAATTGCACTCTTTGTAATTAAGCTGCTATATTGATACCTAATAAATATTTTTCTTTTTAATTTTTCATATTGTCCACAGAATCCTTTTAAAAGTTGTGGCGTGCAATATGGCCCTTTTTCCAGAGAACGACACTTTTAGTGCTAATTTAAAGTTAGCAAAATGACTCTCAATAATGAATATTCAACGGAAACGTATCCTGTAACGTGATGTAACGATGGCCGTGCAGCTATGGCAACTATTTCGCATCACCCGCTCAGTTGCGTCCTACTATGTAGATTCTGACACAGATACCTCGTTGGAAATGTAGCTTTCCTTGTAATGAATGTCGTTTATTGTTTGCGTCGAGTTTAGTGTTACTACAGTTTCGCTCTTAGTATCAGCCGACAGATAGTTCACTGCTGAACGCTGATTTCAGTCAATTTCGAGAAATATGCTCACGTCTTTCCATTACACAAGCATAAAAACATCTAAAACTCAGGAACAATATACCTACGTCCGTGATCATCAAGGAGCGAAACTTTGGTGCCGGTGACATCATTATGACGCAAATTCATTTATAGGATGATTTTATTATAAACAACATTGCAATTATTAATGCAATAATGGGAATATAAATTTGATTGTTTATAAAATATTTCTATTTAAAATTAAAATGAATTTAAAATAATGTTAATATGAAAATAATTATAAAGACGATAAGAAAAAAAATACGAATATACTATTTACAATTACTTGTAAAAAGAAAATATTACCATGGATAAATGAAAAACAACAATTTAAGTTTCGTGATTTGTCGTAAAATTGCAGAACGCTTAAAATCCAAACATAACATCGCACCTTCTTATTTAAATACATACCTACATATAGGTACATACACTGCACATTCTAAACAATTGATATCATTCTCGCATCTCCCGCCAGTTATAAAGATTGTCGTTGTACTGATCATAATGCCTATACCATAACTAGAACAAAATATTGTCGTACCTTTCATCATCGAAATCGATTTCTTCAATAATCTAGATAAAAACACTCTGTATGTAGCTTGACGTCATACGTCTGTCATCGGCACCAAAGTTTCGCTCCCAGCAGGGCTAGTATGATCGCTTATATGTCGGACATATAGCATTCGTCCCGTACTGTCAAGTATGTAAGTGCGAGAGGGACGAATGCTATATGTCCGTCATATAAGCGATCATACTAGCCCCACTGGTGATCATTATTATCTCATTAATTCATTAGTTATTAACTTGTCACACAAATACATGGGTCCTTCACCTTCGTAGACAGGATATCGAATAACCAGGCTAAACTAACTTATCGCTATCAAGGATTTCTTCCAGTTAACCTTTGATAAATTGAGTGGAGACCAGGAACCAAAAGTTGTTGTTTTAAGTTGTATGCCAAGACAGGGAGTTTTAAATTTGTCGCGGACCCTTACAGACACTTATCAAAAAACACAAACTTCCATATAAACAACTACAGCCATGACTTACTATTTATCTTACAGATAATATTTTTCAAAATCAAAATGTACCAGTGCATTTACTTCTTTTTTTTCATAGATATATACAAATATTGTGCGTGTATTATGCGCGCAGGGTTGCGATCAATCCTTTCATAGGGACCAATCTGAAAATCAGCCTAGCATACGCTGAGACTGGTACCCATTGCTCGTACCTTGCACTTAAATATGTACCTATCTAAAAATAAGTTACTGTATACCTTTTGTCATGACTTTTGGTGTTTACGGTGATAAATGTATTTTGATTTGATTTGATTTGTATGTTGTTATTTAATATACATGTGCGGTAATAAAGTAAGGAAGTATAGACTAGCATACATAGAATGACGGTTTGTAATTGTTTTCAGACCAACGGCTGGATGCGGCAATCACGCGCAGCACGCAATCCGTCGGGGAGCGCAAACGACGAGGCTCCGCCGACGAGGGCCAGCCTCATCCCATGTACCAGCAAACTATACACGGTACGAGCACTGCTAAACACCAATCTAGCTTATTGGCTATGTGCACGTCTGAAACGTCAAACGTCAAAGGTCCCGAGACAATGTCAAAACTTAGAGATGTCAAATAATGACACATGAATATTTTATTTACTTTAGTAAACGAGAAAGACCCCGTATTGGAAATTTTACTGAAATAAATAAGAGAATATAAAATACATACAAACGAAACGAATCGTAGGAAACCGTTAAGAAACCAATAGAAAACGTGAAAGTAAATTTGACAGTGGTCCCCGGTAAGTACACATTTCTGCCATGGTGTGCGCTACGATCACCTAGCTTACCCCCACCACCTACTTCGCACATAGCCAATAGGGTTGAGGGCAAGAATATGTACACATTTTTGGACCTTATATCAATGGAATAAGGTTGAAATTTTATTCAAATTCGGGCCATTGACTGTGCCAGAGATCGGATCACCTCCCATCAAAGCAAACAAAATACAAAAAAGAAATTAAGGGTTACCTCCCCTACACTTAAAGCGGGGATGATTTTTTGTTCTGCTTCAACCCTATGGTGTGGGGTGTTGTTGGATAGGTCTTTCAAAATGATTAGAGGTCTTCATCAAACATTTTTTTATAAAGTGAATATTTTCGGAAATATTCACTCCAAGAGAAAAAAAATTGTCCCCCCCTCTAACTTTTGAATTATTGGTCCAAAAAATAGTAAAAAATCATAAAAATAAAGCTTAACAACGAAATCTATTTCGAGCATGATCAGTTAAGTCGTTTTTGAGTTATCGTAAAAAGGCTTCCGTATAAAGTATTTCCTTTTGCTTGTTATTGATTTTTTTAGTGTAGGTTCATTAGGCAGCTATGGAACCCTAGAATGAGCATGGCCCGACATGCTCTTGGCCGATTTTTTTTATAATTTTATTTTGGCGTCAGACTTAGTAAATTAAAATGCCACCTAAGTTAATAAATAAGAACTTGGATGTATATAAACAGGAGAATTTGTACTATTAACTGTTGGTGTCTCAATTAGCAAATAATGCAACGCGCCATTTTTTTTTTCAAATTATGTAGCAACTTATATATAGTTTCCGGGATGTTATTAGTATATCAAACATTAGTTTGGAATGCACATTTTCACTATGTTAGGCAGGGCTTTTTCAACCTCACCTATAGATTCCGGAAGTTATGTCTCACACGACAAAGTATTTGTAATAAAAAACTGAAAATGAATCTTACGGGGTTACGGGGTGGTATTCCACACATCCAATATCTTTGTCCAATATTCATTTGATCAAAGAAATTGGATGATTTAATCAAACTTGGATGGGACCCCGACATTTGATCAAAGATTCCGATGACAGTTAAATCAATATGGCTACGCATGAAAAAAAAAAGACAAAGATATTGGATGAGTGGAATGGGCCTGTGTCAAAGAAATTTGATCAAATATTGGAGAAAGATATTGGACGAGTGGAATACCACCCTTACCTGATGTCACGTTTGTGGTCTTTGCATCGACTTGATCGGAAGTCATGGCGTATGGGGCACTAAATGTACTGACTTTATATCAAATCAATGGCGGCGAAAAGGTTAACATAATTAGATAAGTAACTAATGCATGACTGTTATTGGTCTTCTTTTATGAAAAATTATCAATATGTCATTATAGTTCTCCTGACTCTGCTTCCATTGTTATCCTGATGTTTTTTTATTCCACGTCTGTGGCAAACAAGGGTACGGCCCGCCTGATGGTAAGCGGTCACCGCAGCCTATGGACGCCTGCAACTCCTAAGGGTGTCACATGCGCGTTGCCGACCCTTTAAGAATTTATACACTCCTTTCTTGAAGAACCTCATACTGTAGTCAGTCGGGAAAACCTCGGGAGGGAGCTCATTCCACAATCGGAGCGTCCGAGGGAGGAAATTCCTCTGAAACCGTACCGTAAGCGACCATTTAGGTTCTAAGGTGTGAGGATGAATGCCCTGCCGACGGCGAGCAGTGCGATGGTAGAAAGCGGCAGTAGGCATCATGTCGAACAGTTCTTCGGAGCACAACCCGTTATATAAGCGATAGAACACGCACAAGGAGGCAAAATTTCTCCTTTAACTCAACGGTTCAATATCGCTCGTGAGCTTGGGATCGTCCACGATTCGCACAGTACGTCTCTGAAGCGAGTCAAAAGGCCCAAGCTGGTATCCAGGTGCTCCCGCCCAGAGATGACAGCAGTACTCCATATGGGGACGGACTTGCGACTTGTATAAAAGAAGTCTCTGTCCCGGGGTGAAGTATCGCTTCGCTCTATTGAGCACACCTAGCTTTTTAGATGCCAGCTTGGCTTTGCCTTCTAAATGGCTCCGAAACTGGACGTCGCTAGAAATATCGACACCAAGGATCCCAATAGTCTCTGAGATTGAGAGGGTTGCGTCTTGGAACCGCGGGGCTACAGTGAATGGGGTTTTTTTAGGAGTGAACGCGCATACTTGTGTCTTGGTGGAGTTGAACTGGACCAGATTATCCTGGCCCCACTCAGAGACTCTGACTAGAGTGCTCTCGATTTCGGACACAAGTTGTTCGCGACTCTCTAACACACAGGAACGAGGAATGTTGGCACGGCCTGTGTAATAAGCATCCCCGGTGCTGTCATGGACAATGGATGTCGTAACAATGGATGCCGTCAATAGACAGCATGTCATTGATATGCAGCAAAAACAGCGTCGGGGATAGCACGGAGCCTTGTGGGTCGGCAGCGTTAATGTCCATGCTTTTGGAGCAACTGCCATCTACTACGGCTCTTATGCATCTGCCGGACAGAAAGCTGGCAACCCATCTGCACAGACCCTCGGGCAGTCCATAGGCTGGTAGCTTCGACAGAAGACCTCGGTGCCAGACCTGATCGAACGCCTTCGCTATGTCCAAGCTGACCGCTAAAGCCTCACCCTGACTCTCAATGGCTGAAGCCCACCGGTGAGTAAGATACACTAGAAGGTCACCAGTCGAGCGACCGTGGCGAAAGCCATACTGACGGTTGCTGATCAAATCGTGTTCTTCTAGGTATCTTAGAAGTTTTGTGTTGAGGACTCGCTCCATCAGCTTGGAGAGCAGGGAGGTGATAGCGATAGGCCTGTAATTCGATGGGTCTGATCTATCCCCTTTTTTAGGCACAAGGTGCACGAGGGCAGTCTTCCATGAAGACGGAACTTGCCGTTTGTGGTATGAGAGCGCGAACAGTCGCGTTAGCACGGGACACAACTCAGGAGCACAAAGTTTGAGTACCACTGCTGGTATGCCGTCCGGCCCACTCGACTTGTGGATGTTTAGGGACAGCAGCTCCCTCCGGACATCCCTTTGCGAAAAACTTTCGGGCATAGAATATCCACACCAAGGGATAGCAGGAGGTACGGCGCTGCCATCGTCGTCCAGAGTAGAGTTCGAGGCAAAGAGGGTGCGCAGTAGATCGGCTTTCTCTTTTGCGCTGTGGGCCAGGTCTCCAGCTGTAGTTCGCAGTGGTGGTAAAGACGACTGACAAAAGTTTCCCTCGGCAGCTTTGGCGAGCGACCAGAAGGCGCGACTCCCGGAGGGATATCCAGTAAGCTTCTCGCCAATTCTGCCGACGAAACTGAATTTACTTAGCAACTACTAAATAATACTAATACTAATAAATACTTAAATTATAATTCGGACAGCTTCGAGAATAGCGCTCTAGTTGCATTTTCGAGATGATGATAACACTGCTTTTGATAGAAAGCAGACACATCGTCTTCGTAAACAACGTAAATATAGCTCATTATAGTACTATGATGGAAGTATTTCTAGATATATATTATGTTCACTAATAATTTATTATGTAAAACCACGTCATGATGTTTTTTTTAATTGAATCTATTTGTTATTAGCGAGTTAATATGGACGATGATTCTGGTCTCAGGTACAACCGGGGTGAGCCGCAGGCCGGCATTGTTTGACATCTTTAAAACGAAACCTCGCGGTGACAGCAAGAAGCAGCCTTCCATTATGAAACAAGTGAAGGCGGCTGTACAAGTGAGATTCCACTATCAATATAATTAATTACGTTATTCAATGCCCACGTTGACCCATATGCGTCATGTCATGTCTCTATTTGTATCTACACGCGTTTTCCGCTACAAGGCGGAAAAACGCTAGTACCGTTCGTGGGCGTTGAATTAGTAAGTTAAGTTTTACTGTTCCAATCTGCCCGGTTAATCATGTTGCCCATGACATATACATTACCTTAACTGTCAAAAATTTTAGTTAGTTTAGTAACTTATATTATCATTGAAAATGAAAATGAAAAATGAAAAATATTTATTTGGTTACAATAATGGGTACAATAGATTAGGGTTGGAATCTTCTAGTAAGTATCATTATTGTTTATAAGTGGTCATGTAAATTAGCAGTGGCAACCTTGTGATAATTTTGGGTATAACAAATAGAATTCGAAACTAAAACCAACTATACATTTTCAGATTATGACAAAGACTACCCCGACCAAAGATGCAAGTAAACCCGAGGAGGTCAAGGCAGAGCCAGGTCCATCGGCCCCGGGCACGCCCGCGGCGAAAGCGCGCGACGGCTCCGCGCACCCGCACCCAGGGAGTGACACTAGGGTAAATTAATCATTTTCATTCCTCATACTCTGGAAGTAGGTCATATATGATCTAAGAAGCGGGTTGAAAGTGAGACATGCCGCCCCTAGGGTTAAAAAGTACATAATATAAAGAGAATTAAGCAATGGCAGAAGCCTGTACAGCTATTAAAACAGTACTCCGTAAAATTGAATTAAATCCTGATTTATCAACTTAAGTACTTAGTTTATCTGCTATACCATACAAATTGCCAGAGTCACAAAAGTATTTTAAAAGAAAAATATGTATTCGCCTAATCCTCAGATAATCGAAAAAATTAATTCCCTGAAATGACTGCCAAAAACTTGGTACTTGGTGACAAAACCTTCGTAAAACATTTTTCTAACACCACATATAAGTAGTGACCAATATTGCACCTTTGCTGGCAGACAATTTCTTCTGGATCCCGATAAAATAAACGGGATCTAGAAGTGGCCCCAAATATCTGGTGTGGCTGGCAATTTATCGATGCGGTGACCGCAACAGAGAGTTTGCGAACTTTCAATAAAGAAATCTACATGAATAATTATTTAAAGCGACTCATAGATTTTGTCCGTACTGTACTTATTTTGACCGTATATGGAGACCGTCTACGATACTTATAGATAACCTCCTCTAGATAGAGCCTATAGGGCGACGTGCGGTCACCACCCTTATGTACCTCTAGTACATATAGCCTGCCCCGCCTCGCTTCGCTCAATCAGACTCGTCCAGGTTCATGAACTGTACGAGTACGTACGTGAAATAAACGAGGATCAAAATTCTATTTCGTCTAGTAGAAATGGTTTTTTTATTTTTTTTTATTTTTTTTATTATTGAAAAAATAGACTTAAAACAATTTAAGCCTAGTCAAATAAGCCCCCGCGAGTTGTACCTGGCGCAAAGGTACCCATCACACTTGCCGCGTTACCACGTTGAATGGCGATAGACAACCTTTGCACCAGGTAAGAACCCGCGCGAGCATCGGACCCTCTCTCCCTGATTCTTCGCCCCACTTTCTTTACAAAGGCGACAGCCTCAGACCCCCAGCACCCTGTCGTCTCAAACGCCAGTGGTACAAAATGGTAGTTAAGAAGGAGGGCTGAATATTTGTCCCGCTTCTTAACCGCCGCAAATTCCGCTGCAGCACCCGCTGTCTGCACCGTTCGGCCGAGGTGCGAGGCAGCGAAAGTGCTGACGCACGTGGCGTCCCAGAGGAGGCACTTCCCCTTCTGCCATGGCACCAAGGTCAGCCCATCCGGCCTCTTGCCGTCGGTGCGACAAAGGCCTGGTGGTTCAAGTACACACGGGATGTTAGCGGAAACTAACGCCCTTCGCACGATGTCATTGAGGGCGTGGTGTCGCGGGAATCTTCCTGAACAACGACAGCAACTCAGCGCGTGATGACCATTCGCTTCCACCATGGATCCGCAGATGCATTCATGCCGTATACAAACATCGCAGCCCAGGCGGAGAGCTACTGCCACACGCATTGAGTCACTGTCGAGGAGTGTTCCTAAGTGAGGAGCTGGCAAAGCCTGTAACCACGCCCCCGCTTCCGTCTGCGACACTGCTTTGAGCCTAGCCAAATCCGCACCCGTAGCACCATCCATGAGACGCGCAAGTGCGTCCCTGGCCCCAACATCATCCCATGCTTTCTGCACATGCGGAACCTGCGGCACTGACGTACTTGGGAAACGATCCGTCCATTGTACCAGCGCATCACTCACGAAGGGAATGGTGACCTTGTCTCCATGAGAATTTAAAATTTTAGAGACTAGGCCACTGACTCCATGCGTGGATGCGAGAAAAGCTGGCAAACCCACGTCCCCCGCGCGCCTCAAACCCAGGCCTCCGTGACGGATGGGCAAAGACGCTTGGCTCCACTGGGTATTCGAGAGGGATACATTCAAAATGGCTTCTGCTGTCTCCTTTAAAGCTTCGTCAAAAGACGACACCTCATCAGGGCACAACCACGTGGGGGTGGTTCTCAAGAGATAAGTTATTTTTGGAACCGCGAAGCACATTCTCAGCAGAACCAGAGCAACATGAGCACCAATATTTTTGAGACGTTCTCGGGCGAGCAATAGGAGCTGTCTCCTGGTATCTATAGCAGATGGAATGGCATCTGGGAATATGGGAGAACCCAGGAGGCAAAACGTACCGCGTGATAGTTCCTTAAGATCAGGAAGCAAGGACTTAAATGAATATAAAGACGATGAAGAAGTGGACCCGCAGCCAAAGAACTCACACTTCGCCGCATTTACCTCCAGCCCCATGTCCTTAAAACGGGGAAGTAGAAAAGCTAAGTCTTGCTTTACCAGCTCAGGCTTTCCCCCCAAGGTCCCGTCATCCAAGTACCATATGTTCAGGGGTGACTTCAGAGATGACGTTACCTTATGGATAGCAAGGCTGAAGGTAAGCGGCCCGAGTGGATCCCCCTGCTGCGCACCCACTTGAGAATGGATAAGGGAGCCGTTATAGAACAGGTTTGACGGAGAGTGATATACTTGGTATAGAAAAGGGTACAACAACGGTATATTTTCTTCAGCTTCGCTCAATAAAACATCTCTCTCCACTGTATTGAACGCATTTTTAACATCCAGTTTGATGATGACACATTCTGCGTTACCTGGTTCCGCTGCAAATGTGCGCGCAGCATGAATAGCGGCTTCGCACCCCCTTTGTGTACCGAAACCTAACTGATGAGGCTGGAGATACTCGGCCATCTGCTCCCTAACCGCCCGGCATCCCAGCTTGGCTACCAATCGGCGAATAGTGCTCCCGACCGCAATTGGTCTTATACCACCCTCTTTTTTAGCTAATGCGCACAAAGACGCTCCATAAATATATGGACAAACTTCGGGGTTTAGTTGCCCACTGAGTAAGAAATTACACAGTTTAACGAGACATTCGAGTAACCGTTGGCCATTGTCCCCAGCGGAACTGGAAGTAAGCTCTTTCAAATGAGCTGGTCTAATTCCGTCTAAACCCGCGGCGGACCCGTTGTGAAACGTCCCGAGCGCCTGGACCACTTCGTCTCAAGTTGACCGTTAAAGGTTGTATGGACCGATCAGGCATTCGAGGGAAACGCAACGGGCGGGACGGGGTTGGGTGCTTCATCTGCAAGGACGCCAGAGTTTCAGGACCTGGAGGTGCTACCGAGTCGTCCGACATCAACATGCGAACGGCCCCCCTTACATCCCCCTCGAATACTTTAGACTCGATCGTCTTTAGTATAGAGGGCACGCGGGGGCAAGCCTCCATAACACCCCTATTCTCCAATGAACTCGATCTAGACTCGGCAGCAACTATATTGGACTTTACTTTAGTAGTCAGATTTCCTGGGCCTTGTGCGTCCGGTGCTTTTAGCGCCGAATATGCAAAGGTAAGAAATGCACACCAATCGGCAGTTTCATTGGTTTTAATGCACTTACTGATTACGTTGCACAATTTTTCCGCCGCCAGGTTTCTTGCTCCCTTAGGGATGTGACGAAGCACCCGTACCGACGTTTTAAGAGCAGCGAGATTCTCGAGAACGCCACCAGGTGGCTGAGAATCCGGAGACTGTGTAGCATTGCTGTCGGGTTGGCTGGTGTGGGGAGTCATTCGCCCGGATGCAAGCTGGGGGCGCTGTCGAACCACATTCTTATGTATGCGCCCAATGTGTATGCTAAGGCCGTGCGGCGTAAACCTGCGAAACGATTCAGGGCAATGGGGGCAAGTCACCATATGGGGAGAGCAACTCATTTTAAAGGTTAAACTATAACGAGATAAAAAAAACACAGATACAAAAAAAAACTATAAGTCCTAATCAGAATATTAGAATTTGTAATAATGCAATGCAAAAAGAAATATTACACAATTTTTTTCCTCTAATTCTAAAAAGGTTCTAACATTAAATGTCCTAACCAAAATAATACAAAAGATGGTCAATTAATAAACAAAACACGTCATCAAAATTTATCAACCACAAAAGTAAAACAATGAATAATACTGTCCTGTCAACTACTAACTAAAACTCGATTTCCGTTCAGGAGAGAAATATCCATAAAAAGCGTAATTAATAAAAAAACAATATACTTTCAACACATTAAAAATTAAGAAACATTTCATTAAAAATAATACAAAGGAATAAACGAATAAAACCAATACCATTAAAAAAAAATTAACAGAGAAAAATTAATCATTAATTCCAATTAAATTTTAATTTCCTTGCTATGAGACTAAAACCACCAGTAAAATAAAATATAAAAAATCAGTCACAAAAAATACAAATAAATAATCACAAAACCAAAAAAATACATGTTTACATTTTAGTCTTAGTTAATTAAATATATATTCTAGATCCCAGCGCCCTCTATTTGGGATATGGCGTAACTTATGACTAATGGCACGAGACTTCGTTAATACCCGAGCTTGCAGAGGCGCTTAACAGTTCTCCTAAAACGGTTCTAGATGGCGCTTTGTTCTGTGCGTCGGCGCAAAATCCTTCAATCTAAATCCGACCAGTTAGACTCAAACCAAACATAATATATATTATGTTTTCCGGTTAGACGGCAATATGTGAAAGCGTTGTTTCTGCTTGGCTCCCTCCATGCTGTGTTCCGTTGATGACAACGAAACGCATAAAAAAAAACCACCAAGTGATGGGGATCGAACTTGGATCATCGATGTTTAACGTTTTAAAACTGTCGACCCGATCCTCGAGACCAACACTGGAGATGTTCAAGCTTCGAATTTGAGAATCTTGCTAGTGAAGCATTACTTAGTATTGTCAGTTACGTCTCGTAGGCGTTAGAAACATACGAATATCAGGGGTTTTTTGTTGTGTAAAGTTGTGTGGGAAAAGCTCTCGAAAATAAAATTACAATAATGACGGAATAACATATCACAGGTCTAGGGTTTCTCATTTCTCGAGCCATTTAGATTCTTGAGTTTCGAGAAATCTCGAGCCCAAAGTCTCGAGTTGTCTCAAGTCTCGAGTCTTTTTTTTAAACTGTAAAGTTTTGTTAAAAAATAACAAAAGAATTAAAAATATGTAAAATAAATGAAAATCTTCTTTTAATCATCATCATGTCAGCCGAAAGACGTCCACTGCTGGACATAGGCCTCCCCCAAAGACTTCCACAATGACCGGTCCTGCGCCACCCGCATCGAGCGGACACCCGCGACCTTCACCAGGTCATCGGTCCACCGTGTGGGGGGCCTGCCCACGCTACGCCTTCCGGTACTTGGTCGCCACTCGAGAACCTTTTCGCCCCAACGGCCATCAGTTCTACGTGCTATGTGCCCCGCCCACTGCCGCTTAAGTTTAGCGATTCGGAGGGCTATATCGGTCACTTTGGTTCTGCTGCGGATGGCCTCATTCCTGATGCGATCATGCAGAGAAATTCCTAACATAGCTCTCTCCATTGCTCTTTGGGTGACTTTGAGCCTTCTTATGAGGCCCATAGTAAGCGACCACGTTTCAGTACCATATGTCATCACTGGCAACACACACTGGTCAAAGACTTTCGTCTTGAGACACTGCGGAATATTGGACGAAAAGATGTGCCGTAGCTTCCCGAACGCTGCCCAGCCGAGTCGGATTCGACGATTAACCTCTTTCTCGAAGTTGGACCTACCTAACTGGACAGTCTGTCCTAGGTATATGTAATCGTCCACAACTTCGAGCGTAAATTGTCCGATTGTAACGGGAGTTGGTGCGACATGGGCATTTGACATGATCTTCGTCTTGTCCATGTTCATCCTTAGACCAACTCGCTCGGAGGCTTTACTAAAGTCATTGAGCATTGTACTTAAATCTTCCATGGTCTCAGCCAAGACTACTATATCGTCAGCAAACCGAAGGTGAGTTAGGTACTCGCCGTTTATGTTGATGCCTAGCCTTCTCCAGTCCAGAGTCTTGAAAACATCCTCCAGTGCAGCGGAGAACAGTTTAGGAGAAATAACATCTCCTTGCCTGACTCCCCGCTGCAACGGAATAGGCCTCGAGCTCTGGTCCTGGAGTCGGACTGACATAGTGGCGTTCTCGTACAAACACTTCAGGACTTCGATATAGCGGTAGTCCACTTGGCACCACAGGAGAGATTGTAGTACAGCCCAAGTTTCAATCGAATCGAAGGCTTTCTCGTAGTCCACGAACGCTAAACAGAGGGGCAGGTTATACTCCTCAGTCTTCTGTATAACCTGACGGAGCATATGGATGTGGTCTACGGTGCTAAAGCCTCTTCGGAAACCGGCTTGTTCGGGAGGCTGGAAGTCATCTAGCCTGCGTGCGATACGGGTTCGTAATGACTCTTGAAAACAGCTTATAGACATGGCTCCGAAGTGAGATGGGTCGGTAGTTCTTCAGTAAGGAGTTGTCACCCTTTTTGAAAAACAGGACCACCACACCTCTGTTCAATGCCTTTGGAGTTTTCCCTTCTAGTAAGACGGAATTGAACAACTTCTGAAGGGCACTAAGGACCGGTTTTCCACCCGCCTTCAGGAGTTCCGCTGTAATTCCGTCTTCACTGGGTGCCTTATTGTTCTTAAGCTGTTTAAGAGCCATTCTAATCTCGTACAGGCTGATGTCCGGGATATCTTCGGTATAGTGCCGGGTTAATCTAGCTCTTCGGTCTTCCGCTAGACCAACTTCGGGTCTGCTAGTTGACGTGTATAGCTGTCCATAAAAGCACTCTATCTCATTCAGAAGCTCAGGTTTGGACGAAACGATTCTACCATTTTCAGTTTTTAATCTGGCGAGCTGGCTCTGCCCAATAGACAGATCTCTTGAGAAAACTTTAGAGCCCTTATTCTGCTCGATGGCCTCTTTAATACGATTTGTATTGAATTGGCGCAGATCACGGGTAAGGGACTTGGAGGTCTGTTTATTGAGCCTGTATAATGTCGCATCGGCTGAAGACTGAAGAATCATCTCATTCCTTTCCTCAATGAGCCTCTGAGTGGAGATAGAGAGCCTTTTGGCTCTGTGAGTTCGTTGGGCCTTAAAGAACTTAGACCCAACGCTATGGACAGCTTCCACAAACCCGTCGTTGAATTCGTCCACATGGCCGCCTAGACAATCGAAACGGTTTTGGAGTTCCAGCTGAAAGCTCTCGGGGTTTTTGGATTTGGACTGCTGCTGGACGGAGCGTGGACTTCATCAGTCGAGAGCGCTCTAGCTTGACGCATATATTCAACGTGCCTCTTACCAGACGATGATCACTTCCGGTTTTAACCGTATTGATCACAGAGACATCGTTGAATATACGCATCTTCGTCGACATGATGAAGTCAATCTCGTTTTTTGTTGCACCGTCGGGACTCGTCCAGGTCCACTTCCTGTGCTCGCGTTTCTTGAAGAAGGAGTTCATCATGTAGAGTCCCTCCTTCTCCAAGAAACCAGCCAGTAGTTGGCCCCGGTGGTTCCGACTTCCAACTCCAAATTGCCCCACTTTCAGCTCATTGCCGTCTCTCTTGCCCAGTTTGGCGTTGAAATCCCCCATAACAACGGTGAAGTAGCTTTGGAACTATGCATGACTTTTGATATATCCTCATACATAGCCTTCACCTCGTCGTCGGAGTGTGCCGAGGTCGGCGCGTACACCTGTATGACCGTCAACGAGTACCTCTTGGATACTCTGAGTATAAGGTACGCCACCCTGGCCGACACACTCTCGATGTTCACCACGTTGTTCACGAGGGATTTGTGGACGATAAACCCGACACCTCATTGGGACTGTTGGTTGCCCTCCCGGAAATAGAGCAAGTTGCCGGACTTCAGGGTTATCGTGTCCTCCCCCTCTCTTCGGACTTCAGATAACCCTACGATATCCCAACGGAACTTGCTCAATCCTTCCTCCAGTTCCGCTATCTTTTCGTTGGTCCGCAGTGTTCGTGTGTTATATGTTGCCAGGGCCAGAAGTCGTCGGTGGTGGTACCCGGATCTTATCCGGAGATTCTTCGCACCCCTGACCCCGCTAGTACCCTGGCCGCTACCAGAACCAGGGTACCGGGGGTCGCCGGAACCTCGGGGCCGTGGCCTGTTTGTGTCTATCATTAGAGGGTAATTGCCATAATCGCCACGCTTGGCATGCGGGTTGGCGATCGCAGTGTCTCCACCGCACTCCAGGGATGCTGCTGCCCATCCCCCGGTGCTCTTGGACGTAGTTTTAGGACATACCCGGGTCCGGGACATACCCGGATTACCCGGGTCCTCTTTTAAATAAACATAAATTCAAATTTTAGAGGCTAAAAACAATTAAAAAAAAAGACTAGTTAAAATCTTACATAAAAAACAGATCAAAACATTAAAACTTATTAATACTGAAATCATATTTCCAGTCTTTTTAATAAGTCCTAAATTGTGTTTTTCATTGAGATTATTCGTTACAAATTCCTTATTAGTTACAGATAGCCATAGTAATCCATGTAGCCATGTAGCATGAGCCATGCATGACTTAAGTCAAGAAGCACAGATAGCCATAGTAATCCATGTAGCCATGTAGCATGAGCCATGCATGACTTAAGTCAAGAAGCACAGATAGCCATAGTAATCCATGTAGCCATGTAGCATGAGCCATGCATGACTTAAGTCAAGAAGCACAGATAGCCATAGTAATCCATGTAGCCATGTAGCATGAGCCATGCATGACTTAAGTCAAGAAGCAAATTGAATTAGTTAAATTTAAATTATGTGACTATGATCTAGGATAAACATACTTAGTTAGTTATTATTTAGATGTTTTTTTTTTTCATTTATCAGTGCGTTCGCTATAGGTGCTTCACATTATGCATAAACATGCCGAGAAAATATTATTCTTTATACCAAATCAATTAATAACTATATACGCCATGTAAAATTACCTGAAATAAATTGCGTTACCGGTAAAAACCGCTAATGAACAACGCGTCCCATCCCTACGCTTGGCGCGCCATGTTGAACCAAAGCGCGCGCTCTATGAAACAGCCAATGGCAGCGACGTTACCGCCTTCCCCGCGACCCGCGCATACCGCTTACTTTGGTGACTTTTAATTCGAACTAAATTGTTCATAGGGGCTATCTAGTGGAGGTTATCTATGACGATACTTAAAAGACAATGATCGATCTTTCTTGAACGTAATGCTATCCAAATCGGACCGAATAGATTTGGTCCACCAAGTCCTATCTGTGTTGATCTCTTGAACGGTAATGGGTTTTCTGGCCAAGAGATTCTTTCCTAAGAGAGATAAGACCACATGGGACAAAAGTGACTGGAAAAATAACTTGTTTGATGAAATTCGCACCAAGAATAAGACAAAAGGCACTGTCGAATGAGTAATGGCATGTGACCGTTATTACAACTGGAGCTATGAAGAATGATGATTGATGAATGAAGAAAATACTGACAAAAAATAAATTTTAACAAGTTATTGAACTAGTTATGAAAAAATACATTTCGATTAAATCGGCTTCAGTAACGTTAACATGGTTTTAAATTTGGTGAATCCGTTACGAACCAGGCCTTATAATAAATCATTTAAATCTCTTATTTTAGACTTTGTTAAAAATTTTATTATGAGTTGATTTCTAAAATATGTCCATAAAAATCTTAATCCAGACTGTTTAATTATTGCCATTTAATGGTGTTCTAATCTATTTATCGGAGCGAAGCTCCACAACCTCCGATTTGCGAAATTTCGTTATAGTTCTACTCCTCCTGAACCATACAACATAGAATAACCAAATTTAATTGTCCTTGCAATCATTACTCAAAAAGTACGTCTGAATGTCTTTCCATCTAAACCTGCATGACGGGACTGGCTTTCTACGATGCGGCTTTACTCACTTGTCAGTGCAATAAATAATAAACAAATCAAGTTGCCAGTTGGAGTCGCCGCTCTTACGAGATCGTCAATTGGTATCTCGAGTAGACACTCCACTCGGTCACTCTCGATAATTGTCATATGCATATGAGCGGTAAGAGTATACACGTGTTGTTCTTTCAGTACTATCACACGGTCACTGCTTCAGCCACGAGGAGACCGAGCGCGATGACAAAGATGATGGATATATTCCGCGGGCGTGCGTCGGTGCCTGGCCAAAACATGCCGCTAGATGGCGCTGACAAGAGAAAAGCGGTAAGTACTAAGATTTACAATAGGCGGCGCCGCGGGTACTTTTCGTGCTCGCTAAAAAATACTTTGATTATTTCGAAGTATTTGTATCTTTATAATTAATCTATACTAATATTATAACGCTGAAGAGTTTGTTTGTTTGTTTGAACGCGCTAATCTCAGGAACTACTGGTTCAAATTGAATAATTCTTTTTGTGTTGGATAATCCATTTATCCAGGAAGGCTTATGCTATATAACATCACGCTGCGACTAATAGGAGCGAAGACGCGGACGAAGTCGCGGGCAACAGCTAGTAATATTATAAAGCTGAAGAGTTTGTTTGTTTGAACGCGCTAATCTCAGGAACTAATGGTTCGAATTGAAAAATTATTTTCCATTTATCGAGGAAGGCTTTAGGCTATATACCATCACGCTGCAACCAATAGGAGCGAAAACGCGGACGAAGTCGCGGGCAACAGCTAGTTATTAATAAAAATAAACTTTTGCTTGGTTTTTGAAGGTAAATTGCGTGAGTTATAAATAATTGTATATGAACTTGTGTTTCACAATAGTTTGTGCTACGCAACATAACCAATATCATTAGTAACAGGGTTTGATGAGTACAGTCAGCGTCAAATCGTACTAGTAGTCAACATAACCAAATACTTGGAAACATCTGAAATAGTCATTGTTACAAACATTGACAAAGCTAAGCCAAAGCGATAAAATTGTCTAAGTCATCCCTCGTGTCGTGTACAAATATACCACATTTAAATCCGCCCTAAAAATACATAGTGTTTAAATTTAAAACGCGAGCACATTGAGTTCTTTTAATACTTAGAGCCACAGACCCAAACTAGATTTGTTAAAATAATAACACTTCACAACCGAGGAGAAGCGAAATCACCCAATTTATAACTACGATTGTAAAAATAATAGATAACTAAATCAAGCGAGAACCTAGTTTATCTTACCCAAGATAAGACTCAAATTACTAAATTGTCAAAGATTATGTTCATTAGCTTCTTTAACTTTACCGGACGTCTTCAGTATAATCAGAATTCAGTATGATCAGACGCCATTCATCTAGTCAAGTCTAGACTCGCCGGAACATACATCCGTATTATATTTGACTTCCAGATTCGTGAGAATGTGCATAATCCGAGGTTAGGCTTATACTGGTTCTTCTGAAACAAATTTTCCGTACGGTAGTAGGCATACTGAATATCAGCCACGTGCTCGGAGGCATTCGGATCCGCTCGGCAATCCCCGCCGCATATAGCTTCGCCTTGTACTCGGTTTTACACAATCATTTATTGTGCATTTCGGTCTCTGGAGACGTATATCGATATGACTTCATTAGATGACCAACCACTAAAATGAGTTGGAATGATCCGCTTCGACCACGCTCTTAACGCCAGTGGGCAGCGGGGCGCAGAGTGGGCGTTCATAACTTATTCAAATATTATAAACGTACATTTGACGCCTCTGCCGCCCAGACTACGACCTTACAGATACACAGGTGGACCTTTTAGATAGTAACGTTGACTATGTTGACGGTATAGTTAATAATTACGTCAGCTACATTCTAGCCCCCTTTATTATCAAGCTTCTATTTAGGTACAGATGTTCTGTGGGTTAAACTAGGAATACGACTAGATCCGAAGTGACTATCAATTACCTTATTAAATGATTGACAAGTTCAAGTACATACGAGGGCTGCCTTTTAAGTTGTGTCGTTTGGAAAAACTAAAGACAATTTAAGTGTTAAATGGTATTTATTGTTTTTCAAAGTAATCACCGTGATATGTTATACACTTTTTCATTCGATCGAACCAATTTTCGAAACACTTATTCCAGTCCGAAGTCGGGGTCTCCAAAATGGCCGTTTTGTATGCCTCAACCGCTTCTTCAGGCGTCTGGTACCGTTGACCACGAAGTTGTTGCTTGATTTTTGGAAAAGAAAAAAATCGTTAGGGCTTAAGTCTGGACTGTACGGCGGGTGTTCCAGAATTTCGACTGTTTGCTGTTTTAAAAACGCAATTGTTTGCCGGGCGGTGTGCGAGCTCGCATTATCGTGGTGCAGTCTTATACGACGTCTTGGGTTATTTTTTCGAAACTCGCGGATGACTTCTGGTAAACAGACAGTGGTATACCAGTCAGCATTAACCGTTTTACGATCCTCGAGCACGATGGTGGCAACGTGGCCTCTTTTCGCCACAAACGTGGCGACCATTTTTTTCGAAGTGCTCCGTGAGCGTATTACTTTGGTCGGTTTTGGCTCATCTTGGAACACCCAAACAGTCGACTACTGTTTAGAATCGGGATCGTAGGCATATATCCAAGATTCGTCACCACTGATAATGTCGTAAACATGTTTCGAGTTTCCTCGGTTGAATTGCCGCAGAGTTTTCAACACCATCGAACGCGAGCCGTTTTTTGGTCTTCACTGAGTAAATGTGGTATCCAGCGTGAGATCAACTTTTTTACGCCTAAGTGATCATGCAAAATACTGTGAACACTGGTCCCTGAAATACTTAAGGAAGCTTCTATCTCACGGTATGTCGCATGGCGATCTTCGACGATCGGTTGCAGTACAGCATCAATGTTCTCCTGGGTTACGGCTGTTTTTTGTCGACCTTCACGATGTCTATCACCAAGACTAGAGCAACCACGTTGAAATTCTAAATACCAGCGTTCATGGTATGGTGCTTTATCATTGAAAACCGTAGTCAACTCTTCGAAGCACTGACGTCGCGTTAAGGCCCTTTTGAAGTTGTAAAAAATTATCGCACGTAAATTTTCCTTCGAGATTTCCATTTTCACAACTGACTTGTCAACTTTGAACGAACGCTGTACTAAAACGGTTGGGCCGATTTCGAGTCATTCTTTTGTTTTCGAATTCTAAATTCAAATATTTTAAGATGACACTAGTTCTTTTTTATGCAATCACGGGAAGTTTGCAAACGACACAACTTAAAAGGCAGCCCTCGTATGTAAATTATGTCAAAATGAAAACGGGTAGTATTTTTCCATTTGCCTATGAATATTTATGTAATAATACACATATTAATATTAAGAACACATTATTACGATGTTTGTTACCCTCTCGCGCAAAAAATACCAAACATATTTTGATGAAACTTTCCAAATAAACTTTTGGACATCGGATACTACTAACATTGTTAACCCGTAACTTTATGAGGATGTTTGGATGTTAGTTACTTACGTCTTACTTTTAAAAGATTTTGATGATACAATTCTGTAATACAGTTTATATTTTCAGAATAACATATATAGATATCGATTATTATTAGGCAGGTACGCATACACCCGAACACCTATAGGTAATACACGAACGAAGCTAAGGGCAATAACTAGTAAAATGTGTTTAACAACAGTAGGTGAAGTATTTACCTTGTCGTCACTGAATATTCACATTGCAAAAACGGTTTGTTTTCGTAGTACAAGCATTTATTTCAAACAAACTGGGCAAATACGAATACCTTTATTATTAGCGCCCACTTTATATACTACCTACTGCATTAATGACGCGCGGTATTCGAGTAAATTTTCAGCGCCTGTCTGTCTGCCCGTATGTCACAGTCGTTTTAGTCAAAACTATAGGATGTTTTAGGACTTTACATCTATGTATGTAACTTACAAAAACAACTAGGGGGCACTCCATGTACTATATCACAGTTAATTGACCATTCGTGAACCTTATTGCAACAGTATAAGGTCTACCAACGGTCAGTTAGCTGTGATGCTGATAGTACTTGTAAGTTAAAGGAAAAAAAATGTAATTCAATATGTGATACATCAATCGATAGGTTTTTAGGAACAAGCATTGGCTCACAGAAACCACAAATGGTGGCATAGCGAAGTACGAAATTAGAGTCGGTTTTTTTGGTTAAATTATTTATTTTTAAAATTCATTCGTAAGGTAGTGTCACCCAAGTCCCAAACTTAGCTGTAACTTTTGCAGCTGCTCCGTTGCTGCGGGAACAAGTCACACCTAGGTATTTCAAGTCACACCAGTCTCGAGTCATCTTTGAGTTCATCGAGCTCTGTAATATCTGAAAGAGTTTAGAACAGTAGTACTCCAGAGCTGAAATCTTTTACAACACTAATTCATAAACTTTTTCAAGCCCCGACGCGGAACGTAAAAGAGGGGTATAAGTTTAACATGTATATCTATGTGTCTGTCTGCACCATGGTAGCTCCTAAACTTAGACATGTTTTATAAAAATCGGTTCAGTCGTTGTTGAGATTAAAATGTCGAAACAAACGAACTTTGAAATTAAAATGTCGGGGTGTGTTTCAAGGGTTTGAAGTAGTCATTTAGTTATATGTGATTAGATGGGATGTCCCCTGTCACGACGAGGTCGGTCCACCTATAAGCTGCGTGCAAATGTACTCCCATCCCAGCTTTATGTATTTATTACAGCGTTATGCTCCAGACGGCACCAAGGAATATTCTCTTTTTAAGATTCTAGAATGCTTGGTCGCTAATCGTATCAAAACGAAGCCGTGTGACTGTATTTTTACGCTGCAAATATGCTACACGAGATCGCCTTCCTGCATTATGTTTCTTACATTAATCAAATCACTCACTCGGTGTCTTCCTGGCGGACGGAGAACTGCGTAAGACCCGAGGTCAAGCGTGCTGTTAGAGATCAGGGATTCGGTGTGCCACATTCATTTCGCATTTTAAATTGATTTCAATGCTCTTAGCGCGTTGGTTTCCTTCGTGTTTAAGAGGGCGCAGTACGCTCGGTTCTCCATACAAACGTATTTAGGCTCTCATCTTAAAACGCCATGCTAGAAAAACATGAAACTTTGTATACACAATGAGATCCGGCATATCTAGGTCGGAAATTAGTTTCTGTTGCTTGAAATTATAATGGAGAAAAAAATACAGCGGTTTTTTGAGTTTTTTACGGCTTGTATGAAAACCTTAATAATCTCTGTATTTTTTTTGTGTATACAAAGTTTCATGTTATTCTAGAATGGCGTTTTAAGATGAGAGCCTAAATACGTTTGTATGGAGAACCGAGTGTACTGCGCAATCTTAAGCTTATGTATCACAACGAACATGCGAAACATTAATATGCAATGAGGATTAGAAAATAGTGCATTATTTGAAAAGGCCGGGAAAAATCAGTTCGCAGATAAAGTTGATTTTGATGGACGACGGGAAAGCGAGTCTGTCAATAGATAACGCATTCACGAATTTCCATTCCCGCTGAAGCATGTTTAGTGCTTTTCTCCAACAAAACTTGGAAATATTAAGCATATAAAGGACCCCTGCCATCATTCAGGATGCAACTGTACTATAGTGGGATAACGCTAGGATTATGGTGAATAATTAAACATATATAAACGTCAAACTTTAGTTCGCCTTCCCCGCCCTTCATGTTTTGAAAGGACACTGCACGACGCATAATGCCACTTTCAATCAAAATAATAACTGATAAATTTAAACTAAAAAACAAATGTAAATGTAATCCCATCAAAAACATAAATGTGAAAATGGCAGCCAAGTTCAATATACGATGCGTGGTTGTCGTCTTCACCGATAAAATAATTGAGATCTAAATGGGTACCAAGATCCGTAGATTATCTGAAAAGGTGCCAAATCTGGCACTAGATTGTTTACAGTAAAACTAATTTACTGCGGCTTAATGCATTTTGAGCTCTAACCTGGCAGTTTTAATAGTCAGGCAGTGCTAAAAATGCCGTTTTATGGTGTTTAATATCTCAATAACTATTTCACCTATATTTATGAAATTTGGAGTTCTAGTGTTCTAAAGGTACATGTATGTACCAAATTTCTTATCAATTTTTTTTTATTTTAAATAGATCTGGAGTTATTGAGTGGTCATAAGTGGCTCCAAACGGTTCGTGTAAAATAAAACACGGCTGCTGTGCGCCAGTTCCTGGGGTGAACTTGGCTGGACACGCTGCCGCGTGTCTAGATATGAATTTATATTGAGTAAAAAGTAAACACGATTTCATTATTTACGAATTTTAATTACATTGAATTTTCGTTTCTTTTTTGTTTGAAACTAAGACATTTTTAAAAACGTCATCTTACTTGTAAAAAAGTAAAGCGTTTGGTCTATGGCAATTAAAAAAAGGCGAAAACTTTAATCCTACGAGCATTTGGCTGTTTGCAGTGATGTTTCTTAGTCAACAAATGTATGTATAATTTTATAAGGTAAACAACACACCACAACAATGTAACAATAATGGAATTTCATACAGTTTCCCGGCCGCTGCGGTAGGACAATTTTATTCATTTTTAATATGCGCCAGACAATAACAAGAAACTTCACGAATTATTTTTGCGACAGTGAGTTTCCGAGCGTATTGGAGAAATAGTTTATATATATATGTACTATGAGGAGCCTATTATTCCAAGAATTGTTATCATATGACGCAGATGAAACCTAAAGTGATCGTATACCGCGAGTCTCAATATGCCTACTCAGACTAGAACGATCTGCACTGGTATCATAATTGTTTTTACATATGATACACCTCATTCGTCATCTACTTGTTTGAGAACTTGTTTTTCTTTCGAGATGAACCCGATAAAGCTTATCTTAACTGGTCGCCTTAGTCCGCTGTTTTCGTAGCGATATAGGTTCCGTCTTGTACTTTAGGAGAAAGCCAGGTCCAGCAGGGGTGTTATTGATTTATTTATTGCTCGTCATATACAATACTATTAATATTAAAATCCAATTTTAGGACATGTTTATTACCATCATATCAGCTGATAGACGTCGGCTGAGGGACATAGCGCCCCCCTAAAGAGTACCACAATGACCGGTCCTACGCCACCTGCATCCACCTGCATCCCGGTATAGATCAGATCACCAGTCCACCTTGCGGGAGGCCTATCCACGCTACGTGGTTGCCACTCGAGAAAATTCTCGCCTATTGCCACTTAAGTACTCGTATAGCGACTCGCAGCTATATCGGTTACTTTGGTTTTACTGAGGATGGCGTAATTTCTGATGCGATCGCGCGATGGGGGATGACGCCTGCGCGTACTCCCAGCGCCATCTCCATTATTTCTTATGAGGCCCATAGTAAGCGACAACGTTTCAGTGCCATATGTTATGTTATGTTACGAAAAAATGTGCCTTAGCTTCCCGAACGCTGCCCAAACGAGTTGGATTCGACGATTAACCTCTTTCTCGTAGTCCGTTTATATTGACGCCTAGCCTTCTCCATCCCAGAGTCTTGAAAAACATCCTCCAGTGCAGCGGAGAACAGTTTTGGAGAAACAATATCCGAGCCTGACTCTTCGCTAAACTGAGGGGCAGGTTATATTCAGTCTTCTATATAACCTGACGAATCGTGTGGATCTACGGTACTAAAGCCTCTTCGTACTTCTGCCGGGATTTAGGCTTATCGTGTCCTCCTCCTCTCCTCGCACGCGTGTCTTAGTACCCCTGACTCCGCTAGTATCCTAGCCGCTACCATAAACAGGGCACCGGGTGTCACCGGAACCTCGGGCCCGTTGATTTTAGTTTTCTCCATTGAATTGAACATGTTTATTAATGAATTAATTCACGATTGTAGAATGATACATCATCCACGTCAAAAGTAAGCGTGTTTCAAGTTTCAATCAAGTCTCAGTTGACTCGTAAAAATCACGAGTGAAATGTATAAATATCAGACATTTTAGTTTCGAAAACCTGGAATAGGCCAGATTTATATCCCCCGACGCAAAACGCAAAAGAGAGTTGTTATAAGTTTAATATGTGTATATGTGTATCAGTCTGAGCGATCGTAGCTCCTAAACGCATGAACCGGTTTGAGTGCGGTTTTTTATTTAAATCGAAAGTCGTGATTGCGAAGATAGGTGATTATTAGACATGTTTTATCAAAATCAGTTTAGTTTTTGAGATATTGAACTTTGAAATGAAAATGCCGGAGTTCTTTCAACTGTTTTAAGTTGTCAGTATTACACAGTATATTTAAAGGCAGCAACTCTGCCTTAAGCTTAAGGCAGCAACTCAAATAGAGTCGCTTAAGACCTTTTTGGACCTGCACTTCGTTAGAGGGTTGCACCTCTCAATTTATGTAAGTTTACTAAAACATTGATTTGTAATCTACTCCGTAGATACTAAAATGACATTTAGCGGGTAATCTCAGTAACAGTGTTTGTGTGTAGGGGACGTAATCTCCGAAACTACTTAAAATAGACTAAATTTTTAACACCCGACGCAACAAAAAAGAGGGGTGGTAGAAGTTTAACGTGGCTATCTTTGTATTTGTCTGTTGCATCGGAGCTCCCTAATGGTTAAACCGAAAACGAAACCGCTTCTTAAATATATTTCGTCAAAATCGGTTAAACCGTTTTTGAGATATCGAACTTTGGAATGAAAATTGGGGGACAATCTTACTTACACAAATCGACCTAGTCCCAAACTAAGCAAAGCTTGTACTATGGGTACTAGACGATGATATACATACTTATATAGATAAATACATACTTAAATACATAGAAAACATCCATGACCCAAGAAAAAAATCCATGCTACGTAAATGCACAAATAATGCCCTGACCGGGATTCGAACCCGGGACATCTAGCTTCGGAGGCAGTGTCACTACCAACTAGGCTAAACAGGCCGTCAACATTTTATTAGTACTATAAGAATCATATTAAACAAAAAATATCCACGATAATTAATTAAATGATATTTTTTCTTATCATAATACAGGTACTTTTACAAAGTTATTTATTGTTGGGGGTGTTTCAACTTTTGTAAGTTGGGTATACCCCGCGGCTTTGCTTACGTTCTTTGTAAAACACGGGTGGAGCGGAGCAGCGCAAGAGACAACATTAAATTAAGTATTCTTATTTATATTAACATTTATGCATTACCTTCATAAATGCATTTTGCATTATCAGATGAAAATACTTCTAAGGCCACAATTTACGCTTAAACCGCCAAACCGATTCAGGAAAAAAATCTCATGGAGATAGTTTGAGGCGATCCCGGAAATGATCCTTTAAGGAAGTGAAAAGAAGGGTGGAAGTTTGTACACGAGAGCGATAATACATCCTCTAAATGGCGATTAAACGAGTTTCACGCGGACGAAGTCGCCGGAAAAAACTAATTCATAAAACATAAACCACGCAATATTATATAGGGCTCATTTTTATTTCTTATGTTTAATCGCATTTTCATCAAATCATTCGTCACGTTATGTCTTGTCAAATCAAAATAGTGGCCAGGCCAGCACACGCTAGTTTATTAAAAACTTCTTCAACTTTTCTACGCGATACGTGTGCGGCACACGTGATCGAAACCCCCCGAGATCTCCTTAAGTTTACTGTAATGACGTATGTCTGTGTGGGTGCGTCAAATCGGACGTTTGTATGGATTTGTTTTACTGCTATAGTATCTACTGTGGCTATTACGTCAGGTTTGTATGATGTTACTCTTCTATATTGGGTAGGTATTATATTTCGATGCGCAGCGGCCGTTAATCAAAACATCACATCATTCGATTTATTTATGCCAATATATGTACTTGCGTTCTTTTCATTCCATGAAATATGTTTTAATTTTTTTTATGTGTACACACACACCAAGCTGGATGTCAAATTTCACCTTTCTGGGTCACCTGGAAGTGGGTTAGGTTTTTGATTACTAGTCAGTCAGTCAGTCAGTGATAAAAATGCCGTTTATTGGACTTTAATATATCAATAACTATTTCACCTATATTTATGAACTTTGGGGTTCTAATTGGTCTAAAGGATTTTAATACATATACCAAAATTTCATTAAATAGATTGGTGGCTTTATCTTAAATAGATTTGGAGTTATTGTGGAGCTAAAGTGGCTCCAAACAGTTGGTGTAAAATAACTCACGGCTGCTGCTGGCCAGTTCCTGGGGTGAACTTGGCCGGGCACGCTGCCGCGTGACTATATACTCGTATTAGGTATGTATTATATTCCGAAGCGCAGCGGCCGTTAATTAAAACATCACATCATTAGATTTATTTATACCAATATATATAATTATGTGCTTACGTTCTTTTCATATCATACAAAATGTTTTATTTTTATCTTAAATTGTAGTTGTTAAGTACTACTTTTTATTTATTACATGTTTTAATCTAAACAAAAATATCTAGTTGACTCGTCAAGGACTTGGAATTACGTCTCTGAAAGTAATGTTATCTCTACTTAACATTTTACAAGTGTCAGTGTAACTGATAAATACGAACTTATTGAAAATCTACTTACATAGATTATACGCCGAAATGGAACAAATCTCGAATTAAATGGATTCTTGTTTGATATCGATTGCAGCCGTTGAATTATTGAAGGACATGTACACATGTTTCTAAATTCCGAATGCGGCCGATCCAATGTTTATTGTTATAAATATTACCAAAAGTATATAAAACTTTTCAACTAACACAATAGTATTTTGTGCAACAGTTAGATAAGCCTTTTTAAAATCCGATAGTCGCTCGCTACGCTCGTTTTGTTAAAGACTCGAGAATTTTAAGACCCAATTTTGTAACGTGGCATACAATATTTTTTCCACGACAGTAATGTAATGTGTAATTATGTAATTTGATTTAAATTATTTGATATATATTAAATCTAAATGGTCGTAGAAAACGGATATTGACGCGTGCCTCTTTTAAAAATTAAATTAATAACAGTTATGATTCTTGCACCCATTACAAGGACACAAGCCTACATCATCACTGCTATCAAGCCTATCGGTGGTTGGCGGTCGTAGTGTGAGTTCATGTGTGTATAAGCTTGTGTCAAACGCTCCGGAGTAGCAGACCTTGTTTCCTTAGACCATGCTCCCCCAGTCATAATGAACTGTATATGATATAGACTTTATTGTTACAAAATACAATACTTTATTTAATTTATTTTCTCAAACATGCAATGAAATATTGATGTTATGTTCCTTATAGTAGGCTGCGAAGTATGACGTTTCAGATGCGGCTAGGACAAGAGGTCGTTAATGGAATTTCACACAAATCTTGCAGGCCTAGGCCGGCAAAGTCCTCTTTTTTAATTTCCATTCCACATAAATTTGTGGCACAGGCATCATTACATTCTGCCACTATGCGTATTAAAAATAAAACATTGATTTTTTGTTGTTTATTTCATTGCATGTTTGAGAAAAGCACTAATACATACCTCGGCGGGAAATATGGGGTTGCCCGCCTTAGACCTATCATGTCTTCAGCCGGCAACCCCTTTCGTCCCGGCCTCTGTAGTAATTTAATATTATTTATATTTATCATCAGATGCCTTTAATATTTATTAAAGATGATTTAAGCAGCGTCCATTAATTGAAGTGCAGCACTCGCGTACGTGACTTGTAAGGCCAATACGAGAGCGACGGCTACGTCCGCATATATGACTAGTATATATCCGGCACTGTTGGAAGCGCAGCAGCGCGCTGGTGTTTAGTTCTCGTTTGCGGGACAAGAGGTCGAGCCGAGCTTTATCGTGCAGTATCACGCCTTCGCCCAAATTCTTCCTTCAAAGCTCAGGAGAATGCGTCTCCCACTTTTTGCGGTTGATATTGAAGGACAGCCCATTTTTGCGCAGTAAATAATTTCATATACAAATGTTTAATGTGACGTTAAGAATTAGTTTGTTGTTGCCTTTCTTTTCAATAAAAAAACCGGCCAAGTGCGTGTCGGATCACGCGCAATTAAGGGTTTCGTACCTACTGTTATTATTATTACTACTACTCCACATGTAAAACCACTATCCTGTACTTTGAAATAAAAAAAGTCATAGCTTAATAAGGAACTCAAGGCACTTGCGTCCTTTTGTTGGGGTAAGGCAGCTCTTTTGAATCGACCTATAACTAACTTCATAACTCCTTATCACACAACTAAAAAAAAATTGAAATGCTCACAACAAGACCATTAATTTGATATGTCACAACGTCAGAAGATAAGTTTGAAAACATTTATTTTTTCAATTTTAGAATTCACCCCAAAGTGACCCCATGTTTAAACAATCTGTCGAGAGGTTTCGGAGCAAGATGTCTGTGACAGACGGACGGACGGACTAACATACGAGTGTTCCGTTCCGTTCGTTCGTAAGGATTCCGTTTTTTCCTTTTGAGGAAAGGAACCCTAAGAACGAGGACCCTTAAAATATTGTGGTTTTTGTCATGGTAAACAGTGCTATATGTATGAACTATGAATAGACGCATAACAGTACTTTCTTTTTTATCATCGGTGTCATTGTATATGAGTCAGTGACTATGTAAATGACAGCGAAAAATATACCTACTTAGAAAAAAGAGGAAACCTACATATCATTTCGTAGTAAGTATCTACGAGTGTTTTTTTTAATCGTATGGCATTTATTTACGGGCGTCGGGCGGCTTGAGAACTTCTAACAGTCAAGTTGCCCATTCACTTGACAAAGGGGGGTCGAAGTTGCACCACGTCCGTAGGGAGTACCCACCGTTACCCTACACGCGACCCCTGGGTGGTGCTAAAAGTGCAACAAAAACTGGCAACCGTACTTGTCTTCTCGAAGATCTACGAGTGTAATACGTATACATTAGAAAACCGAAGCAAAAAAATACGGGTACGCAGTAACAGGACCACCCGTGTTTTCTTCCGCGTAGGGTTTGCAATATCCGCCCAGTTTTTTAATATTCGGTTAATTGAATACTTCAATATTTATTATCCGAATATTCGGATATTTGAATAATTTTGGTATTTTATAAAATAAAACAAAATTAGCGTATTTACCACTATTTACCACGCGTGACGCGACGCGAAACAATAACAGACAAGACAAGACAACCTACCTTCGTACGTAATAGATACAGACTGACTGAGCGAATGGGTTCGGTGTCGGCCGCTCGGCCGGTTCAGAGTAGGTAGGTAATACCAATAATTATTTTAGTGACAGGTAGAAAATCCATCTTATCTGCAAGTGTTTTCGTTGCTCATTTAAATACCTAATAATAGTAACATTAGTAACAATTAGTGTCTGCTAGATTAATTCAATATATTATGTAATTTATGTAAGTTGGTATTCAGGTACTTATTTAATAAAATATAATACTTAATATGGAACATTTGTCTAAACACCTTATTTGGGCAATACAGATGGACATAAAACGTCACTAGTGTTTTTCTCGTATTTTTTTTGAATTTTTCCTGCTTATAAATGATTTTATTAGTGTTTTCAAAATATCTTTTTATTCGGATAATTCGCGGTTTAGTATTCGGATAATTTTGAATCTCATTTTCGGCGGATATTCGGATATTTGAATATTCGGATTATTCGGATTGCAAACCCTACTTCCGCGAAATATCTTAACGTCGGTTAAAGTACTCGTAGCAGTGTTTATAAAGTATATAGAATCTTCTATTATGAATGATATAGGTGACATGCTTGCTTCAAAGTTTGATTTTATTTGAAAAATGCGCGAGTGTTCACTAAGTACTCTTGACCAAGGCTGTATAGTGTTCTGTAAGATTATTTTGAAGTCATGGTCGTGACCCACACGGCACGGATATTGGCGTCATTATTGGACGAACGTAAACATGGTAAGTGCAGGTATATTTTGATAAGAACTTAACATTTTGTTTTGCGAGTCGTATATATCACACTGTTTTTGGTATTAACATACCTAAAGAACGAGCGCTGTTACAATCTCTATGAAAATAACCCTTGTGGTTGTATTATATCCGCCAGTTTGTAGTGGTGTTGAGAGGTGGAATAGGCCCAGCCAAAATGCGGAATTTCCGATCCCTTTTTCTATCTAGCGAACTATACGTAAATGAGTAACTTTTTTCTCCTGAACCTACTACAAAAATAGTTCGGAACTGAGTGAAACTACCTTCGGAACTTCGTAGTGAATATTTTGGAAATAAGTTGCTATGAAAATAGCAAAAGTATCTCCTCTGACTGAGGTATGAAAGAAATTGTGCAAACGAATATGTAATATGAATCAAAACTGATTTTAAGTAAAAAAGACGACCCTTTACAAACGAAGAAGTCGTTTTTAAATACGCTCTTCTGTTGCCAAGCTAAATCTGTGCTCGGGCTAGTTATTTAAATGGCCAGACTACACCAGCCAGGCCAGTTTTTATTATGAGATGCCCAATTTGTCTCTGTATTTGGGATGTCATTTCAGTGCAGCGTTTAAAACCCGGAAAATAGTTTAGTTAAGTAAAGATGTAAAAAATAATATTCTAGTAGTTAGTAACATACCGACATAATACTCGATACATTCATACCCATTAGATGACATCTATTGATCGCCTCTGTTATTATGACATAAGATTGAAAGTGCCAAGTAGTGGGTCATTGTCGAGCACTGGAACATTTACTTTATTTGCCTATAAATCTTAAGTTTAGATTTTTCTATTTTGGTGTAGATTAATTATCAAGAGCTTGGAATTGCAAATGTAGTGGTATGGTGTATACAGGCATTCTAAGTTTGAATTTTCTCTGCTCTTGTATTATCAGCATAATACGAGTTTTGTTATTGACCGAGCGAGCGAAGCGTCTCCGTTTCAGGTTTCGACAAAAAATCTTTCGTATGTCTGTCTGTCTGTCCGGATGTTCTGTAGAGGGTCGCATTTCTCAACCGATTTTTGTGAAATTTTGTGAGCAGGTTCTATAATTATATAGATCTTTTTGTAGAGTCTTTCAAGGTTTCCAGAGTTCCTTGAGGATGCGCTGTGTTGACGACGGGGGACCTACGGGGCTAACAACACTGCCTTAGGTTCGTGTAGGCCCGGAGAGTGGGTGCGGCGATCAGGGAGACCCGGTGAAACGGCTGACCGCTGGCCGCCCGCAGGTTAGTAGGGTTCCCGAACCCAGGGGTCACTTAATCTCCACCCTGGGAGGCTGTACCGCCAGCCTCGCGCATAATTCCTGGTGTGGTAGTCGTGCCGCAGAAGGAGACCGGAGTGGACCCGGCTGCCACAACAGGAGGGTACAGGGGGCCCTTCCGTACGCCGCGCCCACTAACTGGATTACCTGCATCATCCTTTGTCAGGTTTGTACCGTGCGTTTGTCCCTTCAGCCGTCAACACAGCGAATCCTCCTTTATACACATCCGAATATATATGGCAAGGAACAAAAGGGATAGGTTCTCAGCGGTTCCCTCCTCCACACAAGTGGACTTCTGTAACATTCGGGGGCTTTACTCAAATTTAGACGCAGTTCACCACCACCTAGAATCTGCGAAACCGACCCTTTTGTTCCTTACGGAGACACAGATATCCTACCCGGCTGATACATCATACCTTCTTTATCCAGGATACACGCTCGAACATAAGTGAGACGTGCCGGTGTATGCATGTATGCTCGGCAGGGTGTCTGCTGTCGCCGCCTCCAAGCCTATGAAGACAGAGACCTGTCAGTACTGTGTCCTCGCAATTAACCAAATTCAATAAAAACATTCTGTAGATTAAAATGGCACTTTACGCCATAAACATAATTTTATTGAATATCTTAGGAAATACCGGAAATAAAAAAAAAAACACGCGGAGATTTCAAGCTGTCTACCTGTCGCACCAAAAGCTAGTTAGTAGTCGAGAACTACCTCTACGAAGCCAGGGCGGGCCGCTAGTATCTAAATAATCAATTGAAATTATACGAAAAATTACTTTACAAATACATTTCTTAAGTTCGGCTATTACTCGTCAACTGGTTATGACTACGGCTTTGATAGTATTCCTTTTAAAATTCAATGTACACACTAGGTAATATCATATTTTTTTACATGCTCAACAGCAACCGTTTAGCTGGCAGTCCCCTCCAGTCCTCTCCCCTCTCCTCTTTATTTATTTATTTATTTAAATTACCTATAAATATATGGGCGCAGGACCGGTCATTGTGGGACTCTTTGGGGGAGGCCTATGTCCAGCAGTGGTCGTCCTTCGGTTGAGATGATGATGATGATTCCAAATTCCAGTGCTGCGTCACGGACAGACGGACGAACTTTACGAAACTATATAAGTTTTCTTCGTTTACAACGGAATCCTGGTAAATGAAGTGCATCGTTCGGGTAGCCTAACGTTGTAATCGATAGAGTCACGCCTCCACCAGGGCGGAGGCGGACTCATAATTAGACTATTTTTTTAATTTTGTTTTTAGGGTTCCGTAGTCAACTAGGAACCCTTATTGTTTCGCCATGTCCGTCTGTCTGTCTGTTTGTCTGTCCTAAGCTTTTCTCTGTGATTGTTAGTGCTACTGAAAAGGACGTAAAATATAATTTTTAAGAAAAAAAAACCGACTTCAATGGGGGAGGCCAGTGAACGATTATTATACTTAGATGGTGCACTCTTAGATTCCATACAATAAAATAAAAATGGCTATAAGTATGTTTATAATGGTAGAAGACTAAGTACCCTCAATTCCTTATGGAATCATGGAAAAACCTTGCTTGCTTGACAAACAAAACGAAAAGAACAAATCGCCAAACGTGAACTACGCGTCCTTGAAGAGTTCCGTTCTGATCATCATCAGCAGTTCCACTTCATCAAATGTCACTTTTATGAAAGAAAATGCTTGATTAGTTCATAAAAATACTAAAATCACTATTTGTGTGCCTTTCACATTTGAGGAGTTCCCTCAATTCCTAATGGATCCCATCATCAGAACTCGAGCATGACAAAAATCAATCGTGAAAATAGAATTTGCTTAACAAACACAGCTAGAAGGACGAATTGCCAAACGTGAACTTTTCGTCGTTGAAGAGTTCTGTTCTGATCATCATCAGCAGTTCCACTTCATCAAATGTCACATTTTTGTATGATAATGCTCGACTTGTTGATAAAAACACAAACATCACTATATGTTTGCTTTTAAAATTTGAGGAGTTCCCTCAATTCCTCATGGATCCCATCATCAGAAATCAAGCATGACAAAAATTAATCGTGAAAATAGAACTTGCTTAACAAACACAGCTAGGAGGACAAATCGCCAAACGTGAACTTTTCGTCGTTGAAGAGTTCTGTTCTGATCATCATCAGCAGTTCCACTTCATCCAATGTCACATTTTTGGATGCAAATGCTTGACTTCTTGATAAAAACACAAAAATCACTATACTTATGTTTGCCTTAAAGATTTGAGGAGTTCCCTCAATTCCTCGTGGATCCCATCATCAGAACTGCGTTTTGACATAAACGGGACCAACTTGGATATACCTATATATACTTACAATAAAAAAAAAATATATTTCCAAATCGGTTAAGAAATGACGGAGTTATGGAGTAACAAACATTAAAAAAAAAAAAAAAACATACAACCGAATTGATAACCTCCTCTTTTGAAATTTTGAAGTCGGTTAAAAATATAAAAAAAGTTTTTATTATGGGTACTACATGTAAAGTGAGGATGTAATTTTTTTGCTTTAACCCTATGTATGGTGTTGTTGGATAAGTCTTTCAAAATGAATAGAGGTCTTCATGAAACACTTTTTGATAAAGTGAATATTTCCGGAAATATTCACTCCAAAAGAAAAAAAAATGTGTCCCCCCCCCTCTAACTTTTGAACTATAAGTTCAAAAAATATGAAGAAAATCACGAAAATTAAACTTAATAAAGACTTTCAACGAAAACTATAGCGGACATGCTCAGTAACGCTGTTTTTGAGCTATCGTAAAAAGTCTTCCCTTCTTAGTAAAAGACGTATGAAACGCTGCGAAGGTATTCCCTTTTGCTTATTTTGTTTTTTTTTTTAAGTAAGTTCTTTGGACAACTACGGAACCCTACACTGAGCATGGCCCAACATGCTCCGGGCCGATTTAATATTTACTTTTAGATCCAGCTTTAAAATGATAAAAAGTCGATTGTAGATCGGTTAGATACCACAATACTTTAGTAAAATACCCTATATCTGTTCTGATACGGTTGGTCAATCTTTATCAAATCGAATAATAGTATAGCCATATAGCTCTAAAAGGTGCTAAAATTAAATAAAAGTATTTAAAAATGTAGAGTTTTATTTTATTCTTCAATATTCAGTGTCTTTTGATATGTTAAGTTTTTTTTCTCTTGTTTACTTGGACTACCAAAACTGTGGACAGATCGGCAAAATAACTTAAAAAATAACTCGTTCAAAGTTTTTTCCGTTTTATTCACCATTCCTCGTAACATGTGAATTTACTACAATATTTCGGTATTACGCACGCTGAATTCCGGCGGATTTGTCTCTGGCCTAAGGCCGCTTGTTGAGTGAGAACTTGTTATGTTTAATCCTTAGCATTTGAGTATAGAGTATCTGATGCCTAGCCACCGTAAATACTTTTGAGATGCCTTTGAATACATATTTTTCTCAGATGTTCATGTACATGACTGTAACAATAGGGTCGTTTATCTATACTGATAGTTATGATACATTTTTACTATTACTTACTTCTCGAAGTGTGAAATGTATGGCAAGAAAATACCTAATAGTACTCGTAATAGGTACTAGGAATTATATCAGTTCCGACTTCAACGAATGAGTGTGACACGATAAAATTGAAGGTTCCTTAATGCTTAAATATTAATTTTGTTTATTGATTTATGCATTCTAATTATTTATTAAGTGTTTACACCTACTCACAATAAAGTAATCTTACGTTCATGTATGTTTTGTACAGCGCTAACCTTTTTGGCATTGATATGATAAAATCACGCCAATATGATTCAACGAGCTAAACGGGTAATCGTCATTTAGTTGATAAACAAATGAATTGTTATTCCTACCTGACGTCAACAATCGTGTACGGTTGAAGTGCTAACCTTGAAGCAGTGAAGTTTCAATGTATGGTATTGGAACTATGAACTGACTTTAGATTGTAGTATTTAAAAAAATGGTTTTTTGTATAATATAATTAGCTATTACAAGTTTTTTACGTATATATAAAATAATTGTGTTAGCATGTGGTTTATCATATCGAATGCGTGGAAGCCGCGGGAAGGCAGGCAGCAGGGAGATGAGTCGCAGAATCGTTCGTGCATCTCACGCGTTTACTACTTCCCTGTTCCGTTTCGGATCCAGGCAAACTTGAAAATCGTACGTGTACGCACTGTATCGTTGCATAACGATAGTCGTCTCGTGACACCGACGTTATCGCTCAGTACTTACGGAGATGTCTGCGCGTTATAACCTCGCGGCTAGTGCGACAATGTATCGTCAGCATGTAAACATGTGCTAGTAGGCTGGTGTGACTGAAAAGTGTGCCGTAATGTCTAACTACTTCAGATGGAAGAAGGGGAAAAGAGATGAATTCTATCCCGAGAAACCCCGCAGCAGGTCGCTAGACCCTCGATCGCTGGAGCTGAGCGGCATCAGAATCGTAGCCCAAAACCACGAGCAAAAGGTAAACGAAATGATGCGAATCCTTGTAATGCGAGACTTAGTTACCTATTTTTAATTCATAATAGGTGTGTGTGATCTCAATCAAAATACGCCGCATAAAACAGTTGAGTAGTGTGGATAATGCATCGTTATCTTTTATACGGCAATGAATCGCTACCCCTTTTGTGATCATCACTGACAAGTTGATAATACTCGTTTCGCCGAAATTTTAATTTTGTATGTCATGTTATTTATTGTTTATGTACAAAATATGGTACTTCATTGTATACGGTGACGATATGGCTCCTTCTGAACTTCCTACATTTAGTTAAAAGTGTGTGTGCGACGCAGGACCGAGGCCAGAGCAATAATAACTGAAGAGTTAATGTGAAAATGATCATGCATTTACCGTGTATTTAGCTATCTAGCCGGTCAACTCCATGTACAGTTGACATTGTCGTGTAAATATTGCAGTTTAGCCATTTCACGCATTATAGTTTGATTTTGTTTAGTTGGTGGAATTAATAGGGTCATTTGATGAAGTCTGGAACCGTAATGGTAGAATATCCACCAGAGATGTGCCAAGGAAGATAAAAGTGATGGTATTTGAAAGAGATGACGGTATGACAGTTTGTCAAATTGCGGTCTACGGAGAAAATTTGGACCAAGCGGATGAGTTTGTGTATTTTGGGACTTTGTTCACGAGAAATGGTAAGTATGAGGGTGATATTGAAAGGAGAGTGATAGCTGGGAACGGAGTGAATGGGGCTTTATGAGCAGCCAGAAAGTGTCAGAAAAGGCGCGGCTGACTGTGCATCTAGAAGAGTGTTGGTGCCGACACTAATGTGTAGTAGCGAAAGTTGGGTGTGGCAGAAGAAACATCAGAGTTGAGTGAATGCAGTGGAAATGAGAGCGTCGCGAAGTATGGCGTTACTTTGAGAGATAGAGTTAAAAACACCGTCATAAAATGGAGGTGTAGAGTGAATGAAGATATATTGACGACAATTGAGAAAGGTATGAAGATTGTTGGATATGTAGAGAGGATGGATGAAAGAAGATTGACAAAACAAGTCTATGAAGGATAGTGGCTGGAAAAAATTGGAAGGGAAATACCTCGGCGAACGTACTCCGACCAAATCGGAGATATTCTGCAGAAAGGCCTGGTCAAGGTCAATCTGGTCCTAAATCGGCTCGCATACATGGAGAATGTTATGAAAGTTCATGAAGCGAAAGTGTATGTCAGGATCGTAGCAAATGGAAATCCGTGATCTCTGCCTACCCCACTGGGAAACAGGTGTGATTATATGTATGTATGTAGATGTGCAAAGCTGTGTTTCGATACGTTTGATAGCCTTAACAAGTCTCTCGTGGATATTTAATTTACTATATTTGTTAGATTTTAATTTGCGGTGTTTTAATGATATGACGGTAGCCCAATGGCTAAAGCATGCGGCTGTCAAGCGGCGGTCGTTTGGTTCGAATTCCTGCTCGTAAACCAATGATTTTTTCGAATGTACAATCGAGGGATCCAAGTTCCAAAAATATGTATCCATGACTTTAATGTTAAGTTAATAAAGACACGAATACATATTTTGATATCTCTTTGTAGTCGAATATACCTACGAAATATCATCTGATATTTACCGTCACTTTTTCGGGGAAGGAAAACATCTCGAGAAAGCCGGCATAGTTCTGCGAATAAAATACAAAGTTTACTGTGAAGTCCCCAATTCTCACTGGGCTAGCCTGGGGCGGGTGGGGACTTGGGGACTAGGTACTGACTGACTCTTCATTCCCAAACGTCATCGTGGGTGAAATCGTGGCGCGGCTATATTAACTAAAATCTTATTTTAATTAAATGTAAAAACATATACATATTTTAATTTCTTGAACTGACACACAATTCTAAAGTGAGACAAGAGAAGTAGTGATGTTGGACTCTCATTGCAATTGGCAAGTTCATATCGATTATCTGATTAGTAAACTTAATAGATTCGTATTTGCTCTTCGCAAACCAACCCAAACCAGAAACCCAAGAAATCGCAGAATTAAAAACACGGATTCATGTAAACCGCTATTCAAAAAGTTAAAGATCCTCCCATTGCCTACATTATACAGTAGCGGAAAAAAATCTATCATATAGTGATTTTTCTGTAAAATATTTCAAATTAAATGTAAATGTTTTACAAGTGGAAACGTCCACTTAACGGAATTATAATTTCCAATCGAAAATGAAAAATTGAAAAACTGATCACCCCGGGCGGGATTTGAACCCGCGACCTCTGGAATCCGTCCGTTTCAAACAGTTCTAGTAACTTTGACGGTAGAAAGAGTGAACTGATTGAAAGATTCGTCGCCTCGGGATAACCCGCGGTAGCCGGGCAAAATACCTCGGATCCCCGAGGTCGCTGCCAGAAGTCGTCGGCAACATCAAGGGTCTGCTAGGCTTTCTGGTAGAATTGGGTTGGCACGTGTAGCGTCAACAACCCATCACGCAAAATAGGCGCATATGACGTCGAGTTGCGGAAAACCAGCCCGCGTAAACCTATAACCTAAACCTATAACTCGCGGTAGCTCAGTTGGTAAGAGCGATGGACGGATTCCAGAGGTCGCGGCTTCAAATCCCGCCCGGGGTGATCAGTTTTTCAATTTTCCTTTTCGATTGGAAATTATATTTCAAATTAGATGAAACCAAGAACGGAAGTTGTTGATAACTAATCAAAAAAGGTGATATTGATTTATTCTCAACCAATTATACGCTAACAGGCCGGTACATATTTCAAAAATTCAATTTGAATGAATTTTTCTGGAATTTAGCGTCCGTCACTTGTAGTATTTAAGTCGATAAAAAACGGAATATCGTGCTAATAATAAAGATTGCGTTAGGTTATTATTTATTGGTGGTACACCTAAGTTGTGTCCGCATGGATGTTAGGATAATTTGTCGAGGTCCCTCTCGGGGACCAACATGAAAAGCCAGGAGAGGAAAAAAATATATCGTGATAATTCATAATCATATCTGTAAGAAATATCAGTTCCGTCATGGGGAGACCTCGTGGAAATAAAAAATTAACAGTAGCTATACAAGAAGCAATTATAAATGGCTATAGAAATGGCTTCACACAATCGACGCTGGCTAAGCAATTTCAAGTTCATCAGTCTACTATATACGAAGGTTTTGAAACGGGAAAAAGCTCACGGAGGTGTCAAAAGGCCCAACAGATCTGGTCACCCACGCTACACATCAAGTTTGGTAGACCGCAACATTTTGCGAATATCAAGACACAATCGACGACTCACGGCGAGCGACATTATGCGGGAAATATCGTGTGGAAATTCAGTTTCTGTGTCCGTACGTACTGTAAGAGATCGCCTGATGGATGGTGGACTTCGTGCTCGTCGTCCTGCAAAGAAACCACTGATTTCCAAGAAAAATCAAGCAGCTAGAAAAAAATATGCGAAAGAGCATCTTTCTTGGACTGCGGAAATGTGTGAAAAGGTAATCTGGAGCGATGAATCCAAGTTTTTACTGTTCGGAACAGATGGAATTACCTACGTACGACGTCCCGACAATGCTCGCTATGGCCCCAAGTATCAGCTCCCTACAGTCAAACACGGCGGCGCGGCGGCTCCTTTATGGGGCGGGGCTGTTTCAGTGCAAGTGGAGTTGGTCCTTTACATCGAATAAACGGCATTATGACGAAGGAAGTTTGTGAAGGAATATTACAAGATGTGTTTCTTCCCTGGGCACGCCAAAATTTCGGCAGAGCGTTTATGTTTCAGCAAGATAATGACCCGAAACATTCGTCTAATCTTGTTCAACAATGGTTCAAAAAACGTAGAGGGTTTTGGAATGGCCCAGCGAAAGTCCGGACTTGAATCCTATAGAAAACCTATGGAAGGACTAGCTCCTTCGTCGTCGTTTGAGTGCAAGAAATGTCAACGCAAGATTTGAACAATTAAAGGAAGAGTGGGAACGCGTTCCAAGTTCTTTCCTCGCGAAGTTGATTGCATCACTGCCCCGAAGATGCCAAGCTGTTCTTGATGCAAAGGGTTTCAGTACCAAGCACTAATCTATTATTTTGATTTTCCGTGCAGAATCTGTAATTTTTGTTGTTTTCTTCATTAATAAACCACTTTTACCTATATTTCGAGTATTTGTTATTTTATGCACTTTTTAATAAAACGTACAAAACGAGTTTCTTATATGGTGTCATACAAATGTAGTATATGATTTTACTCTCCATCTAAAGGACTTTCACATGATAATCGTTTAGGCAGCCTTAGTCGTTCTCATAAAAAAATACTTAAAAAAAAAACACAAATATGATAGATTATTTTCCGCTACTTGTACATATATGAAATGTGCCTCTTTGTTAAGACCAACATAGATAAGTACAATGTAATGCCATCTAACCCAAGATTTATGTCAAAGCTCCATGGATTAAATCTTTGTTATCCAACTCATAATACTGCTCATTTAAAAATAGTACATTACTGCAGAGGCCGTGAAGTATACGAGTTTGGGATAAACGACCGAGTCGTAGACGAGGCCGGATAAAACGAGTCCTGGACGAGGCCGGATAAAACGAGTCCTGCAATCCCTGTTCCGGCCGAGGATTGTATAGTCCTTTTCTCAAACATGTTAGAAAAAAAAAACAATAAAAAACTACAATGTAAAAATACAAAAAAATACAAAACGTCCAAAAATAGCAAAACATCACGACAAATAACGGAAATTCAATAAAAACACGAAAAATGCTACAAAATACAAGCACCATTTAAAAAAACACGAAAGAACTAAAAAAAAATACCAAAAAACATGGAACAACAAAAAAAATTTCGTAAAGTACAAAAAAAATACGAAAAACTTTTTGATTTCCAAAAATATCAAAAAACACAAAAAATGCTATAAAATAACACGAAAAAACTAAAAAAAATACAAGAACGATAAAAAAGGGAAAAACCTATAAAAATACCAATTTACATAACAAATTAAAAATATATATATATACAAAATCGTGGCGGTGGGTTCTATGTAATATTTCCTTTATCAGTTGATTTTAGTAAGCAAATTTAAAAAGTTAGAGCAGCGGACAATAATGTTAGTTTCATACATTCTCCATACATTACTTCTTGGCCGCCGGCCAAGAAGTAATGTAGGGAGCCATAAACAGGTAACTTCAAGTCCTCTTTTCGTGACATTAATGCATACATTTAGGCGCATGTTTGAGTAATAGTACATTACTACAGAGGCCGGGACGAAAGGGGTTGCCGGCCGCAGACATATAGACGGCCGAGCGAAGCGAGGTCGGATAGGTCTAAGGCGGGCAACCCCAAATTTCCCGCCGAGGTATGTATAGTGCTTTTCTCAAACGTGCAATGAAATAAACCACAAAAAAAAAAAAAAATTTAGTTTTAATACGCATAGTGGCAGAATGTCACGATGCCTGTGCCACAAATTTATGTGGAATGGAATTAAAAAAGAGGACTTTGCCGGCCTAGGCCTGCAAGATTTGTATGAAATTCCATTAACGACCTTTTATCCTAGCCGCACTTGAAACGTCATACTTCGCAGCCTATTATAAGGAACATAACATCAATATTTCATTGCATGTTTGAGAAAAGAGTATTTACATAAATGTCTTTGAAAATTTATAACCATCTGCCAAACGAAATAAAATCTTTACAATATACGAATACTCTTTATTGCACACCTCACACAAATGAAACGTTACAAACAGAAAAAAAGAAAACACAGTAATATGTAGGTAGTATAGACAACAGGCGGTCTTATCGCTAAAGAGCGATTTCTTCCAGACAACCTTTGATTATATAGAGTTTAAGCATAAAATTAAATGGTGCCTGGATAAATTGTATTATAACGTAAACGAACATTTTCTACAACATTGACATTGCAGTTTATAATATCACAATTATACTGTTTTGTTTAATATATATTTTCTCTTATAAATTAGCAATTTTGACATTTCATATTTATTCTTAATTTTTTTTTGTATTCTTATATTAATGTTCTTTTTTTCTGTTTTCTGTTCTCTTTCATAGCATGACATTGATAATTTTATTCCTTCTACTTATTTATTCAGTTTTCTTAATTTTGACATTTTTATGATTGATAATAATCAATCTCATGGAATGAAAACAATATATTGTACGCCATACAATGGCTGATTGTGACGATCTAACCATGATTATTGTTACCTTTTTAATTACGCATTTTCATACAATAAATTATTTGTATTTGTAGGTAATGTATGAGGCACCCGTCCTATTTCCCAAAACAGATTTCTCGGCAGCTGAAAATGAAGTTTATGACAGTGAATACTAAACTCATTTGTAATTATTTTTTAATCACATAAATTGTATTGAAATGACGATTTTACATAGTGTACTAGAAAATAATAAAATTTTGTTTCTTCCGTCGTGTACCTATTCTCCCTCTGTATAATTAAGATACCGGAGTTCACGGAAACAATGCACAATTTAAAACAAAAGCTTTTACCGTTAATGTGAATATTGAGTATTTGTGCCCAACTTTCGCTTTCATAACTTCTATAGACGTGTTTTTGAATAATATACTTGTGAACTATAAAATATGTAATTATACAGGTTATTAATCCCAAAGAGCCCTACCTACATGTACCTACATGGGTACGCCCTCAGGGTGCCGTGGGTTTTATTATGAGTTGATTTTAGTGATTGGCTGTTCACTTTAAGAATTTAAAATATTAGCTCTCGATAAGGAGCGTTCGTCTGTCCGTCCGCGGTTTTCGCAGTAACCATTACTACTAGAAAACAGTAATTTCAATCAATAACGTCAACGAAACGGTATAATATAAAAGATTGGAAAATCATTTTTTAGGATACCTCCCCAACATGTTAAGTGGGGAATCCATTATTTTTCTTTCATAACCCAGCGTCTTGGGTATCGTAAGATTGCTTGTTAAGAAAGAATATGAGAATACTTTTACTATTTTTTGATTTAGCTATTGCTTTGCGTGATATTATATTAATTTTTAAGGGCAATTTTTTGTTGGAGTCCTGTGTTCCCCCCTCTACCAGCTAAACGGTTGCTACTGGGAATGTGAAAAAAAATCGTGTTGTACATATAATGGATTTAAAAAGCAAACTACCACAGCTAAGTTAGCAGATCAGCTATTACGAGTATATAGACATTACTAGTAACGAGTAATAGCCGATCTACAGAAATGTACTTGGAAAAAGCTAACTTTCGTACAATTTTCATCCATTACTTAGTCGCTAGTTATGCCAAATATAGTGGAAATATAATGTCACCGGTGGCTCGCTACGGAACCCTACATTTCGGGTGGCTCACACGCACTTGCCCGCATTTTTATGTTACCTTATTAAATAGAGCCAGTCTGTGCTGATTGGGTCTCATAAGGCCACTTTCACAAAAAAAAAGCAAAATACAGTCGGATTGAGAATCTCCTCCTTTTTTAAAGTCGTTTAAAAATAAAGATGATGGTAGCACGTGAATTGACCCATACCTTTTGCCTACGTTCTAGAGAATCTTGGTATAAAAACGGCGAAGTTGCCTCATTAGATTTCACTTAAAATTGCGTTTGATAACAGCTTATAGCTGTTTTACCACAAACTTCTTTTTAACGTTCGTAACTTGTGATTACGCTCTTGAAACAGCCCTCAATCACCCGCGATCCGTCATAGTAATGACAGCGTTTTTGTAAACATATGTGCAACACCACCAGTCAGTGTGTTTTAAGTATCACGAATATTTCATAAAGTATGTACATACTGTGTTACGTAGATAAACATAGTCAACACTTTATTGAGTAGGCGCATAAAATTAGCAAAAGTTGGACATAATTCAATAACTCTAATTTTCTTTTTCTATGATTTAAAGTATTGTTAGTTATACTTAAAATAAAAAAAAAATTAAACATTTTAAGGCTCCGCGTCAATGTTAAAAAACAAAAAACTAAATTTTTAACACATTTTGATTTCGTAAGAATACATTAACACATTTTAATTTCGTAAATAACTTTAAAAAAAGTACCTGTATTATGATATGAAAAAATATCATTTAATCAATTATCGTGAATATTTTTTGTTTAATATGTTTCTTATATTACAAATAAAATGTTAACTGCATCAATTAAACACTTTTGACGTAGTTATGTGCATAGAGGGACCGTTGAATTTTTAATAATTTATCACCATATTTGCAGATCTCTAAAGTCACAAATATGGGTAATTTTTGGAAAACCAATAAATAACTACGTCAAAAGTGTTTAAATGATGGCGTCAACATTTTATTAGTAACATATTAAACAAAAAATATTAGTTGACGGCGGAGCCTTAAAATGTTCAATTCTTTTTATTTAAACTATAACTAACAATACTTTTAATCATAAAAAAAGACAGTTACAGTTATCGAATTATTTCCAGGTTTTGCTAATTTTATGCGCCTAGAGCGAGCGAACGCGAAGACTTTCCTTTCGAACTTGGTCAAAAATGATTTCGTATGTCTGTCTGGTGAAAGTCTGGCTGTTCTCCTCTACATCCCAAATTGTCATCTCAAAGTGAATGAGATATGGGGGTTGAAAACGTAACAAATAGCACACAACTCTACAGATCACAGAACCACTAGTTAGATAGTTTTTTTTTTAGATTTTTGGTAGAGTTCCAAGTAGGTATTCGTACCAGATAACTTAATTATAGGTAGTAAGTGGTTATGTAATATGTACAAACGCCAACACAGTTAACTGACTATTCGTGACCCTTATTACAATTGGAATAAAGTGCACGATTGGTCAGTTAACTGTGTTGGCGATCGTATGTGAATAACAGTGTAACAGCAACTTTTCCTAAATCATCCAGTCATATTAGGAATTGAATCCCAGAATAAGCTGGAAACATTTATTTTGGCATTCTATAAGTTCCCTGAACAACCTCATAAAATCTCGTTTCTTTCTCGTATGTTATTCAAGGTTAAATATCCAAAAAATTTGTGCATCGGGATTATTTAGGTTTGTAGCTCGAATGATTTTTACATTGTTTTATCTGTGCAGATATTTCTGAGCTCCTTCTTGTTCACAACAAATTGGAAAACGTTATTACATATATTTATGTGCCACTACCTGTTTATAAATATTTGAAAATAATCCTTTTCTCAATAGTCATGTCATGTGCTTCTACTCGTTTAAATAAGTAATTTCGTAAAAATCATAGCACGGATATTTATTATGTTTCAGTTGCTTAAATATTATTGAGAGGCTTGCTCCGATGAATATGATGGATGACACGTGTATATATTTTCGAGTGATAAATCTGTTTAGATGTTTTTGTACGTTAATATGTACATTTATTTTTAAAGCCTTGGATTTGCTCATATATTTATGAACTCGACTGTACCTACTTCTTATATATCATGTCTACTCATTATGAATCTACGGGCTGAACGTGTTTTATCACTGACTAGGGGATTCATCGTAATAACGAGAGAGGAATATAAAAAAGAGCGAAGAAAATTATAAATAGATATTACTAACACGTACGATCATACATACATAGGTTCAGTAGTTTGTCATAGTAAAGATCACATTTGACAATAAACTCTCATTTCAAGATGTCGAGGATTTAGTATTTATGCTCGATCAATTCAACATTTTCATAGGCCCAATGTACATATGTATATAATTTGGCTAGTTTCGGTATTGTTTGTTTCACAATAAAAACATTTACAGTACATATGGTGCTACATTACAGCACGAGTGCGGTAATCAGCAGATTACGTGCATATGTTGAAACTTTAAAGAGCCATATGTACTGTAAAACGTTGTACGATACACGTGCGAATAGGTAATTTGCAACTCGTGTCGATTTAAAACACTCGTTGCGAATTTCCTGTTCTCTGATGCACTTGTATCGTAATGTACTATTTCATGTAAAATGTTGCTAAGACGAGATTACGAGACCATGTAGAACCAAGCTTCTAACTCTCACGTCCGCCCTAACACTACACGCCCTAACTTCACAAACTCTGGGCTTGTAGAGTTAGGGCGTGTAGAGTTACAAGCTTGGCTCTACATTAGATCTGATAACTTTTTGACAGTGCGAAGCGAAGCGAACTATGGGGTCCCGTCTAGGTAATATTTTACATAGCAATGTTTTTGGTGGGACTTCCTGGGGACTTCCATTCTTTTTGTAAGATGCTTATGATGACAATATTTTATTCGTTCCAAATTTACTTTTATTTGTTGTTGGTGTACTAAAACTTGCTTACATACCAAATTTCAGCTTTCTTTTGATGATCATTGCCGATCGAGTGAGTGAGTCAGTGAAAAAATCGTTTATTTTTTCAATATCAATAAAAATTAAGAGTATAAGAGCTATGTAATTTAAACTTTATATTTTTAATAAATTCACTATTGGCATCATATCCCATGAATTGTTTTTCTGGTATAATTTAAACAAAAGTTATGAGGGTTAAAGAAACGACGAAGCGCTTCGAAAAAACCTAGCCTTGCGCTTCGCTTAACTCGTTTTGGCTGGGACACTAACATGCTCCTAGATTACTAAAATGTACATGTGGATTTTCATAAACTAATAATGAAATCTTGTTTTCTAGTAATGTTTTTTTTTTATTAAGATAAAAAATTTAATTAAGAGAGAACTTGGTACATTTAACAGTTTTTATGAAAAAATGGGATTATTTAGCAATCATAAACCATGACAGTCAATAAGTCCAAGGTTGTGATAGTCTTAAAAACCGAGAAACTGTCTCTACAAGATAATAAAAAACGGCTTCCCTTACAACACACGTAAATCATTGACCCCGACCATCATGTTTTTACTACTTCCTGTTAGATGGATTTTGTTTAAATTAAGAATTAATGTCTGGACGACCTCTGCGTGAGTGCGTGACCCGTGAGGCTGAGAAAAGAGTGATATAGCACTGAGTAGCCGCTGGCCTCAAAGCAGCAGCAAACTATCCGAATCAAATAAAAATATAATATTAATGAATGCGACCTTAATCTGGTAAAAATTAGAAGCTAGTATCAAAGTAAATGTCGTTCTTAATTAGTTTTGATACTAATAGGTACCTACAATTTTTCGCCGATTCGTTTATGAAATTCCGGGCCTCATTTGTTAGAGAATTTCACAGGTGTTCATGATACCGAATTGAATTTGCGCAGTTGTTTTGTCCGTTATTCCTTGTGGCTACAAAAGAGAGCACGACGCACATGGAAACAATTACATTCCGTTATTAAAAGGCCCTGAATCATCTTAGTTCTTTCGCAAAATGAAATTATTACTGAAGATCTTCTAAGACAGAGATACTATGACAAGTGAGGATTCATAGTTTTAGGAAAAGGTAACGTAAGGCCATCGAGAAGGTGGCATGAGAGGCAAAAGGAGCGAGATACTTTATGTATCTTGTCTCTTCGGTTTTGATTTGTACTTGAGTATTATTTTTGATATATTTATAATCAATACATAATCATTAATTAAGTTGTTCATACATACCGAAAGTGAAACTGTACCTACTGCACAGTTTCTACACATATAGTAGTATCAATGTAGTATGTGTACTATGCGTGTGTAGTGTGTATCGATGTTAGTTCATTTCTATTAATTGTTGACTTTGATTAATTATAATGTATGCCACGTTTACACGAACCTACCTTACCTTTACGAAGTACGAGTGTTAGCCCAGCCACCAGTTACATGAAACCGGTAGGTACCGCACTACCGTAAGGAATGGTATTTTCTCAAACATGCAATGAAATATTGATGTTATGTTCCTTATAATAGGCTCCGAAGTATGACGTTTCAGGTGCGGCTAGGACAAGAGGTCGTTAATGGAATTTCATACAAATCTTATTCCTAGGCCGGCAAAGTCCTCTTTATTAATTTCCATTCCACATAAATTGTGGTACAGGGACCATGACATTCTGCCAATATGCGTATTAAAAATAATACTTTGTTTTTTTGTTGTTTATTTCATTACATGTTTGAGAAAAGTACTATACATACCTCGGCGGGAAATATGGGGTTGCCCGCCTCAGACCTAACCGACCTCGCCTCGCTCGGCCGTCTATATATGTCTTCGGCCGGCAACCCCTTCCGTCCCGGCCTCTGTAGTAATGACTACTATTAAAATCATTAACAAAACGTATTATGTCTTTTCAATTCGATCTTTCCACTACCAAAACGTGGCAGACTGGTTCAAGGTCGTTGCCTAATTGTAACCCGGGCACATGCAAATGTAAAGTGAAACTCCAACGTCTGCCTGTTGTTTATTATCAGTACAGTTTATCATGCTAGTTTTATTTGACGCGCAAAAAAGTTCTGTTAGCCAGCGTTTAAATGTTAAATTATAAAGTGCCTCGGGATGAATCCAAATATTTTTACCGTTGCGTAGGTATTCCTGACCATGTTTAGAAAATAAAACGTCATATGTAAATATATCCAGAATTCGGCCCAAGTTTATTTGTGTATACCTATTTTATTCGTTACGTTACGTTATATGCCTTAAGGCATATTTTAATGAACAAGCTAAAAGTTTTTTTTTAATGTACGATATATATCTTGGGGGATTTAGGTTCATATTCTCATTTTTCACTCCTGACGACATAGATGGAGCGTCACGAACAACCTAGTGAAGCCAATTTTTTAAAGATGTGTGCGTATCAGTGTTGCAGCTGGAAGGAAAAAGTCCGTATAGATGGGGTAATTTGTTTAAATTCTCTATACTATATTGAACTATTGAAACTGCATACAGTCGCGCTCTTTAATATGGGACCCAATTCGCAAAAAAATATTTGAATATCTATTCAAATTGACAGGACTGTCAACCTGCGAATATAATTGCATATGTGAATTTCTATTCAAATTGACAGGACTGTCAACCTGCGAATATAATTGCACAGTTCTTTTTTGAGATTAGTAGAATTAAGGTCTACGGTCTTCATGTTCATACGGCTCCCTACGGTTGGGGTAACTAAAAATTATACTCTGGTATAACATGTGCTCTATGTTACGTCAATCAACGTCAACTGAATGTCGAGGTTTTGTGTTCCAAGAAAAGCAAAATTTTTTTTCTAAATTGGGTATTTTTTTTTTATTTAAAATTGGATTGCTCTTGGCCAGCATCTAGCCAGGGGGCAAAGATGAGGCCGACGATGAAGCGAGCTCACCCAGAAGATGCCTATTCACTCGTGCCTTAAAAAGGTCCTTAAAATACAGACGCCGGCAGAGAATTCCAAACCTTAGAGATGCGCATTATAAAAGAAGATGCAAAGCGCTTGGTTCGAATTAGAGGAATTTCGACCAGGTAAGGATGGTAGCCAGCCGTACGTCTGGATGTCCGATGGAGAAGGGGGAAGGCGGTATGAGCTCATGGAGCTCCTGTTTTAAGATAGACTGTTATAAGAGTTTTAAGATATTAGTACAACACTTACGAATGAAAGGTTATTTTATATTATTTGATTTATTGCTAGTCCTGATGTTATATTTGCGTCCTTTAATATCGCATGAGATCATATTTTTAGTGGTGGTTTGTGACGTTTACCAGTTTGACGTTTAGAGTTCTTGACACATGGCATACCCCATATAATGTAAATGTGCATGATCAATCCAAATTAATAAAAAAAATATCAATGACATTGGCTCTTTCCAAGTACGTATAAACTACTCTTAATCTTTTAATTTATTATTGATTAAGCTTATGTTCATTATTTTCCTTACCATAGTCTTGGAATATTTTACAATAATAAATCATCACACAAACAGTTACGTACTACATTTTTTTTTGTTTTAATACCAGTGCTGTCACCATATCATTCCTTTCGATTCGGATGACATTTCGTAAAATAGAGGAAATTAATAAATAAATTAATTCATTTCCTCCATTTTAAGCCGCAATAAATTAGTTTTACTGTAATCAATCTAGTGCCAGACTTGGCACCTTTTTAGATAATCTAGGAAACTTAATGACATCCAGTTAGATCTCCATTCTTTTGTTGGTGAAGACGATAGCCACGCATCGCATATTCTTAATATTGAACTTGGCTCCCATTTTCACACTTATATTTTTGATAGGATATCATTACTTTTTGTCAAAGTTCACCAAATGGTGCTTTTCAAGAGCGAATACACGAGTTACTATACAAAATACCCAAATTGCTTTAGGTGCACCTAAAATATTCGAGTGCAACAAGCCTACATCATTACATTACTGGTATTGAACCTATCGGTAGTTGGCAGTCGTTGTGTGAGTTCGTGTGTGTACAGGCTGTACAGTGACGTAGGCTTGTGTCACGATCCGGAGTAGCAGACCTTGTTTCCGTAGACCATGGATGGTAAGAATATACGGGGGCTGTTACGAAAGTTTTTAGCTGCTCTCACTCTATTCATGCCATATATGTTTTAATGATACCATTATGCGGGTCATTTCAATACATATGTGTTGGGGTAAAACTGTTGATTAAAGTCGCTTGGTTTTTTTGACGTGATAACGTCTTTAAAATCGTTTTAGTCGGGTGACATGTTCAGAAACTTGTGTCACACCAAAACCTCACGAGCGCGATCGCAGGTATAAGTGAAGTGCAAGTGAAGTAAGACGTTATCACGTAAACATCTCGATCGTAAACCTACTTTACAAACAACCAATTTTTTTTATTGTATTTTAAGTACGACGTGTCAACAGCCCTATCTAATATGCGATGAACGGGTCACAATACCAATTTTGTGTTGCGGGCCAATTTTGATTATTACGTCACCACAACTAAACGAAATTTTATACACCGCAAACTATGAATCTTCCCTGTCTCTACCCACGTAATCTGTTTCGATTGCATGAAAATTAGCGACAATGAGCAGGTGTGTCGAATATTAGTCTAGGTCGCGAGACTAGAGACTGGTCATCATCACAAAAAAACTTAAATTAAATAAAATCATTTACAGATTTTACATTAAAATCAGCAAAACTAACTAGATTTTAAAATCCCACATGGAGGGAGTGAAATACCATCCCCCCTGTTGGGGTTCGAGGGCGTTGAAATGTCTAAATATTAATATGGGTGTCGTTCTTATGGTTTTTTGGAACGTTAATTACGAAAATGGCATCGATTTTATATTGCGGACATAAAAACTTTTGAATTTGGCACAACAAATTGCAAGAAGAAACTGACTGACTGAGTGACTGACATATCAACGCACAGCCCAAACTACTGGTTCTAGGGATTCCAAATTTGGCATGTAGGTTCCATATAAGGTTTTAAGGTGCATTAAGAAAGGATTTTTCAAAATTCAACCTCTAAGAGGGTAAATTGGGGGTCCGAAGTTTTTATGGGGAAACAAGATTAGTTGGACTATTTTATTCGAAACTTCACAGGAGTATTTCTAAAGATAAATGAGTAAACACGTATTTCAGGTTTTTTGAGAAATCAACCCCTAAAAAAGGGAAATGTGGTGATAAATTCTGAAAATCGACATGGGTATCGTTTCTATGGTTTATCGGGTCGCTGATTACTACACCTAGATATTTTTCTAGCACGAACGACTTGATGTAAGTGATTGACAAAATAAAAACATCGACAGTCCTGTTATCGATAAGTACCACTTCAACGTCATAGATAAATGTTCGAAAATTACTGGGGTTGTCTAGTTGGTAGGTACCATGGCACATTGCAATTGATCATAAACTTTGTTAGGTAAATATGCAATCGATTTTTTTCTTCGCGAAATCTTAAGCTTGTCTGTGTTAATGTGACATGTGATGTTATGTTTATTTGGGACGATGTTTATTTTGCATTTGGTGCAAAATAATGTTGAACCACGAAATCTGATTTCAAGTAAATTTACAATAAACGAGGTGATTGCCTCTTCTCGGGACGTTTTTCTGGGTGGCATTTTTTTGTATTCCATCTTGGGTTTACAATATATTTGCCTTAATATGCAATGTGAATAAATGTCACATTGTATGTCAATTATTTACTTTTTTAACCGACTTCAAGATTTCAAAAGAGGAGGTTATCAACTCGGTTGTATGTTTTTATTTTTTTTAATGTTTGTTACTCCATAACTCCGTCATTTCTAAACCGATTTTGAAAATTCTTTTTTTGATTGAAAGTATATATATCCAAGTTGGTCTCGTTTTTGTCAAAACGCAGTTCTGATGATGGGATCCATGAGGAATTGAGGGAACTCCTCAAATCTTGAAGGCAAATATATAGTGATTTTTGTGTTTTAATCAACAAATCGAGCATTTTCATACAAAAATATGACATTTGATGAAGTGGAACTGCTGATGATGATCAGAACAGAACTCTTCAACGACGAAAAGTTGACGTTTGGCGATTTGTACTTTTAGTTGTGTTTGTTAAGCAAGTTCTATTTATTTTCAGGATTAATTTTTGTCATGCTCGAGTTCTGATGATGGGATCCATTAGGAATCGAGGGAACTCCTCAAATGTGAAAGGCAGACAAATAGTGATTTTAATATTTTCATGAACTAATCAATGATGATCAGAACGGAACTCTTCAACGACGCGTAGTTCTCGTTTGACGATTTGTTCTCTTCGTTTTGTTTGTCAAGCAAGCTAGGTTTTCAAGACACATTTTTATCAAGCTTTGAGTTATGATGGAGGATTCCATGAGGAATTGATGGTACTTAGTCTTCTACCATTATAAACATAAAGACCTAAGAAAGTGTACGGATTACGTTCAATTTGTACAAGATCGGTGCACGCGGCGTCTAGGTAGGTAGCCGATATAAGTCTGTGATTTTATGTACGTCTTGTCGTTGAAGAATTATGTACTTATCGATAACAGGATTGTCGATATTTTTATTGTGGCTAGCACTAAACAAATGTTGTTCGTGCTAGAAAAATATCTAGGTATACTGATTACGCACTCAACAATGATTTTAAAATTCCACGTGGAGGACGCTAAGTACTATCTCCTTTGTTGGGGTGCGAGGGGGTTGAAATGTCTAAATATTAATATGCGTGTCGGTTTTATGGTTTTTTGCGGACATGAAATTTTTGAAAGTTTGTGTCAAATTGCAAGAAGAAACTGAGTGACTGAGTAAGTGACATATCAACGCACAGCCCAAACTGCTGGTTCGAGAGATTCCAAATTTGGCATGTAGGTTCCTTATTAGGTGTAGAGGTGCATTAAGAAAGGATTTTTCAAAATTCATCCCTTGAGGAGGAGAAATGGGGGTCTAAAGTTTGTATGGGGGAACAAGATTAGTTAGACTATTTTAATCTAAAACTGCACAGGAATATTTCGAAAGATAAATAAGTAAACAGGTGTTTCAGGTTTTTGTAAAAATTAATCCCTAAAAGGGGGACATGTGGTGACAAAGTCTGAAAATCAACATTGGTACTGTTTCTATAGTTTATCGGGTCGCTGATTACGAAAACAACAATGATTTTAAATCCAACGTGGAAGACTTAAAATACCTTCTTCCCTGTTGGGGAGCGAGGGGTTTGAAATATCTAAATATTAATATCGGTGTCGCTTTTATAATTTTTTGGGACTTTATTTACGAAAATGGCATCAATTTTAAAAAATAAATTTGTAGTTATGAGAATTTCTTAAAGTTTTGTGCTAGATTGCAAGATAAAACTGACTGACTGAGTGAGTGATATATCAACGCACGGCCCAAACTGCTGGTTCGAGAGTTACCAAACTTGGCATGTAGGTTCCTTATAAGGTCTTCTTCTTCTTCCTCGGTCCCTCATTACTAAGGATCGCGTATGCTCTGTCTCCATAAAGTGCGGTCATAAGCCATGTGGATCGCACTTTACATACTACTTATAGGTCTAGAGATGCATTTAGAAAGGATTTTTCAAAATTCATACCCTGAGGGGGTGAAATGGGGGTCCAAAGTTTGTACGGGGAAACAAGATTAGTTAGACTATTTTATTCGAAACTTTACAGGAGTTTTTGTAATAATACGTGAGTAAACACGTGTTTCAGGTTTTTTGAGAAATCAACCCCTAAAAGGGGGAAAAGTGGTGACGCATTCTGAAAATCAATATGTGTATTATTTCTATGGTTTATCGGGTCGCTGATTACGAAAACAACAATGATTTTAAAATCCGACGTGGGTAAAATGAAATACCATGTATGTTGTACCGTTGGGGTGCGAAGGGGTTGAAATGTCTAAATATCAATATAGGTGGGTGGTGGTTTGTCGTTTTTATGGTTTTTTGCATTGCATTATGCATCGATTTTTAATTTAATATTATGACAATGAAAATTCTTGATAGTTTGTGCCAAATTGCAATAGTTTGTAAATTGCAGTAGTTTTAAAGCAAATCGTTTGTAACAGACAGACAGCCACACGTAATCATATAAGGGTCTCGTTTTGCTTTTGATGTACGGAATGAGACCCGCGATTCCTAATAGATTTTTAGGTATGATGTGATAGCTTTAGAGGGTTAGTCAGGAATAACTAAGATTTATTAACAGATGAACAAAAGTCAGTATACGAGGAAATAGTAAGAAATGCGAATGGAAGTGAAGCCAATTTTTCTTTGTGGATGCTTCAATGGAAACTGCACAACTTGCCCTGCGATATATTTACTTCATAAAAAAACAAACTTAGAAGCGAACGGAATACGCGGTACAAACACTGTTTGCATCTACATAATACTTAGATGTATCTGACTTGCAATGACAAATTCACAACTAAGTTTGATTATAGTATAGGTAAATAGCAATATGACAAGCGTTTCCAAACGTGGAAAGTTTGTGTTATGGAAGACCAGGTGCGTCATGTTCAAAGTGTTTAAGAACTCTACTGGATGGTTTACCTTCTACATCGTCAGTATTTACCACCGTATTTCTGTACTTCATAGGACTAGAGTTTATCACCGTTGCTCGGTCGTTATCAGACTTTCTGGACACATACTTTTACTAAGGGCCATTTAAGACATGCTTTAATTTCATCGGCCCTTTCCCCTTGGACCTCTCGGAAATGTAGTATAATAGTTTTCGATCCTTATTTTTGCCAAAATCAAATGAAATTCAAAAGTTTGCCGGTTCTCAGAATGTATACTGACTTTTCATCTGTTCAATTGTTAATGAATCACAAATATCACAATCACCAAACTTCGTATACCGAAACCCCCAGAATGTAACAACTGCTTTGCTGAAAACCGCCTCTACATACAGGTCAAACAGAGAACCTCTTTTTTGTAGACGGTTAAAATTACGCTTTGTACGCGGGCGAAGCCGCGGGAAAACGCTAGTATACAGCTAAAATAAGTACTAATCGTTCATTAAAATTCGGTTTGGATGTGAATTGTTAAATATTGATGTAGTCAGCATTTTTGTTGCGAAGTCAAGAGCTGCTACCGCGAACGAAAACAAATGAATCTTCCTCTCTGCCACACTTGCAAACTCGAGCGACACAGAGGGAGATACACGATGTTCGTTTGTTTTCGTTTCCCGGTAGCAGGAGGCCAATTCTCGGCCCGTTCGAGATGATGTCTATTCAAGATGATCTGGATTGACGCAATGTCTATTGAAAAATCTCACCAAAATGTCGAACACAGCGAAATTTCTTATGCTAGGGCACGATCGAGATTATGTCGAACGACGATCTCAATGTATTAGTTTACAATCGAGTGTTTAATAATAAATCATTTTATAAGTTTTTCCTCTTAATTAAATGTATCTCATATCAGAAACCAAAGTGTTATTAATTTTTCAATAATCTAATACATAATTATGGTGATTTAACACCTCAAACATATGTACGAATATTTGCTCGTTTATGTACTACGTGAAATGGAACGCATAAAAGCTCTTTTGACTTGACAGTTTTGAGTCAAAGACTACTTGCAATATTTGAGAGCTGTCAATTTTTTTCGCCCACAGCCGTTCCTCCACTGAACGTATCAAAATATTTAAAAGTCTTTAGCCATTGAATCATTTAAATGAATCGACTTGTTTTTCGCAAATATGTTCATTTTGTGCTGCTGTAAACTGTCGATCAACTACGAAGTTGTCAATATTTACTGCCACTGGCAGATCAAATGACAAAGTAATTGTGATAAAACCATCTCGAACGCTACTGACAACTCGTTGCATCTCTAACGCTGGGAGTAGACATATCTCGAGTGTGCGATTTCGAGAATACGCAAATGGGTTTTCGATCGACATCCGTCATTTTTTATAGAGATATGTCTAATAGACATCATCTCTAACAGCCTGAGAATTGGCCTCCTGATCTCTATTCTCTGCCAAATTCTATTCAGTGGGGCCCTTTACACTCAATATTGTGTCAATGTTATCGCGGTTTTCAAAATTGTATGGATGTTGCTTCAATATTCATCAATATGTACGTGATACGGATCGTGATATGAGTATATCGCGGGATAATAATAACAGTTGGTAATGTTCTTCAATTAATGGAACCTATTTACTATTCACACATATAATGTTTTAACTTCCCATGGACCTAATATGAACTTGAAATAAGGTGATAATGTTTATTATGACGTAGGTATAGTTTACCAAACATACCAATATATTGATAAATCACATTTGTTTTTTAGTAGTACGGAACCCTCGGTGCACGAATCCGCCTCGCACTTGGCCGGTTTACCTTACATTTTGAATTTTATTTCTCATATAGTAAAATACCCTCTTCGTTTTAAAGTTGACGCCTGACGTCCGAGTGCGGTGAATGGCATGAGCAGTATAGGTAAAAAACTTAAGTAAAGGACCTGGAGGCCAATTCTCGGGCCGGTAGAGATGATGTCTATTAGACAAATCTCGATAAAAAATGGCGGATGTCGATCGAAAACCCATTTGCGTATTATCGAAATCTCACACTCGAGATATGTCTACTCCCTGCGTTCAAGATGCAACGAGTGGTCAGTAGCGATCGAGATGGTTTTATCACGAATTTTTTGACACTTGATCTGCCAGTGGCGGTAAATATTGACAGCTTAAGTAGTTGATCAACAGTTTACAGCAGCACAAAATGAACACATTTGCGAAAAATATGTCGATTCGTTTAAATGATTTAATGGCTAAATACTTAAATATTTTTATACGTTCAGTGGTGGAATGGCGGTTGGCGGAAATCATTGACAGCTCTCATATATTTCAAGTACTTAGTCCAAACTGTCAAGTCAAAACAGTTTTTATGCATTCCATTTCAATTAAGAAAATTAAGGAACAAGTACTCGTAAATATATTTGAGGTGTTAAATCACCATAATTACGTATAGATTATTGAAAAATTAATAACTCTTTGATTTTTGATATGAGATGTATTTATTTAAGTGGAAAAACTTAAAAAATGATTTATTATCATATACTGGATTATATATTAACGCAATCGAAAAAAAACGGAACGCGTATTACAATAGACATTGAGATCATCGTTCGACATCATTTCGATCGTGCCCTAGAATAAGAAATTTCGCTGTGTTCGACATTTTGGTGAGATTTTTCAATAGACATAGATAGCGTCAATCGAGATCATTTTGGATAGACATCATCTCGAACGGGCCGAGAATTGGCCTCCTGCTACCGGGAAACGAAAACAAACAAACATCGTGTATCTCCCTCTGTATCGCAACGCAGTTCTGATTATGGGATCTAGGAGGAATCGAGGGAACTCCTCAAATCTTAAACGCAAACATATAGTGTTTTTTTTTTGTGTTTTTATCAGTAAATCGAGCATTTTCATACAAAAATGTGACATTTGATGAAGTGGAACTGCTGATGATGATCAGAGCAGAACTCTTCAACGGCTAAAGTTTACGTTTGGCGATTTGTCCTCCTAGCTGTGTTTGTTTAGCAAGTTCTATTTTCACGATTAATTTTTGTCATGCTCGGGTTGTGATGATGGGATGTTCATCAAGATGCAATTTGGAGTCCAGAACTACTCCGAGATCTCGCACACGGTCCACCTGTTGTAGAGTTTCGTTACATAATATATGTCTATGATTAATATTATTTCTTTTTTTTGTGAAACTAATAGCATTACATTTAGGCACGCTTAATTCGAATTTATTTAATTTGCAGTAACCAGTTAACCGGTCCAGGTCCTCTTGAAATAATTGACAGTCACTATAATTACGAATTGTTAAAAAAAAATTAAGGTTATCAGCATATAGTAGTATATTAGTATTAGTAAAACAGGTTTTTATATCATTGATGAATATATTAAACAGTAAGTGACCTAAAATGGATCCCTGTGAGACTCCAGATGTGACCTCTACAACATCGGATTGGTAACCATTTATCAAACTCTTTGGGTTGTTCGGGTGACATATGACAAAAACCATCGGAGGAGGTTACCACGTATACTATTATAAGCTATTTTGTCCAGGAGCAGTCTGTGGTCGACCCAATCAAAAGCTTTTCGAAAATCTGTATAAACAGCATCTTCCTGTGTGGCCTTATCCATTGTGTTCAAAGAGGTATCCAGTAAATATCATTAGATTGTAACTGTTGACCTTTGTCGTGTAAAGCCATGTTGTTCAGGTATGCTGTGTCGGTTTATGAATGGACTCAGAGCATTATGTATCAGTTTCTCGCAGACTTTTGCCAGAGCGCAGAGTATGGAGATAGGACGATAGTTTTCTATATTCTGTTTTGCTCCACTTTTAAGGACGGGTATAATGTTAGCTGTTTTCCATATTACCGGGAAAGTACCCTGCTGCATGCACTTATGTAATAATATTTGGAGCGGTTTCGTCATGGACTCAGCGGTTCGCTTTAAGAAGATAGCAGGCAGGGCATCTGGACCCGGTCCTTTCGATGGGTCTAACAGTTTAAGTTGAGCTTCGATTTGCTCACGGGTGAAGCATAGATCCGAGATTATAGTACACCCTTCACTGCTGGTGGAAGACGGAGACCAGGTTCCAGTATCAAGCGTGGATGGTTCGTAAACAGATTTAAAAAAAGATGAAAATAGGTTACATATATCATCAGGGTTATTTGAGCGATGATTTTTATAGATCATTTCCGAGGAAAGACCATTTTTGTTTTTACGGTTATTTATGTATGTCCAGAAGTATTTGATATTTTTTTAATACTATAGTCAAAATTTTCCTTGTACCTAGCGTAACATTTGTCACATTCTTCTTTGAATCGTGCTCTGTACAGGGAAAATATTTGATAATCTGATTGATTTCCATATACTTTCCATATTATCCAAGCCTTTTTTTTATTTTTATATATATGTATCAATGAATTGGAGAACCATACTATATGTGTGCCTTTCAAATTTGAAGAGTTTCCTCGATTCCTCATGGATCCCATCATCACAACCCGAGCATGACAAAAATTAATCGTGAAAATAGAACTTGCTAAACAAACACAGCTAGGAGGACAAATCGCCAAACGTAAACTTTAGCCGTTGAAGAGTTCTGCTCTGATCATCATCAGCAGTTCCACTTCATCAAATGTCACATTTTTGTATGAAAATGCTCGATTTACTGATAAAAACACAAAAAAAAAACACTATATGTTTGCGTTTAAGATTTGAGGAGTTCCCTCGATTCCTCCTAGATCCCATAATCAGAACTGCGTTGCGATACAGAGGGAGATACACGATGTTTGTTTGTTTTCGTTTCCCGGTAGCAGGAGGCCAATTCTCGGCCCGTTCGAGATGATGTCTATCCAAAATGATCTCGATTGACGCTATCTATGTCTATTGAAAAATCTCACCAAAATGTCGAACACAGCGAAATTTCTTATTCTAGGGCACGATCGAAATGATGTCGAACGATGATCTCAATGTCTATTGTAATACGCGTTCCGTTTTTTTTCGATTGCGTTAATATATAATCCAGTATATGATAATAAATCATTTTATAAGTTTTTCCTCTTAATTAAATGTATCTCATATCAGAAACCAAAGTGTTATTAATTTTTCAATAATCTAATACATAATTATGGTGATTTAACACCTCAAACATATGTACGAATATTTGCTCGTTTATGTACTACGTGAAATGGAACGCATAAAAGCTCTTTTGACTTGACAGTTTTGAGTCAAAGACTACTTGCAATATTTGAGAGCTGTCAATTTTTTTCGCCCACAGCCGTTCCTCCACTGAACGTATCAAAATATTTAAAAGTCTTTAGCCATTGAATCATTTAAATGAATCGACTTGTTTTTCGCAAATATGTTCATTTTGTGCTGCTGTAAACTGTCGATCAACTACGAAGTTGTCAATATTTACTGCCACTGGCAGATCAAATGACAAAGTAATTGTGATAAAACCATCTCGAACGCTACTGACAACTCGTTGCATCTCTAACGCTGGGAGTAGACATATCTCGAGTGTGCGATTTCGAGAATACGCAAATGGGTTTTCGATCGACATCCGTCATTTTTTATAGAGATATGTCTAATAGACATCATCTCTAACAGCCTGAGAATTGGCCTCCTGATCTCTATTCTCTGCCAAATTCTATTCAGTGGGGCCCTTTACACTCAATATTGTGTCAATGTTATCGCGGTTTTCAAAATTGTATGGATGTTGCTTCAATATTCATCAATATGTACGTGATACGGATCGTGATATGAGTATATCGCGGGATAATAATAACAGTTGGTAATGTTCTTCAATTAATGGAACCTATTTACTATTCACACATATAATGTTTTAACTTCCCATGGACCTAATATGAACTTGAAATAAGGTGATAATGTTTATTATGACGTAGGTATAGTTTACCAAACATACCAATATATTGATAAATCACATTTGTTTTTTAGTAGTACGGAACCCTCGGTGCACGAATCCGCCTCGCACTTGGCCGGTTTACCTTACATTTTGAATTTTATTTCTCATATAGTAAAATACCCTCTTCGTTTTAAAGTTGACGCCTGACGTCCGAGTGCGGTGAATGGCATGAGCAGTATAGGTAAAAAACTTAAGTAAAGGACCTGGAGGCCAATTCTCGGGCCGGTAGAGATGATGTCTATTAGACAAATCTCGATAAAAAATGGCGGATGTCGATCGAAAACCCATTTGCGTATTATCGAAATCTCACACTCGAGATATGTCTACTCCCTGCGTTCAAGATGCAACGAGTGGTCAGTAGCGATCGAGATGGTTTTATCACGAATTTTTTGACACTTGATCTGCCAGTGGCGGTAAATATTGACAGCTTAAGTAGTTGATCAACAGTTTACAGCAGCACAAAATGAACACATTTGCGAAAAATATGTCGATTCGTTTAAATGATTTAATGGCTAAATACTTAAATATTTTTATACGTTCAGTGGTGGAATGGCGGTTGGCGGAAATCATTGACAGCTCTCATATATTTCAAGTACTTAGTCCAAACTGTCAAGTCAAAACAGTTTTTATGCATTCCATTTCAATTAAGAAAATTAAGGAACAAGTACTCGTAAATATATTTGAGGTGTTAAATCACCATAATTACGTATAGATTATTGAAAAATTAATAACTCTTTGATTTTTGATATGAGATGTATTTATTTAAGTGGAAAAACTTAAAAAATGATTTATTATCATATACTGGATTATATATTAACGCAATCGAAAAAAAACGGAACGCGTATTACAATAGACATTGAGATCATCGTTCGACATCATTTCGATCGTGCCCTAGAATAAGAAATTTCGCTGTGTTCGACATTTTGGTGAGATTTTTCAATAGACATAGATAGCGTCAATCGAGATCATTTTGGATAGACATCATCTCGAACGGGCCGAGAATTGGCCTCCTGCTACCGGGAAACGAAAACAAACAAACATCGTGTATCTCCCTCTGTATCGCAACGCAGTTCTGATTATGGGATCTAGGAGGAATCGAGGGAACTCCTCAAATCTTAAACGCAAACATATAGTGTTTTTTTTTTGTGTTTTTATCAGTAAATCGAGCATTTTCATACAAAAATGTGACATTTGATGAAGTGGAACTGCTGATGATGATCAGAGCAGAACTCTTCAACGGCTAAAGTTTACGTTTGGCGATTTGTCCTCCTAGCTGTGTTTGTTTAGCAAGTTCTATTTTCACGATTAATTTTTGTCATGCTCGGGTTGTGATGATGGGATCCATGAGGAATCGAGGAAACTCTTCAAATTTGAAAGGCACACATATAGTATGGTTCTCCAATTCATTGATACATATATATAAAAATAAAAAAAAGGCTTGGATAATATGGAAAGTATATGGAAATCAATCAGATTATCAAATATTTTCCCTGTACAGAGCACGATTCAAAGAAGAATGTGACAAATGTTACGCTAGGTACAAGGAAAATTTTGACTATAGTATTAAAAAAATATCAAATACTTCTGGACATACATAAATAACCGTAAAAACAAAAATGGTCTTTCCTCGGAAATGATCTATAAAAATCATCGCTCAAATAACCCTGATGATATATGTAACCTATTTTCATCTTTTTTTAAATCTGTTTACGAACCATCCACGCTTGATACTGGAACCTGGTCTCCGTCTTCCACCAGCAGTGAAGGGTGTACTATAATCTCGGATCTATGCTTCACCCGTGAGCAAATCGAAGCTCAACTTAAACTGTTAGACCCATCGAAAGGACCGGGTCCAGATGCCCTGCCTGCTATCTTCTTAAAGCGAACCGCTGAGTCCATGACGAAACCGCTCCAAATATTATTACATAAGTGCATGCAGCAGGGTACTTTCCCGGTAATATGGAAAACAGCTAACATTATACCCGTCCTTAAAAGTGGAGCAAAACAGAATATAGAAAACTATCGTCCTATCTCCATACTCTGCGCTCTGGCAAAAGTCTGCGAGAAACTGATACATAATGCTCTGAGTCCATTCATAAACCGACACAGCATACCTGAACAACATGGCTTTACACGACAAAGGTCAACAGTTACAATCTAATGATATTTACTGGATACCTCTTTGAACACAATGGATAAGGCCACACAGGAAGATGCTGTTTATACAGATTTTCGAAAAGCTTTTGATTGGGTCGACCACAGACTGCTCCTGGACAAAATAGCTTATAATAGTATACGTGGTAACCTCCTCCGATGGTTTTTGTCATATGTCACCCGAACAACCCAAAGAGTTTGATAAATGGTTACCAATCCGATGTTGTAGAGGTCACATCTGGAGTCTCACAGGGATCCATTTTAGGTCACTTACTGTTTAATATATTCATCAATGATATAAAAACCTGTTTTACTAATACTAATATACTACTATATGCTGATAACCTTAATTTTTTTTTAACAATTCGTAATTATAGTGACTGTCAATTATTTCAAGAGGACCTGGACCGGTTAACTGGTTACTGCAAATTAAATAAATTCGAATTAAGCGTGCCTAAATGTAATGCTATTAGTTTCACAAAAAAAAGAAATAATATTAATCATAGACATATATTATGTAACGAAACTCTACAACAGGTGGACCGTGTGCGAGATCTCGGAGTAGTTCTGGACTCCAAATTGCATCTTGATGAACATATTGACATGATTATCCTTAATGGTTATCGGATGTACAGTTTTGTTACTGGGGCTGCTTCAGATTTCACTAGAGCCGACGCCTTCCTTTATCTATACAAAAGTTTGGTCCGTTCGCAATTCGAACATGCAAGCACCATATGGAACCCCTATTACAATAAGTACATCAAAGCTCTTGATAAAATTCAACACAAATATTTAAAATATGTCAACTTTAAATTACATAGGAATAGTCGTCTTCCGTATAATGTTCTACTAACTAAATATGGTCTAACAACATTAACAAAAAGACGTCTTCTGGATGCTATTAATTAGTTATGTAGTCCCCAGAAAAACAAATCGGCGGGAAACGCGTACCTACCGACTATTCTGTGAGGCCATGTGCCGCACCAACGCTGGTCTACGTGTGCCACTGCGCCGACTTTTCGCTTCATACAACAAAAACTTTACCCACATGGATGTATTTCACCTGCCCACCACTACATATAGAAAAGCCCTTTTAGAAACCAATAAGTAAATATAAACACAAAAAAATTGGTACGACAATTGTCCTCAACATTTCATCTGGAAAGTAGGCATGACCAATACATAACGAAAACAGCATAGTTAATACTCTGGGCAAGTGTACTCCAGCGGCTTGCAGATGCTCGATACTGAGCCCATCGTGCCCCGATGACTTTCCTCGAGTCATATGACGGATCACATCAGACACTTCCTTACATGTGAACACGGTGAACTCAGTACCGAACTCAGCATTACACGACTGTAGTGTATTAGTACCCAAAGACTTACATTTCTCTTTTAGCAGTTTCCGTATGAAAATTTAATTTTGTTACGGTTTTGTCTAAAACTTTGCCAAAAAACCAATTATTTTGATGAATAAACGTGTCAAATAAACTTTAACAAGTGATTCCAATAGTCCATCTGGTAAATGGACAATTTTAAGGCATATTTTGAGCATCTAGTATTCAAAATTGAAAGAAAAGGCTACCTCATACGTAATAATCGCCCGTATCGTGAACATCGTAGGGTGATAAGGTTGCAGTACTGTCTGTGCAGTAGTTGGAACATCTATCGACATTTTAGTGTACAATTTGTCGTTCAACTCCCTTAACTTTCTTTCTACCATAGACATTAACTTGTCAGTGAAAACGGTGTTTTTCGTTTCGTGCCGGCACCTAAGAGAGACCACCGCATTTAAAGGCCTAAATCATAAATTTTGAAAGCCAATTTAAATAAACTTTACCTATTTACTTTTATCAGCTACAGTACAGTGATTCAATGAAAATAATAACATTGACAGAAATATTTTCTGTAATTGATTCATTCAAAACAATATTCGTCTCTAAACTTATGAACACACGAGTTAGGTACATTGAAAACATCCAAGTCTCAGGAACAAATTTTGGTGTACATCACACAAAAAATATATATAATAAAAAATATGCCCTGACAGGGATTTAAACCCAGGATCTCCGGCTTTGTAGGCTAAGCTAAAGTGGTCGTCAAAATATTCCTTTCAATAAAGCTGTTTTTTAACTTTCACCAGTGCTTTTGCTGTAGGTACATTACATTATGCATAAACATGCCTAGAAATATTATTCCAACCCATTCTTTATACTAAGTCAATAGATAAGTATATACGCCGTGTAAAATTGTTTAGGTAACTAAAATAAATTTCGTTACCGGTAATAACCGCTAATGAACAACGCGTCCCATCACTACGCTGGGCGCGCCAAAGCGCGCGCTCCTTGAAACAGCCAATGTCAGCGACGTTACCGACCTCTCAGCGACCCGCACCTACCGTTTACTTTGGTAACTTTTGATTCGAATTAAATCGTTCATAGGGGCTATCTAGTGGAGGTGATCTGTGGATCGCCCACAAGAAAAGTTAGATGTAACTGCGCATGTTCCTCCAATTAGCAATCGTTAATAGGCCAAGGTGACTTGTTTAACAACAAGTTCATCCTCTAAATAATGATTATATCGAGATAATGCTTTTGCCCTGATATGTATGACTTGCACATTGTACACATCCTTCATTATTTTTATTTTGTTCCAGAGGACGTTGCAACAACAGCATTTCGCTGGTAAGTTCATTCTTAAAATGTATTACACATAACTATTTATACATAAAAAACTTAAGAAAAGGATCTGTTGTATGTAGTTCTGACGTATTCGAATAGACATTACATATCTAGAACGTGTAAGATACACAAAACAAATGTCTTTTCGTACACGTCACAACTGCATGCAACAGGTCCTTCTCTAAAAAAAAAATACAACCGAATTGATAACCTCCTCTTTTGAAATCTTGAAGTCGTTTAATAATAAAGTAAGAATAATACTAATATATACTTTTTATCATCTAAAAGTACTTAAAGGTCGAATCGTAACGCACAGAGCGGTCGCGGCGCGGGGCGGGGCGGAGGCGGTTTTGAATTTTAGATTTTACGAAACTGTTGACTGTCGATAGTATCGATTACTGCTTCATATGTATGTCACTCATACATATATCCCGCGCGGTTAATTTGGTGCAACGTCCCCCGGACCTCGTTCGCTTTATCGAAAAACCGCCACCGTCACGCAACGACGCTGCTCCGCGCTCTGTTTGTTTCAAGCTTAAAGGCTAACAATAGAATTTACATGAGGGTGGAATGCAAAAAAACTACGAGTATACATAGTTAAGGCCTTAATTTTATCTACGCTTTAATTTTCTCAGTTTCGTAACGACCATTAGTCATAAGTTATATGGGTAACTTTCGTTACGAAACTGCGTAGATTAAATTAAGGCCTTAACTATGTACATTTTTTTTGCATTCCACCCATGATTCAATCAAAAAAAAAGTACTACAACTATATACCTAAACGCAGTATTTCACGATTGTATAAATTTTCTTGTTTTTCTGGCAATTAGTATGGAGCGTTTTTGGTGTCTGGGATCAACAATATCTACCTTTGACCCCCAGTTGCGGCTTTTCTTGTGTTTTAATCGTCGTTGGCCCCATATACAAACATTCAATCCTCTTTAAAACGGCCTTGAATGGCATCGTTAATATTTTTTACAGTACATATGGTGCTAGATTACCGCACGAGTGCGGTAATCAGCATATTACGTGCATATGTCGAAACTTTAAAGAGCCATATGTACTGTAAAACGTACGATACACGTGCGAACAGGTAATTCGTAACTCGTGTCGATTTAAAACACTCCCTTCGGTCGTGTTTCAATTTATCGCCACTCGTTGCGAATTTCCTGTTCTCTGCACTTGTATCGTAATGTACTATTAGGAAACTAGCCTATTATTATATTTACAGTACATATGGTGCTATATTACCGCACGAGTGCGGTAATCAGCAGATTACGTGCATATGTCGAAACTTTAAAGAGCCATATGTACTGTAAAACGTTGTACGATACACGTGCGAACAGGTAATTCGCAGCTCGTGTCGATATAAAACACTCCCTTCGGTCGTGTTTTAATTTATTACCACTCGTTGCGAATTTCCTGTTCTCCGTACTTGTATCGTAATGTACTATTGAAGGAAAGGAAGGAGGTAGGTAAAGAACATTAGACGATTTCTAAAATAAGTATATTTTCAGAAGTAGCTGTTTCTCCGGTAGGTTAATAAGTAGGATCATAATGTAATTTATATAGTCTAATATCGTAAACACCCGACTTAGGTAAATATTTTTATACTTACTGGGTTTGCTCTCGACTTCGACCTTGGTAAGCATTGATGAAGCCTAAGATGGAGCGTGGACACCCAGATGAAACCTAATACACAATTATTAAATTTATTCGCATTATCGTCCGGAAATACAGATATACACGTTGATAGACATTACGTAGGTCGTAGCGATACGTGCGACAAAACGTTATTGATCCCGACGTCGAATCTGTCTATAGTGGTCGGCGGTTAAGAAGTCAATCCTGACACCTGTCATATAAATACAGTTTATAACCTCAAAGTGACTTTTAGGTTATAAACTGTATGAAAATAACAGGTGTCAGGATTGACTTCTTAACCGCCGACTACTATAATGAGATAATTTATTATAAATAAATAAATAAATAAATATTGGGGGACAATCTTACACAAATCGACCTAGTCCCAAACTAAGCAAAGCTTGTACTATGGGTACTAGACGACGATATACATACTTATATAGATAAATACATACTTAAATACATAGAAAACATCCAAGACCCAAGAACAAATATCCGTGAAAAATGCACAAATAAATGCCCTGGCCGGGATTCGAACCCGAGACCTCTAGCTTCGGAGGCAGAGTCACTACCAACTAGGCTAAACAGGTCGTCAACTTCGGAGGCAGGCTTATAAATAATATTTAAAAGTAATCAGGCGATTTTGCACCCCTGTTTTTCTGGTCTTCTGGAAACACGACTGTCATACACCAGAACTACCAGGAGTATATGTATACTTGCCGCCATGTCACGATGAGTGGCTTATATCTCGCTCACACTTTGTACGAGTAAATTAGAAATATACAGGAGGGTAGATTTTTCTCGTTTCGCTTCGCGACGCGGCAATAGTTGTGCTATCCATATACCTGCCTGTCTGCTATCCATACTAATACTAACTACATACTATAAATGCGAAAGTAATTATGTCTGTCTGTTACCTCTTCACGCTTTAACCCCTAAACAGAATTAGATGAAAGGGTATAGCCGTGTTTGTATGGCGAAACTGCCTTTGACGAGAAAATGGTTTTCCTTTTGCTCGGATAATTATCTTTATATACGTTGTAATTTCACCAAATATCAGCCCGGAACCGAATGGGGGACCGAAGTTTGTATGGTAGTGCGATATTTAAACGAAACGAAGTCGCGGGCAAAACCTTGTTAACCATAAGTTTTGATCTGATGATGACATAGTCACGTTAGTTGGTACCTATACACATATATTATTATTAAACTTGATAGAGAGCCAACACTGAGTTGTTGGTGCAGCTACTGCGACCATCAGTTTTTATTTAATCGCCTGTTAATTTTATAAAGCATACATTATTATATAAAATAAAATGAAAATTCATGTATCTTTTCGCTATATGATGCTGACTGTACCTCACAATAAGTAATATTTCTTCTTAACTTTAGCTAACAAAAAGAATAAATTGCAAATTTGAAGAAAAAAGTTGATAATAATCATTGCTCTGAGCTCGATTCGAACCAGTGACCTTCTGGCTTACGCTGTCGCTCTCAATCAACTGAGTTCTTGAAAATGACGAGGTCTAATGTGCAAGTGCAACAGAGAGGCAAATACTTCGCCTTTGGTCTGTGGTAGGCCCTTAGTTCTCTATGTACTTACGCCTAATTTAAGAAGTAGCTTGCTGATTAGTAATTTGCGACCTTGGTGCTGTTTAAGAAGCCTGAGTTTTCTAGGTAGATGTCGCTGTCGTTATAAGCAGGCAATGGTAATTTTTTACAACATTTCCATTGAAACCTCTTTTAAAAGAAACCGGCCAAGTGCGAGTCGGACTCGCGCACCGAGGGTTTCGTAAAAATATTTTTATTATATGATGTAACTAAAGATTTACGGTTTTTTTCAATTTTTCCTTTATCTCTGCTATAAGATGTTGCTTCGTACCAAATTTCAAGATTCTGAGTTCACGGGAAGTACTACCCTGCAGGTTTTGATTCCCTTGCGAGTTTCGAGAATTTGCGGAAATTTGCGGGATAAACGGCTGTATCTTTTGATTACGTTGGCTTAGAAGTTTGATTTTTTCACAACTCCAAGGGACAGTAGACCTGAGTATTTGATATAAATTCCAGCTTGATACCTCCACGCGTTCCTGAGAAAAAGGGTCTTGATAGACAGACAGACGGACAGACAACAAAGTGATCCTATAAAATACGGAACCCTAAAAACAACTAAATTCCCTAAAACAGTGTTAAATTATAAGAAATTTTTTCACTACGATTTATGAAAACTATGTAGATGGCGGATGCGGGTGGCGCAGGACCGGTCATTGTGGAAGTCTTTGGGGGAGGCCTATGTCCAGCAGTGGACGTCATTCGGCTGAAATGATGATGATGATGATGATGATGATGATGATGCAGAAATAAACATTCATGTGTTTCCAATTAAGTCTATACGATCATTCACCCACGACGTAAACGAGGACTGTGTGTCTGTCTGTGGAACCGTAGCTCCCAAACGGAAGAACCGATTTGAGTGCGGTCTTTTATATTTGGAATTTAGGTGGTTACGTATATAGCACGACTACATATACCTACATCTGAGAGTTAGATACATGTTCGTAATATTAGGAGAAACTTATGTATTGCGAATAAACATAATTTTCAGTAAGCATATTCAGTAGCAAAAATATTGTATGTATATGTTTGTATTGTTGCAGCAGTACCTAATATTGTTGCCGAGGTATATGTATATTACCGCAGTTCTAACGTGTTTGGCCAGCATACATACATAATATATGTCCCACCTATCAGACATAGGTATGTTTACTGACCGCCAAAGGGATCAAAGGATTCCTATTTTTAACTGCCTCATCATATTTTCGTTGCGCATTTAGCCTGTTATGCCTGATAACGATCATATGCTATTTCGGGAGAGATCTAAAAAAAAAATTGGAAAGATTTTTAACAGTTAAAACTTGCGACAGTTAAAAATTAGATGAAGCTACTTGATGAACTTGATCTACGTTCAAAATCAGTATGTCCGTTATCTAACTTATCTAGGTGGAGGTGATCTAAGGTGATAGATAGTAAAACAATTTGGAGGAACGATAAAAGATCGAGCCGATTCACGCCAGGCCGCGTCGCGTGCCCGCCATGCGGTGCCGATGCCGCGCGTCCTCAGTCCTCGCTAGCTAGTGGCCTCTCGTTCCCACTCGCTTTGCTTATTTATTTCTCTTCACTCACTTAGTGCTCCCACGACAGCAGCGAGTGAGACACGCGTCGCTCGTCGTCGTATCTTAAACTTCGATAATATTAAACAATGGACGGTGATTAGTCGATTACGTATTTGAACGCGAGTGAACCGATAATGTGTTCAATAATTATGTGATGTCATGTGGTGTGTAAAGCGTTTTAAGAAAATTCGTAGGATAGTAGCTTTCGGCGTTGTGTTTACAATGTAGCGTAGCACATGGTGAGCGGTGCACCTCCGCTGGTCCCTCCTTGCGCACTGCGTCAGTTGTAGTAAATAAACTTATTAATCGTGTTCACGTAGCCCATTGACTAGCCATATCCAGGCGGGATGTACCGCCGTCCTCTAACACTAAACGGAAACATCATTTTTAAGTAGCTATTTTAGGACGCAGTTATATCTGACCTTCCGGGTGGGAGGCAGCATCCGATAAGCAGAAAGAACCATTGACTTTGTATACTTAATATATTATTTTATGCAACTTTAAATACCTATATGCACTACACATCTCCAATAAGGAAGTGTTAACAAAGGAGCAAAACAAATTACCAAGTCCTAGCGCGAAATAATATAGTACATTATTGCAGAAACCGGGAAAATACATTAAATCATCATAACCATTTGAATTTATGACCGACTCCTTAGAGCATGTCGATGCCCCCGTCAAGTGAATTATTGTATTAGATGTTTGTTACCATCGCGAGAAAAACCTCATGCGTAGGTAGGTACGCGGAGAAATTTAAATGTTCATTGTAGGTATGTATACGTCTAAAAGTCCTCAGCCCAGGTCGCACCATAGCGTGGGGATGTATGTAGGCTGATGATGACTATGATGAGGATTACTTAAACCCGAAGGCAGCTTTTTGCAACATGTGACTCCACAATAAACTTTATATTCGTATCTTTGACACAATTCCCGTAATATTTATTTTTAATGTTTATTTAAGCAGGTAATTAAATAATATACTAAGTTTGATCATTTAAACGGCCAGGAATTGATTTATTGTAACACCGAATTTGGTTGTAGGATTCAACTTCGGAAAAAACGAGGTAATTGATAAATAATTTGGCCGCTACTAAAGCCATTGAAAAAGAGTATCATGTATCGGTATTATAGTTTCTGTTTGTTAAATGTCTGGATAATCACACGAACCAGTTTGATTGATAGTGTGGATGGAGACATGTGGTCACCTCACTACTAATTGCATCGCGCTGCGCTGTATTCATTCCATTATCTTTGAGCTCGTAAACGTAACGTGTATACCTGTCTACAGTTAATTGCCTTTGAGGCCTAGAAAGAGTTCTCGTTATGCCTATTATATATTTCAAATTGAACCGGTTTTCAGCCGCCGCATAAAAAAAATGTAGTTACTCATTTATTTTCATTACCCTCGTGTAGCTCTTTGTGATGAATGTCAACTGAAAAAATGGTGAATAATAACAGTTAGGTCCCACTTTATGGATGTTAGAGGATGCTGGCCCAGTGCGGGTGCTGGGCATTTCACATACTTGCACCTTTAAATTTCTTCACAGATGTATGTACTGATTTTGCTATTCCTTACACCCATAATGTATACATTTTTAAAGGGTTGGCAACGCGCATGGCGCATGTGACACCCCTAGAGTTGCAGGCGTTCATGGACTGCGGTGACCGCTTACCATCTAGGCACATAAAATTAGCAAAAACTGGACATTATTGGATAACTGTAATTCTCTTCTTCTATGAATTAAAGTATTGTTAGTTATAGTTCACATAAAAAGAATTAAACATTTTAATGCTCCGCGTCAATGTTAAAAAAAAAACTAAATTTTGAACACATTTTGATTTCGTAAGAAAGCCATAAGAAATAAAAATAACTTTGTAAAAGTACCTGTATTATGATTAGACCCCGCTGTCGGCGGTGCAGATTGGTAGCTGTCAAGTTCTTAGCGATGGGTAAATTTTTTTTTAAATACTAGATGTATGTCGATAATTATAGCTATATGTCGATATTTTATCCTTACCATAATGAAAGTCTAAGACTGCAATTAAACGTGTTTATTTTATACAACAGGACTATATAATTACAAAGTAAATATTATGTGTGTGTTAAATATTTTACATTTTTATAAATAAAAATGTTCAATTATTCATCATTACTAACAAATTATCGTTATCTTCATAGCACAAACCATTCACAAATTAATTAAATAATTAATAAATTTCACTTTTATTTCCCCCAAAAGGGATGTCGTATTCTTAATTAACGACCACTTTTTTCAGTATATTTCTCTTCAGTAATCTAGTGATATATCTTTGTCTTATTCTTTTTTTAAAATATGTGTCTCGTTATATATAACCAACATTTTTTCTCTTTTAAAGGGCGCTAGACTTCGTCTTCTGTTGCTAAAAATCCATTTTAAGAAGGAAAATGACTTTCTACTTCAACACAAATAATGGACGAAAAATTACATTTGGCGTAATTTTGTAACGTATTTTTTTTACTTACATCTGTCATTTCGACACTTTTGCCCTCTAACAAACTTTGTATAATATGTATAGATTATTATGTATCACTTTCCGCATTTTTAAATAATCAAGTTTTCCCTTCACTAGCTCTGAAAGCCGTCTTTTATCCTTTGAAACAAGCGGGTAAGAACGCATTTTGTCCACAAGTGGGGAAAGCTATTTGACCTTGGAGCGTGTTTGAGTAGCTTTTGACAGATAACAAAACGTAAAACGCTCATAATAATGGTTCGTTTGATATCAATTATCATTAAATAAATGTTTTGAGAATATAACAAAAGATACCAAATTTAACTTTATTTAATGATTTAAGTCGTAAACCTTAAAATTCTATAAGTAACATTTTTTATAATGATATTGAGTATAATTGTAAACGCACAAGTTAAGTCGATGCAATTTCAAAACGCATCGTCAGAAATGTCATCGTTGTCAATGTCAACTAAAATATACACAACTTGTCACCGACTCCGACTCACGTAAATATTATACACAACTCCCAGAGTTTTCTGTTATAATATCGTAAAAAAATCAGTGATTCCAGTGATGAAAATCATGCCTGTGAAACTTTGTTTTTTTGTACGTTGCATTTTCCTCGCTATAGTGAGGAGAAAAGTTTTGTGTTACACACGGGTGCAAAGCTGTATTTTACTTCTCGTGTGTTGAAACACTCGCGGGTAAAATACAACTTTGCACCCTTGTATAACAAATAACTATTTCCTGTTTGATGCAAACATAATAGTGATTTTTTTAAAACCTCGAGTATTACATCTAAAGATTCTTTTAAACAAAGTTTTGAATCCTCTAGCTTTGTTAGTAATTAGATAAAACTCTTAATACAAAAAATGGTATACATATAAAACTAACTGTACAGAAAAAGCAAGAGAATCGATATCGACATCATAAATATTTTTACCCATCCCTAAGAACTTGACAGCTACCAATTTGCACCGCCGATAGCGGGGTCTAATTATGATAAGAATGAATATCATTTAATCAATTATCGTGGATATATTTTGTTTAATGTTTCTTATAGTACTAATAAAATGTTGACGGCAGTAATTAAACACTTTTGACGTAGTTATGTATTTGGTTTTCCAAAAATTACCCATATTTGTGACTTTAGAGATCTGCAGATGTGGTGATAAATTATTAAAAATTATACGGCTTCTCTATGCAAATAACTACGCCAAAAGTGTTTAATTCATGCCGTTAACATTTTACTAGTACTATAAGAGACATCATCATCATCATGTCAGCCGAAAGACGTCCACTGCTGGACATAGGCCTCCCCTAAAGACTTCCACAATGACCGTAAGAAACATATTAAACAAAACATATTCACCATAATTGATTAAATATCATAATAACAGGTACTTTTACAAAGTTATTTATTATGACTTACTTACGAAATCAAAATGTGTTAAAAATTTAGTTTTATGTTTTTAACATTGACGTGGAGCCTTAAAATGTTTAATTCTTTATATTTTAAGTATAACTAACAATACTTTAAATCATAGAAAAAGAAAATGACTGTTATCGAATTATGTCCCAGATTTGCTAATTTAATGCGCCTTATCAGGCGGGCCGTACGCTTATAAAAACATATTCTAGTTCCGACAAAGTCAATTAGAACGAGCATAGACTCGAACACAAGACCGTCGCAGCCGCATGCTTGAACCACCAGGCTATCATAGCTTCTCTTTTATCTATACATATATTATGTTTTTTATTGACTCTGTTTTATTTATTTTCACTGCGATGCTGAATCAAATTTGTTGTAAATTAAATCACAGTGAAATGTAATTCTCTGCATTATCCTTTCATTAAACTTTAGTATCAATCAAGTATAGAGTTCATGCCAGGGTTAGTTCTAACTATTTTCACGTTTTTACCTCGGTTTTTTGTTCCAAATTGAATTAATCGGGCCCAATTGTTTTAAACTAAGCATTTCATACGCGAGAAGACCCGCGCCTAGCAGTGGGTCTCATATACTGAGCACATCGATTTTACGTGCTGTTGTGCTACTGATGCAAGTTTTTAGGGTCCCGTAGTCAAGTAAGAACCCTATAGTTTCGCCATGTCCGTCAGTCTGTCTGTCCGTCTTTCTTTCCGAGGCTATGCTCTATGATTGTTAGTGCTAGAAAGCTGCAATTTAGCATGGATATACAAATCAATAAATCTGACATACTCGTAAAAAAAATCTAATAAAAAAAAATCAAGGGTACCTCCCCTACACGTAAAGTTAAAATGAATAAAGGTCTTCATTAAACATTTTTTGATATAGTGAATATTTTCGGAAGTAATCTCTCCAAAAGGAAACAAAATTGTGTCCTCCCGTCCCCCTGTAACTTTTGAACTTTGGGCCCAAAAATATGAAAAAATCATGAAAGTAAAGCTTTATAAAGACTTCCAACGAAAACTATATATATCCTAAGACCATAGCGGACAGGATCAGTTAAGCTGTTTTTGAGTTATCGTAAAAAGTCTTCCCGTCTAAGTAAAAGACGTAGGAAACGCTGCGAAGGTATTCCCTTTTACTTGTTACTGTTTTTTTTATTAAGCTCATTGGGCAACTGCGAAACCCTACACTGAGCATGGCCCGAAATCCTCTTGGCCGATTTTTTTAAATGGTAATCTTAACCTTTTACCTACGGGTGTCAACCATAGTTGACACTAGTTACACTTTAAAGTCAACCTTATGCAGATTACGTACAGTGACAACCTCTGACACCAAATAATTGCCCCTGTAGCTAAAGGGTTAATAAATAGGTAACTAATATTTAATCGTATTATTGCCTAAATCACTTATATGTAGATATAATTGACAAAGACATCGTGGCACTTCAATAAGTCGGCTACTTCCAAATGAACATTGCTATCATTCAACAGACGACACTAAAATGCGTAATCTCTAAAAATTGCGCGCTTACTAAATAGTTTTTTTTATTTATTTACAAGAACGGTATCAACCAATTACACTTGTAACAGTGATGAAATGATCACACGCTACGCGTACGAAAAAACCGCTTTCTGTCCAAGTGTGGTAATAAAATGATGAACACAACACGGGAGGTAATAAAAAAAGCCCTCGATCGCATATTTATACGTCCCTCGCCTACAGCTCGGGCCGCAAAATCTGAGATATCAACCTTTCTTTATCACCCTAGTTGTGTAATGTACTATTATGATTATGACTTAGGTTACGGCGCGATAGAAAACTGCGCATTACTTTCGTAGGTTAGTATTATATCTCAGATGCCCCATCATCCATCAACCTACCTTAATGGCTTGCTTAGATAACGTAATGATAAATTAACGATTGAATGCTACGAGTATATCAGATAGTAGTAATGCCGTTCCAAATAACTCTCAAATCCCACATCGACGTAAGGAAACGCAAATAATACCGGTTAATAAATGTAAATTTCTGAATTAATTCAGTTTTTAGGGTTCCGTAGTCAACTAGGAATCCTTATAGTTTCGTCATGTCCGTCTGTCTGTCCGAGACTTTGCTCTGTGATTGTTAGTGCTAGAAAGCTGCGAGTTGGCATGGATATATTAGGGTGGAATGTAAAAAACTTGTACATGGTTAAGGACTTAATTTAATCTATGCTTTAATTTTCTCATTTTCGTAACGACAATTAGTCTTATGTTTTATATGGGTAACTTTCGTTACGAAACTTAAAAAATTAAAGCGTAGATTGAATTCAGGCCTTAACTATGAACAATTTTTTTGCATTCCATCCGTTCATCAATAAGTCTGACAGTGATATATATATATATATATATATATATATATATATATATATTAAGTATCCTGGTATAGTTGCATCATGAAGGATGCCCGGGGTCCGCTACCTAATCCCATTAACTAGCTTGGGCACTAGTTTTTACGCAAGCGACTGTCATCTGACCTTCTCACCCAAGGGAGAAACGCGATCTTATTGGGATTATGCTTGTCAAGTGAGTGGGCAACTTCACTGTTAGAAGTACTCAAGCCGCCCGAAGGCCTCCTCTAACTTGGCTTAACGACTGATGTCATAGACATTAGACAGCAGCCGGGATCAATGGCTTAACGCGCCTTGCAGAACTTGGGAGCGCTCTGTTAGGAACCACTCATGCGGTCACCCATCCAACAGCTGACTTGGACCGACGTTGCTTAACCTAGCATACCGTACGCGGTACGCGGGCACCGCTTGGCCACGAGTGTTCCATCCATTATTCGTAATATAATTCTATCTGGTATATAAAAACTCAATGGACATATAAAATACTAACTATGTACGTTTACATGTCTTTGCGATATTTACCAGTGGTGTGTGGAGGCCCGTACGAGAGAAGAGAATATTTACCTTCCTATATAATACGAGTAGTGCAGGAATCTCTGTTTCACGAAGATTGCGGTGGCTGTTCCGGACGCTCGGGTTTGAAAGTACTTTGTGTGACTGCTTAAATATTTAAGGTTCCCTTCTAAACCTGACTTATCACTGCTAAAGTGACGTAAAATATAGGTAAATGACTTTTAAATAATCGACACAATCAATGGTTAGTCCTCGCGGCGAAGCAGATACAATATAAGACCTAGGCAGAGCCGCGTGATATATGTATTGTAATTTAGGTAGCGTACCTATGTCACTTCTAAAAGTCCATTTTACAGTGTCTTGCAGGTCGTGTAACAAACGATTGAGATGGTTAGGTTACACATGCAAAACATTGTGGGCCAATTGACACTTATCCCGACCATAATTGTTTTTTTGATTATTTGTTTTAATATTATCTCGATTTTTCTAAATGTTCATCTTTCTGTTTACATTTTTTTAGTAACAGCATTACTGTGGAATTTCTTAAACTATTTTTAAATTCGGCAATTCGATTGCGTGATATTATTAAGTTTTTAAGTGCTAATTAACTACTAGTTAAAAAGTTAGTTTTGTTCAGATATCTTTATCGGTTCATAATATTTATTATTTTATTTTTGAAAGATAAATGCAAACATTTTCAATTTTGGTATCTTTGACGTATGCGTCTTCTTCTGAAATTGTTTACATTCAAAAATAAAATAATAAATATTATGAACCGATAAAGATATCTGAACAAAACTAACTTTTTAACTAGTAGTTAATTAGCACTTAAAAACTTAATAATATCACGCAATCGAATCTACCACTTCTGGGCCTTGAATGCGAGGTACGGAATTTCCGAATACATTTTCTATCCAACATTATGCAGTCATATATGTACCTAACCATTTTTTAGTTTGATGGTTAAAGGTCCTATTTAGGATTAATAGTTGCTAAGATTGTCTCTTACATAAAAACGAAAAACGGTTTAGAGTGTTCGGTACAGGTTCAGTTAATATAATAAAAAGTCTTCGTATATTAATCTGAACGACATTCGAACACGATTTCAAAGATAGATCATGTTCAGGCAGCTTAATAATTCTAATTACTCCTCTCATTCATAAAACTTAATAAATGAATACCGTAGAATACAAATACTTTTTATTCCACACCTCAATAAATAAGACTGTTATTACAGAGTATACAATTATTATTATTAAACTAGAAGTAAATAACAGGCGGACCTATCGCCAAAGAGACAAACTTAAAAAACCTCTGTTAGTTTAATTTGTTTTGTCCCTTTCTCACAAACATAATGTCAAGTTGACAGATAAGAACCAACCAATTTTAGCGGAAGTTTTACTAATCCAGGTTTCATGGACGTACTGAATAAGGGGTAAGACCATAACCTAGCTGGTGTACCGGCAACTACGACTCGAAACTTGAAGGTGACCCCCACGTGCGCATGCGGTTTGCACAAAAGTCGCCCCCTTTCGCCGCACTTCCTTGTCTGCCACATTTAAACGCGCTCCCCAAATAACAGCTGACCTTGAATATCAAATCCAAACCAGCTGTGAGAAGGGCTTCGAATGAGGCGTGGCCTTCGGACGGTTTAAGCGTTACGTAACCCCTCGCCCCGACCGCGAACGAGCTCTCATAAATTGATGAAATCCAACCGATTGCAAATAAATATTCCGATCTCGATATCGGAGCTAAGCATTATTACTACGCTTGACGACATAGTTCGGTAACGAGAGGGGGTCAACGTACCTACTTGCAGTTAGTAATGCATGCGCAGATCGCCACCTTTTATTGTATGCCTACCCATTTGTATCACGTCAGAACGTCAGGAAGTAAACTCTTGGGATTCGTCTCATTAATTCCGATATAATATCATCATTCACCAACTAAGGTCGACCTTAACTGCCTTTGTGATTTTACCTAACTGGTTTCGGAGCAACGTTTTGATTAGGTACTCGTAGTTGTGCCAAGGATTTTTAAAATATAATAACGTGGACCAGCGGTCTTTCAGTTCTGCCCTCCTTTGGAATTTTATTTATATTTTTTTCCTATATATATTTATATATATACATATATATATTTCCTACGAATTTTATTAAAGCGTCGCATTTACAAATGGTCCTTTTAGAAGCTGTTGAAGATGAATGGGTGAATCTATTACGTCATTCCTTTAGAGACTGATTACACTCAAGTAACAATGCATGGAATTACACATTTTCTGCATAAACATCATTCTCGGGAATCTACGCCTCCGTTAGAGAAAGAAGATAGCACAGAAAGCTGGTATTCGAGTTTGAGTACTCAAGATTCTCGTCTAAATATACAAAATGATAACCATCCGAAGACCATCCCTATTAACGGGAGAGGCTCCTTTGCTCAGCGAAGTATGCGGGGACAATCGGGAGCGCCATTCGAATTCGCATCTAGTCCTCGAGATAGATACCCTAATTTCGCTAGTTACTTTCGTGAAGTCATGGAATCTCGCAATTCGACTCGCGTAGACTCGCAGCACCATTATCACACTCACCATGGCGATTACTCGCGTGAGCGGTGTCAAATCGGTGTTAACACTTATCAAGGGCCACGTCAAGACTACCGGCATTATGTTTCACCGCTATATAACGACGCTATGGATGACATTCAGGAAAACGAATACAGTAAATGTGAGCGCTACGGAGAAATCAGTAACACGAAACTGAACCATACTCCTTACAAAAATCGGTTCGACAACAAAAGCTTTGCGCAGAAGTTAAGTGAAAGTGCCAGTGTGTCCAAAGAGCACCATCATGCGCATGAGCGAAGAGGGTCAGGCTCTAGCTCTAGCTCTAGTGGCAATCGACACAAGCACCACTCCATACAAGAGCTAATCCGGACGTTCGGAAAGAAGGTAGGAAATTGGCGGCATGAACCGGGTGAAGGGCGACGAGGCTCTTGCGCGGTTCCGGCCACCGTCACGAAGGACGCTTCTTCGATAAATGCCGAACAGTTTCGATCTCGTTCCAAATCCCTCGATGGCGACCATCTCCATCGAGTCCTCAGAAAACCATTGTTAGAAGATTGTGGCGCGACTTATCACATCTACGATACTATTTTGAAAGAAGGTAGGTACCTAGTAGAATAATATACATATAGTAAACAGATAATTCTTAAAATTACGATATTATAAGTACTCGTAAATATAGGTACAATCCACTACAAAAAATGTGCTATTTTTTGCACTTGAATGGTTTTTAATAAAAATGCTTTTTTATTGTCGAATGCACATTACCGTAAGCCAAGAAAGCTATTTACCATTGTTAGGCTCTATTATTTGTATAATAAGGTTTAAAAGCGGTAGACTTTCTTGTCCGACTGTACACACATTGACGTGTTTGGATGGCAAGGAAGATTTTGTGAATAGCGTATTCGAGACGCGCGACCCCAAGGATATTGTTGAGCAGATGGCGCGGATTTGTAAAAATATCCTTCAAACGCAAGGATTCTCATTTCATTACATAAGCGCCAATTTTAACAAAAAGTTAAGCCTGAGATGTAAAGTGAAACAAAAGTTTACTTTGTAAGTACAGTACACAATTTAATGCACTCGCGGTCAGAAATTACGGGTCATCCCGAATTTAATAACCGCAAAAAGGTTTTTTTTAGTTACATAATATACTATTACTATTACCAACCATCAACTCATCCCATTCAACTACCTATATACCCAACTAAATAAGTAATCCCGTGTGGTGCCGGGTTAGAATATCACCACCCCCTTTCTTACCTTAGGTGTCGTAAGATTCCTCTATGGGAACCAGATTGAAGTGTGATGTGGGCGATGGACTAGCAACCTGTCACTGCACATACCTATTCTCTTTTATTATATATAAACTTATAATTGCTAAAAGTGGCACTGAAATTAATTTTGTATGTATGTGTATGCAATGCATACATATACATACAAAATTAATACATACACATATTACACATACTACTTATATACTACTCATAAACGTGTTTGTATAAGTAATTTCCGGCGATCCTATTATAAAAATACCAATATCCGAAAATTACGTTACTTGCGATATCTCGCTCCAATGTCGTTGTTTTTTTCATGGCTTTACGAGCCCGATTTAAAGCTGTTAACGTTATTACCGACTTCAATATAAGGAAGGAGGTACCTACTCAGTTCGTCTGCATGTTTGCTTGTTTTCTTTTTTTTGTTGACCGATTTTGATATCTTTTTTTGTTTCAAAGCAGGTACCCCGACATTGGCCCATATAAATTTGGCGAAGGTCTGATGATGGGATCTAGGAGGAATCGAGGGAATTCCTCGAATTTGATAGGCACGCATATGCCGATTTCGGTATTTTCTATAGGTAACCAAGCATTGGCTCACGGAAACCACAAATAGCAAGTACAAAATTGGAGTCGGTTTTTTTTTGTATAAATTATTTTTTAGTGATATTTTTGTAGTTTAAATGAATTTTTTTATAAGATTGTAATAGGATAACCGTACAACCTATTTTAGGAACATATGACGGTATTTTACCGACCCGTACTCTTTGTCCGCGACTGTACTTGAGCTATACTCGTATAATTATCAGTGATCGTGACTTTTGTAGCATTTTCGGTGCAGCGTAGGTTTTAACGGAATCGGGATAAATGATTTAAATTCTCATGATTCATTAGCGTTAAGAACGTTAATATTAACCTTAACTTACCGTTTAAATTGTATTTCCAATATCCGTTCTGACAACACTGCCAAATTATTAGAAAAAATATTGAATAGCCGTTTGAGAAACTTTTTAGAATCACAGAGTCTCATTGCATGAAATCTATTCCAATATGGCTTTAGAGCTGGGAAATCCACCGAAGATGCTGTAATGGATCTCAGTGATACAATAGTAAAATACCTCGGCAAAAGAGCTACTCATAAACGTGTTTGCATATTTTTAGACCTGTCAAAGGCATTTGTCTCGATATCCATTTCAAGACTACTGCAAAAATTGGCGAACATCGGAGTTAAAGGATTATCCCTACCAATATTTAAAGACTACTTATCAGATCGCCACAATGCGTCAAAATTAGAACTATTAGAATATAGCTTTAGGCTTAGTTACACCCCGTCCGTACAACACAGTTCCAACACAGCTTGCGCTAGTATACGAACAGGAAGGGTAATTTAAATTAGTCATCCTTAACTAGCAAATCCTACTTACACCACCTTGGATAATGCCGGTTGCAGAGAGAAAAGAACCCTGAGATACAGGTTTCACCTAGTTCGGGAGTCTGCACCTCAAAGCAACCGAGCATTAAAAAGTGAAACTGTAAAATAGCATTAAGACATTTAGTAGTATAATGAAATTGTAATGATTAATTTATTATTCTTCGAATAAAGATTATTCATTCATTCATTTATCCATACGAGTACCAACTCCGTTAACACCACGACGCTGTACCGAAAATGCTACAAAAGTTACGATCACTGATTATTATGGGCGCGCTGAAACATGGAACTATGTCTGCCAAATAGTATAATAATTACTCGACTTCAGGAATTTTCATACCTATACTCAAAAAAGTAATCGCTTGTTGGAAACAAAATATCCCCTGAACTAAAATTTGTAGAGTTAATTTATGTTTAGCAATCTTTTGGCTTTTCATGTGCTATTTTAAAATTATGAATCCGCTTCATTTATAAAGAGCCTAAGTTCCATAAAGTCAGTAACTACCCAGCAGGGCGACCTTCAAGACATAGATATCTGAGATGTCTGGGATAAAATTCATTTTTTATATCTACTCTTATCAAATATCTGTTTAAAATATAGTAGGGAAAGTAAAAGAGTTTTCCATTTATTAGAAACTCTATTATGGTCTTTAAACCTTTATGATAGCACATTGAAAGTTTTTAGCGTCACGTTTTACCGTCAAATACGGGTAAAAAAATTACGCTAATTATATAGTATGATTTATAGTCATACAGGGTGTGGTCTGTAATAGGAGCAAAAAATTAAACGGTACACTATTGAGCTCTCCAGCAATTATTTCCAAATGATTTTAATTGAAAAAAAAAGGCATTGTTTGGATCTTTTTTCGCAAATTTAGCTTATATGTACTTTTTTACTCTACTTGAGTGATATTAATAACAATTTATCAAAAAAAAAACGTTAAAAAATTATATATATTTTTTTTTAATCCCAAAAATGCGACAACGATTATTAGTCATAACTTGAAGCAACCTTAAAATCAGCATTGACTGCCGCGCTATAATCTCTGGGTGCCAAGATCCATTACTTGGAGGTCATAACTTTATATCAAAATTTCTCCCAATTGAAAAAAGATATTTTTTTTTGACACAAGAGGTTACTGCAGATGCTCTAAGGAAGCGTCCTTTAAATTTATTGCTCCTATTACAGGCCATACCCTGTATATCGTACTGTCGTACGTAATACGTGACCATTTAAGTTTATTTATTTGGCCAAAGTAAAAAAATATCGTTACATCTAGCAAGTCCAAAAATACATTTCATTGTTAAACTAATTATGCAAATTCTTATTGAATAAAATTATATAAATCAAAATACATATTTATTAATTTACAATTGTTTCATACAATTCTTTATTTTATATAGGACAATCATCATTTTTCATTTTATCTATACTTTCATTGATTGAATAAAAAGGATTCCTTTGGAAAAAATGTTTAAGTTTACTTTTAATTTCTATATTGGTTAAATTCGTTATATGTAGAGGCAATAAATTGTAGATCGTAATTTTGAGAGAGATACCTTGCTTAAATATTTTGGCTAGCTTTTTTGTAGGTACGCATAGCTTCTCCTTATTACGCGTGTTATATTTATGGATATCCTTTCGTATTTTAAAGTCATCTTTATTTTGGTGGATGTCTAGCAGGCTGTTAAATATAAATAATGAAATTACTGTCATAATTCGACTTTCTATAAAGATTTCTGTCTGCCTTTGCGTAAACTAAATATAATTCTAACAGCTCGTTTTTGTGATATAAGAATCCTTTGTATTCCTACAGCATTGCCCCAAGTAGTTACGGCATAATTTAGATGAGCGTGAACAAGTCCGTAGTAAGCCGTAATTGTTAAGGTGTTATTGACCAGGCAATAAAAGTACTTGTATTATGAATTATTGTTTTATTAATATAGCAGAGTATACGACACAATGGCGATAGAAACGAAAAGTGTTGACATTGACAAATGTCAGTAGTCGGAACCACAGAGTACTCATTTTATTCTTAACAGTAATAAGTGTTTTGCGATTAAATAATTTCCAGAAGCAATTTTGTTACAAACTTTGTCAATGTGACATGAGTGGATTAATTTATTGTCAATGTGATGTCCTAAAAATATTGTGTTAGTTACATTTATTAAACCATGATTAAACCTATCTCTCTAATATTTATATTGTCAATTTTATTTTTATTGTGGTATGTCAATAGTGTAGTTTTGTTAGAATTCAAAATAAAATTCCATTCGAATTAAACCATTCTCCAAGCGTTATCATAATACCCTTAATATTCTCTTCCAGCTTACAGTTATAAGTACAGCTTATAAGAAGTTATTTAAATTGTTCAATAACCAGTGATCGTAACTTTTGTAGCTTTTTCGGTGCAGCGTAGTAGTGTTGACGGAGTTGGTATGGACAAATACAAACTAAACGGTTAATTAAAACCTTAATATATTAACCAGTGAACGAAAAAAGCATAGAACGCGAGCTTCCTACAAAAGTCTACTTTGAAACGGGGCATTTATTCGTAATACGCACGCGCGGTGTTGTACCAATAAGAATAGCCAAAAATGTCAGCCGATTTTCTATTACCCAAAACAAATAAACGTGATTGGTAAATTTCAAAATGACTGGCTGTGTTTGGTATCCTAGCGCTGACGTTTTATGTGTCAAAAGCGCGGCGACAACGACAACGCTTAGCGGTTGGATGGTTGCATGCAACAAAAAGTAATCTTCATACGCAAAACCGCCGTATTATTTAATTTGAATTTAAGCTTTATTTTATTTTTAAATATCATAGGATAACCTTACGAAAATCTAACTAGTCGCTAATTAAGCTGTACCAGACTTATACTATGCATATTGGACGACCATGTACATATTGTACATAATTTATAGCTTGCTAAACACTGTTAGACATAGAGAACAGCAACCACTCGTAATCGAAACTTTTACAGTATATTCAGACAACACAAACATTTAACATACGTACGTTAACTCATTTTTACAAGCTTTTATTTAACGTGCCGTGTCAGTAACTTAAGTCTTTTTTGTTTGTGTGGGTCAAATCTTAGAAGCTAAATTAGACCCACTTCTCGATTTCCGATTGAGCTAATATTTGACGTTAGTACGCTCGGCTGAACTCGAATCTCCTTAAAAACGTAGTTTAGTTCTCATTTTAAACCCCTTGCTGAAATAACATGAAACGTTGTATACACAATGGGAGCCGCCATATCTAGGTCGGAAATTAGTTCCTGTTGCAAGAAATTGTAATAGAAAAAAATACAGCTAGTTTTTGAGTTTTTTACGTCTTTTATGAAAACCTTAATAATCGCTGTAATTTTTCTCCATTATAATTTCAAGCAACAGAAACCAATTTCCGACCTAGATATTCCGGATTCCAATGTGTATACAAAGTTTCATGTTATTCTAGAATGGCATTTTAAAATACTACGTTTGTATGGAGGACCGAGCTTACTGCATATATGTAAATTCAGTGACAAAAAATATTATGATAATATTATTATCGAGCTGATCTGATGATGGAACCGGAAAGTGGTCATAGGAACTCTGTAATAAGTTAACACAATCATACCGAGTTTGGGGTCTTTAAATCCACTCTTTGAGAAGTTGATAATAATTGTGTATATTGTATGTATAGCGTAGTTACACACTTATTCTATTATTTTTATTTCGGTTTTAGTTTTTGTTAAAAATATATTTATTTCTCGCTTCCCTCATATAGTTATATAGTCTAATTAGAATCAATAGTCTTGTTGTAATTGTACTAAATGTCCCCTAATATTTATTTATTATGGAATTAGTTTACCTTTTTCGAACATTTTAATTTGTGAGATACATGCTTTCATACACAAATTAGTTATGTGCATGAAAGGATGTATCTGAGCAAGTTAAAATGTTTAATAGGTATCTTAGGTACCTTTTCATTCAGCTATTAACATTATTTTGATGATGTAAGGTGGCATAACACCATCCCTATACAAAATCGGTTCCGACTAAAAAAATTAAACAAATATGTTTACCGCTTTACTTACATATGAACAGTGATACCATATATTTTTTTAATGTTTTCTAGAGTGATTAACGCACCACTTCACTGCACAAAATTAAAGGCATATTTTTTATTTTTGAGATTTCAGTTAATACAACTGTTACGTTGCGCCGCCATATTCTAACTAGACAGCCGTTGGACACAACTTTGACGCCCCGCCTTAGTGGACACAAGTTTGATGGTGTCATTTTGTGACGCTAGTTGTGCTTCTATGTTTTTTCATTCGCTGATATTAACCAATATTAACGTTAATGAATCATAAGAATTTTAATCATTAATCCCAATTCTGTTAACACCACTACGCTGCACCGAAAATGCTACAAAAGTTACGATCAAAGGCCATTGATACAACCTTCACTTGCAATTTGCGCATTAATATAACTTGCGGTTTTTTATTGGTTTGATTGCCTTTGAGTTATTGTCTTGTGCTATGTGTAGGTACTAAGGTAAGTGTAAAGCTCATATCTCAGATTCAACAAGTTACTTAATAAATATAACCCTGACACAGTGGCGCTACTTACAACTTAATATCTATCTATAGGTCGATTCACAAGATCTGGCGCGGAATGTCTATGAAATTAATGACAGTTTCATACATTTTCCGCGCCAGCTCTTGTGAATCGACCTGTACCTCTAATACTCGTACCTTTAAACAAGCAATTATTTTATATTTATTTAATTAATTCGGGGATCTCGAAAACGGTACCTATCACTTTGCGCTCCTTAAGCATGAGTACTTATCGCGGCGGCTCTTCGTTTACCACTGCGCACCCGTGGTCTGCTCGGCCTCGGCTGCTCAGTGCGGGCGGTGACGGTGGAGGCGAGAATCTACCATCGTTTTCATCACAATGTCGGGTTACACATTGTTGTCGGGTTACAAAGTTAAATGCATTGTATTTAACACTGTTTTCCAGTTCCATGGTACAGCCCATTCACAATCACGATTAAAATTTTGGACAGCGACTAATTTCGATAGTCTTCCGCACTTTGCGAGGAATAAAGAACTTTTCCCTCGGTTACCTTGTTGACTCGAATATAGTGTTTTGGCCCCGAATCCTGGGAATCCTCCATTACTGCGTAACCTCAGATATCAAGTTCTATCGTACTTCGTATGTATGTGCTCAGATACCCTAGTGGAAATCTTCCAGCCTGTTTCTCCTATATAATTCTTGCCCTTGATGCAATATCTTTGGCGTAACTAGTGTCCGATTTGAACCGTCACACCCTTCAAGTAAGGCAAGTACGAGGGAAGCCTTTCCACCGTGGTCGGCTGGTTTAGGCTGAGATACGTTACCTATTGCATATTGTACCCGTTACACTCCAGCACCTGTTTCACTTGACTCAGTTCCCGTTCTACGAACTGTGGGTCACACAAACTTAAGGCGCGATCGATCTCGGTACAGAAGATAAATGACCTGGGTGATGATGTGAGCCGCCCTAAAGTATTTGTTGGCGTACGATACGCTATAGTAAGTAACCGCCCACAAAGTCTACGCATGACCAAAACATCCAAGAATGGCAATCTTCCTTCACTCTCCATCTCTACCGTGAATTTATTATTACTTATATGTATGTAATCATCATGTATAAATTAATATGCACTATGGATAATATAACAACACTCGTACTCATACTGTATGGAGTAACACAACTTTGTATTCTGACACTGAATGTAATAAAAAATATTGCGCAGTGATACGAAGCGTAGAAGAGTCCGACTTCAACCAATTATTCAATTTCCTCAATATTGGGTGGAGTATGGAGCGTTCTAATACGAATGTATATGAGATAATATAAATAGTTAAATCCTACGCGTTCTTTGAAGACAGATTCATTTACGAGTATATTATGTATAACGTCATGACGTTATACGTGAGGCAATAGGGCGCCGTCGGCCAGCATTACAAATGCTAATAAATGATGATAAAAATATTTCGGGAACGTGAAGATTACCTAAATAAAAATAGATGTGTTTAGGCTGCTGAAAAAATCGAGTTGCTGACGTGTTTGTTTTTATTTGTAAACGAGAACCGGAGCCGTAACCCTTGCAAATAAAATATTAGTTCAATGATCTAAATGTATTAGGTGCAGGCGCTTATTCATGTTGGGATGTTTACTTGGAAAATTTCATGTAGATCTACACCTGAATAAGGCAGGTATAGCTCGTATTATTGGGACTAGCATTACAAAACAGGAACAAATGTAGGGTACATGTTTATAATTATGTTTCAGACTAGCTTTTGCCCACGTCTTCGGCCGCTTAGAACTCGCTATTGCATTAAATACAGTTAAAAACCATAATTGAAATATACAGTACAGTTGCTGTAACCAAGTTGTGCCACCGTTCTCGTCAATGTTTGAACTCCATTTTCTATGATGCGAGGGTTTGAAAGTCACAAATTTTACAAGGTATACGAGCTAAGCCCCTCTTGATCATTACATATTACTATTACTAGGTATGGTAGAAACTTTCAATTTGTAGATAATTTTGTCTTCTGCAGAGAGGTTAGGTCTAAATCAACGCGCATGCATGATGAATGTTTTGAGAGTTCATGAAGCGAAAGTTGTATCTCATAAGTTAATTTGGGTTCCATTCGTAATGAGAATGGATCTTTTAGACATTGGATCGTATTGAGTACTGGTGCATTTTGAGTTTAGTGTCGGATGAACCGGAAAGGTTTTCTGAAAGATTGCAGAACTACAGTTTGTGCTTAAATGCCCTGAAACGTAAATATGGGAGGAAAACGGACATAGGTAGCAGTTTTCGACCGTAACTCTTCATAGATGATTCCATATCTTCGTTTCCAGAGGTCATCCCACTAATATTATAAATGCGAAAGTTTAGATGTTTGTTACTCAATCACGCAAAAACGGCTGAACAGATCAAGATGATTTTTTGTATACTAATAGTATGTTATCTGGATTCACTTATAGTATACTTTTGGTCCCGATAATCACCCTCAAAGGGATGAAATCGGGGGTGCAAATATATTCTATGAAACGGGGTGATTTAAATCCTCATACGCCATTCTAAGCTTTAAGTTCAGCCAATTGGGAGTATAACGGCATGTCAATAAATTTAACGTAAGCCATAGCAGAATTTGACGTATTGTAAACAAGCTGACGTTTCGATATGTCAAAACCGAAATATCATAATTCCTTCTGATTGATGACGCTATTTTGAGCATAACCTTTTAGCAATTAGGTCTATTATAGTGTGTAAATCAAAATAAATTTGCGATACTTTGGAATTGTTTGTCTTCATATGCTTAAATACAAAAACAGCTGTTTCAATGCAGTCTTTGTATCGTCGGTGTACAATTTAATTTTGTCGTGTATTATTGTTTACGTAATTGGTGACCCTTCACACTATAATAACTGTTTGATATAAGAGATCACTTGCACTGGGCAGCCCAATCGTCAACATTGACGGTTGAAGCATCTTAGATCTATGCACGAAGTACAATATATATACTGAGATGTCTGAGATAGAGATACCAGTGAAATACTCCACATAGATCGTAGCGCCGTTGTGTATATTAGTAAGAACTAACCGCACGACCGCTGCATCCCTGTCACTTCAATATGCAAGTGCGATAGAGATAGCAACCAGTGACATCTGGTACAAACAAGTTAAACTAACATTTCCATAGACAAAGTCGTACTTCGAGCTGAAAGGTCCCTGGATCTATGCTTATCCGTATACATATAATACAGCTGTAGAGGATCGAAAATCTGTACATTGAAGATATTGGATAAATCAACGGAGCGATTGGAGCGTCCTTGGCATCGAAACAGAACACATTTCAACAGTTTTAAGTATTCGTGTCTGTTGGTCGTAGCACCAACTCCCGTACACTCGGACACTTTTACTTGAAGTTGTAGACGATTGTATATACCTAGGACAGACTGTCCAGTTAGGTAGGTCCAACTTCGAGAAAGGGGTTAATCGTCGAATCCGACTCGCTTGGGCAGCGTTCGGGAAGTTACGGCACATCTTTTCGTCCAATATTCCGCAGTGTCTCAAGACGAGGCTCTTTCAACAGTGTGTGTTGCCAGTGATGACATATGGCACTGAAACGTGGTCGCTTACTATGGGCCTCATAAGAAGGTTCAAAGTCACCCAAAGAGCAATGGAGAGGGCTATGCTGGGAGTATCTCTGCGTGATCGCATCAGAAGTGAGGCCATCCGCAGTAGAACCAAATTTACCGACATAGCCCTCCGAACCGCTAAACTTAAGTAGCAGTGAGCGGGGCATATTGCACGTAGAACCGTTGGCCGTTGGGGAGGAAAGGTTTTCGAATGACGACTACGTAGCAGAAGGCGCAGCGTGGGTAGGCCCCCCACAAGGTGGACTGATGATCTGGTAAAGGTCGCAGGTGTCTGCTGGATGCGGATGGCAAAGGAACGGTCATTTTGTCACTCTTTGGGGGAAGCTTATGTCCAGCATTAGACGTCTTTCGGCTGATATGATAATGATGCGTTTTGGAAAAAGGATTCCTATTAAAATTTGCCGTGCGCGGTAAAGAGCATTTCATATTGAATGTAATCATTTCTTAAGGGGGTGTAAAGAAGGGTGAATGATGTATGGGAAAACAAATAACTCTAAAGCGAGAATGAGTTCTACGCAGACGAAGTCGCGGGCAAAAGCTAGTGGAAAATATATTTCAACCCAAAAGTAATAGCAAATTTTGTGATTTACAATATTGCCGAACTACAGTTTGGGCTAAAATGTACTAAAACGTAAACATGAGAGGAAAACTAGAAAATAGGAGCAATTTGTAACGCTGGCTCCCCATACACGATTCCATATCTTCGTCCCCAAGGGTCGTGGAAAAAATCATTGAACCGATAAGTTTTAGAAAATGTTGTATTCTACACTATTTAAGAACCATTATTAACACTAGACACACCATTATTAACAAATATGAGAAAAAATTTACACTTTTTTTCACGATGGCGGAGATAGATATAGAGCTGGAGATATGAAAACTTTGCGTTACCGTGACTATATAGTCCTTTACAACATATCAAAAAACTATAATAATCGAACCTATTTTAAGGTACCGGAATAACTATTTACTAAATGTACAACGAAAATTTTTGTATGGGCTGCACCTTTTCCAGTTTACCGTACTTCCGGTTCAAATTTGGAAATGGCGACTGGCAGATCCGTATTCTGCAGGAACATTTTTAACGCAGGAACCACATAATCATAATAATAATAATCATAATCTTTATTTGCAAGAAAACTTAATTCTAAATACACAGATGTTATTATTACATAGGAGCATGTATAGCCTATTTAAATGCGCTAACTGACTAGTTTTTCCTCGGCGTATTACCAGATGCGCTTTTAGGCTTCCGTAGCTAAGATGGCCGAAACGGAACCCTTTTAGTTGTGTCGTATTTGTTAGTCCAGCTGTCCGCCCGTATGTCACAGCCGATTTAAGTCAACCTAAAGTCAACGGTTGGGGACATATTAACTGCTTTATGCGTAACCTGATACTAAATAGGATCCTAAGTAATAAGTTTACTACCGCAATTTTATCTTTTTGATCGTACTATAGGTAGGCACTTTATGTAATATTAAAGGGATCAATAGATATTAAATATTCTACGGTTATATTATATTTATCAGGTCGCGCCATACTTGATGATAACCGGCTATATCACCTGATTTGACTATCCAAGACACGTTGATAAAAATTGTATTGAATGAGATACAATTCAAGTAATAAATAATAATACTATTATTAATAAATTGCCAAGCGTTAGGTTGATAAGTAAGTATATTCACCTTTTACGTGTATGTAGACATAGTTGAATCTGCACTTTGAGAATTTAATCAAGGCCTGCAAACGCTGCGCAGCCCAACTTTTTACACTAGAGGTCAAGTGGGCGTATGTAATTCCCTGCCGACCTACGTGCATAAAGAGATATTTCGGATTTAGTACAGTTTATATAGTTAAAAATACCTTTTTGGGGTGAATTACTGCGGGCCGCGTTTGACAGCTTGTATTAGGGACAGAGCACAACTCTTCATATTAGTGCACTAATAACTACCTATATCAATGCGGTAAATTTATCTAAATTAAATCGTAGCACTTATGTACAAGCAACTTAACGACTTACCTTACGAATTATTTATAGGTAATAAGCAGAGCTCGGAAAGTATGCGTTGCTTTAAGAGTTTCCATTTAATTACAAATTAAATCAATTTGTTTACCTATAGGTTGTCTGTCCGCAACGTGTTTAGCTTTATTTGTTTCTGGATTAGTGGTCTTATAATTTCTATCATTAAGTAGTTCAACTGTTGGATGGGTGACCACTTTGAGTGGTTAGGTGCTTACTGAGCGCTCCCGTGCTTTGGGAGGCATGTTAAGCCGTTGATTCCGGCTGCTGTGTATGACAGCAGTTGTTAAGCCAAGTAAGAGGCCTTTGGGCGGCTTGAGAACTTCTAACAGTCAAGTTGTCCACTCAATTCACAAGCGTAATCAAAGTCTAGATTCTCCCTTGGGTTGGAAGGTCAGATTGTATTCGCTTGCGTAAAAACTAGTGCTTACGCCAGTTCTCAGGATTAGATGGCGGACCCCGAGCATCCCTCAGGATGCAACTGTATTGGGATAAAGCTAGGACGTTGACATAGCAACGTCAACGTCCTAGCTCCCATCTCACTCCACCCATCCCAATACCAATGAATAAAGCTATTTAAACGAATTAAACTTCATGATGTATACTTTTTCATCGTCGAACGCTGAAATGAGTTCATCATAGCATCCGGCGGTTTGAGTGAATTGTGCATACAAGGTAATTAATTTAAAAGTTTCTATTTAATAAAAACGTAATCTTAAAAATGTCTTGATATTGATAATATCCCTATAAACTGTCAAACACTGCCTGCAAAAAATCGACTCCTAAAAACAAGGGAGGGCTGATGTTTTACAGTGTGTATGTACGTATTTGTGACATTTGTTACTTTGGTATATAGAACACAAGTACTTATTCAAAATGCATGGTACAGACAGCAGCAAAAGTAGCTACGCGGGACTAGGCCTCAAAATGAGTTAGCTACACACAGACAGGTTCAGGATAATTGTCGACGCGGTTGTGTGTGCGCGATTGTGTGTTGTGTGTGTGTGTGGTGCTGTTGTAGGATAATTGTACTTAGCTCCTTCTGCTACTGACTGTTACTAGGGCATTTGAAGTTCAGTTAGGTTATTAGATTCGATAGTTTTGGTAAATGTAAGTTCTGTAAATACTCGTATCCATAAATTGAGTTAACTCAGTGGTCGTCAACTACTTACCACTGCGTTACCAGTTTTTTACAGCAATAAATATTAATTTATGCGTTTTTACCACTGACTTCCTTTTAAATGGTTCAGGAACTATTACGATTTTTTTTTGATTTTTTTTGCGCAATAGAAAAAGAGGCTATTCAAAATAGAATGGCACGAATATTGTTATGAAACTGAACCTTGAACACACATGCAAGGCTTAATAAGTACATGTCTCTGTACTTATTAAGCCTTGCATGTTACTGTCGAATGCAATTAGAGTATTTGTTTTTAACAGGAGCTCATTTGCGTCGAGCTGCATCACAGGAGGCAGAGAAACGGAGAGCGTCACTCGGCAATGTATCCACTCGACACCGGGCTTCGGACGCTTTCCTCGACCCACATCATGCAGCCATGCTGTTCCGAGACTCCAGAGGGGTGAGTCAGCACTTGACCCTATTAAACGGTGTTAAATTGTTTAGACACTATCCATGTACGTGCGACGTCAGCTTTACACTGGTTTTAATCGTGGTTTGCTTGTACTTAATACCTATTCTTTTACCTGACGAACCCAAAATAAAGCCAATGGCTTGCATATTACCCGACCCGGGTATGTCCTTAAACTACGACCAAGACCACCGGGGAATGGGCAGCAGCATTCCTAGAGTGCGGTGGAGATACTGCGATCGCCAACCCGCATGCCAAGCGTGGCGATTATGGCAATTACCCCCCATGAAATTGGGGGAGGCCTATGTCCAGCAGTGGACGTCCTAGGGCTGATATGGTGGTGGTGGTGGCTTGCATTACCTACAAGTACTTAAAGCGCTGAATGTTTTTAACTAGGTGTAACCACCACACTGGTGGTCCGATATCATTCGGTAAAACTTACAATTAAAAAACCGGCCAAATGCGTGTCGAGCCACGCGAAATCTACAAATTTCTGTAGTTTCCTACCCGTTACTTTATGAGGACTTAAAAGTTCACAAACTGTGTAAAGTAAAATAACAACTTCATCTAAGTAGGTAATGAATGGAAACTGTATTTTAATTATTACTTCTTATAGATTTAATAGCTGTTATAGATTCATTCAATCTATTTACATTATTATATAGTTAAATATCACGCAAACGGATTGCTCAAACAAAAAATGCTTAAAAAAAACTCTCATTACCTACTTTTAACATCGATATATAATAAGTGTAGAAGAGTAACGTTATACAAAACTGACATAGCAATATGATCCATTTTCCACGTTTTTTTTAACTAAAACGTATTATGTCTCAAATATTCAGAATAGTTTAAGTAGACTTCATTTTTACATAGGTTTTATACCATTGCACCAATAGAAGAAGTTGAAGCATGTGCCGTGAGTGGTTAGAATTCATTTGACACGTGGTTTTTATTTGTCAACTGGAGTCGCAGTCGTCCATAGGCGACGGTGTCTGCTTACCAGCAGGCATGCCGTAAGCTTGTATGCCACGGTGGTTATATATAAAAAGGTCAGGTGATGCGAGCAAACTGTGGTTTTAGAACAAATTACTATGTAATCGTCGACACTATTTATTTTCTTGCATCGCCTTCACCTCGTCTTTTTTCTTGTCCAAGAAAATTCAACCTTCACTAAACGTGTTTTTGCACACCAATTTTTCGTTCTTCATATCTTAAGATGTTATTAACTAATATCGAAAACGAACTTATCAGTATGCTTTTATTTATAGTCTACATAAACTCATGCCTATATTCCCAAAAGGGGTAGGCAGGGTACACAAAAATAATTTTCAGTGCGGATTTTAGCTATTGTAGGTTTATAGATTAAAAAAAATGTGATTTTGCAGTGACAGGTGGCTAACCCATCGCCCACAACCCGTTACACACTTCAACGTGGTTCCCATAGTCGACTTTTACGACACCCACGGGAAGAAATGTATATCCTAATATACCCAATCATTAAATATGATATCAGTTAATGATGATATGATTCTCGCTAAAGCAAAAAAGCTTGACCTGTCTAAAGGACCTGGACCTGATAATCTGCCCCCTATCTTCATAAATAGATGCGCGAAATCACTTTCGTTGCCACTTAAACTTATTTTCAATAAGTCCCTTGAGACAGGCAATTTCCCAGGTATATGGAAGGAAACAAAAATTGTTCCAATTTTTAAAGACGGTATGAAATCAGATATAAAAAATTATAGACCTATTGCGATACTATCCACGATCCCGAAATTATTTGAATCGTTAGTATACAGCTATTTATAATCTCACTTTAAACAACAGCTTACAGATAAACAACATGGTTTCATACAGGCAAGGTCTACTAACTCTAACTTGGTAGCCTTTGTCGAAGTGCTGTCAGTACATATGGATAACCGAGTGCAGGTCGATGCTGTGTACACTGATCTTAGTAAAGCTTTCGACAAGGTCGACCATGCGATTCTGATAAGCAGACTGTCGGAATGGGGTTGGTGAACCTTTACTGTCCTGGTTTAACTCATATCTCACAAACCGAAAACTATATGTTACTGTTCATGGGGAGCAATCTAATTTGTTTTACGTGACATCTGGTGTTCCGCAAGGTTCTCACCTTGGACCCTTGCTGTTTTTAATTTTTATAAACAGCATAGTGGATTGCTGTCGATACTCTGAACCATATCTTTATGCACATGATTTGAAATTCGTTCGGCCCATTAAGACTGACATAGATCCATTGCTACTTCAATCCGATATTGATAGACTGAACGACTGGTGCGTGCAAAATAAAATGACATTGAACATTAGTAAATGTTATCACGTGTGCTTTACGCGAAATAAACAAATTATGAATACCAAGTATAGTATTAACGGAAGGCGGCTGGAAAAGGTAGACACAATACGCGATTTAGGGGTAATAATGGACAGATGATTAAGAAAGCGTCTCGAATGTTGGGGTTCTTAATAAAAAACTCCAAACAGTTTAAGCGCCCTCACACTATGATATTGCTTTATGTTGCGTTGGTTAGAAGCAATTTAGAGTACTGTTCCCAAGTCTGGTCACCTTTTTATGAAGTCCACAAAAATCGGATAGAAAAGGTACAAAAGCGGTTTTTGAGATACATATATCTCGCAAAAAAACTACACTCAAAGGCGGATGAGGTTTTTCCGGTTCACGTCTCTAAATAGTAGAATAAAAATGCTAGACTTAATGTTTCTTTACAAGCTAATTAATTTTAAAGGGGTGGATTGCTCGAAATTACTAGCTAGGATTAATATTACCGTACCCGCGAGATTGCCGCGCCCTGGAGTCTACAAGCTGTTCAGAGATCGCTTCAATAGAACAAACCGGGGACGCAACTCTGCACTCTCGAGAATGTTCCACATGTGTAACCATCTCCCAAACTCCTTGGGCGCAGATATGCTTTGCGACAGCCTTGGAAGCTTTAAACGTAAGGTACTTAAGCATTTCAGCTCCCAGGATTTCGCACCATAGCTAATAATTTTTTTTTTTCTGTCTTCTTGTTCCTTTTGTTTATATTAGTCACGGAATTAAGTTTTGTTTTCTTATTTTATTAATATTTTTTATCCAAATGTACACACTTTTTTTTTCTCTTTGTACTAAACTTATATTAGAATGTTCAAAGATACTGGAATAAGATGTGGTTACATTTAATTGAATAAACATCAACTTAAAATATTAATTAGTTATTTAAGCATGAATGATGTTATCGGTTGGTGATCCTTAATAAATTAAAATAAAACCCTTTCCGGGACGTATATTGCATAACGTTATCCATCACACTAAATAATGAAAAGAAATATCTTCTAGCTTGCCATTCGTGTGGCTCATGCACCAATTAACAGTGCTGATCAACTTTATCAATTAGAACAACATTTTAACTAACTTTATTATTTTAATTTGTCATAATGTCAACCGTTCAACTCGACGTCGGATATAGTTGACTGAGTTGTGATGAATGTGAGGGCACTGAAACGTTAGTCCCGCCTTTGGAACTGGATTTTGTAGCATCGGTTTTTAGCGACGTTATGCTTCCATACTTAATACATTTCGATCCTATGACTTTTAGCCGGGCTACCTAACAATACCCATACGATGGATTTTTAACGAAAAAAATTTCATACACACTTTACTTATAGGCGTGTGATATACACTGAAAAGCAAAAGTAAGTTAACACTTTTTCACCTTATCACAATTGAATAAGATCTAGTCTTAAATAACTCTACCCTCTTGACTGTTCTCTAAAATCACTTTTTAAAGATTTTATTTTACTGTTATTTCGTCGTGATTAAGATGATATGTATATGCGCTTGCCAAATTACAGCTTTATCGTAGTATCGCTTACTGAGCTGCGGACAGACGGACGGACGGACGGCCATATGATGGCGAAACTACTTAGAGCATTTAGACAAGAGAAGCCATCAACGTGTCTTACTGAACAAAATATTTAGCCATTTTGAGGGGGGCGAGGCAACACATAAAATAACTACGCACACTTACTAAACATTCTTCTATTACTACACACCCGCACTAAAACAATCCACGATCGCACATTCAAAATACTAAAGTTAAGCAATAATAATTCAAAATACTAAGGTTATCATCATCGGAATAAAAAAAAACTACCGAAGTCGCTTAGGACCATATTTCATAGAAATTCTCATAAACAGTAGTCCTTATTTCTTAAAATACGGATGACGCTTAACTTAATTATGACATCTAGCCGTGATGATCAAGCAGCGAATATTTATTTAATTGACATTGTAATCGAAGTTTGATATACGATTTGATTGACTTTAATTGGGCAAAAAATATATGAATAAAGCAAGCGAATATAAATAATACTTACAGTATATATAATTGTTATTAATATTTTTGCAAATTTGGTACGTTACTACTTTTTTGACCAAAAACAGCACATCGAGGTATGTTTCACGGAGCTCTTCACAGCCCTAGAAGGATTTCCAGACTGACGTACGAGTATAATCGATTAATTAAGTCGTTTTTAATAACGTTGTGAACATTGTGCCTATTTTTTGGCAAAGGGATAAGTATAAGTATATTAATGGCGTCTCCTGTGTTAAATGCTTTAAGCGGAACTATAACGGTTCCTTGTTTAATACGCTTAAAGCTTATCCTTTGACTGTCTTTTCTCCTTGTTTTTGTAGAGAACGTGGAGGTTCATCCGAAGCAAACGAACTTTTTCTCTAGACATTGCAGTATGAGATGGGTCTTATTTGAATCTAAGGCTCCAATACAATTTTATCCTGGGGAATTAAATGTCGGCCAAGTTACATCTGGCTTTCATGTGCATTCCAGTTTTTGTCATGTAGCCATAGCAATAGCTTTAGTAGCCATAGCAAATTGTTCTAAAAGCTCTGAGATGTGGTCGGAATATTCTTGAGGCGATTGAACTGGTACAATAGGATTAAGAGTATCTTCTGGTATAGGCTTAAGTACTGTTAAGTCGTGTGTTTCTCCATCATAATAAGCTCACCGGAGTGTCATCATGTTTAATGCTGCTATTTGAAGACGACGAAGTGGAGATTTGTTTATTATCCGGCAATATTTTATCAATTTCATTCTCACTGCTATCATTGCCAGTACCATTCAGCAGGATTTAGATAGCGTTGTCGTCGAGAGTTTTATACATTGTAATGAAACTCTGAAAAACAAAGAAACAGTCAAGTCACATGTACTCGTACTAACTAAACCAGTTTTGGCCCACACCCACACAATTGTGCCGTATTAAACTTGTTTAGATATACCGTGGAAATAAATAAGTAAATAGATTTTAAGTAGCACTAATAGGAGAAAAAAAATACGCAATAAGTAATTACTGTAATTATTCATAAAACTAAACCCTAATAGTTCGCCTTGCTTTACATTACAATACTCTTCATTCCTCAAGCTCTAAAAGTAGGTCATGTTTGACCTGAGAAGCGGGTTGAATGTGAGGCAATGTCGCTCCATGGGTTGAAAAGTAATAAAAAAATGAGCAATGGCTGAAACCTGTACAGCCACGTCTGTACTACACATACTCCAATCCTTAATGAAAAACTAATTTGATACAGACGAAATACGTTTTTGTTATTTTTTAGTTTCACTATCACCTTTTAAAGTAGGTGCCAAACAATTTAAATACATAGTACAGTCAAGCTCGTTAATTTGTGACCCATTTCGTAAAAAATAATTTAACTTTCTATACGGTTTGACAGGGCTGTCAACCTTAAGGGGGTCCCAAATTAAAGTTCGTAACTGTACCTACGTAGATGACGTATGTGCAGCATTCCTAACTATAGGATTCACAAGGCAAATTCGTGAAATCGGTTAGAATCTAAACGGGATTTTAGTTTTCGCGCATTGCAGTTACATTGAATTATATTTTTAATTTGAAACTATTTGAGATTTTTTTTAAGAACGTCATCACTGCCAGTTTAAAATAAAGATAACGAAACGAGGGAAGACTAAACGTACCTACATACTGCGTACAAGCCGAGCATTTGGCTGTTACCAGGGTCGTTTCTTAGTCAAAACATGTTATTAAAAGATAAATAATCAAAAGACTATCAAAAGTATGTTGCTCAATTCAATCGTGTTTTAACTGAGGTGTATACATATACGAGTACACTTATAATACCTATATTTTAAATACCTACATACATAAAACTTCTCTTTTTTGTACTAGTAGTTTTACTATCTAAGCAACTTCTTTACTTTTTTTTAATACTTCTTAGCTTTAACACAAATTCTTTTGTTGCAGTTACCGGTTGCGGATCCGTTTTTGGAAAAAGTCAGTCTTTCAGATTTAGGTAAGTACATACGTGCAATATACAGATTTCGTTCATTGCTATCCAAAAAACAAGGGATTTAATTATAATTTTCTAAAAGGTATTCATTCCTAATGTCATCGTTATCGTAGGCTACCCCTCAGCATATATTTGATTTAATATAAGTATGTAGTGTATTACAAGATATTTTTGAAGCATACGAATAGATTCCCCATTAAGGCGTGTTTTTGCAATAATGCCTTAGGCAATTTTCTTTTTTAGGGTTTCGTAAATAAAGGGTTTCAACTGTATCTCAATTTTATATCATATGCGTCCTTGTGTCCTGAGATCGCAAAGCACGATGTAGTTCTGGCATCTGGCACGATCTAGTATGTTGTTTTGATCAACTAGTTAGGGTAATGTATTGCAATATCGATGCTGTGAGCAACGAGTTCAAGTCTCGTTGCACACAGCGCGAAAAACTACGAAATTTTAGGACATGTTCAAGATGTAGAACTTATTTAAAGCATCTCTATAACCCGTCTAGGGACCAAGCTATTCGAAGAGGTTGTATAATATCCGAATGTCGTCGCCGATTTACTCGGAGACTACCTATATAACCACTACAATTATGAAATTTGGTAGAAAGTTGTATTCTATGAACCGCTACAGAAAAATCATATGAATTTAGGAAAAAATATTAAACTAGGGGTGAAAGAAACATGTTTTTGAGTAATCCCTGAAAAACTGTCTTGGTCCAAACATAAGGACGTAAATGCCATGAGTTCCCTGCCATGAAGAGACCACTTTTTTGGATTCAATGTATTGTATAGTGATTTTATATGATGTGGACTAGTTGGTGTCGGTACGAAACCCTTCTTTGTGCTTGATCCGACACGCACTTTGGTGCGCTACCGACACTGGTGTTGTGAGCATCCATAGATGACGATGACCACTTACCATAAAATATTAATAAATAAATATTAAGGGACATTTTTTATTACACAAATCGAACTAGTCTCATAGTAAGCTCAATAAGGCTTGTGTTATGGGTACTAGGCGACGACATATTTAATTGATAAATATGTATATATACTTAATTAAATAGAAAACATCCAAGTCTCAGGAACAAATGTCTCTGCTCACCACAGAAACAAATGCCCTTACCGGGATTCGAACCTGGGACCTCTAGCTTCGGAGGCAGTGACACTACCAACTAGGCTAAACAGGCCGACAGACCATGAGGTGGGCTATCAGTTTGTTTGCCACCGACGTGGTATAAAAGAATGAATTATATTCCTGATGGGTCGATATTAGTGTAGCTGTTATCTACTCGTAGTTGGTTGATATCAAATACATTTTTTTTTAATAGTAAAATTAGTGTAATTGTAATTGGTGGATTTAATATGGTGGCGAGTTATTCTAATCTAGTGTATTGAGCGTAGCGAGGGACTTCAGTGTTTACGTCCAAGACGGAGATAACACTATAATACTATATATAAACTGCTTTTAACACCGCTGCTAAAAATATGAAAAGTCTTACGAATAATTTCGCTACCGAGTAGCACATATTGCTTTACACACCTTTGAGGAAAAGACTGATTGTTGCCCACGAATGAGGCAGGTAAAGTACAACTTTGATCCCTAATTCAAGGTTGGATGTGACTCTAATCTGCAGAGAAAACGTTATTATTCTCGTACTACGGTTCTCAGGTTGTCATTATCAGCGTTCTGGTGGTTTTAGTTAATTATAATCCAATTGGCTTTCAAGGATTCTTTCACAAAGGAAACTCGCTGCATTATTGACATCGCGAGTGACATTTGAAGATGACTGTTGTCCTCGTTACCTTAATACAAGTGCATTATGACCTCCGTTAGTTGTCTAATAAGGCGAGTAAGGAAGCTTTCGTTTGCAGAGGTTATTTATTTTAGTACTGTAGCGTTATTCATCCAAAAAAGGACGTGAGGAAATATGTGTAGAATAGTAATTAGTAGCGTCACGTGTATAGTGAACATCAGAGGCGTGGTGATGCTATCCCTCGCGTGGGCACCGTCATCTCAGGGCGCAGTGCGGTGATGGCGTGGCGGTGACAGCGCGGTGGCAGCGCCAGCGGTGTCAAGTTCGTCGCACGTCTCCCGGCGCCCGCGGCCGCGGTCGGCACGGCGCGCCTCTGTGCTTATAATTAGCAGTGAGCCGTGGGAGGCGCGGCGGGCCGCACCGGGCGATGCGCGGCCCCGTGCATGCTGCGTCTACACTACTTCTCGGACAACCCCGCTCTCGCCGCTGGCGAAGGCGAAGACTCCGTCTACTCTATCGAACTCATCAAGGAGTTCGAAGAGGTCGGCCGCGCGTGGAAGGCGTTCCTCGCTGATTGGCTCCTGAAAGGTGCCGGCTTGTTTATGGCGCCCACGCCGCACGCATAGCATAGTGTTGCCCGTATCGATTTTGACGAATTTCTCCCAATTGTTTCTTGTTGTGATGAGGTTTTCAGTTAGTGTATGTTCTCATGTGTTAGTTATTATATATATCATGTTGCGATATGAAAACATTTTATCTACAATAATGTAATGGATAATTTTACACACCTGCCAACATTATTGATGTTATTTAAGTAATGTCCTAAATGCACCTTTGACAAATGAGTGCGTTAGTGCGGTTATGTTTTGTTTGACATCACGGCGCGGCGCGTCTGCGTTCAAGGCAATAAACACGACGTGTCTAATGCTCTATGTGTATTTACATCGTGTGCGTCATTCATACTGTTCCGGTATACATATAAACGAATATCGATTCACCAATGGTCTGGTAAAATTTACGACGAAAAAAGGACAGAGGAACTTTAACCTGTGAAATAGGTACTACTTGAATTAAAATAAATAATCACAAACATAATTTAAATATTTCACTTCGCACGTGTATTTTTGTTATTGGCTTTCGTTGGGGAAAAGGTTTTTGACAACAAATCTAATAAACGCGGAACACGCCAAAACGTGGGCATATGAAATTATAATAGTATGTAATACATATATATATATATATATATAAGAGATAAATATAAATTATTGCATTTACCTACAATACTTTTGTACATAATTATATGCAAATAAATAAGTAGATTATTTTTGTTGATTGTCCTTGGAATTTGGAATACGCCACGTGTGTGTTTTACATCGAATGCGGTTCATTAAGGTCTGTAAGGCACTATCATTATAGTTTTTTCCAATCAAAGTCCATTTATTTTTTTGAATCAGTCACTGATTGAGTTTGCCTGCCTTTTTTACCCATGGTGGAACGAAACAGGTATATGCGTTTAGGGGAGAGATCGTTTATTTAGTGTGACTTCGCTTACCAAATTTGCCAAAACTGCAACTTTTTAGGAGACTTCGATCTCTATTTCATCTTACAATCTTCAGGACTTTTAGAAGCATTTTTGCGAATCTTACATGAGTAAAATTCTTACCAGGGATCCGCTCGTAGTCTGCTATCATGTACGTTACATATAATATAAATAAATTAAATTTGTTCGTCATCCAATACAACGCATTCAAAATTTTGATAAAAAACTACCGTTCAATTATGTTCCCTTCTTTCGCAGGCAGATTCTACTTCGCATTGTGATTGGGTGCAGGTTGAGGCCTTGTCTTACAAGCATAGCATAATTGTCAATATTTAATTTTTATAACACCTTACAATTATATTATTAAATTTTATTCACATAGTTACATACTTAGTCAAATGTGCAAAAAAAATGTATATAGGAATCTAAAGCGTTTCTCCTCATGGCCACACCATTTTTTTGTAAAATATATTACGGCTTATTGTAGAAAACACAAACTGATATTTTTTTATTATAAATTTACCAATATTACGACGGAACAGATTAAATGCCATTGCCTATTTTATAATAAAAAAGATAATCTATCATATTTGGAATTTGACAACTAAATATTTGTCATCAGTACGTCAAGTACTTTGGTTAAGCTAATTTCTTGAAAGTTTCGTGAAAGACCGTGTATACTTAATTTTCGAACCGTTAGATCTTCTAGAAGACAAGTACGGTTGCTAGTTTTGTTGCACTTTTAGCACCGCCTAGGGGTCACGTGTAGGGTAATGGTGGGTACTCCCTACGGACGTGGTGCAACTTCGACCCCCCTTGTCGAGTGAGTGGGCAACTTGACTGTTAGAAGTTCTCAAGCCGCCCGAAGGCCTCTAACTTGGCTTAACGATTGCTGTCATAGACAGCAGCCGGGATCAACGGCTTAGCGTGTCTTCCAAAGCACGGGAGCGCTCAGTTAGTAACCACTCATAGCGGTCACCCATCCAACAGTTGAACTAATTAATGATAGAAATTATAGGACCACTAATCCAGAAATAAATAAAGTTAAAGCTTAACACGTTGCGGACAGGAAACCTATAGGTAAACAAATTGATTTAATTTGTAATTAAATGGAAACTCTTAAAACAACGCATTCTTTCGGAGCTCTGCTTGTCACCTATAAATAATTCGTAAGGTAAGTCATTAAACTTAATTAATGAGATCTTAAAACGGGCTCTGAACCTTTGTTCATGTAGCTGGCCACTTAGGAAATTAGAACTTTATGCCATTGTTAAGGATCTCGATCTCGATCGAAAATGAATTCTTGGATATCTTCAAAATGGTACGAATTGAGACACTAGTTCTTTGAGAAGATTACTTAATTATTATTTTGCGAGGGCAATGAACGGAATCATGTTATGTAACTTATTTAATTATTTTTTCACGATGGCGAGCAAAAGACAAATTTTTAAAAATTTCCTTAATCCATCGTCTGCTCGGTTTTTAAAAAGTTCCGAGAACATAAGATGTTAGAACGGAACTCGGGCAATGGATGAAAGCAAGAAGTAAAAGAAAAAACCCCGTTTCTCATACCTTTTTCCAAAAAATCGAATGTAATAGTCACAACATATTTTGAAGAAAGTCAGTCTTACATATGTACAAAAATGCAGTCAAGGGCTGAATTGACAATATTTCTCAGCCTAAAATTGTATTATTTTCTGTTTGAAAAGAGGAACACACTAATAGTTTTGAGTCTTCACTGTAATCAATATCTAATTTATTAAAATATTGTGATGAATATTTAATTTATTATAAATCAGTTGTAAGGCAGAGGCGATTTAGCAGAGATGTTAATTATTTGAAATACAAAATACAAAGTACCTATTTTCTATTTTAAATACTTTTATCGAAAACTATTTTGTAATTTATTTCAAATACTAAAAAGTACACGTATTTTGCATGTTGTTTTTTGTTACTTTCTAACGTCAAACGGATGGTACCAAGCGCGTACTCTCGAGCTGTACCCCTCCGTGGAGCTGGTGATCTTAGGAGACTAACGCCCACCATATTGAGTGGCTCAGTTCCCGATCCACCGACTACGCGGGTAGGTTTGCTCACGAATTTTCTCTGGCCTATAGACTCTCGCAACTGGTGCGTTCACCCACGAAAATATCAGACGTCGAGTGCCATACTAGCTCTCTACTGGACCTTCTGCTGACTTCACGTCCGGATGGGTATTCCATGTCAGTGAATGCACCACTCCGCTAGTCTGATCACTGCCTCGTCCGGGCACAGGCACCATGTGTGCGGCCGGAACCGCCACGGCCAACCAGCCTACGGTCCATACGCCAGGTATAGGTCACCAGACTGGGATGGACTGGGTGAATTTTACGCGTCGCACCCGTGGAGGCAGCTTTGTTTCATATCAGAAGATCTGATTCCTGTGCAGCCGCTATCGCTGAGACGATCCTGGCGGGTATGGAATGTTTCATTCCCAACCCAACTCACTGGTAGCTGCAGGAGCGAAAAAGCGACCTTGGTTTAATCGGCCCTGTAAATATGCTAGAGCACAAAAGCAGGCCGCATACAGGGCTTGGACCAAGGCCGAAGCTATTAAGGATCCAAACTTAAAGTGTATTGCACGAGATCGGTGTTTTTTTTCAAAACTCAATAACCCGAGGGCTTTTTCATTTTTAGGGTTGCGTAACCAAAATGTTAAAACGGAACCCCTTATAGATTCGTCGTGTCTGTCCGTCCGTCCGTCCGTCCGTCCGTATGTCACAGCCGATTTACTCGGAGACTATGAGCACTACAATTATGAAATTTGGTAGGAAGGTGTACCTATGCTATAAACCGCTATAGAAATATGATGTGAAGTTACCAAAAAAAATATTAGACTGGGGGGGCACTCGGTACATGTAACAGGGCCCAGGGGGGTCAAACGTTTTTTTAATACACATAGGCGTGTGGGATGGCAATGGACAGGTCTTCAAAAATGACATAGAGGTGTCTAGGAAACTTTTCCATCTCAGCCAGCCGTTGGTGAGATATTAGCTGTCAAAGTCGTAACCCCCCCCCCCCTCTAATTTCTAAACTATGAAGTTTAAAATTTTGAAAACAATAAAGACGATGTACAATTATAAGTACTTTCAACGATTTTTAGTTTGAACAAGATAGATCTAACGGTTTTTGAGTTATTGCTGAAAATTTGTCTTGCCCAAACAAAAAAGCGTAAATGCCGTGACTTCCGTATGAAGATACGACCTTTTTCGATTTACTGTATTGTATAGTGGTTTGAAAAAATGTAGATTAGGAGGTGTCTGTACGGAACCCTTCTCTGTGCGTGACCCGACACGCACTTGGCCGGTTTTTTTTAAATATAGCTTTTCGTTTTCGAAAAATTGGCAATGTAGAACGAATAGACACCGAAAAATACGTAATTTTTCTACAAGTTTGCGATTTTGATAAAAGTTTTTGACTTGTTCATAATATTTTTCACCATATTATAGCCTTTGTTAAGACGCATCTTTTGAGACATAAACAATTCACATAGCCCCTAAACTCACGAGTCCACCCGGGTATGTCCTTAAACTACGACCAAAACGACCGTGGGATGGGCAGCAGCATCTGCATCGTGGCGATTATGGCATAAACCCCTATGAAATTGGATGTGATGTATTTTTGAACCGGCTCAGAAAGTCCTTTCACTTGATAACACACACGGTAGGTTTTAGAAAAAAATATTTCCCATACAATAAGTTATGGCGTCATGACTCGTTTTTTGGTGGTCAAATTGATTCATATGGCCTAAAGATCAATGGTTCCGATTTTCATGCTTTCGGGGTGTACCGCTATCACTATAGCAGAATGAAATGAAATATTCGTACCTATATGTCATTAATTATTTTGCATGTCCTGAGAATTCATCAACGCTAGGTCAAGCCAACATAGCCAAAGTCGAATTATAAATATACTAGCCGTTGCCCGCGACTTCGTCCGCGTCTTCGCTCCTATTGGTCGCAGCGTGATGTTATAAAGCCTAAAGCCTTGCTCGATAAATGGACTATCCAACACAAAAATATTTTTTCAAATCGAAGCAGTAGTTCCTGAGATTAGCGCGTTCAAACAACCAAACTCTTCAGCTTTATAATATTAGTATAGATGTACATACGTGTACATGTTGATATATGCCAGGACGACACTCAATAAAATAAATGTAAGAGTTTGGCCCCGGTACGGGGATTATGGAATGACAACAGGACAATTTGGTAAAAGGAATCGTAATTTGATCGGCCGTGTCTGTTGTAAGTAGTTTATATATAACCGTAATATCTCGTCTGTATAAGATTTATTTTCGGCCTATGGTTTCTTAATCAATCAGCGTTCGCAGCAATAGCTAGGCGTATAGCTATGTACGAGTATTTAGATTTCTTTCGAAAGTACTTTTGTATCGCTTCCTTTTCCTGCTGACTTTAATTTAATACAATATTTATTCCTATTTAAAAGGTTTACAAATTCCTATCCGCAACGTAGGCTTCGTCAGCTGCGCACAGGAATAGGTATATCAGATCAGCACTAGGCTTCGTGACATACACATCGGAGACGAACAACTTTGGTTTCCGCAACAACAATGAACTTTGGTTTAAATAACATAAAGGACGGCCTTATCAAGTTGTAAGTTACAATGTACAACAACAATACAAATGAATACGATACGAACCACCTGGTTACTTTGTTAGGTACATTTCCGCCGATTTACTTATTAAGTACCTAACTGTAATTTTATTCAAAAAACACGCGTTATTCAATTTATTTTACTTGATTAGCTACATAATAGTTGTCCTATTTAGATAGTTGTCCATTTATGTGTTGTGGCCATAGCATTTGAAACACGGACAAAGTGTAGGTACCTTATACCTGAGAAACTTAAGAAGATGACCTGTCCTGGGCCGCTACCGCGAACTTCGAAAATCGAACTTCGTATCGTACCGTCCCTTTCCATCATATAGAGTATAACACGAGAGTGAAAGGGACGGCACGACACGAAGTTCGATTTTCGAAGTTCGCGGTAGCACAGCTGTTGTATGTGCTGTGTTGATTTGTATGTCCGACAAAACCTGTTGGTTGATGATTTGAAATGTATTTTTTTTTTGAGAGATGAAGGGGGAATGGTAATTTTTTGGCTCTTTTCTTAAATAATTTCTAAATAATTATATTAAAATGACAAAAAAATATATATGAGATGCACACAATGAGCTCTTCCATATGTAACACGATATTATGTATTTTTTTTCTTGCAAAACCCACCGTGTTTGGTAACGTTAGATGGTTCGTTAAAAAAATATGAGATTTATTAAATGATTAGCTGTTGCCCGCGACTTCGTCCACGTCTTCGCTCCTACTGGTCGCAGGGTGATGTTATATAGCCTAAAGCCTTCCTCAATAAATGGACTATCCAACAGAAAAATAATTTACAATTCTAACCAGTAGTTCCTAAGATTAGCGCGTTCAAACAAACAAACTCTTCAGCTTTATAATAGTATAGATTACGCTATTCGTTTGCGTGATATCTATACTATAATATTATAAAGCTGTTTTTGTGTTGGATAGCCCATTTATCGAGGAAGGCTTTAGGCTATATAACATCACGCTGTGACCAATAGGAGACGCGGACGAAGTCGCGTGCAACAGCTAGTAATTTATAAAAAGTTAGGTGCCCCCCTCAACCAATAACCTTTAAAACTGTATTTTTACGAGTTATTGCCCAGCAGCAATGTATGTGAAATGTTTCTTTTTTAATGCAATGACATTTATAAGTTGGCAACGAGTGTTCAACATGATTTAGCTTTACATTGCGGGGCAAATTATTTTGTATAGTTAAGTTTTTCTTTGTAATTTTCAGCAACAGTTGTTAAAAATATACTTCTCAGATATTGCTTAAGCAAAGTTAGTTATTATTATAAATACCGTAATATTTAAAAAATAATGGCTTTTTGGTTATTGTGATCATTGTTTATTTTTATGTACCTGGGCGACCGAGCCATGCTCTGGTTTTCCCTGGGAATACGAGTTTTTCCGAAGATAAGACTCTAGCTAGATATTTTTTGTTCCCGAAAACCCCTATGAGTTAAATTTTATTAAAATCGTTAGAGCGGCTTTCGAGATTTCAATTACAAGCAAATAAATATACAGGATGTTTTATTGAATTCCGTTAATTGCGAGGGTACAATCCTGAGATGAAATAAAGTAATCTTCTCTAAGACTCTAGTACCGCAATTCGTACCATTTCGGAGATATTTCAAGATTAATTTTCGTTAATTAACACCCCTAGTATAATATAAAAGATCCTTAACAATTAAACAATGTTGACGTGCGTATCATTCGAATTATGAATTAGCATACTTGACATTAACTTTTGCTGAACTCCATGTTAACTCTTAAGGCCGTTTTTCATTCAACCTTGGTGATATAATTTACATCATTTAAAATTTATAATTAGTATGAAATTTGAACTCATTTCGTTAATTTGTTAACAAGAAACCCCAATATATACTATTTCGTTAATATTTCGCAAACTAATATATATATATTAGTTTGCGAAATATTAACGAAATAGTGAAGTAGCCTACTATCATCGTAATGACGTCACTTTGAAATTACGACAGTCACAGCGCACAAAAAGAACAGCAGTTCACTTTCCTTACTAAATCTGTATTAGTAACAGTGCTTCTGTATGATTTGTTACGTTGTGACGCCTTACTTTTCACTTACTCTATAGAATGAGGAACTTTTGAAATTGATTTATCTGTATGATATTGAGATATTTTTGAGAATTTAAAAATGTGGTTTTACTTAATTTTTTATCCTCTATTTGATTACATCGGAAAAAAGCCTGCTTAAAAAATGAAATGTTGTCAATTATATAATATATGTATGAAACGCTGCCAGCATCCTCGGTACCGTGCCACGGCGGCCCAATTTTCTAGATATATTTTAGTTATGTTTTAATTTAGATATATTTTCATTCATTTTTAGGTCCATTTTAAGATGATTGATTTGTCGTATTATAAATTAAACTATTGTATTTCACTATCTAATGAATAATTCTTAAATTACATATACATCATATAATTATTGTATGAAACTGAAAAAAACTCATAGATTTTGAAATACTTAATATGCTACGTCGTTTCTATGGCTATACACGGCTATATGCTTGAAGGAACGGAAATCAATAAAAACATCCTGTATAAATGTTGCTTGTTTAATAGTATAAGATAGGATAATTATAATATACCCAATATTTTTCACTACAATTGTTTTACCGTCTACCGTTTGTCCGTCGTATAAAATTATCCCATAATGCATAAAAAGACTTTACTGAGCAGTCTAAGTTTTAATTTAAATACCTGAAATGAATGATGTCATGTAGATATTTACTAAATGTTGTGGTTTACAGAAGAGGACGAGTCCCAGATCTTCGTAAAGTTCTTCAAGTTCCATAAATGCTACGACCTGATCCCCACCTCTGCCAAACTCGTGGTGTTCGACACGCAGCTGCTGGTGAAGAAGGCATTCTTCGCGCTGGTATACAACGGTAAGTGAGCTGTATGCTGTATCATAGGTATCTGACCCTTGTAAATTCTTTAAGTGCTTTAGTGCTAAAGTCTCACTTTTTTCGTAATACTCTTCGATTGCTTAATTTTTTAAATGAAATGTATATTGTGGAATGCTATTTCAAAAACGCCCTATTGACTAACGATTCAAATGCACTTGCCTATCCGATTGCAATTTAGCGAATTTAATTCATGTGCCGCAGTGGTCTATGTCCAGCAGTGGACGTCATTCGGCTGAAATGATGATGATGATGATGATGAATTCATGTGCTGACCCAATTATGACTTTTTGTATTATGTTGCAGCAGCTGCTGCTTGATAATATTGTAACTGCTGAAAATTATTTGGATTTCAACATTCATCTGTTTCTGCATGTTCTGTGTATGTCATGTTATGAGCTATGATTCGGAAATTCTATTAAAAATTATACTAAATGAACTGTGAAAGATTAGGCACATACCAATACAGTTATATAATTGTATATCGCAATTGAATTGCATGCAAAGGTCCGTAACTTTAAAGAGGTTAAGAAAGTGCCAACTGTAAACTATTTATAAGCTGTTAGCTATATTATAAGTATCATACGTGAAAACGTTTTATCGGACAAATAAACATTTTATGGATAAAGTAATACATGCAACCGCGTGATCAAAGTCTTTTACGGCTTTAGCCTAAGATTGTATTTCACCTTGTATCTGTCGTAGTGTCAATTGATTTTCATCACACATATACCATAAAGACCGTCGGTAGGCAATAATGGAATATTCCGTTATTACCTGTGTTATCTGCAGTTATTATTAGGTAGTTTTATCCCAAGTTACGTGCCGATACTGATAATTATTCTAGGTAGCTTTGAAACTTAATTGGTGCAAGAGGAGCGAGTGACTATTTTTTTGAAATGTATGTAAACATAGTATAGTAGGTATAGGCCTTGTGGGTTATTTGCATATATCGATACGTAAACACAATTAGATAAGAAATGGGCCAAAAATATAGATAAGTAAATAAAATATGTTTCATAATTAATGGTAATACTCTTATGAGGCTACATTATTGTTAAAATTATATTAGACGCATACAAATTCAACACAATCTAATCATTCTCGTACTTATTATGCTGAGCGAATGTTTTCTTTTTTGCTAATGCGATTGTGACTCGGCAAATTCCGCGCCGGTTTACCTGTCCGATCGTCAAGTGTATGTCATTCTACGGGATCTGTTACATTAATGGGCATAAAATATTAGGTATTAATTGGTCCAATGTAGAAGCATTTGCGTAACTGCTTAGCGAATACTGTCGAAAGCCATAACAGTTATGTAATTGTCGTTCTTTTATGTTGATACAGTTATTGACCCACGCCGGACTACGAACCTACATAAGAAACAATACGGATTCATATTCACTTGGATACAGGTGTTTATCGTTCCACGTCTGTATTGAATAAACATAATAAGAGTGGTTTCTGAAATTATTATTAACCATACAGCTATAGTACGATTACATTACTAGAAATGTAAATGAAAGCAGTCGCTTTTGCTTTTAACGTCGGGAGTACCTGCTGCCTACGTATTGTTTCTTACTGAGGTGGGCAGTCTAACCTTAAAACTACTCCATTTTTTTTATTTTGAATTGCAACTGCGATCATATACACAAAATCTAACAATTGAGGCAATGTTACCTAATGCCATCATACCAATAGAACGTTCGATCATGTTACCAAACTCATAACTTATAGCGACTGGGACTTAGTCATACAATTGAGATTGCCTGGGTGTTTGTGCCGTGAATGCGGCATCGGTGACTATTTAGGTCAATGAGTCTCAAGAGTCTAGCAAAATCGACTTCGCTGCTACCACAATTACGAGTCTCGTACTGTTCCCGAGAAATACTCGAATCAATAACTCAAATAGTTGAATTGATTATTAGTGAAAAATGTAACAAGATGAATGTTTGATGACATAGGCGTCCGCGCGGCACCGCTATGGGACTCGCAAAAGCAAAAGTTCATCGGCATGCTGACCATCACGGACTTCATCAAAATCCTGCAGATGTACTACACCAGCCCCGACGTCGCCATGGAAGAGCTGGAAGAGCACCGACTCGAGACGTGGAGACGTAAGTGCTCCTACTTTATTTATTTACCTAGTCCCCAGGCTACTACTTTTAACTACATATGTTTCAACCCTAATACTACAGCAATACGGTCGTCATCTGTCCATGTATTAATGAATTCGACTGTACATTGCTCACATACATTGGCCATTTCACACCGTAAGCTACAAATGAATAATTGGAATTTATATTGAGTGGAGTGAATCTAAGCTACCCCATGATGTGAGAAATGGTCCTGGGTTTAAGCTTCACGGATGGAGTTTGGAGTGGTGATAGACTTGATAGACATCATATACGCTGCTGAGCTTAACTTTATGCGCTTAAAACTGACGGAGTTTACTACAGTCTAATGGAGGTTTTTTTTAAATAATAAATCATTACGTCGTCGGCTTGGATGGCATTGTAGCGATAGGTCCCATTCTACAACAGCTTTTATCGTTTACCTATTAAGCATGAATCATTAGTGGATTTTTCCGCGACAGTGCTACGCGACTGAGGATTAATAAGGATTAAGGAATTAGGGGCAAGTACTTGACTTACAATTTAGCCAAGTGATACGAGCACACTTTTTTCACACTTTATAGATGACTCAGTTCTCAGTAGTGCCAAGAAAAAACAGCCGTAGAATCGAATTAACAGTATTTAATACCAAGGTTATCTTGCAATTAAGTGTGTATTGACAATAAAATTATCATACTCTTAAAAAGTAAGCAGATAAAACGCAATTGCCGTGCGTGATGGTTGTATGAAACGAACTACTATTGTTGGGTGGTTTTTGATTCTACTTGCAGCTTGTAATCTAGCCTACTCGTATATGGAGGAAACACGTGCTATAGTAATCGCACTAAGGTTAATAGGATGCCTAACGTCCTGCCCTACCTGCCTGCTGCTGGGGCCTGGCTAACTTGTTAAGTTTTTGAGATCCCGTGTTAAGTCTGAGTCTTAAAGTCTGCCAATATTCAGCAAGTATACGATATGCGCTGTCTCTTGGTTATTATTTTTCTACCTCGAACCATCGCATTGAAGGGGTTAATGAAGGTATTTTGTAGGGTTGAATTAAAATTATTGCTGATTACGTCGCCAAATTCACCCTGTATAGTGGCCAGCCTTTTTATCTTCTGATAGAAATATACGTGGAATCGGTACTTTGGGCCTCTAATTAAATTTGTACCTTACATTTTTATACTACACTATTATGCGTACTACATTCAGCATTATACAGGGTGTTTTTATTGATTTCCGTTCCGTCAAGCATTTGGCTGTGCATATCTATAGAAGCGTCGTAGCATACCTATTTAGTTTTTAAAAATAAAGGATTTTTTATTTTTTCATAAAAAAAAAAAAATTATTATATCACCAAGGGTGAATACAAAACGGCCTTAAGAGTTAACGTGGAGTTAAGCAAAATTTTATTTCAAGTATGACAATATTCGAAATTCGAATGACACCGCACGTGACGCACGTCGACATTGTTTATTTGTTAAGGATGTTTTATACTATACTTAGTACGAGTAGCAGCCAAAGTACTTAGGTAGCCAAAACTCTTTATTGCATGCCTAAAAATACAATTAATTCAAAAACAGCATAGACAAACTACAGGAAGTTTTATTGGCTAATGGTGATGTTTTCAAATAATCAAACAACTAGTGGGCGGTGCAAAGTACTACTGGAATAAAAAAAGGAAAATAATGATAACAACACATAAAGCATAATGTATGAAATAAACATACATAAATACACATTTATATGTACCACAAACTTAAGTAAAATCCGAAAGTAAACTACAGACCAGTATCGGAAACAAAGTGTTACGGAAGAGACAAATACTATTCTTTAAGATTAGATTTCAAAGACCTATTAGATTTAGCTCTTCTTAGATCAAGGGGCAGATAATTCCATAGTCCGGCAGCATAGAAAGTAAACGAACAGTTATATAACTTAGAGGAGGCCGATAGGCATAGTAAGAAGTATTAGTATTAGGGGCAAATATATCGCAATATTCCTTTACTACTGTAGGAGTAACTTGCTGACGGTACCAGTTCATTTTCCTCAGACTGAGTCATGTTTTCTGGTGTGTGTACACTCACATATATTATCTAAGTAAAGACGCAAAGGTGCCTACTTCCAAGTAAACCATCTATTTTCAGAGGTCCTGAAAGGCTCGTCCCTGGTCTCTATCGGGCCCGACTCATCGCTTTACGACGCCATCCGCATCCTCATCTCCAACCGCATCCACAGGCTGCCAGTCATCGACCCCGAAACTGGCAACGTGCTCTACATACTGACACACAAGAGGATACTACGGTTCCTCTTCCTATACGTAAGTAAATCAGCTTGCTAAACCATTTATTTCTTCTCCCTTATCCTAATTTCACTGATGATATGAATATGCTGGAGTCAGAGACTCCCTTCAGTCATATAATACTGTAGCGTTCTTTGGTCGATTTATTTATGCAGTATGTTAATCACCAAAAGGCCAGAATTTTAACCCGTTAAGATATGGATGAGAAACAATATACTTAATGGTTCACATCTCGTCAATATGCACGAATTATACAACAACAAGCTATTTTTAGACGTAGGTATTATTATAGACTTCGAACCGAATTTATTAGCGCACTGCTACAGGAAATACTTTTTAGATACTCGTAATAATAAGGAAACCTCATTTACTTTATCGAATTCTAGTGTTGAACTTCCTTGCTGTGATCCAAACTCACGAATCAATCTCACGAAAATTTGTTCAAGTTATAATTAGCCTTAGCCTAGTTGTTACTGACACTGAAAACTTGGTAATGTATGCCAGACCCATCAGAACTGCGGAGTTAGTTAACTACTAAGTTTTAACTTACTTTTTGCGACTAAGATGCCGTCAATGGCCATATTCTTCCATCATATCGATTTTTTATTTATAACAAATGATTTTGGTTTAAGATTTTAAACTTTGCTCTAGCTAGTCGAAGATACCTAATCAACAGCGTATGCGTGATATTTACGTAGAAAATGAAATATTAAATATTCGATATCGGTGATTATGTATCCCAATCCTTAAGTTAATCTCGGTGTATTATTAGAAATTGCTTCTCTTTGTAAGTAGTAATCTTTGTAAATAAATGACTAGTTATTTTATCAAAGCCTTACAATAAGAGACGTACAAAAATAAGAGCTTTTATGTCCTCCGTGATTGATACGTGCGCGGACAATATCGTATCCAATAACCATTTATATCACCCCATTGTTGTTATAAAAGGTATATGAAATATTATATTCTTAATTATAACATTAAGACGCAGTCATGATCTTTGTCCACATAACAGGAACAGTTAACACGTTCCCTATCTTGTGTATCCATTTGGATACAAATACTGTGTTAGTTGTGGAGACCATAAACACTAAATAAATTAAAAATAAACAAAATATAATAAATATTGAAGCGGATTTGTGGAAGAAAATGATTGTAGGGAACGTGATAAAATAAGTTTCTAATAAAATAAAATAACATATTTAGCTTTTATTGCCGAATGTGATTTTTTTCCATTACTCGTTGAGAGGGGTCCAGTGAACTCAAACATGACGGGTTCATCTTGTGGGGTATACGTATATGATTACAAAATACACTTGTAATCTTTTGGAATCGAATGCGAAGTGCGTATTATATAATATAACATAATTATATTTATACAACGTCGGTGACATATGTACAAGCTTTACAGTGGCACAGCCCGCACCTGCCTGATGGTAAGCAGACACCAGGAGAATCACAAGCCCCTTGTCCACCCGGTATTGATTTGACATACGATACTAAACTATGTATACGTATACAGGGTGTTTTTAATGGATTCCGTTAATTGCGAGGGCACATTCCTGATATGAAATAAAGTCATCTTCTCTAAGACATTAGTATTCCAATTCGTACCATTTCTAAGATATATAAGAATTCATTTACATTGACTTACCCCCCTAGTATAGTATAAAAGATCCTTAACAATTAAACAATGTTGACGTGCGTGCCAATCGAATTTCGAATATTGTCATACTTGACATTAACTTTTGTTTACCATCATATCAGCCCAAGGACATCCACTGCTGGGCATATGCCTCCCCCAATTTAATGGGGGGGTAAATGCCATAATCTTTTATAATGCGCACTTCTAAGGTTTGGAATTCTCTGCCGGCGTCTGTATTTCCGAGCTCATATAACCTAGACCTTTTTAAGTCACGAGTGAATAGGCATCTTCTGGGTGAGCTCGCTTTATCGTCGGCCTCATCTTTGCCCCCCGGCTAGATGCAGGCCAAGAGCAATCCCATTTGTAATAAAAAATAATAATAATATTCACGACGCCTTGCATGCGGGTTGGCGATCGCAGTATTTCCAACGCACTCCAGGGATGCTACTGCCCATCCATAACTCCATCCATAACTTTTGGTTAATTCCACGTTAACTCTTAAGGCCGTTTTGCATTCACCCTTGGTGATATATTTTATTTTGTATGGAAATTAAAAAAAACTTGAATTTTGAAAAACTTAATATGAGACGTCATTTTTATGGCTATAAACGGCTATATGCTTGAAGGAACGGATATTAATAAAAACCCTCTGTATATCGAGTTATTAGATAATAAATATTACGAGACAATAATCAAACTAGTTCCATAGTATGCTCAATATGGCTTGTGTTATGGGTACTAGATGACGATATATATTTATAGATATATACTTACATAAATACATAGAAAACATCCCAGTCTCAGGAACAAATGTCTCTGCTCACCACAGAAACAAATGCCGAGATTCGAACCCGGGACCTCTAGCTTCGGAGGCAGTATCAGTACCAACTAGGCTAAACAGGCAGTCATAATACATGAGGCCTTCGGGCGGCTTAAGAACTTCTAACAGTCAAGTTGCCCACTCACTTGACAAAGGGGGGTCGAAGTTGCACCACGTCCGTAGGGAGTACCCACCGTTACCCTACACGTGACCCCTGGGTGGTGCTAAAAGTGCAACCAAAACTGGCAACCGTACTGCCTTCTCGAAGATCTCACGGTTCTTAATGATTGCCATACGATTAATAATACGACCCGAAGGAAATGCGCTCTTTTTGTACGACCCGAAGGAAATGTGTGAGAGACCGAGGTCCCTCGTGCATATCTTGTGTATGTGTGTGTTCCTTAACATTTCGGCATTAGAGTTGCGTCGCTGATGGCTTTCCAAGGCAGTCCAGACGAATGGCCACTCAACAGAAGTCTCAACCGCCGGGTGGGTTAAGAATTAAAGCAGCTCTTAAACTCCATACACTGCTTCACTGCGTAGACACAGACTCTCGGAATAATAATAATACATGAGCGTTGTTCGTTTGTCAGATAAACGAGCTGCCGAAGCCGTCGTACCTGCAGTGCGCGCTGCGCGAGCTGCAGATAGGCACGCTGCGCGACATCGAGACGGCCACCGAGGACACGTCCATCATCGACGCGCTCAGCAAGTTCGTCAACCGGCGCGTCTCCGCGCTGCCGCTGGTCGACGCCGACGGCCGGCTCAAGGATATCTACGCCAAGTTTGACGTTATTGTGAGTATTTTTTTACCGACTTCAATAGAAGGAAGGAGATTATCAGTTCGTCTGCATGTTAGCTTTTTTATCTATGTATGTTCCCCGATAACTCTTGGCCACGTTGGCCGATTTTCATAATTCTTTTTATCGCTTCAAAGCGGCATGCCTAGCACAAGAAGGCGCGCGAGCTATCTCACGCGCGACAAAGACTATGCGTCTCTTTCTGTGTGTATCAATGAGAAAGAGACGAATAGCCGTGCTGGTTCTGGCACCAAAGTTGGTCCCATATAAATTTGGTGAAGATCTGATGATGAGATCTAGGAGGCATCGAGGGAACTCCTCGAATTTGATAGGCACGCATTCGCATATACCGATGTCGGTATGTCCTGTAGGCCCACAGCATTGGCTCACGGAAACCACAAATTATGGCATAGCGAAGTACAAAATTTGAGTCGGTTTTTTTTGTATAAATTATTTCTATTTATATTGTTTTTAATAATAATGATAATAATATAATATTTATTCATGACAAACTTTTAAATGTATGTTCACCGATTACTCGGAGACTATTGGACCGATTACAAAAAAAAATTGTTTTGTTTGAAACTTGTGAAAAAGGGTATGTTTTCTAGTTAGTCCCATTGTCATCAAGTCTGAGTCTGATGACGGGCTCTTGGAGAAATCGAGGAAACTCCTCAAATTATATAGTAGGAGAGGCCGAGTAAGAGAGAGAGATTTTCCAAAGTAGGGAGTCGGTTTTTTTGTTATTAAATCACTTGTTGACGCTTAGAGGCCGCATATGCCTATCTCTGAGATCATTGTTATTAATGTATTTAAACACGCTTTCAACATCTTAATTTGTAATCAAGCTATTATCTACAACCGTAACACTACTAAACTTAGAAACACGAACAAAGCTAAAAACCAACCTGCACCTCCAGGACCGCTGGTTATAGAGACTGTTAATTTAAACCAACACCCTCCATTAAAGAAACATAAGAACGTAAGAAGAAAAAGTGTTACCAATAACAATAATATACAAAAAATAATATACAGATGAGTTTGACACTATGCACATTCGAGGTGCGATCACTACGAGAACAACAAGAAGAATAGACCTCGATTTGACTTCAGTGAAAATACCTGTGATATGATTGGACTCGCAGAAAACAGAAAAATGGGGAGGGGCATAGAAGAACAATAAGGGAAGGACCTCTTTTAATTCAGTACATAAATAAATTCTACAATGACCCTTTCAAGAGCATATGAGCTAGCAAAACTACGATCATCCAAAAGCGCACATAATATAATAATGGGCAATTATGGACATGGCACTCGAAATACTGATGCAAAACGTTTAGTTCAATTCGCATTAGACAATAACCTGGTAATCATGAATATATATTTCAAGAAAAGGGAGTCTAGAAAATGCACCTACTTATCTCCGGACCACGACACGAAAACTGAAATCAACTTTGTAATTATTTATAGCCCAATTTTAGTGCTGAACATAGAGGTACTCAACAAGATATTTTTTCCGTCGGAACACACAACACACATTGAAAATTCATAAGCTTTCGTCCATAATTACTAAAAGCCCTATCAACCAAGACAACACAACAAGAAACAAAAGAAAAACTAAATTTACAGCCAACTAACACTAAATTCAAAATCTACACAAACATAATTTTTATCTACAAATAAATAATCCAGAGAAATGAGAGAAGAGCTAACATATCTTTACAAAGCTAGGCACGAGAAATTAGTCTGGACTACTGGCCTATGTACATAGAATATACAGAAAACAGAAACATATATGACAGCATAATAAACCGCTTTATATAGCATTCGTCGATTGAAAGCATTAAAAAGTCACCATGTGGAACACATAAACATCATAAAGGTCATCTACTCAAAAAATGTGAGCCGAGTGTAAATTAGACGGATCAGGCTAACAGTTCAAAATTGAGACAGACGTAAGCCAGTGTTATCTCCTGACGCCATTACATATTTATTGTCGTCCTAGAACACTTATTCAAAAATGTTGAGTGGGAAGATAATGGAACATGGTTTTTGAAGGAAATATTATCCCACTTAAGATTCGTATATGATATAGCTATTTTTGGAATAACCACCATATAGTTGGAGAAAATGTTACAAATTTGAATTTCTACATATATAGTTACAAACAATCATAATAGAAGGGAAGGTAGCATATTAACCCAAGAGGGACCATTCCAAAAGAAAAATGGAACAATTTTATATGAAAAAATGAAGCTTTACTAAAGCTTATTGCATAAGCATTGTAGTCAGATTATTTGATATTATTATCTTAAACTCAAAAGTTAGAGCGCTCGTGGCCCAGCGGCACCCGCCTACCGCGTGCGGTATGCGAGGTTAAGCAATGTGGGCGCAGGTCAGTTTTTGGATGGGTGACCGCTTTGAGTGGTTACTAACTGAGCGCTCTCGTGCTTTGGAAGGCAAGGCACGTTAAGCCGTTGATCCCGGCTGCTGTCTACGACAGCAGTCGTTAAGCCAAGTTAGACGCCTTCGGGCGGCTTGAGAACTTCTAACAGTCAAGTTGCCCACTCACTTGACAAAGGGGGGTCGAAGTTGCACCACGTCCGTAGGGAGTACCCACCGTTACCCTACACGTGACCCCTGGGTGGTGCTAAAAGTGCAACAAAAACTGGCAACCGTACTTGTCTTCTCGAAGATCTCACGGTTCGTAATTAAATGCCATACGATTAAATAAAAAACTCAAAATAAGAATTTAATTCTAACACATGTCTCTTGTGTTGCAACATGTCCATGCATATTATATAAGGACAAGCATGAGGTGAATGCGTTCACATAGATTTTTATTATTAACGAAAAATTATATCTAACAGCAGAACCTATCTAATATTAAAATGTGTTAGTTATACCGTTATCTGCTAACCGATCTAGTAGAGAAGTAACAGATAGTAATGACCCTCGATTGACTAATATCTTGAGTTTAGGTTAATTGCCCTTTCACACCTAAATGTGCCTTCGTGGCCTATTTGCATAACAATGATTTTTCGTTGACCACCGGGGAATGGGCAGCAGCATTCCATGAGTGCGGTGGAGATACTGCGATCGCCAACCCGCATGCCAAGCGTGGCGATTATGGCATTTACCCCCCATGAAATTGGGGGAGGCCTATGTCCAACAGTGGACGTCCTAGGGCTGATATGGTGGTGGTGGGATTTTTCATTTTGTATCCTCCAGCAGCCATCGCTTTTTATATTCTCACTACCGCTGGATTAAGATGCCTTTGTACAAATTAACTTTTAGTGACTAATATGTTAAACTACGTCACTACGTGGCTAGTAGCGGTAGTTGCGAATATTATCAATATTTCCATTGATGAAGCTACTTGCAACTATAATTGAAATGATGGCCAGAGAGGTTACATCCTACCTATATATATCCTATTTCAGATTCGTATTGTGATGTCAGTTCAATTTAATCATTATTTATTACAGAATTTAGCTGCAGAGAAAACTTACAATAACCTGGATGTTACCCTTAAAACGGCAAATGAACATCGAAACGAATGGTTCGAAGGCGTTCAGAAATGTACATTGGACGAAACGTTGTACGAGGTTATGGAAAGGATAGTGCGAGCGGAGGTATGTTATTCATAGTGTTTGTCTAGTATTTCATTGGTATTCTGATTTAATTCGATAGGTATAAATATGACGTGTCCTTTGCAGGTGCATCGTTTGGTAGTTGTAAACGAGGAGGATAAAGTAGTTGGCATCATATCGCTTTCGGATTTACTGATGTACCTGGTACTGAGGCCTACGGGCGAGTGCGGAGGCAGCGGCACCAGCCTGCGCAATGAGCAGTCCATCGAAGAGCTAGACGAAACCATCGGTCGAGAGGCAGGCAATATAATCTCTGACGTGGCGGAGGGCGAACTGACACCCGCCGATGACCCGGACCTCGGCGAGGGTGATGCCGCCGAGATCCAACAGTGAAGACAATGACGTTTATATATATCTAGACATGTTTCTGGCAGGAACGCCATCTCATTAGTGCTTGACATAATAACATCGACAATTATCGTGTACCTTACGAGGAATTTGTAGGTATTAAGTAAATATATTGGGTTTGGGAAGAATTTTATTTTGGTTCCTTTTGCATAAATTCGGAACACATAAATTACCTTTTAAAGTGAGTTATGGGACGAGTAGAAAAAATAGTATAATCCTATTTATAATGTGATTTTTTTAAATCTGATATGAAGATTACGTTAAAGTTAATTCTTTTTCAAACGTGTCACGTTGATATTCAACACATAAAATATCGGTAAGGGTGGTATTCCACTCGTCCAATATCTTTGTCCAATTTTTGATCGAATTTCTTTGACAAAGGCCCATTCCACTCATCCAATATCTTTCCAAGTCTCCCCTCCAAGTCTTTTTTGTCCAAGTTTTTTTTTCATGCGTAGCCATATTGATTTAACTGTCATCGGAATCTTTGATCAAATGTCGAGTCCCATCCAAGTTTGATGAAATCATCCAATTTCTTTGATCAGAGATATTGGACAAAGATATTGGATGAGTTTAATACGGGGTGGTATTCTACTCGTCCAATATCTTTGTCCAATTTCTTTGTCAAATCTTTGATCAAAGTTCTTTGACGTAGGCCCATTCCGCTCATCCAATATCTTTGTCCAAGTTTTTTTTTTCATGCGTAGGCATATTGATTTAACTGTCATCAGAATCTTTGATCAAATGTCGGGGTCCCATCCAAGTTGGATGAAATCATCCAATTTATTTGATCAAATGTATTTTGGACAAAGATATTGGATGAGTGGAATACCTCCCTTATCGTAAGTATGAGAAGATAGTCACTAACTAGATATTGATTTAACTGTCATCAGAATCTTTGATCAAATGTCGGGGTCCCATCCAAGTTGGATGAAATCATCCAATTTCTTTGATCAAATGTATATTGGACAAAGATATTGGATGAGTGGAATACCTCCCTTATCGTAAGTATGAGAAGATAGTCACTAACTAGGTAGCATATTGCCTCGTTTGTGCCAGAAAAAAAGTCTAGTTATAGTGATTTACTTTCAGCTTAAGTTTCGCATGGTTAGAGGCACCGCCTCTAACTGCGAGTGTCAAGCGGTGATAACTGTTTACGAAACGGTTGTGATTTGAGGTCAAAATTTTTAATTGTATTTGACACTTGTTTATGATCGTCGCTCATTTATTACTTTTTGATACCAATATTATACCCCTTTACTAATAAATAAAATGTGTGTGCGAACTTGATTGCGAGGCGATCGATGTACTCGTATCGAATGTTTTTGAATATACTATGTATTTTGTTTGCCTTTTCTGTTAGATATTTATTCCTAGTATGGATTGTATTTATAAGTGTATTCCATTGTGTCACAAGCTTTTATTTAACTGCTCTGTTTAACGTGGGGATCAAATCTTGATACTCCGTTTTAGACCATTTAATACTTATTACCTACCGATTGAAATTAGACATACTTGTGTAACTTCGATGACAATGCAATATTATGATATTTATGATACCATCGAGCTAAACTGATGACGGAAACTGAAGTTGGCCATACCAACTCCTAAACTACACAAGATAAACCCGTTGTGTTTGGGGGCATTGGAACCGTCTCAACGAGTAGTTGAGGAAAGGAAAAAAAATACAGTCTGCAATAAAAGCTTGTAACAAAAATGTTTTTTTTTTGTCTGAACTTATTTTTATTTAGAGCAGGCGTTCCTCCTTTCCATGTGTTTAGTCGGCATCGAACACAGCGGGAAACCTTGCGCACGTTGCTTGCCGAATGCAGGCTTTGTCCCGCCCACTCTGCAACTGAAATAGCTGTGCTGACTAATATGTTCAGAATGGTCGGCATGAGTCTAATTGTCACATTGACAATAGAGTCGATTGCAGGCCCTTTTGAGCACTTCGTTCTCGGAGCTACATTGTTGCTCGCTATGCATAATTCCCATATATATATATATATATTATTCATATTGGTTTATAACAAGGTAAAATCAGAAGGATTCTACACATGCTCGCTCATTTACAAAATAAATTTTTTTAGAATACATTAACTAGAATGCCATCAATAGGCAGTGCAATTATATAATTTACATTGATTTTTTAGCCAGAAAAGTGGCAGATATTTTTGTTCTGTACCCCTTAGAATATCGACTGTAAATAAAGCCATCTTTTCTATTTTAAATGTAACAAAACTAAAATGTCAATTGAATATTATTATAAATTCATTCAAAGATAAAAACGAATTGTAGAATGATCAAACTGTGTGCGTGTGATATTATTGGCGAAGCTGTTTATGTATTGACGACATTGACATATTTTCTGTGTGTTTTACTCTGAAGCCGAATACAATTCCACCTAGATGAAATAAGTACCTATATAGTTCGATCAATTAGTTAACTCAGTCATCCTTCAGGGATGCAACTTTACTGGGATAGCACTAGGGTGATGATGATAATAATAACTATTGTACGCTGAGTTCTATTGTGATGAATGTATACATTTGTATGCAAACACAGATTACCACATCTTTCATGGATGTTAACCCTAAGGCTCCATTTTATAAAAACCCATTAGACATTATGTCTGTAATTATTGTCAAGACGTATAGAGATTACTCATATTTAATTTGAACTGACATAGACTCTAAACGGATCTTTATAATACGTGGCCTTAGAGAGCTAAAACTAGTTCACGATGCTCCACATCTTCAGGGTTCCAGTTATCATTGAGAATTGTACATTATTTTGTTGTTATAATATCCAGTTACGTAACTATATGTCTACCGATAAAATATATTAGAAACTATTTGAGGGATTAGCGATGAGATCATTTATAGCGTCTTAACGAGGTGTATTGAGGTAGCTAGCGTAAGTTATTTGACCGATTACCTAGTTACGAATTGTACTATGGAAAAACTTATATTTATTGTTAGTGCATACTATTCTGGCTGGTTTTGCACACACTTATTATGTAATATAGTGATTACTTAGGGTGGGTTGCACCAAACCACGACACACACGTGATCGTAAGCGGTGTTCTTTAAAATCCAATTGTATGGAAAGTTTGTATGTGATGACTGCAGTCGGCGGCATATTCAACGTTGATCGGCCTGTAATCATAAGTTAGTGCAGCCTAGCCTTAGTGACATTAGTGGAACCCAGAGGCGGATCAATGTGTAGCGTTATAACGAATCGTAGAAATGTTACTATTCTAAACTGATGCAAGTTCATCACTAATCAATTATGTAATCATTTGAATAACAGAGGTGTACAATTAAGTTATCCTTAACTTAGAACGTATTTAGGCGGTCTTCTTCAGTGTAAACGTTTTATTATGTCATTTATTAACACCCCTATTTTAACACGAATATGTTTATATTACAAATCTACGTCCACAAACTTGTAATCGCCGTCTTCCGCGTGAGTTGGTTGCTGGATGTGTTGACTTAGCTCACATTCATCACTCGCCACTTAAAGTATTCCATATAGAAACTTGGCCCTATTTTTATTCTTTGTATGCCTATTTAATGTTAACTTTTCCAACAATAGATGTTTGTATTTCTATGGGATAAATAAGACAACCTCAGTTCAACACGGTATTTTAATTATAGTAAAAGCAGCAACTTTTAATGAAACGTCAAAACGAAGTATTTTGGGAAAAGCGGAACTATTGCAGTCACGTTTTTTTAATATCAAACAGCTTCCGGTTTTTGATATATTGATCGAAATGATTTAAATTAAAAAAAAGTTGGATATAGATGCTTGATATGTTCCGTGTATTTTCGTAAGTTCTTCTTTATTGGTACCATAAATTATACTTCATTTGGTTTCTCTAGGTGTCAACTACCGTATTGAATTAAGCGCTGTATCGTTGGTTTTGAAACGTGGTCTAACTCTATTGTAAGTTTCGTTTTTTTTACTTTTAAGGGTTTTTTTGTAAAAAAGGAGACCTAGTTCGAAATTTACCATCAAACTTAAAATGATATATTTTGAACTAATTGTATCATCTTACATTAATGTGTAAAATCCATTATTTATAATTAGTGATACATGTTAAGCCTTCTGTCAACTATGTATAAAGTTGGTAGTTTTGTAGATATTTATTTGTCATCGCGAACATCCTAGCCGCGTTGCCGCGGTTAGGCTCGCGGGCATCCTCACTTGTTCTGCAAGTATTATTCAATGTGTTATTAATTTATGATTAGAGTAATGCGTTATAATTTAACCTTTTTAACGTCAACGTCATACAGACACTTTCAAGTAGTACCGAAATAAGACATTTTTATCGTGTCTTTATCATATTTTAATAGCTACCATCACAGTCCTACATGGCATATATTGTACAAGTACCTTTATACGTAGATTCGTAGCGGAAAATGAGTTTCAAATTCCTTTTGTGTTGGACGTGACGTTCAAAAGATATTAATTTGGCGTTCAAAAGGTTATAATTGACATGCTTATAAAATGGAATTAAGGAAGTATGAGGTCACGCGCCGATGGCGTCCACAAGCCCACGTATCTACAACATGCATTATTTCGAGAGTACGCTCGTGAACTCCTGTAATACTCTGTTCAATAAAATTGCCAGAGTTTATACGCACATATGGAATTATTCATCTTACAATAAAATTTGATTCCAATATGGCAATGTTTGGTTTGTATTGTATCACTCCCACTCCGGTTTTGTCTCCTAAATATTAGTATATCCGAGTTGTTTGTGTACCTAGTCAAGTAATATTGACCTGAGGGGTAATTAAATAACTTTTTGTATCGTGCGTAAGGTACCTAACTCTAAATGTATGTACTATAATTACAGGTCTATCCTGTGGGTCCACCTAGCGTATGATTGACATGTTCCGTAATTAATTAGGTGTTCTACATCTGTCTATTGATACGTATAATATATGGATAGATTCTCATAACCATGAAATATATAAAATTTTGCCGATCGTAGCACGGCAGTCATATACACAAAGTAAAATGATGCATTCATGCGTGACTTAGACTGGCGTACGATGTCATCTGCCGGCCTGTGAAAGAGCATAATATTTATTCATATAATAATCCACACTAATACCTAATCCCACTAATATTATAAATCCGAAATTTTAGAAGTTTGGATGTTTGTATGTTTGGATGTTTGTTACTCAATCACGCAAAAACGGCTGAACAGATCAAGATATACTAACAGTTTATAATCTGGATTCACTTATAGTATACTTTTTGTCCCGATAATCACCCTCAAAGGGATGAAATCGGGGGTGCAAATATGGTCTATAAAACGGGGTGATTTAAATCCTCATACGCTATTCTAAGCTTTAAGTTTCAGCCAATTGGGAGTATAACGGCGTGTCAATAAATTTAACCTAATCCATAGCAGAATTTGACGTATTGTAAACAAAATGGCGTTTCGATATGTCAAAGCCGAAGTATCATAATCATATGGGATTGTTGACGCTATTTTAGAGCATAACCTTTTAGCAATTAGGTCTATTATTGCGTGTAAATCTAAATAAATTTGCGATAATTTGAAATTGTTTGTCTTCATATGCTTAAATACAAAAACAGCTGCTTCAATGCCGTCTTTGTATCGCCGGTGTACAATTTAATTTTATCGTGTATTATTTTTTACGTAATTGATGACCCATAATAACTGTTTGATATAAGAGATCACTTGGGCTGGGCAGCCCAATCGTCAACATTGACAGTTGAAGCACTTTAGATCTATGCACAAAGCAAATGCGCCCTTGTGTATTTAACCGCACGACCGCTGCATTTCTGTCACTTCAATATGCAAGTGCGATAGAGATAGCACCCAGTGACATCTGGTACAAACAAGTTAAACTAAGATTGTCATAGAAAAATTCGTACTTCGAGCTGAAAGGCCCCTGGAGCTATACTTATCCGTACATATAATAAAGCTGTAGAGGTTCGAAAATCTGTACATTGAAAATATTGGATAAATCAATGGAGGGATTGGAAGGCCTTTAAGAATTTGCGTCTCTTTGTCTATCTGCTTATACCTATGTCTAGGCATTGTGACTCTCGGCCCTCAGCCTTACATGAGGAGCCCGCTCTGTTGGCTACCTCTTGCCACACTGTGTGAATGATCGGCATGAGGAGCCCGATCTGAGTGAATGATCGGCCTTCGGACTCGCATGCCTTGCCCCTCTGCATCAGGCCTTCGGCCCTACATAAGGAGCCCGCTCTGTGGGGACGCTCGGCCTTCGGCCTCACGTGCGTGCCAAACGGCTACCGGCCTTCAGCCCTCAGCCTTACATAAGGATCCCGTTCTATGTGAATGCTCGGCTTTCGGCCTCGCATGCCTTGCAACTCCGTTTCGGCCGTTAGTCATCAACTTTACATGAATAATCCACTCTGTTGGGAAGCTCTGCCTTCGGCCTTGCGTGTCTCGCCTCCCTCCTTCAGGCCTTCGGTCCTCAGCCTTACATAAGTGTGGAATTTTTAAAGATTCCAATTCACTATATATTTAACTTGGCGCTCATCTCTGGGTCATATCCTCAGCACTGGAAGGTGTCGAGAGTGAGACCTATCCCGAAGGCGGGTGACACCTCCAACGTTGAAAATTACAGACCTATAGCTGTTCTTCCTACCCTTGCTAAGCTATTTGAGGCCATACTACACCAGGCTCTTTTATCACAGGTTCGCCCATTTTTGTGTGACGCACAGCATGGTTTTCGGCCAAATCGCTTGGTCAATACAAATCTCTGAATCTTAACCGACACCATTGCCGAGCATCTGGCCAGAGGTACTCAGGTGGATGTCGTCTATTTTGATTTCACGAAGGCGTTCGATCGCGTGGATAATGACGTTTTGCTCACAAAACTTGACCAAATAGGTTTCTCTCACAGGTTGCTGACCTTGTTCGCCAATTATCTGCGCGATCGGCAGCAGTTTGTCCGACATGGATGCTTTGTCTCGACCCCATATCATACCCGGTCTGGCGTCAGTCAAGGCTCCATCTTGGGGCCTCTGCTTTTCAATCTTATGATCAACGATCTTACATCGGCTCTCCGGGCGGCTCAGTGCCTCTTGTATGCTGACGACTTGAAGTTAGTATACAGAGTAATAGAGCAAAGTGCCGATTGTGAGACGTTGCAATGGGACATCGACTCGGTGTTTCGGTGGAGTGTGGACAATAATCTACTTTTTAATCTTGCTAAATGTTGTGTCTGCACTTTTAGTCGCTCTCACACCACAATACATGCTCAACATAAGCTAGGGTCTGACTGTATCAATCGAGTCTTCTCCGTTAAGGATCTGGGCGTAGTTTTCGATAGGCGGCTTAATTTTCACGAGCACATTTCTTCTCTCGCTACGAGCTGCTATCGGAGACTGGGTTTTGTAATCCGAAACCTGCGTGATGTACAACCACATATCAAAGAATACTAGTACAGATACCCAATGTCATAGAGAAAAAGTGTGCCTTCCTAAGGTAGGCTATTCGGTAGGCAATTTTTATTTCCATAGTTCCAACACTAGATGCAGTAACTGGGTTAACACGACTGTGACGCTGTCGCCGTGGCTAGTAGTTTAGTAATGTATTAAGATGTCACTAGATGGCGTGACTTCTCTGGCAGCGAGTGGAGACGCGCGACGTCCAGGGGTTCTTTAAGGTTGTGTTTATTTAAAATGAATAATATACCTAAAGCATTCATTCAGTTTATTCCTTCATCGTTGTGCGATTCCAAATGTTTAATACCTACCTATAGACTATAACACGTTTATTTCTTGTATTGACATTGATATGTTCCCTGATCACATTAGGCGATTTTGATAATTCTTTTTTTGTATCAAAGTAGTTACCCTCAACGGGGTTCCATATAAATTTGGTGAAGGTCTGACGATGGGATCTAGGAGGAATCGAGGAAACTCCTCGAATTGATTTGATACGCTTATGCCGATTTCGGTATTTTCTGTAATTAATCAAGCATTGGCTCTCCGAAACCTCAACTTTGGTGAAGCGGAACTGGTGATGATGACCACAGATGACTTATGGATCTGCTCAATGATCTAGGCGATTCACAGATTACGATAAAATTTCGTTGACGTAGCCACTAATGCTGGTCAAAATACACATTTTAAAGTGGAACTTATGATGAGTAACTGAACGTCAGTATGGGTCCCCTGAGGAATCGACGGAACTCCTCAAATATCATCGGCCCATATAAAGTGACTTGGTTGGGATCTGTAGTAACAGTAACCACCTCCTTTGCTATCGGAGCAGTACAGGTGGTGAAGTGGGAAGAATATGCAAAAATGTCATGTGTGGAGCATAGCGAAGTACAAAATTGGAGTCAGGTTTTTCTGGGTATAAATTATTAATTGTTTTATAAATTGTATAAATATATTAACGTTTTAACCGACTTCAATAGAATAAAGTAGGTTCTCAGTTCATCTCAATTTTTTTATGTATGTCATAGTTATGCGTGTGTAAGTTCTAAAACTTTCAGTTACGTAACCGGGTTGGCCATACTTGTATGTGTAAGCTCAGGAGCGGTCGCAACTCCTGAGTCACTAGTTGCCTTACAGTTATGTTTTAAAACTTTTAGTTACGAAACCGGGTTTGCCATACTTGTATGCATAAGCTCGGGAGCGCTCGCCTTTCCTGAGTCATTGGCAGCCTTACAGTTTGTTATACATTGACGTTAGCGTGTTTTTAGTTTCTGAAACTTTTACGAAACCGGGTTGAGTATACTTGTATGCGTAAGCTCGGGAGCGCTTGCCTCTCCTAAGTCACTGGTTGCCTTAAAGTTCGTTATGTATTGATGGCGGCGTATTTTTAGGTTCTAAAACTTTTGTTTATGAAACCGGGTTCGCCATACTTGTATTCGTAAGCTTACAGTTTGTTATATATTAATGGCGGCGTATTTTTTTAGGTTATAAAACTTTTGGTTATGAAACTTGGTTCGCCATACTCGTATGCGTAAGCTCGGGAGCGCTCGCCTCTCCTGAGTCACTGGTCGCCTTACAGTTCATTGTATATTGATGGCGGCGTATTTTTTAGGTTCTAAAACTTTTGGTTACGAAACCGGGTTCGCCATACTTGTATGCGTAAGATCGGGAGCGCTCGCCTCTCCTGAGTCACTGATTGCCTTTCAGTTCGTTATATGTTGACGTTAGCGTGTTTTTAGGTTCTGAAACTTTTTGATACGAAACCGGGTTGAGTATACTTGTATGCGTAAGCTCGGGAGCGCTTGCCTCTCCTGAGTCACTGGTTGCCTTACAGTTCGTTATGTATTGATGGCGGCGTATTTTTAGGTTCCAAAACTTTTCTTTATGAAACCGGGTTCGCCATACTTGTATTCGTAAGCTCGGGAGCGCTTGCCTCTCCTGAGTCACTGGTTGCCTTACAGTTGGTTATTTACTGACGGCAGCGTGTTTTTAGATTCTGAAACTTTTAGATACGAAACCGGGTTTACATACTTGTATGCGTAAGCTCGGGAGCGCTCGCCTTTCCTGAGTCATTGGCAGCCTTACAGTTTGTTATACATTGACGTTAGCGTGTTTTTAGTTTCTGAAACTTTTACGAAACCGGGTTGAGTATACTTGTATGCGTAAGCTCGGGAGCGCTTGCCTCTCCTAAGTCACTGGTTGCCTTAAAGTTCGTTATGTATTGATGGCGGCGTATTTTTAGGTTCTAAAACTTTTGTTTATGAAACCGGGTTCGCCATACTTGTATTCGTAAGCTTACAGTTTGTTATATATTAATGGCGGCGTATTTTTTTAGGTTATAAAACTTTTGGTTATGAAACTTGGTTCGCCATACTCGTATGCGTAAGCTCGGGAGCGCTCGCCTCTCCTGAGTCACTGGTCGCCTTACAGTTCATTGTATATTGATGGCGGCGTATTTTTTAGGTTCTAAAACTTTTGGTTACGAAACCGGGTTCGCCATACTTGTATGCGTAAGATCGGGAGCGCTCGCCTCTCCTGAGTCACTGATTGCCTTTCAGTTCGTTATATGTTGACGTTAGCGTGTTTTTAGGTTCTGAAACTTTTTGATACGAAACCGGGTTGAGTATACTTGTATGCGTAAGCTCGGGAGCGCTTGCCTCTCCTGAGTCACTGGTTGCCTTACAGTTCGTTATGTATTGATGGCGGCGTATTTTTAGGTTCCAAAACTTTTCTTTATGAAACCGGGTTCGCCATACTTGTATTCGTAAGCTCGGGAGCGCTCGCCTCTCCTGAGTCACTGGTTGCCTTACAGTTGGTTATTTACTGACGGCAGCGTGTTTTTAGATTCTGAAACTTTTAGATACGAAACCGGGTTTACATACTTGTATGCGTAAGCTCGGGAGCGCTTGTCTCTCCTGAGTCACTGGTTGCCATACAGTTCGTTATGTATTAATGGCGGCGTATTTTTATGTTCTAAACTTTTGTTTACGAAACCGGGTTCGCCATACTTGTATGTGTAAGCTCGGGAGCGCTCGCCTCTACTGAGTCACTGATTGCCTTACAGTTCGTTATGTATTGATGGCGGCGTATTTTTAGGTTCTAAAACTTTTGTTTACGAAACCGGGTTCGCCATATTATTATTATTCGTATGACCACCGGAGAATGGGCAGCAGCATTCCTAGAATGCGGTGGCGACACTGCGATCGCCAACCCGCATGCCAAGCGTGGCGATTATGGCATTTACCCCTCATGAAATTGGGGGAGGCCTATGTCGAGCAGTGGACGTCCTAGGGCTGATATAGTGGTGGTGGTATTCGTAAGCTCGGGAGCGCTCGCGTCTCCTAAGTCACTGGTTGCCTTACAGTTGGTTATATACTGACGGCAGCGTGTTTTTAGGTTCTGAAACTTTTAGACACGAAACCGGGTTTACATACTTGTATGCGTAAGCTCGGGAGCGCTTGCCTCTCCTGAGTCACTGATTGCCTTACAGTTCGTTATGTATTAAGGGCGGCATATTTTTATTTTCTAAACTTTTGTTTACGAAACCGGGTTCGCCATACTTGTATACGTAAGCTCGGGAGCGCTCGACTCTTCTGAGTCACTGATTGCCTTACAGTTCATTATTATATTGATGGCGGCGTATTTATTTAGGTTTTAAAACTTTTGGTTACAGAACCGGGTTTGCCATACTTGTATGCGTAAGCTCTGGAGCGCTTGCCTCTCCTGAGTCACTGGTTGCCTTAAAGTTCTTTATGTATTAATAATAATAATAATTATTATTATTTATTTCAGACAATGTCCATATACAATAATAATTACATTTAAAAGTTCAATTTAATTACATATTAAGTGTTAGTAAGTATATATTTCATCTAATTAATTCTAAGTCTAGGCTAGGGTTAGGGAACACAGGACATTTTGAGGACAAACACTATTTTATTGGTTACATGTATATTGGCTTGCCTGTCAGTACATGTATCATGTGGCAATGGTTCAGGTACTGACAGTCAAACCTTGCAGCAAATGCCCTCAGGATGCCGTTGGAGCTGCCCCCCACTCTGCGCGCCAGAGATGTGCATTGTTTACGCATGGTGGTGTGGAAACAGTCCACTCTTGCTTCAGCAAACATCCCCGACGCACTACAGTACCGAGGCAGCCCCATCAGCATCCTGAATGCATCATTGTACTGTACACGAAGGGCGCTGTATTGCTTTTGCATGTATATGAGACCCACAGACTGCTCGTGTGAAATGTTGTACAAAAGGCTCTAAAGAGAGTTACTTTAACCTCAGCGGAGCAACGAGCAAATCTGCGGGCCACCATGTTTGCCCTAATAGACAACGCCTTACGTTCTCGCTCAAATGGCGGCGTATTTTTAGGTTCTAAAACGTTTGTTTACGAAACCGGGTTCGCCATACTTGTATGCGTAATTCGGGATTGCTCGCCTCTCCTGAGTCACTGGTCGCCTTACAGTTCATTATATATTGATGGCGGCGTATTTTTTAGACCCGGGTATGTCCTTAAACTACGACCAAGACCACCGGGGAATGGGCAGCAGCATTCCTAGAGTGCGGTGGAGATACTGCGATCGCCAACCCGCATGCCAAGCGTGGCGATTATGGCATTCACCCCCCATGAAATTGGGGGAGGCCTATGTCCAGCAGTGGACGTCCTAGGGCTGATATGGTGGTGGTGGTGGTATTTTTTAGCTTCTAAAACTTTTGGTTATGAAACCGGGTTCACCATACTTGTATGCGTAAGCTCGGGAGCGCTCGCCTCTCCTGAGTCACTGGTCGCCTTACAGTTCATTGTATATTGATGGCGGCGTATTTTTTAGGTTCTAAAACTTTTGGTTACGAAACTGGGTTCGCCATACTTGTATGCGTAAGATCGGGAGCGCTCGCCTCTCCTGAGTCACTGATTGCCTTACAGTTCGTTATATGTTGACTTTAGCGTGTTGTTAGTTTCTGAAACTTTTTGATACGAAACCGGGATGAGTATACTTGTATGCGTAAGCTCGGGAGCGCTTGCCTCTCCTGAGTCACTGGTTGCCTTACAGTTCGTTATATATTGATGGCGGCGTATTTTTAGGTTCTAAAACTTTTGGTTACGAAACCGGGTTCGCCATACTTGTATGCGTAAGTTCGGGAGCGCTCGCCTCTCCTGAGTCACTGGTTGCCTTACAGTTTGTTATATATTAATGGCGGCGTATTTATTAGGTTCTCAAACTTTTGGTTACGAAACTAGGTTCGCCATACTTGTATGCGTAAGCTCGGGAGCGCTTGCCTCTCCTGAGTCACTGGTTGCCTTACAGTTCGTTATATATTGATGGCGGCGTATTTTTAGGTTCTAAAACTTTTGGTTACGAAACCGGGTTCGCCATACTTGTATGCGTAAGTTCGGGAGCGCTCGCCTCTCTTGAGCCACTGGTTGCCTTACAGTTTGTTATATATTAATGGCGGCGTATTTTTTAGGTTCTAAAACTGTTGGTTACAAAACTGGATTCGCCATACTTGTATGCGTAAGCTCGGGAGCGCTCGCCTCTCCTGAGTCACTGGTTGCCTTACAGTTCGTTATATATTGATGGTGGCGTATTTTTTTAGGTTATAAAACTTTTGGTAAAAAATCCGGGTTCACTATACTTGTATGCGTAATCTCGGGAGCGCTCGCCTCTCCTAAGTCACTGGTTGCTTTACAGTAGGTTATATATTGAGGGCAGCGTGTTTTTAGGTTCTGAAAATTTAGATACGAAACCGGGTTGATTATACTTGTATGCGTAAGCTCGGGAGCTCTCGCCTCTCCTGAGTCACTGGTTGCCTGACAGTTGATTATATATTGGCAGCAGCGTGTTTTTAAGTTCTGAAACTTTTAGATACGAAACGGGGTTGATCATACTTGTATGCGTAAGCTCGGGAGCGCTCGCTTCTCCTGAGTCACTGTTTGCTTTACAGTTCAATATTTAATCGTAATACTACGTGTTTAAAACTTTTACTTACGGAAGGCGGTTGGCTTTACAATAAAACCAATTTTGGGGCATTGGAATGCGCCTCCCTTCAATGTATCAGTAGTATTTTGTAGTGTGTTAATGCAGTTTCTTTCGTAGACTTATTCGTTTGTCTTAGTAGAAATCGTTCGCTGAAGTGCTACTAGGTATTACTAAACTGGCAAGATTTCACTCCTTTACGTTAGTAGGTAAGTGGGACTTAATCGCGACCATTAAAATTTAATTACCTTTTTGAGAATCACCCGGCGTTTCGGATGTGTCACTTCAAGCTTCGTTACGAACTGACTCGCGTGAGCGGATATCAACATCTAGCCGCACGGGTTTTATTTTATGCCCATTCTAGTCAGCTCTCGATTAAGACTGTTGTGTTGTGACACATCCGAAACGTCGGGTAAACCTAAAAAAAGGTGAATATATTTAATTACAATCGATTAATTCCGTCTACTTATAATAATGTGTTTGTAATCTTTTCCACTGAACAAGACATTATTATTGTGACTCTATCTTCAAAAGCCACGTCGTCATGCGTAGATTTTCTGCCAGGGTCCGAAGTCAGTGCCAAGTCGTCGTAAGTGCTGTATTCGTCCGAATCCGTACACATAAACAGTCGCGAATGATGAAGAACACAAATCACAATATCCGTTTAGAAGCCCTGGTCGTCGTTATTAGAAACAAGACTAATCAAATAAAAAACAAAAAAAAAACTCGGCCAAGTGCGTGTCGGACCATGCACAAAGAAGGGTTCCTTACCGACACCTCTCCTAATCTACATTTAAAACCACCATACAATACATTTAGTAAACAAGACTAATTAATTAAAAAAACTAAAAAACCTAACTGCGCTCCTTTGTAATTTGGCGCCAAAAATCCGCCGTTTTGTTTTTATTTTGTTATAAGTACCCAGTGTCACTCTCACAGTAAATACGAATCTAACGACACCTCTCAAGCTAAAATCCATCGAGCCGTTTAGGCCCCTGAGCGTGCCAAACAATTATGCATACATACATACATACTCTCGAAAAACATAACCCCGTCCTTCTGGCGCTGTCGGGTAAAAAAGGTCGTATCTGCATAGGAAACTTACGGCACTTACGCTCTTTTGTTTTGGCGAGACAGTTTTTCATCAATAACTCAAAAAGCGTTAAATCTATCTTGCTCAAACTAAAAATCGTGAAAAGGATTTATTAATGTATATCATCGTGATTTTTTTCAGAATTTTAAACTTCATATTTTGGAAATTAGAGGGGGGGGGGACACTTTTTACGACTTTGACAGCTAATATCTCACCAACAGTTGACTTAAATGGAAAAGTTTTCTAGAAACCTCTACGTCATTTTTGAAGGCTTATCCCTAGACACCCTACACGCCTATGTGTAACGTTAAACGGGGTGTGTAATATTAAACGGAGGGGCCGTGTAATATTTCTTTTTTATAATTTTACATCATATTTCTATAGCGGTTCATAACATACACCTTCACACACACAATTTCATAATTGTAGTGGTCATAGTCTCCGAGTAAATCGGCTGTGACATACGGACGGACGGACGGACAGACATGACGAATCTATAAGGATTCCATTTTAAATCCTAAAACCCGTTTGCGTTTCAGTGTAATTTACAATTTGGCGCCAAAAATCCGCCATTTTTTTTTGATATATCTAGTGTCACTCTCACAGTAAATACTAATCTAACGACACCTTTCAAGCTAAAATAAGCCATTAAGCTGTTCAGGCCGCAGAGCGTGCCAACAATTATACATACATACGTCATACATACATACATTTATACATACATACTCTCCAAAAAACATAACCCTCCTTCTGGCGCAGTCGAGTAATAAACTAAAAGAGCGCTTATAACTTATTTGGAATCCAACGAAACGAAGCTACACGCAAAACTACGCATCAATGTTAGTACACAAACCGTCTGTGAGGTTTGTTACTTCCATTGCATTATTAAAGATAATACGTTGTTCGTTACGTTACTTATTTGAGCTTAGATTTTAATACTTACACGAAGACAAAACGGTGTTATGTGTTTTATGTTTTGCAACACATAATTTTACCTAATGCTCTATTTTATACTTATAATATACAATATTTTTGAGACCATATTACACATCACATAAGAACATTCAAAAACGAAGCGCGTAAGCGCGTAGGCCATACATTACATAAGGCCGGTCGCCGAGCACAGTGAATATCGAACGCTGAACGACCTTGACCGTTGCATCTACAACCAGTGCAGTGGTCAACAACATTTTTATATTGTGTTCAATGAATTATGGCAAGGATGTGTAATTAATTCAAAATAATATCTATTACATTTAAAGAGGGCATTTTACTTGTTTCCGTTGGAATTTAATGTTCTCATTGCCATTCTAACTAATTAAGGTACCTATTGGCTATGTGCGGAGTAGGTGGTGGAGGTAAGCTAGTCGATCGCAGCGCACACCATTGCAGAAATGTGTTCTAACCTGGGACATCTGTCAAATTTACTTTCACGATTTCTATTGGTTTCTTAACGGTTTCCTACGATTCGTTTCGGTTGTATTTATTTTCTTATTTATTTCAGTAGAATTTCCAGTAAGGGGTCTTTCTCGTTTACTAAAATAAATAAAATATTAATGTGTCACCACTTGACATCTCTGAGTTTGACATTGTCTCGGGACCCCTGACGTTTGACGTTTCAGACGTGCACATAGCCAATATGTATATACGGTAAAGAACCAAACACAATAAAATAACTAATTACGTCAAAAAAATTGGAAAGGTAGGTAATTTTTCAATTAACAATTTAAAGATTTCTAGACATTTTAATAAATATATTAAGTATAGGTAAAGTGGAAGAAATAAAACGCTACGATTACTAGATTATCACGTATTATATGGATTATACAAAATTTCACTTAAATGAGACATTTTCCGTTTCTTCCGTGGTGACAAACACCTTGAAGGGGCGTGAGCCACTTGGGGTAGAAGGAGTCGGTTTCATGTCGGTTTTAATAACACCAACTTTTAATAACAAAAATTTAACAACGCAAATAAACTCAACGAATAGTAACAAAAAAGATAACAAACACAACAAACGTAACTTAAACAGCGATTTAACAAGTAACGAGTCCGAGAACTATGTGCCCACAAACTCATCCCACTATAGAATACCGCTTTAAAATATTACAGCTTACGAGTATGATCATGGGACCAATAACATTGCAAGCAAAATAACACGTGCGTAAGATCCCGTCCGTATACCTGCGAACCTAAGGTTTACAATCTCTGCAGCTGGCAATCAAGGTTATCGTCGGTCGTCGTGCGAGCGTAAGGGCACTATTACTGTGCGCGTGTGAGAGAGACAAATAGACATAGCGCTGTTATAGCACCATCTAGTGACAAAACTCAATAATACGTGGCAAGATTGGAAGCTCACACGTAAGGTATCAATTTAATTGTATTTAGTAAAATTCAAAATTTAGTATCTATTTCATGTGTAGAATAATGTTTGAGACTAAAATATGCTATGTGAATTTATTGGGGTGTAAAAATCATTATTTTCTCAAGATTACGTGAAATATAATTTCAAGTGATACCTGTAGCGCCATCTATGAGATTTTTTTAAGTATTAATTATACGTTGTATGAGATGGGTGGCCATGGTAGGTACAACTCATTAGTCATTAGTCAGGAGTAAGTTGGAGTCTTCGTCGGTCGTGTGGCATCCCCATGAATCGACTTATACCCTTCTTCTTGAATGAATGAATGAATGAAACATTTTATTTCAGACCCAAGTCCATATCTGTTAGTTACAATTCTCTTAACCTAGTGTTATTATAATAAAATAAATTTAAAATGTAATAAAATAAAATTAAAATTAAAATAAAATCCACCTACATTAAAACAAACTACATAAATAAACCAAAGCAGTTATTTGGAAAAGACATGCAGGCTCAAGAGCTGTTTTATGAGGGGACAGTCTAACCTGTTTGCCAATGCGTTAAGGATGCTGTTCGTGCTGGCCCGCGCCCTGCTCGCCAGCGAGGCGACGCGCTTGCGCACGATGGCGTGGAAGCCGTCCGTGCGCGCCTCCGCGAACATGCCCGACGCGCTGCAGTAGCGTGGCAGCCCCAACAGCATCCTGAACGCATTATTATATTGAACACGCAAGGCATTGAGGGCCCGTTGCGTATAGTTCACCCACAGGCTGCACGTGTAAAACGATTGGCAGAAGGCTCTAAACAAAGTAATCTTCACTTCTGCGGTACATCGTGCAAACCTGCGCGCCAACATGTTGCACCGGACCGCCAACGCCCTGCGCTCCCTCTCCACGTCGACGATGTCAGACAAGTCCTCGGTGACCCAGTGGCCCAGGTACTTAAACTTGGAAACTCGAGTTAGGTTCGTACCGCCAAGCGTTACAGGTGGCACGGTATCGAAGTTACTGCCGCGCGGGTTGAACACTAAAAGTTCGCTCTTTTTTGAGTTGTACCTGAGCCCATGGGCCTCCGCATAATTTTCGCACATGACTAGGAGTTTCCTGAGGGCATCGATCGAAGGACTCAACAGAACCATATCGTCGGCGTAACTGATATTGTTGACACTTATTCCGTCAATAGAACACCCGATTTTGGTTCTGCTGAGTTCAAGAGAAGTTCTTGAGAAGGTACAAAAAGTATTTTTACGGTTTCTGTATAAGAAAGTATATGGGTACTACCCGTATCTGTACCCAACTAAATATCTTCTGGGCACTCTCGGGTACAACTCTCTGGAGGTCAGGCGAAACAATCATTTAATGATCACAGCTGTTCGTGCCTTGCGTGGCGAGGCTGACTGTCCGGAACTGGTGGAGCGTCTCGTGCGATTGTTTGTCCCGGATGTCCCTCGAATAGCCCTCAGACCACGACGACGCGACTTGTTGGCGGTGCCGCCGACGCGCACTGTGTCGTACAGAAACTCTCCTCTGCCTCGCGCTCTTTCACAGCTCAATGCGCTCCTGGCATCCACACCGGAATGCGACTTGTTTGCGTGGCGATGGATGGCTGTGTGCAATGAATGCTTGAGGTTCTGCGAGGCGATGGATACTAGGTGCACGACTGTACCAAATCAATAATGTAACTGTTAGTCTTAAGTTTCGTGACGCATTGGTGTATCGCTGTAATGTCATGTAAACGTGTTAAATAAATAAATAAATAAATAAATAAGAAGCCCACTCTGTGTGAATACTCGAGCCTTGCATGATGAGTGGCTAAACACTCTGCTTCCGGCCTTCACCCATCATACTTACATGAAGAACCCGCTCTGTTGGGACAACGTTTTACGGAAGAACTGCGTAGCGAGACTTTTATCATTGTACATGTAATACTTTTACAGGCTTTGGTACATTTAATATTCTGAAATAAGCTTAATCATTCGTATTGAAAGCACGAGCACGTAGCACCAACTCCCGTTACAATCGGACACTTTTACTCGAAGTTGTAGACGATTATATATACCTAGGACAGACTGTGCACTTAGGTAGGTCCAAATTCGAGAAAGGGGTTAATCGTAGAATCCGACTCGGCTGGGCAGCGTTCGGGAAGCTACGGTACATCTTTTCGTCCAATATTCCGCAGTGTCTCAAGACGAGAATCTTTGACCAGTGTGTGTTACCAGTACACATGGCACCGAAACGTGGTCGCTTACTATGGGCCTCATAAGAAGGCTCAAATTCACCCAAAGAACAATGGAGAGGGCTATGCTGGGAGTGTCTCTGCATGATCGCATCAGAAATGAGGCCGTCCGCGGTAGAACCAAAGTAACCGACATAGCCCTCCGAACCGCTAAACTTAAGTAGGGTAAGGGCGGGGCACATTGCACGTAGAACCGTTGGCCGTTGGGGAGGAAAGGTTCTCGAGTGGCGACTACGTACCGGAAGCCGCAGCGTGGGTAGGCCCCCCACAAGGTGGACTGATGACCTGGTAAAGGTCGCAGGAGTCCGCTGGATGCGGATGGCAAAGGAACGGTCATTGTGTCACTCTTTGGGGGAGGCTTATGTCCAGTAGTGGACGTCTTTGGGCTGATATGATGATGATGATGATGATTCGATTTGAAAATAGGATTTCTATTAAAATTTGCCACGCGCTGTAAACAGCATGTTATATTGAATGTAGTCATTTCTTAAGGGGGTGTAAAGAAGGGTGAAAGATGTATGTTCTACGCAGATGAAGTCGCGGGCAAAAGCTAGTATCGATAGGAGAGACTATTTGTATGTATACTCAGTGACTGTCAAGCCGTTTACAATGGCGTCCAAGTTTTGAATAAGGCATGAGGGGTTCATCGGCAACGAAAAAACAGATGAACTGGCAAGAATGGGATCTACAGGCCATTTTGTAGGTCCAGAACCGTTTGTGGGACTCGCAGAGAACCACAACATCGGCCTTAAAGGATTACGCCAAAGCCAAACACCAACAGGAGTGGAGGAATGAGGCGGCCTTAAGGCACTTAAAGCTCTTTATCGAAGGAGTGGCCCCAAACTGGACCAAGAAGCTTTGGAAATTCAGTAGAAAGCAGCTCAGAATTATAACTGGGGTTTTTATAGGTCACTATGGGGTCTCTAGGCCAAGATGGGACTATCAGACAACATAGATTGTAGGATGTGTGGCGAGGATGACGAGACAATGGAACACTTGCTGTGTGAATGTTACGCCCTTGCCAGACAAAGAATGAAGGATTTTGGTAATGATTACCCAGAACCAAAGGAATTCAGAGTACTCCCACTGAGCTCCATCATCCGGTTTGTAGAAATGTTGGAGAGCAGCTTAGAGTAGGTATACCTTTAGGTATACCGTTAGGAGGGGGCAATTTCACAAAAGATCCCATTGGGTCGAAGTGCATCCACATTTCCACAAGGGCCCTCTTATAAATAAAATAAGACAATACCTATTATAAGTGCGTAAGTAGCTCTGTTTGTCTGTCTGTTATCTCTTCACGCTTAAACCGCTAAACCGATTTAGATGAAATTTGGTACAGAGATAGTTAGAGTCCCGGGAAAGGACATGGATGGTTTGAATCCGGAAATGATTCATTACTAAGTGAAAAGGGGGGAAGAAGTGTGTATGGGCGAGCGATATTTAAGCCTGTGTCTGCAACAATTTAATAGCAATTATTTATACATTATAACGAGTAGCACTAGGACAGAGCAAAAGCTAGTATATCATAGTGTAACTAATATACATGAAATCTGTTTTCTACTGTGAGGTATGAGAGCTGTTATAATACTCGTAGAATAGTACCAGTACCTACTAGTTTTTAACTCCCGACGCGAAATCAAAAGAGGGGGGCTTCGATCAATAATAAACCTAGATACACTATCACCTGCAAATTCAAGTCGAAAAAGTGTCCGAATTTCATTACGAGTGTGTGCGTGTATAGGAGACACGCAAAAAAAGGAATGCGATTTGTACCATTTCCTTTTACATCACAAACATAACGTTTTATTTTGAATGATAGTGTTTGGCGGTTATAACATTACAAAATGCACGTATCGATTGTGGAAAATTTCCACAATAGTGCGCATTATTATTATTATTATTTTTATAACATAGGTGGCAAACGAGCAGACGAATCGCCTGATGGTAAGCGATTAGAGCCGGCCATGGACACTCGCAACACCAGAGGGGTTGTATATAAGTGCGTTGCCGGCCTTTAAAATGGGAGTACGCACTTTTCTTGAAGGTTTGAAGGTCGAATCGGTCCGGAAATACCGCAGGCGACAGTTCATTCCACAGTTTAGCTGTGCGAGGCAAGAAATTTCTGGAGAAACACACAGTTGAGGACTGCCAACCATCTAAGTGGTGAGGATGGAAATTTTGTCGCGTTGGGCGATGGCGAAAGGAAGGAATTATGTTAACAGATTGTACACCGTAAATCAAGAGTAATTAGGTTCAGTTTCGTTTGTGTTGATTTTCCACTGATTAAATGTCAACATTGGAACAGCCCGGCTAGTATGATAGCTTATACCGTCACGTTATATGGCCAAAATGTACTGAAACGTCACATAAAACGTGACGGTATAAGCTATCATACTAGACGGGCAGAGGCCGTATCGTGTGCCGTGGAGTCGAAATTGTTTTTTTTTAATAGGCATCGATGGAATACAAGCATACGACTTGTCAGGTGGTACCTAACGTCGATTTAGGGATGATTCACAGTAGACCTACTGCGAATCATCCTTTATACCACCACGACCACTTTGGCTTAGTTGATAGCGACCCTGTCTGTCTATTAAGCAGGAGGTCTCGGATTCGATTCCCGGTCAGGGCATTTATTTGTGTGGTAAGCAATTGAGCATGAATATTTGTTCCTGAGTCTTGGATGTTTTTTATGTATGTATGTATTTATTTATATTTAAATATAAGTAGTATATATTATGTAGTAGCCATAGTACAAGCTTTATTAAGTTTGGGACTATGTCGATTTGTGTAAGATTGTACCCTTTTTTTATTTTCATATCATATAAATCGTCACGAACAATTTGCTTTAACTAAATGTTACAAGGACATTTTCAGAAATAAGTGTACCCAATTAGCGTGAGTTGTTTAAAAAAGTTAATCAATGTCAGTTTAGTGGCAATAATTAAGAAATAAATTTTAATGAAAACTGAATACATAGTTTATTTTTATCAGTTAAATGCGTTGTCATAAAACAAAATTCTGAAAGGTGACAGGAACAAACCACGCTATAATCATTTGGTTTAAAATATTATTCAACTCTTTCTTTAGCTTAATTTGCCTCCATTTATCTCTTTCAATTTCATTTTTTGGAAAACTGTAATAAGGTTAATAGTAAGTTAGGTTAGTAAGCTACATGTAAGTGAAAACCGTATGAAAATGAGTAAAAAAGTTTTTGATTTAAACAACGTATACCGAGCAGAGCGACATGTCAGACAAACAAACTGTTACCACCCGATTTTGATATATGAATAAAGTAAAATACAAATACACTCCATACATAATTATGTGTGTACAATAATAACAATACATGTAAACTTTAGTAAAAAGAAATTCAGTCTGCGACTCGTTTCATTCGAAATTTTACTATAGTCCAATTCGTCCGTTCTCCGTTCCGTTTCAATATACGACTAACTCAACGTGAGGGAAAGAGACAGCAGCGTAGCTGTTTGGCTGTTTGAGTATTTCAAATATTTACATAAAATATTTTTTTATAAGCGTGTTATAGCCTGATATAACTATAAATTCAATAAATTATGAAACTTTAAATAAATACTCATCGAAAATACGAAATTCCATCCTTTTTTAACGCCGTTGTTTTTGCACTTTTTCACGGAGCACTTAGGCATGTTGACTTGCCGATGGCTAGCGCGCGACTGCGAACGCAAGAGTGCTTAAAGCGTGGACGCCGTTGACAGGCAAATAGTGTATCTAGGTTTATTATTGATCGAAGGAGGGGGGTTATAAGTTTTCACATGTGTATCCATGTATGTGTGTCTGTATGCGGTATCATAGCTCTTAAACTGGTGGACTGTTTGAAGGTTTTCTTGCGATGGTTCGATTTGGTAGATATTAACTTTAAATGAAAATGTCGGAGTGTTTTTTACGTATAAGTATGACACCCTCTTACGTAGTAGGGAGGTTCATTCCTATACACAATAATCATAGGGTGATTAGGGTAAAACACTAGCAAATAGTGTTTAAGTAAAACACATATTGAATAAGTATTTCAACCATTCTATAATAGTAAGGTTAGACTTATTCTATCATGTTTACATATCACAAAAATACCTTCCGAAACACAGTAGCTGATCCAGGAGTTATTTAATCCCAATTGGTCAAAAACAATTTAACATTTCCTATCGGATCCACCTTGCCGAGAGTCCTGACGCCCAATTTTGCACTTTAGAAATAGTCTTCTCATAGGATGTGATCAAGAGCAAATAAAATGGGTACAGTTTGTATTCCTAGCAGCCTGACCCGTTTGCTTGTTTCTAAATGTAGATCTCCAATGCAACAAACTCATCACAACAAATTCATTCCACAGATCATGATAGGTAGATATAGGAATATAGATGTAATGTATTTACCAAACTGAGTCGATTGTTGGGCTACAGTTCACTTGACATAATCATTTAACCCGAAATATTGCTACTATGGTTCGGAACGTCTAAACAGCAGGAGCGTTATCATATTAAGTAACAAACTGAAATTGAGTGCCTTACGCTCATTAGAACAGGATACGACACAGATTATTGCATTTTTTTCTTATGATTACTAAATACCAATGAGAAAATACCTATTGCGAGGACAAGAAAGCACTGAGGCCCAAATGACTGTAAAAAAACGAGTATTTTTTGTTCTGCAACACGCAGATAAGATTTGAAGTGACTGAGTATGGTGTAATTATTGTGTGCTACTTTAGCGTACCTATAGGTACTTACTAACGTTTGAATGAATTAATCCAGTAATAATTTTTTTAATAAATCTCAACCAATTTCAATTAATTCGTAGGAGTAAAATATTTTTTGAGGTACAATGTATTTGGTTTAGTATTTAATAAATAAAACATTGTAGGTATCATAGTTTTATAGTCGTGCTAGGTACAACACTATTTTGACTGATCTACACACTAACAGAATCCAGAAATAAAGATCAAGATGGACAACAGTAAGAGTTAGTCTGAGTAGGTACTTCGCTATACAGTCAGCAGCAAAAGTAGCTACGCGGGCCTAGGGCTCAAAATGAGCTATACACAGACTAATGTCAAGAGAATAAGGCTCTGTATAGATAATTGTGATCGTGCTAAAGTGCTTAGCTACTTCTGCTGCTAAATGTATTGCTGTGAAGTAGGTAGTAATCCGACCAGATTAGTATTTTTTAACTTAACTAAACTCTAATAACTCTGCAATCCATTCCTAAAAAAAGTTCTTTAGTCGCTTCAGTAGGTTCGTTCCATAAAAGTTATTATTAGGTAATAGGTAATAACGATATTAGAGAAGATTACCTACATTTTGAGAGAAAGAATACGTTGACTTGATTATAAATACATAGTTGGGAGTTCTTTACGAACCATATAACGTCACAGCTAGCAGTAAAGACAATGAAATAATCGAAATTTGCAACGATGCATAAAAAACGAATAGTTAAACTATGTAGGTATGTCCTATAGATATCGTGAAATCAATTTGGTAAACCTACTTTACCAAGAAAAATAAATGTAATTTTTTCATTTTAGAGTCATAGGTATCTACACAGACCTCTTCTGTGGCGGCTACCTTTAACAATCAGAATCACATTTAAATTTTAGAAAGATACTTCGGGTATTGTCGGTATAGGTCGATTCACAAGAGCTGGCGCGGAAAATGTATGAAAATGTCAATAATTTCATAGACATTCCACGCCAGCTCCTGTGAATCGACCTATAATATACGAAGGTGATCCTGCCTTTTTGCTTTCTTATTAGCTCACAAAACTTTTTGGACTTACCGCATCAAGTAAAGAGACCTACTTACTTAGTCTCAGTGAAAAATAAGGCCTTTATTTAATGGCATTATGCCTAATATTCGTTTAATAACTATATTGCAATTAGACTTTTTGCCATAATCTAAATAAAATAGAATCTGAATTTACAATTTGTCCGGTGCACGTCCGGTGGTAATTCCAAAACAAAATGTCGTACTGATTGGCAACTAAGTAAATTAGTACTTTTACTCATTTTCTATTAATATTAGGGGTCATTTTTTTATACAAATCGAACCAGTTCTCCCTCTTACGCACACAGCTTGAAAAAAGTAGCTTCAGTAGGTTTTTCGTGACGTTCCGTCTATATTTCTACTTGGTCTGAGCACTCATGCCCATTCACACAGGCAAACTGTTCAAAACAGTTTTGCAGGAAAACTTTAAGATTAAGTATTTTGTACTTTGATTAATAAATAAAAATAACTAACATTTCGTGCCGGTATGACCATTCGAACTATGCGTTCCCTTTGATGTGTGCTAAAAACCGACAAGGCGACGGATACGCGTATTCGCTATTTGCGTTTAATGCGCTAGACGAATGAGTCCCCCTCCACGCTTCGTCGAATGCAGACGCTTACGTCGACGAAAGAATAGCGTTACTGAAGTTTGGTTCCACCATTAGAGTTAACGGACTGTAAGAAGTGGTCAGGAACAAAGTAGCAGTTCATTAATAAATACATGAAAGATTACAATAAAGTTGATAATATTTGTTTTCAGTAACAAAAATTTAGTCATTTATAATAGGTATCTAAGCAAAAAAAGACAAGTATATTCATCCATGCAAGAGTTTTCGGACTTTAGCTTTCGTTCTCTTCATAAGAGTTTGAACATGGGCTTTGTCAAGTTTTAAGGCCGATTTTCTAAATTTTTTTGATGTCTAGAATATTTAAGGCTTTCTTTTTTGTATTCTTTAAATGTCTTTTCATATGGGCCCAGTAAGGTTAAATCGGGCGAAGTTCAGGACAGTAGGGTGGTTTTCTACTATTTTTGTACTAAGTGCTCATTATGGTCCAATTAAAACTTTTTGGCTGTTTTCCCATATTGACAAGTGGCCAAATCCGGCCAAAAAATACAGATATCTTGTGCCGTCGGTCGTAATAGAACGAGAAGTCGCTACTCAATTCACTCCCTTACGTAAACTTGGCAGTTTTCTATGCAGTACGTTATAATACCATAAAAGCTGTTTGATATTTAAGAAAACTGTCAAGTTAAGGCTCAAAATGCAATAAGCCGCAGTAAATAAGTTTTATTGGAAACAATCTAGTGCCAAACTTGGCAAGTTTTCAGATAATTTACGGAACTTGGCACCCATTTAGATCTCAATTCTTTTGTCGGTGAACTTGGCTGCCATTTTCACATTTATGTTTTTGATGGGATAAAATATTCTTGCCTAGTAAATTGATTAAAATCAGTAACCATAAATGTTTAATGGTCTTTTACGCTGCAGTGTAATTTTGTAAGGAAGTTGGTTCTTAATTTCCCGGCCCGTGTCCTGGCTATTCTCTGTTTTTCTGGATTCCGGTCTGGTACTTTCTGGACTTTGTATGATTTCAGCCAGCAGAGCAGACCTGACCTGATGGACCGTAGTCTCGCTGGTATTCAACTTGTTGGCTAATTTCCGTTCGGACAGGTTGAGTTTAGCTATGTATGCAGCCTTGATCGCATTTGGCCGTTTTTAACCGACTTCCAAATTTCAAAAGAGGAGGTTATCAATTCGGTTGTTTAACCTGAAATCCTTTTTTATGACCGGAACTTGTTTTCCTTTCAACAGTCGAACTCTCTCTGTAAGTCTGCAACACCTTCTCTACTGTGGATCAGGGTAAATTTTAAAAGATCGGCGACTTTAACTTGACTCCAGTAAGGATTTACTATTAGGTAATTGTTCAAAATTAGCTTAGGTCGGGAAACTCTAGGTAACTACATTTTATTTATTACCATATATTATTATTAATGGATATCGTAAAATCACTTCTAAAATTCATAAAGAAATGGTAAACAGTTATTTGTTTTTGCTCCATTAACTCCTTGAAATTAATAAAACTAGCTATACATAGCTAAATTTTTTTCTGCACCACTTATTACTTATTATTTGCAACCAGGATACCAGCTATGGTATCATAATGAGATTAATGAGACATTTAATGGCGTTATTGATACAGATCAAGTCTGTGACTAAGGCTCTCCTATGCAGCCCAACACACTGATTCGACCCTCTTGATTTAAATAACAAATATTGATGAACGACTATTGAAATTGATGCTAGTATTACTAAAATATTATTTTGTATGATACCAATTTAGGTAAGAAGTTTAGGTATATACGGCATCGAACCTTTGTCTTACGCCGATTCAACCCAACAAAACAATATATATCAACAAATATGATTGTTCCCGTTTCTACGTCCGTATGATTTTTTTTTACTTAAAACGATCTGTATATAATGACTATAATGAGCATACCAGTAGCCATGCACTAATGGCCATTGAAAGTCTAAGATAAAACTTTGTGATGTATTTTATACGAGGGTTGTTTGATAAGTACCCGATATGACCAGTTTGTGCCTAAATTATAATAAAAGTAAGTATGTCATCTCATCTATTGACTATCTACCGCTAATTTAAATGGACAATATATGACTATGTACATTATATAATTTTACGTTTAATTGATTAAGACTCTTTATCATTGACGTGAAAATGGTGGAACTTTCATATCATACCGCCACGAACCGCTAAGTATTTGATACGAAACCTGCAACTAAATCTGAAACCCACTTGGATATTATTTTGTTGGACTTTTATCTTGCAGTAAATAATGGTTTCACTTGGGTAATATTTCATATAACCGATATTTTTTTACGGTAAAGGCACCCCTATCAAAGAGTATAAAAAATGACGTTTCTTAAAAACGGTGACAAAATTAATTAAAAAATACGACATCGTTTAGTTTTTTCCATTGCAAGAGTTAACTTCATTAATACAAATATTGAAAAAATAAAATTTGGTTATTTTGGTTAAGTATTTTTTAATGAAAATGATTTTGTATTGTGGTTGCCGCATTTTCATACAATTGAGCAAAGAATCGAAAAGTAAATTAATCAGCAGCGTGTTTGAATGATTTAAAGCTAAAACTTGGAAATAATTTAATTTAAATTCTTAGTATTAGTGACTCTTTAATCGATCAGTATACACAGAAATACAAAAATGGTTTATAGACCAAAGATGAAATGAGTAAATACCCATGAAGGTAAAAAATATGTAGTTTGTGGTAAATAAAGTGTCCGCTGGTATACTATGATATTATCGCAACAATATTTTAATATTTTTGGTGTATATGGAAGAATAATAAATTTTAAATAATATATATGAATACGATGTGTTCAGAACCTCTTACTAATGGTAAAATCACCTATAATAATGGAACAAAATATTTTCTTAAATCAGACGATACCATCTGTCCGTACGCTAAAAGTTACAGATGACTTATTTTTTAAAATAACAGCTGTATTACCAATTCAGTAGCCGTAATCGCCTGCGTTAACCTTATAGACAATAATTATACCCAAAATTAAAAAAAAACAGCTAATTGAACAATAATGGCATGCCTTAACTACACTAATAAAGGTCGTATTTGAGTATTTTCAAGGGTTTTACAAACGAGCCCTCATTTTTTTTCCCAATGTTATTAATAAATATTAGACTCGGTTTATCCAGCTAAAATGAAATTGTGTAACATAATAATTATGTTTTATATGGATTTGTTACCATTTTCGGCGTTACTTCGGATACATTATCAAACAGCCACCAACCTATGATAAACTGTCAATGTCATTGCGTACCACAGATTCAACCGGCGTTTTTTTTTAATATTCGACGGACTTAGAAATGTCTTAGTAGTCTGATACGGGCTCGTACATAATACTACTATAAGTAATCACATATAAATGTAAATATACCTATATAAAATAATAAATATGCTTTTGTATAGTTGTCATAACTCGTCTGTTAGGTCAGCAATTACTACCTACCACCTGGAAACCCTGGGTACCTGGAAAATAATCCGAATTTGCATGGAGATACACTAGTAAGTATACTGGGAAGATTATCTTCTGTATAATATCTGTCGCCTCCTCAAGTTCGAACAGGGTCCTTGAGGTCACAAAATTAGGATAGTCCTCCTAGTGTATCCCCAAGTAACCTGAGTTCCATTTAATTCGGAATACTTTCCAGGAAAATGCACATACTTAAATGGAGGATTACGTCATGTCGCCGGTCAATGATGAATTGATGAAGATGGGTAACGTTCTCTTAGGTATATGCTGAATTAAGAACCTGTCGATTATTTGAATGAAATACGTTATACATTCAACATTTTGATTATATTATAAGTAGTAAATACATATATGCTTAGAACAACATGGCTTACATAGGCTATGGTAACGTTACAGTATCCATATTAAAGGCTTTATTATCAAATTCCACATTGTTATTGGTACCTACGGAACTAGGTATTTTCAAAATGTGCTATGGTGAATTAGAGTTTTTTTATACTGTTATTTTGTAAGCAAATATGTCTTGCAATATGTGTATTGATATGTAAATCGTGGTTATGTAAATTGATAGTAAAGCCCAAATTGTTCCATAACAATATATCAATTAGAAAACTTTAATCACTATCTAGAATTAAACAATAGCAATAGTTTTCAACTGTAACGTTGAGCATATCGCGCCTTGATTTCACTGAATTGATAACCATAGAATATTGTCTATACCTAATTGAAATAAAAACATCAATTTCAGCCAGGTTACAAATGAAAAATGATCATTTGAGCCCTGACCTCTACAAACGACAGTTGACATCAATTGATTAAATATGCATCATAGTGACTAAGTGGTTAGGTATAATTATTATTGTTGCGAGAGGTAGCTGGCATATCTGTCCGGAAGCGAGCGCCATCGCCAGGCCGACACGCGTCGCGCGGGCTGGCTGCGCGCTCGCGGCAGAGGCGCGTGCTTACACTCTTCTCATACAATGGTAATGGCGCTTTAATATACGGGGATTATAAAAAGCACCTCAATCCTTAGTAACCGTTCCTTCCAAACTCCCAGTGGACATATTTATTTAATTTTGTTAATGAGCCAAACAAGTTTTATTTTAACGACACCAAATCCTTCCCATCGTCGTGGTAAGTATCATACTGTCCATTTTTAAAAACTTCATGTCTTACAACGACATTTTAATCGGACTAAAATCTGCCCTTATAGTAAATGCTTTGTGCATTCATAAAACATCAACAACTTTTTAAGGCCTAGGTAGGTATTATCCACATATTAAATATTTTACCCCGAAGCATTTGTCGCAGAGTGGGCTTTGACAAATAGCTTTTAATGCCTATAATTAGCTCTTACTTACTATGATTTAATGGAAAAGTGTTTGTTATTAGCAGTAAATTTTAAACAACATTAAAATAAGGTAGGGAGAAACAAATAATTTGCGGGAATTCACAACGGTCCTAACGGCCAAATGTCAATTTTAAAACAGTAACAACCCATTATACGTACTTAATACTTTAACTATATACATACACTGGATATGGGATATGGGTGTCGTCTAAGTACCTACCGTACGGGCCATAGTCGAGGGGCAACCAGAAGCTGAGCTACAATTCCACAATCTCCGTCATCGTTCATTTCATATCTAGTAGTTCTAGTACCCATTCCAATTTCTAACTAACAATTGTAAACGAAAAGTCTTGTTTAGATATGTTTATAGTGAATATATGCTACAGAAATAGTTAATGACAATAGCATAATCAGTTCTCGATTTAGATCAAATACCAGTCTAATGTTTCAAGGGAAGTCCGTAAGTGGAATAGTTTTAACTATCAATGTATGAACAAGAAGAGGGGAGCGATTTATTTAAAACCTACGGGTCATTAAATAGCACGGTCACGTACGTTAATTTGTGGCCCGTTTCACAAAAAAATATTATCTTTCTAACAGTTCGACATGACTGCCAACCTTAAGGGGTCCCAAATTAAAATTCGTGACTTGGAATAGTCCTTAACTAAAGTTAAAGTAACACTGAAAATGTGCAAAATTATGCTTGTTGAAGATGAGATTTTTTCAGTGCTTACTTAGTTATATACCATTTGAACTAAATTGTAACTCTTTTTGACGTGATTACATTGTTTACATTTTATTGTAACTATTAACTGATTAACAAGCGTTAAGGTATGCTTGTAACGTATTTTATTTAAGTAATCACATGAATATACAAATACATATAACGATGTGCCCTACAGATGCCCGCTTTCAATTAACTGACACACAGAAGACGCGAAGTGGTGGGTAAGTGTAGTCAGCGGACACTTCTATATTCAGTCGGAAAACAGGTGTCAGATCAATATTATACAAGTTTGTATGGTGTCATTAACTTATTTAACTAAACTAACATGACATTAATAATTAAGATTAACTAACCAAATGATCATCTGTAGTTACATTTAAAACTATAAGTTTCGCACTAATGAGTACATATATAAGTATTAGTTAAAATATCACATTGTCAGTTGTGAATATACTTTTCTAGGTAAATTGGCAAACGCATTAGAAGTATGTAACTATTTGACGTAATATATAATGTAGAAAACTAGGTCAATTTTGTAAAGGATAAAATCAACTACAAGTGTAAATAGGTACTTATAATATATTTTTAGATTCCTTGTCCATCTTGTAACATTTCCTTACGTTCAATATATTATTCTGAAATATGGCTATAAACGAGAAGACAACAAGGTTTGAAAGATAACTTAAGCACAGGAGTGAAATTAATTTTCATATTTAATAAGTTACCTACGATAAAACTGCCGTCTGAAAATATTCGACGTATTTGTGGTAATTCAGCTATAATACTTATTAGATACGGTTAAATAACGTTAACAAGTTAAAGATCGATTTACTTTATAATACTTAAATTCCGAAAAAGAATTTGTACAGTATATAGGTATGCATTATTTTTAAACATTTCCAAAATATTTTTTCGGTATAAAACCATACCAACAATATTAAAAGTAATTATGTGCGTAGAATTACAATGAATCAACAATGTGTTACTAATAAATTTTGATATTCTTTCGACATCCATATGTGTTATGCAGGGCGGCATGTACCTAGTAACGTAGTTGTTATTTAGCGTGGGTGCTTGTATTTAATGCCGAGCTAGCGAAGGATTATAAGAGTGAATTACGAAAAAATCGTATAGTTTTAAAATACTACCCTGAGTGGAGAGGGGGAAACAATGCACGAGACCCATATTGCTGCCCAGGGTAGATATAGGTTTTCACTCCTCATGCTGGATAAGTGAGTCATACTAGACTTATCAAGTGGGGCTAAAGTAGTCCATTAAACTCCCAGAGAAAATATGTATACATAATTATGATTTACAAAACAGTTAAATTTGACCAACCAAAACACTTCACCATATTAAATCCACCAATCACAATACACTAATATAACCATTTAAAAATAAACTTGGCAGTTCATATCAACCAACCAGAAAACAGCTACACTAAGATCGACCATTCAGGAAACGGAATTAATTTGTTAAACATTAAAATCCATAGTACCTATTTAAAAAAGTAATTCAATAGTCCAGCGACGCTTTACAGCGCTGAATGGCAAGTCGGTGGCGTTTATTCGCGGTATCTTTATCTAATCAAAGAGGTGTAGGCTGGGTGTAGGTATATATTTTGTATATGTCAAAGCAGTTTGTAAAAAGAAAGCCGCTATTGCCACCTAATTATACATAACGTTCGCCGTGAAACTCATTTCTTTTGGGTAGATAATCTCTGTTCATTTATTTCCAACACTGCACTTGCTCATAAAGGGCCTTATTGTTCTCAGGCGTATAGAACAGCTATAGCTGATTTACCTCCCGCAGGTGTTATTGATTCATCTTGAACTGTTTTTAATGTAGGTACCTACAAACAAACAAGTATAATATTCAGTTATTATAGTGCTTAAATCAATGAAATTGTTACTTATTTTAATTTTTTAACTCGGCAGTTCGAACAAGCCTGTTGCACAATAGATATCAGTGGAAAAAAATGAGTTTAATGTTCACCACGCCGTGCTTTTTGATTTGGTATGCCAATTACCAGTTCGGGGTCTTTTAAAAATTAAATATAGGTATTTGGACCTTTACCTCCAGGACCTTATCAATTGCGAAAAAGAGTACCAGAAATAACCGTTCGACATCACTTCGACATTCAAATTCCATAGTAGACCCTAAAAACTTTCGATCAAAAACTTATAAATTAACCTTAAGGTAAAAAAATAATATTATCATTTTAACAGTATTTGAAATAAAATAATCGTCGTAGTTAGCTCATTGCGATATGTCCAGAATCTAAAGTCTGATTAGTAATCTCGTGGAATTATTGTACCTATATACTCGTAGTCTAAGCAATGGTGTCCTACCCGTTAAAGACAAACTTCATCTTATCGAGTGTGCATTTCAATCACAATTTTTTTTAAACTTTATTTTAAATGTTGTAAGTATGTTGTACCTATCATTGTCATTTGGTGATTGGTGGGTGATTGATTGATCAAGCGTGTTGAGTTAGGGTCACGCAAACAATAATATTTAGTACGACAATGTAAATCAATTATTCTCATTAAAATAACTTTAGGTACTTACTTAGGTACTTAAATCTTCTTTTATTTTTGATTTACATTTTTATTTCATTTATTTTTAATACGATGAGATAAACATAATAATCAATATTTTGTTATCTAATTTCTTCGCCATCTCATAGATGTCTTGCTTGGACAGTTATATACTTACAATTTTATTTACATTAATTAATATCGTGATAATAAAAATCTGACCTTATATTGAAACTAAGTAGTAAACGTAGACCGTGAGCTTCACACTCTTCATCCTCCTCCGTTCGTAGTCAATATGGGCAAGTTATATTATAATCGTGGGACCATGGTGTAACTACGTAAAAATTGGATGCCTCCCTCGATTGTCGTTTCTCCAGAGTTGGTATCAAGTAATAAAAACAAGGTAAAAAATAATAGTTGCTTGGATGGCGAGTGGAGTGTTTAGTTGTCCCAGGCTTCGAAGTCCTGGTCGGGGTAGGACCATGGCAGAGGCCGGCTCGACGTGTGTGAGGAGGTGCTGTTGGTTTTCTCGTTGTACCTGGAACACATCAACTTCTCATAACTACTTATCCACTTGCGATTCTGCGCAAATAATGCTATACATAGTTGTAAACAGTCTGCAAAAATACAACACAGAAGATATCACATTTAGGTACAATATTGGAATGTGGATCTATTTAAGTAGGTAGGTACCTACTAAAATAGATACGGCTATTTTGCAAGGTGTTTAATGAAATAAACTAGCGGTAGTCAATGAAAGCTGAAACAAATACTTCAGAGTCCCCCGTACGCTCGACCAAACTCGTTTCTCCATACAAACGTAGTTTGGTTTTCATTTTAAAACGCCGTGCTGAAATAACACGAAACTTTATATACATAATGGGATCCGCCATATATAGGTCTGAAATTAGTTTCTGTTGCTAGAAATTGGAATGAAAAAAGAACAGCGAGTTTTTGATTTTTTTAGGGGGTGTATGAAAACCTTATTAATCGCTTTATTTTTTCTCCATTATAATTTAAAGCAACAGAAACTAATTCCCGACCTAGATATACCGGATCCTCTTGTGTATACAAATTAGAATCATTTGAAACTTTCAAATGATTCTAAAATGCAATTTGAAAATGAGAGCGAAACTACGTTTGTATGGAGAACCGACCTTACTGCGGACTCTTATGCGACAGCAAACCTGTGTCCGGTGGTATGGTGGTCTGGGACTAGGTAGATCATTATAATTAGTAAATTATCGTGGATTAATAACATCGTAATATAACGACATGTTTGGTAAGGAGGCCACGAACAAAATACCTAGACCACACAGAGTTCTCGCTTCCAATCGTTTTGAAATAACGTGTCGAAACGAGCGCACGAAACAATTATCAGATATGCAGTTGGGCCGTGAACGAGATGAATCTGACTAAGGTCCAAATCATACGTCATATGCACATCGGCTATGCGCTCAGCACTGCAAAAAGATAGGCAATGATTGTGCTGTAAGTGGAGTCTCACCGAGATTCGACTTGTTTGTAGGCGCCGCCGGTGGTGCGGATGGTGCCGGCGGGCGCGGCCGACTCCAGCTCGGCCGTGTGCCACGCCAGCAGCGGGTCCGGGAAGCTGTGGCATATGCCCATGTTATTCAAACAATCATTCCTGTATATTTTTAACCGATTCTAATAACTTGAAGTATTCATTGGCTTTACAGATTAAAAATTCTTAGCTCCAAATGATTTCAAGTGCTAATTATGGGATTAATGAGGACCTATGACAAATGACAACATTTCAATTTTCATCGTAACTTATTTCGTTAATTTTTTAACATGAAACTCAAATATATTTTTATTACAATATTATAGCTATTAGTTTGGTTTTCAAGATATTCTTGATAATGTGAAGAAAGCCTACCATCGTTGTACTAAATTTGGCCTTAAAATAAATGTGAAGAAGATAGAAACCATGAGTAACATAGATGTCTCCCACGATGAGGCTAGTATTGGAGTGAGTATCGGTGGAGAAGCTCTGACGGAAGTGGAGAAGTTTAAATACCTGGAGCAAAGCACAATAACATCCAAATACGACCTAAAATTTGAAATAAAATGGCAGAATTGGTGCTGCAGCTGCTGCTTAAGGCAAGCTCCGACCCATGCAGGGTTTTCCGCTCCCATGATCTTAAACTCTCCACGAAAATAAGTATCTATATGGCTGCCGAGCTGCCAAACCTGTTGTACTCATCTGAGACATGGGTCCTCTGCCGCAAGCACATCCGCACACTCGACAGATTCCACCTCAAGTGTCTCCGGGACATCATGAACATAAAATGGTCGGACCGCATTAGAAATACAAGTGTTTTAAGGCGCGCTAATGTCGGAGGCATTGAGGTATATCTCATGAGGCGACAGCTGCGGTGGTGTGGACACGTGTCTCGCATGTCAGATGAGAGAGTGGCAAAGCGCATCTTCTTTTCAGAACTCCAAAATGGTAAGCGTAAGATAGGAGGCCAGTACCTTCGATTCAAGGAAGTTCTGAAAAGACATCTGAAAAGATGCGAGTTAGAGCCTTCGCAATGGGAAAGCTTAACGCTTAACGCTTTTGAGACTCAGCGATGTAACGATCTCGATAAAAAGCGAGACGAGTTCAAGGCGCGTCCACCAGCACCCATATGTTACAGTTACGTTGGCGGGGTGTTAACCTGCTTACAGTGTGCACGTACCTTTTCCAAGAAGATCGGATACATAAGCCACTTAAGAGCGCACGAAAGAGTGGAACAGCAACACTCAAGTAGTGTATAAGTTTAAATTGAGATCCAATCTAGGATGAACAGTCGCTGAGGCCGACATCGGTCAGGACATCATCATGGTTAGTTTGCGCTGTCACGAGTTACTTGTCACTTACTCTCTTTTAGAATGTGGAGCTAATGGAATTGATTTTTAGGGTTCCGTAGTCAATTAGGAACCCTTATAGTTTCGCCATGTCCGTTTGTCTGTCTGTCTGTCTGTCCGAGGCTTTGCTGTGATTGTTAGTGCTAGAAAGCTGCAATTTGGTATGGATATATAAATCTGTAAAAGTCGTAAAATAAAATGAAAAAAATATTTTTTTAAGGGTACCTACCTCTCTCACACGTAAATTAGGGATGTTTTTTTTTTGATCAACCCTATAGTGTGGGGTGTTGTTCCCAATTGTATTGTGTGGGATAGGTCTTTCAAAATGAATACAGGTCTTTATTAAACACTTTTTGATAAAGTGAATAGTTTCGGAAATAATCACTCCAGAATAAAATAAATGGTGTGTGTCCCCCCCTCTAACTTTAGAACTATGGGTCCAAAAAATATGAAGAGAATAGTGAAACTTAATAAAGACTTTGAACGAAAACTATAGCGGACGTGTTCAGTTAAGCTGATTTTGAGTTATCGTAAAAAAAAAAATATTCTTAGTAAAAGCTTTTGCTTGTTTTGGTTTTTCTTTTATTGAGTTCATTGGGCAACTTCGGAACCCTACACTGAGCTTCGCCCGACATGCTCTTGGCCGATTTTTCCTTGTCCGTTTGTCACAGTTGATTAACTCGGAAATGGACAATCTATTAGGGATGAATAAAAAAAAATGCACATAGGCGTGTGGGGTATCTATAGATAGGCGTTACTTATTCTGTGGATAGGCCTTAAAAATCTTTTCATTTAAGTCAACCGTTGGTGATATTATGCTGTCAAAGTCGTATAAAGTGTGCCCCCCCCCCACCCCCCCTCTAACTTCCTAACTATAAAGTTTAAAGTTTTCTAATAAATGGAGGTGGTGTACATTAATTTTTCAATGAACAACGGTTTACGAGTTGTTGCTGAAAAACTGTCTTACCGAAACAAAAAGACATTAGTGCCCATAGTTTCCTATGACGAATTGATGATGCGACCTTTTTCATTTACTTAATGTATTTTATGGAGGTTTTAAATGTAGGCGGCGGTACGGAACCCTTCTTTGTGCGTGATCCGACATGCACTAGGTCGGTTTTTATCCTCTTTTGATTTCAACTGAGAAATGCCCGCGTAAAAATGAAATGTTGTATTAGGTAGCAATTAAGCAATTGCTCTCTGAAATCATGTATTGGAATTTGATACCTACATACTAACTGTGGTTTGTGGTAAGATATTATATACGTATTATTTTTTCTACTCCAGCATTATAAACTCTCAATTAAATGACTGACAGATGTATTAAAACAATAAACTTTTTATACAAATGCAAGTCTACCATAGACAAGTCATTATATGACTGGTGAGAGAATCATAATGGATTTCCATGCATTATTATACAACTGTTTTTATTTTTGCCGTCGTAGAATAGTACATTACGATACAAGTGCAGAGAACAGGAAATTCGCACGTGTATCGTACAACGTTTTACAGTACATATGGCTCTTTAAAGTTTCGACATATGCACGTAATCTGCTGATTACCGCACTCGTGCGGTAAAGTAGCACCAAGTGTACTGTAAAAAATATTGTATGCAACGTTACATAATTAGGTCTTAAAATTCTCTAGTCTTTAATACTTAACGAAACTCACTAAGTTCGTTTTGTTAGAGTGACTCTCGAATTTTAATAACCCTTATTATGTAAGTGTTGCAAAAAATGCTATTATTTGACCCATAAAAACCACTCACTCGAGGTTGCCGTAGAGTCCACTGTTGCCATCTCCCTCGAATATATTGCGATCACCGACGGGGCGCGGCTGGTGCGACGCGGGCGGCGGCAGCGTGGTGCGGTCCAGCGGACTCGGCGTGGGCGGCGACACCGCCGGCTCCTCCGCCTTCGTCTCCAGGGAGGAGTTCTTGATGCCGTACTTAAAGTACACCACCAGCCCTGGGGCACATTACCAACAAAACCTCAAACCTCAATTTGTGTGCTAGGTTTTATTTTTATATTTACAAAAGAAAATTCATACTTTGGTTGACAGAAAAGTGTCGTTAAACCCTATCTGATTGGTATCGACACCGAATCGTGGACAATAAAGTTAATAAACTTACTTAAGAGGTACTTGTACGACAAATTGGAAAAGAGGAAAGCTATAGGTACCTACAATGTTACAATGGAAATATTTATAATTGCGATGGGAGGTAGTATTAAATAGATAAATGTGGGTTTGGTACTTTTTGATGGTTGTGTAAGGAGCTGGCTGTTTGATGACAAGGAACGTTCGAATGTAGTTTGAATTGCTTTGGAATGGCGAATGAGTTGACGTATGATTCAGTATGAAAGAAACCTTGAACGGTGAACGATGTTTTAATATAGCTGCAAATAAATTGAAGAATTTTCCAAGTTATTCATTATTTTCCTGCGTCGCTCCTACATTTTCAGTATGAAAGATGACTCGAACGAAGAAAGGTGATTGATCTATATTATTGCTTTATTGCAAATAAAGAAGAAAATTATTAAGTTGATTCGTTGTTGTTTTCCTGCGCCGCTCCTACATTTGGGGGCTCGTCCGGGATATGGAAGAAAAATCAAACCCTAGACAATGACACAGAAAATAATGACGAATATTTAAGACGACGAAGACGAAGACGAGAAGACGACGGGAAGACGAAAAAGACTTGAAGACGAATAAATAAATACGAAGAAGATGAAGACGAAGGTGAAAATATGAGCGAGACATACCGACAGATGTTAACGTTGCCTATTTTTACGGCGGATGACGACTGCAACGTGGAAGATTTTGTGGAAGACGTGGAGTCCAAATCCCTTTTGTATGGATGGACAGAACGCCAGCTATTTGTGTCAACAAAGGAAAGGTTAAGTGGCACGGCAGCGCTGTGGCTACGCTCAGAGGACCCCTTCAACACGTGGCATGAATTAAAATGGGCGTTACTACACGAGTTTGGTGATGGTGAATACGATGGACCTGAAAAGCATGAAAGTATCCATTACAAATGCGACGATATTTCAACGCACGACGACGCGCTCTCACCCACGCAAACATCAATTTTTAACGATTTCAAACACCAAAAAGAACAAAAATTGACAGATGACATTCACATGCGTCAAAGTGAAAAAAAATGCAACAAATTTAACCAATGTCGCGAAAATTATGGAAACAGTAATGATGACGATGCCGCGAAGAGTGAAAATGTGCGGAAGGAGCAGCCCGAACGAATTGTCGACGGCAATTGCGAAATTGATCGCAATATAGGAGGGCAAGTCGTGCAATTGAAGACGAAAATAAGTCCTTGTCGGAAGGTTACCATCGGACTGGAGGAAGACGGAGGGCGCAAGGTGTGCTTCCAGAGTGTGCGAAGCAACGGCTTTGTGCAGGCAGGCAGCACGCGGGACTTCGATAAGGCGGTGTTCAGAGTGTATTATTATGTGTTTTTGTGTGTCTTTTTAAGTATCGGTTTTATTTGTATGGTGTTTTATTAAGTAGATAGTATTTCTGATGTATTTTATATTACGATGTATACCGGGTGTGCTATGAAGACGTAACTAAGATGTGACAGCTGGTGACGGGTAAGTGCGGTGTCTGAAGGTACATGACTGAGGGACCAGTACATGATTGCAGGAAGGCCGAGTGTGGGATTGGTACTTTTTGATGGTTGTGTAAGGAGCTGGCTGTTTGATGATAAGGAACGTTCGAATGTAGTTTGAATTGCTTTGGAATGGCGAATGAGTTGACGTATGATTCAGGTTGTAAGAAGAGTTGAACGGAGTAACATATTTTATAACGATGTAAATAAAACGAAGGATTATTTAAGAAGAGTTTACTTATTTAACCGTGGACCCTGTCCGAGGTCCTACATAAATAACGCCCACCCGCCGGGTACTGTAACCGATCGTGTCTGTGTATCGCAAGGTGCACGATTGGCGACCCATTACGGCTCCACTCTCTTCTGACTCGAGTGTAAACTACCGTAAGCGAAGCCTAGAAATTTAATACATTCGCATCGTAACTTCATTTCACTACAGTCGGTGTAACCATTATACCATTCTTAATAGTACCATAAAGTATAGAGAATTTATAAAAATAGAACTCGCGAAAACGATCTGGTAAATAAACACCTAGGAATAATAAATATAGCTAGGCTGTCTAACCTATATTTGACATGTTTGTTTGTATTTTTTTTTGGTCTTTGCCCCCCGGCCAGATGTCGGCCAAGAGCAATCCCATTTAAAAAAAAATGTTACCATTTATAAAAATACCGACCTGCTGTTATTGCTATTAGAAGGGTCTGTTTAGTTTTTTTATACTATAAGAGTACTTAGGTTAGAAGAGTAATAAAAGTGACAGTATACATTTTAGTGAATGGAAATCTTTCATTCAAAAAATGAACCACTTTTTCCCTTATACAGAGGCACTGGTTCCACCGCCGGCTACAAACTATGAGCGAGTAGAAGTAGTGTTCGCGTGCGTCGGGCGATTACTCGTTCCACTAGCTCAGCCGGGGTTCTATACAGGATGACTTTTGGGTCGTAATCCAAAACATTTTATTTTAAATTAATTGTAAATACGTGCACTCGAATCCACGTAGAATGATCGCTCTGATCGCCAAGCAAGCATCGGCGAATACCGCTGAGCTAGTTTTATAGTCGATAGCTTTTATCGCTGCGGTCAACTAGTAATTAGCGGTCCCACCGCTAGATATCGGCGAGCTCGGCGAGCAACTAGTAAAATTCTGTACTAGAAACAATTGACAATCGGCGGGAGGCTAGTAAAAATTCTATGGAATTATAGCTTACTCGCCGGGCGGTGGTGGGATAGTGTCCTCGCCGGCAGTGTGAAAAGCGAGCGATTAACTATAAAAATATATCTCTCTCTTTTATTTACACGGAAGCGATTATCTTTTGTTCGTTTCTTGGGCTAGAAAATAGCCGATAGCTCATAGTTTACTAGCTCGCGGTGAGACCAGTGCCTGCACTACTTGTTACTAGGATCTTGCATGATAATTTGTAAATGATCCACTCGATACGAGTATTCCATCAAAAACTATTTTTTTGAGATCACATTTATTTAGAGAAACTTATTAATATCAGGTAGGTACAGGCCGAAGGTCACTTAGGTATACACGTTTCGTATGTATACAGGTAGACCTAACGGCATTTTTGTAAAAAGTAATGGTAATTGATTTGCCCTAACGCTCATTCGAAACGTTACGTAATAACCCCCCTGGCCCACAAGATCTCATAATATCAATACACTACGGTTTATGTATAAAATAACCTTTAAAGGCCGTGCCAGGATAAGCTAAGTGATTCTGCCCCCCTTGAGTTTGGGCTTGTAATTTTTATAGATTGTGTGGCTCTACATTACTCATCATTGTGCCATATTTGAGCACCCTAAACGATACAGATTTTGTAAAAAACAAAGAAAAAAACGAAATTTAATTTTTCTTTGATATTTTTTTTCTATTCAACCTATTCTAACGAGCTTGGCATATATTGTACATTTTATAAAGATAATTAAACGACCATAATTATATTTTTCAGAACTTTTTTTCTTCTACTTTCACGTTAGAGACCGCTCCAATTTTTTCACTGGTAATACACCCACCAACGTCCTATAATATGTATTTTTTTCAAAATTTTGTCTGAGGGAGAACATGGAGATATCTTTACAAAAGAAATGCTTTACATACATTTCCTTAAACCGCTATAATTCAAATCGGAATGATTACAACCTCTTTAGAGAAACGTACCATTACAGATTTATTTTTTAAAGAAAGTAGTTTTACAGAAAGTTTTTATTACAGAAAACGCGTTGTATTGCAGTCGTTTTTGTCAATGAATTCATATCGTTGTTTTTATTTTCCCAACGCATGACAATCGAAAGGAGTTACTTTAGCTGCAAAACGTTTTATTTTTAATCTTTTTAAAAAGTTGAAATGAAAGTGGCCAGTATTTAATATGCAACATGTACGTTTCTCTAAAGAGGTTGTAATCATTCCGATTTGAATTATAGCGGTTTAAGGAAATGTATGTAAAGCATTTCATGTAAAGATATCTCCATGTTCTCCCTCAGCCAAAATTTTGAAAAAAATACATATTATAGGACGTCGGTGGGTGTATTACCAGTGAAAAAATTGGAGCGGTCTCTAACGTGAAAGTAGAAGAAAAAAATTCTGAAAAGTTTAATTGGATTTTTTTATTTTTTTTTTCTATGACATAATGAAAATATAATTATGATCATTTAATCATCTTTATAAAATGTACAATATATGCCAAGCTCGTTAAAATAAGTTGACTAGAAAAAAAAATATCAAAGAAAAATTAAATGTCGTTTTTTTTAAACAAAGACTATAACGTGTGCTCAAATTTGGCACAATGATGAGTTATGTAGAGCCACACAATCTATAAAAAATACAAGCCCAAACTCAAAGGGGGCAGAATCATTTAGCTTATCCTGGCACGGCCTTAACGTGTGAAAAAATCAAAATTAGGATGTTATCCGATCTGACGTAATCGTGAACTTCGGCACGGCGTTTTACGAGGAGCCTTTACAAAATTGTTCAACATTTTGAAAACATGATAAGTTAAAAATGCAATCCACATACACATGCATTCGTAATAAAATAGTAGATTTGTACAACAAGTGCATAAAACGAGTCATTTTTTTCAGTTAAAATGGGTTTTATACACGAGTTATACACTCTGCTTTTCACTTCGATTGCGAGAAAATTTAACAGATAATTAATATAATTAAAGTTATATCATCAAATTTATACTTCTGTGCTCAGCGACCGCGGGCGGTGGCGCCGCACCGGCGCGCACGTCTGCACGCACCCCGGCGCGCGTGCAGGCGGGTTTTTTATGCTCTAGAGCATTAAATGCTACTTTATGTCGCCTCTGAAGAGCGTAAAGACGAACTTTTAGAGCATGAGAAGTGAAAAAGATATTTTAGGCATAAGTCGTATAAGTACCTACGTAATTGTTTGTTTTCATTAATTTTCAGGAATGCAAATCTTTGACCGGCCAGCCTGTAGAATTAGATAGGTATCACCGGGAAAGCTTTTAATCGCTTGTAACTTAATATTCAAACCGAAAAAATCCCAAAAATGAAAGTAGCAAAAAAATATGATCAACGCGACTGGGTTAGCCTTCTTTATAACTATTCCAAATTCAAAGTCGAGATCATGAGTAGGTCTTGTGATATTTAGCAATGTGACAAACAGACAAAGCGCCGCCATAAGGGTTCCTTTTTTCATGGTATGGAACCCCGGCTCCTGTAGACATCGATGCCGATGATTTGTGATTTCGAAAAGGATGGAGAATAAATTTAATATTAACAACTAAACATGATCTTACTTGATATTACATACCGTACCTAGTGCAAAAGTTTTCCTATTGTTTTTACTGATTAAATTATACTTTAGACTTGAGATATATATTATATTAAATTTTTGCAACAAAAATATAAAATCTTGAAAAATACTGATCGTACGGTCTCATTCGATTCAGTACAAAAAACACAGAAAACTACACCTTAATCGACTAGTTAGTAAAATGTGCATTTTTAAAATATTTCTCCCCTGCACATATCTCCCCGATTGGGGTAGGACTCTAAATTTTGGTAGGACTCGGCAGATCCTCATTCCTATTGCCAAGATGAAGTTATAAACAAAGTTTCATCAATGTACACATTTTGCCTCCAAAATATGCTATTTTTCCTGTACTATTGATTGATAAAGTTAAGCATAAGAGACATGCATGAATTTGTCAATCATTATTCACTGTTTGAGGTAAGTGATTGACTAATGCGATTCCCAATGCGAGGCGCTCACTGCAGCAAAAGCTGGTTTGTTATTCTGCTCCATTAAACCGCCGTGTGCATTTTTGTGCCGGACGACATGTTGTCAAAGGACTTATCAGAGTCATCAAATATAGTCTAGTTCGTACTGGTTATGTTATTAAAATTAAAATAATACTCGTATGGCCGCATTTACATCAAGTGATATTCTGAGGGCTACTATTGAATTACCTAAGTACAGTAAGCAAAGAAATTGGTCTACCACATTTGAACCTTATCATTATTATATTAATAATAGAGTTGAATATATTAATAATAGAGTTGAATATATTAATAATAGAGTTGAATATATTAATAATAGAGTTGAATATATTAATAATAGAGTTGAATATATTAATAATAGTGATAGGCCACTTTGTTGGCCGACTGTACATTCTGATAGCCGCGGCGCGCCAATCTTTATTGCTTCTGTGCATCTTGGTAGAAGCCCAGAAGCCAGGAATCCACTAAGGTATACCCATCAAAAACATAATTGTGAAAATGGCAGCCAAGTTCACCGACAAAAGAATTGAGATCTAAATGGGCGCCAAGTTCCGTAGATTATCTGAAAATTTGCCAAGTTTGGCACTAGATTGTTTACAGTAAAACTGATTTACTGCGCCTTAATGCATTTTGAGCCTTAACTTGGCAGTTTTCTATGCAGTATCTTATAATACCATAAAAGCTGTTGGATATCTAAGAAAACGGCCAAGTTAAGGCTCAAAATGCATTAAGGCACAGTAAATTAGTTTTACTGTAAACAATCTAGTGCCAAACTTGGCAACTTTTCAGATAATCTACGGAACTCTTCGCCTTTTTATATCTCAATTCTTTTGTCGGTGAACTTGGCTGCCATTTTCACAATTATGTTTTTGATGGGATATCATTACTTTTTGTCAAACTTCATCCAATGGTGCTTTCCCAGAGCGAATGTACGAGTTACTATACAAAATACCCAAACCACTATACCTATAATATTTGAGGAGATCCCTCGATTTCTCCAGGACCCTATGATCGGATTCTGACCCGATGACAATGGAACCACCCCGAAAGTATACCGTTTCAAACAAAAAAAGAATTTTCCAAATCAGGTAATAAATGTCGGAGTTCTGAGGTAACTAGCATAAATAATAATAATAATAAAACTAATAATAAAACCACTGTTTTCTGATTTTTCTGGTTTATAAATTTAATTAACAATCTGCATGCCAAATTTTAGCTTTCTAGGTCATCTGGAAGTGGGTTAAGTTTTTGATTACTAGTCAGTCAGTCAGTCAGTGGTAAAAATGCCGTTTTTTGGAATTTATTATCTCAATAACTTTTAAACCTATATTTATGAAATTTGGGGTTATAGTTGTTCTAACGGATCTTAATATATACCAAATTTCATGTTTCTATGTTAGATAGATTTGGAGTTATTGGGTTCGTGTAATATAACACACGGCTGCTGTCCGCCAGTTCCTGGGGTGAACTTGTCTGGACACGCTGCCGCGTGTCTAGATATTTCCCGCATCCTGTACCGCCAGCAACGCCAGACGAAATCAAGAATTTCTCTTTGCAAGAGTTGTAGGGGAAACTTGCCATATATGTACCCCCTAAGAGAAAATGCTAATAATCTGGAAATATTAATGATTAGAGTTTGACTAAAGAAATTAACATACTTTTATAAGAAGTGATATCGATCAGTTTTATTGTACTAGTCTGTCTAATTAATTATAATATTTCCGATTTTAAGGCAATCATCTAACTCCTACCCCTGTACGAATTATTTATTTTTTAAGACTTTTTGTTCACCAAAAAATACTGCGCAGTGTCGCACAGCTTTCTATTATTATCATTGGATGATTTTTGTTTAATTTTCGGGGATTATATCGAAGATCAACTTTCTATAATGAGTTGAGGTGTTGCATATTACTTGTTTCTTTTAAGACGTTTGCACAAAAGAGACAGCATTTGTATGACTACAACAAAATGTTTGCATTAAAATCTTAAGCAAAGAATCAAACGGAAACGTCGGGATGTATTAAATACACTAGATGAAAGCCCGGCTTCGCTCGGGTGAAATAAATAAGAAATAAATAATGAAATAGTACATTTCGATGCTAGTGCGGAAAGTATGTCATTTCTTCACGAGTACCGAGGGATGCCACGAGCCGCAGGCGAGTGGCAACACTCGGGACGAGTGAAGAATGACATTTCCGCACGTGTATTGAACGACGTTTTTTAATACAGTTGCGAAAAAATAAGATAAACAACAAGTAATATTTATAAAAACAATATCGAATGTTGCCTTTAGAAACTTAAAACATGCTTGCAGTAAGTAAAAACGCCTCTCTTTAACAGGCGTTTCGGCAGCTATTCCGTTCCACTCAGACAACTTATTAAGAACGGTTTTTCAATATTCAATATTAAAAAATAAACGTGTTATAATGATGAAGAGGTAAGTAATAAAATATGAAATGTGTATATTTTTCGTATTCTGATATTAACAGTAGGTTTTTATGTTGATTACGACGTTTAAAGGAAACTAATATTTAACACCCAGCAATAAGGAGTCATGCATTGGAACAAGCATAAATTTAAAAAAATTGGAAAAGTGAAAAGCACTAGTGCGCGAAAACCAACTTTCCGCACGCTAAACAGCTACGTAAAGTAGCACTTTTTGAGCAACTGTATTAAAAAAAAATATTCGTGACAGATATGCAAACGACGAAAGAAATAGTGTACAAAAATGTATAAAATAAAAACATTACAACAACGGATTATGATAAAACTTTATATACAAATATAGTTTGTAGTGTGGATTAACATATGAAATAGGGAAAAAAACATTACGCTGACGAAGTCACGGGCAAAGGCTAGTATCTTTATAAGTTAATCCTAAGTATTTTTATAAGGCTAGTATTTAAAGGCACATAAAAAATTTGACACCGTAATCAGTACTGATTTGTATACCTAAAATACTAATCGTTCATTAAAATTCGGTTCAGATGTGCAATTGTTAAATATTGATGTGCCAGTCAGTATTTTTGGTGCGAAGTCAGAGCTGCTACCGCGAACGAAAACGTATGAAGTTCGTGTATCTCCCTCTGTCGCACTTGCAAATTCGAGCGACACAGAGGGAAATAAATACACGATGTTCGTTCGTTTTCGTTTCGCGGTAACAGCTCTCTATTCTCCGCCAAATTCTATTCAGTGGGGCCCTTTACACTCAAGATTATGTGTCAATATTATCGCGGTTTTCAAAATTGTAGGGATGTTGCTTCAATATTCATCAACATTCACGTGATACGGATCGTGATATGAGTATTTCGCGTGATAATAATAACAGTTGGTAATATTTTCTTCAATTAATGGAAGTTATTTAGCAACTTGTTCCGTTAATTTCGCCAAAGGTATTTTGCATTCCGATACGCGCACCATCCAGGAATAGGAGCCGTCCGACCAGAGGGCCTACCGCGAACTGAAAACGAAGTATTTCCCTATCCGCGCTCGAATATGCAAGTGCGGCAGAGAGGCATGTATTTCGTTTTCGGTTCCCAGTAGCACTTCAGTCCAAGCGCGGCGGTCGGTCGAAGAAAGTCAAAGAACATTCCGTGTGTCGTCTGTCACACATATAATTTTTTAACTGAACTTGAAATTAGGTGATAATGTTTAGTATGACGTATATTTACCAAAAATACCAATATATTGATAAATCACATTTGTTTTTTTAGTTGTATGGAACCCTCGGTGCGCGAGTCCGACGCACTTAGCCGGTTTTTCTTACATTTTTAATTTTATTTCTCATATAATAAAATACCCTATTCGTTTAAAGTTTACGCCTGAGGACGCCTAACCAAAAACGAATTATCTCCCTCTCTATCGTTTGAATATGCATGTGCGATGGAGAGGCAGATACTTCATTTTCGGTTCGCGATAGCGCCTCTAACGTCCGAGCGCGGCGAACGGCATGAGCAGTACTGCTAAGTTATGAGACAGGGATAGAATTTTGCTAGACGTTTAAAGGCCATAAGTCACCTAGTAGTTTGTCACAACAAAATAGAGATGCAGCTTTAAGATGGCGGACTGACTCAGCAAACATTCTAGTGGTATCCTTTACACGATTAATATTATCACAATACTGGGGAGTCAATATTATCACAGTTTTCAAAATTGTATAGTTTTTGCTTCAATATTCACGTGACACGTATCGTGATATGAACGTATCACGTGATACTAATAACCATGTAACAGGCCCCATAAATTCGCTTTGAAGGCGGTTATTGTGACAATCTGATAGGTGTATAGAACGCTTGAAAACCAAAAAAACAAAACCCTGCAGAAGCGACTTGCCGGATCCACACAATGGGCGACGATGGCCCACCACCCAGAACGCAGCCCAGCACCCTGGCCAACATACCGGACGCAAAAATAGTTCACGATTTCCGAACGTAGCCGACACTGTCAACCAACAAATTTAATATGGCAATATAGTCTGTGGGCAATATGGCCGACGTTTTGTCAAAAAATTAACACTTTTAAATGCAAAATACGCGACAATCCGAATTTTGCGGATACATATGTTCAATTCCAAACCGTTATTTTTATACGTTCTTCAATTTGAGACAGGTCTCGTTCGGGTCTACCGTACCCCTGCACGGAATTATTAATATAGATTATACCTATACTCCCTAAAATTTGGTTATATATCTTCATTTAAACAATTTGGTTACGTGGCTAACTTTTGTAGTAACACTTACTTTTGTCAAAGTAAAATAAAAATAAACCATTAATTCCTAATTTAACAAATAAAACAAAGTGTAAATTAGGAACATTACACATACTTATCTATGATACCAACTAACGACTCCAAGTTTTCCACGTAAGAATACGGCAGCCAGATGGCGTTAGTACCTCTATTTAATGAACTATAAAAAAGTGAGGATTTAAGCAAGCAAGTACTTTACATTACTTACCAAGACTAAAATTTTATGAACCCAAAACATTACCAAAAAAATACGAAATTGAATAATTGATCTTTGAATAATTTGAATGGATCGGTAGCACGGATTTGTTTATTAGATGGATTATTATGGTGGAGTTTCACTTGCGTTGCTACTGTTATTTCTGGCTTCGAGTACAATAGGATACGTTTTAAGAACGGGTATCAATTAACCAAGTTTACCCTATGGCATTATTTTAACGTTTACATGAAATTTCATAGTTCCATGTGTCGCCCGAAGTCCGGCAGTGTTACGCAACTTCACTCGTGTAGTGGCACGTTTGACTGGATATTTTTCCCTTACTCCCTGACTTCACATTTATTAAACTTAGGTTTCTTTTACACTACTACTACCCTTTATTTATTTTTTTATTTGAGTTCCATTGTTATTTTAGCTTGTGAATCTTCTGGAGTCGCAAGCGGCCATAGAACACCGTATATTAATAATGTAAGTAGTGTTTGACTGACCTATGATCATCCACACGGTGAAGCGCACGAGCGTCAGTATGGACAGGTTGAGGATCAGGTAGATGTTGACGATGATGGCCGTCGCCGGTACGAACGGCAGTGCGGGCGTGGAGTACACGAGCGTCGCGCTGTAACCAACATATGTCTATGCATTCTCACTCGTATAAATGTCTAATCAATTCATACGAGTATGTTCTTCTTGTAAAAGTCATGACACAATCAAACTATTCTATAATACGTTAAGAAGTGATCGATTTAACCCCGGGTTCAAGGCCAAATTATAATTCTACCTCTACGAGCGCTTATCGCTGCTTTACGGAGATGAACTGGCTACGGTCGTAGCACTCGTAGCGCAGCGCACATAAGTTTAGAAGGTGAGGAATAATATCATGAGTTGACAAGTTTACTCTTTTTCAAAATCTTCTACTTGATTGATCTAATCCTTAAGTTAATTACTCACTTCCGTTGCCATACCTTAACTTCGACACACTTATTCGAATACTTGATTAGGTCTTTGTCAATGACATACCTACTAGACTACATTGTTCTCAGACTCAAAGATTACAGTTTGTAACATAACAAATAATTTTAAGCCATTGAAGAATTAATGAAAAAAGATGCATGACATTAGCTGTGATCTAAGGAGCTTTGAAAGAACTTTGTTACCAGTCGTCTGAAATGGGTGGTTTCACTCGAGTATTAAATAAACACTTTACTTTTCATTTCCAATACGAGGAAACTAAATGAATACCAACTATTCAATAATATTTTCTGAATTAGTCACAGTACTTAGATGACGCTTGGTTAACAAGCTACTGTAATTTAGACACCCAACAGTAATAGGTTAGTAATGTTGCTTGGCACACTTATCTGCGAGTGTCATTTCATTACATTAACCCTCGCTTCAAGTAGGTATAATATTTTCTAAAATCTCCTATTAATACTTTTTAACACATTTACTGATGTGTTATAGATACATGTAGAATGTAGTATTGGCTATGTGCGAAGTAGGTGGTGGGGGTAAGCTAGGCGAACGTAGCGCACACCATGGCAGAAATGTGTACTTACCGGGGACCACTGTCAAATTTACTTTCACGTTTTCTATTGGTTTCTTAACGGTTTCCTACGATTCGTTTCGTTTGTATGTATTTATTTATTCTCTTATTTATTTCAGTAAAATTTCCAATACGGGGTCTTTCTCGTTTACTAAAGTAAATAAAATATTCAAGTATCATTATTTGACATCTCTGAGTTTTGACATTGTCTCGGGACATTTGACGTTTGACGTTTCAGACGTGCACATAGCCAATAGTCACGGAATGAAAATATTCGTCACACAGCAGTATTAAAATACAGTTGAAAAGTGCCAAACCTTTTCATTCCGCGACGGTACGAAAGCCATTTATTAATTTTGATTTCCTGCCGTCTTAAACTAATAAAAATATAATTACCGATTTTGTGGTTTCCTGGAGATAAGTAGAAGGACGAGCAAGATGGCCAGTATCAGGGCGACCATCAGGAGCGCCGTGAAGGTGGACGAGCTCGGGTTGCCGTAGGCGGCGAGCAGGTCGAACACTATGATCAGCAGGTACAGCGCGCCCACCGCCTTAATCACGAACATACCTGGACGACAAAGCGCTGTCTCACGATGTCACGATATCGTCCTTACTGTTACTATTCTCAATATCTCTTATGAAATTGGAAGCTATCAATCATTGATTAACAATATAAACACTGGCCTCAACTAAGAAACTCAGGGCCTTTAGGCACTTGGCATTCGAAGCCCCCTCCATGGCTGGGGAAACTGACAGAGCTTTGCAGGCGTAAGCAGAAATCCGGAGCTGATGACTATTCATATAGCGATCGAGCGATTGATCTTATAATCGCTGATGCCATAGGTATTCTACACTTATTTGTAAAACTTTAACACGTTTAAGAGCTTCAGAAGCTGCTTGCTAAGAATTATATCTGATTGTAGTTCGATATTTTTACTCTACCTAGTATAATATATCATAAGTCCCTATGATACGCACCTCGTCTAGTGGGTAAACTGCGGTCAGTTCGGATTTACTATTAATTTATATTGTACTCGTCCTTTAATTTATTAATAACGACAACATCTAATTTCAATAGGTAATATAATTTTAGGCTGACCTAATAAGAATATTACATGGGTTACAAGACAATAAAGTCACTTCAATAATTATATTTATTTATTCTTATTGCGAGTATCTTGAATTATAACTACTTATATGGAATTCAATAATTAACATTCAAATAATTAAATTTCACTACTAGACAAAACCATTGTTAGTTTCGGCTCACGTTTTTGTCGCCCAGTTAAAAGTTGTGAACTACATACGAGTATCGGTTGCTTACAGATTAGGCCATAAATAAGAATACTTATAAGTGTAACTAAGAGCTTATTACTCACTTCATCATTACATACAAAAACATGTTTTTTCTACCTATTGACACGGTTATGCTTAGGTAAAGGTTGACGGTGCAGATTTCGTGTAGATATTAGGTATATTATTGTATATGCTGCACGAGCTTATATTTGTATATAGGTAAGGGTTGCAACTAGTGGGACTAGAGAAAAAAGGTGTGGCATACAGTATTTACTCACGAGCGATAAAAACGGGTCAAGTAATACATATGAAAGCGTATACAGAGTGAGGTGTCATGTAGGTAAAGATCACTTTATTATTCTGCTCTATGCTATATTGAAATATTATTTTTCGCGTGGCGCGTTTATTTTAGGCATGTTAAAAAGGCACATTTGCTTTTTAACTCATGCATGTCTATCTTATACTAGTTACGATTGACCCCATACCGCTGTGGTCCGTGGCCGGTCCAGCGTCAACCCAGGGAAAAACGCCGGGGCAGAGGTAGGAGCGCGCGAGCAGTTGTCGTGACACGGCGTCCATGAAGCGACTGAAACGGCCCGGGGTGCTCGCTGCCCCTCCGGGCACCGCTCCTGCCACAAACTTCCGATCAATTGTACTTCACTAACCATATATATAGTGACGTGGCTGCCACTACGCATAAGTAAACTTTTTACTTTAACAGGGACCATCTGATCCCACCAAAAACATTTCATGTAAAATTGGCGGCCAAGACTCACAAGCTCATAACGCTTTTGCTGCAAAAAAGGAAAATTCCAGTCCCAGGAAATTTCAACTCCCAAGCCCCTAAGCCTTCACTTTACTAACCTTATACTGTATCAGACGAAGGACGTCCACTGCTAGACATAGGCCTCGCTCCAGGGATGCTGCTGCCCGTCACAGGTCATAGCCGCAGTTTTAGGACATACCCGGGTCCTAACGTTATACCTTGGTTTTAAAAGTATGGCTTGGCGGTTTCATAGATCTATTGCATTTCATAACATTGAAGATCTGAGGCGTAATTTCCTACCGTATATAAGTCCTTCGGACCGTCTAGCAGTAAGAAAATAAGTTACTTCTTTTACGGTAAGAAATTACGTCACAGATCTTCGATGTTATGGCATGCAATAGATCTACATATGAAACAGCCAAGCCATACCTATACTTAACACAAGTAAACCAAGGTGTGGGGTTAGTAAAGGCAGGGCTTTTTCCTGGGAATCTGATAACTTTTTTACAGCGAAAGCGTAATGAGCTTGTGAGTCTTTTTTTAAATTTTCTTCTCGCGATTTAACCTGGTAGTACTATTTCTTTACACAGATCCGCCCCCTCCATAATGATGAAAACGGAGGATAAAAGTTACAGATTTCTTAATGGTTTTGTTCTTTGATTGTAAAAAAATCGACTTTCTAGGATGTTGGGAAGTACCCTAGAGTGTTGGTGAGTGAAGTGGCAAATCTTCGTATTTTAGGTACTTATCAATAAAATATAAAAGCTAGATCAATGAAACTTAGTGTATTTCATAATATGTTTCCTGACTACAGCGAATACTCTGTGTATTTGGGTTCAAGAAAAGATAGGTAATAGTGCGGGCCTTCTTTTTTGTTAGTCTAGGCGGGGCGCTGCCGTGCCCCCGGAAAACTAACCACGTTTCCTATATCAGTTTAATTTTAATGTGTATCGCGTGGCACATTTAAAGAGAAACACATTTAAATCAAATAGAATTACGAAACATTTAAGTCAGTTTCAGTTACCAATGGTCGCGCTCGTGGAGTCTCTTCCCATGTTCGTAGTCAAAGAAACTTTCTTACCATAGAACTTGTTCTCCGTATGCGAGTTCATAAGGAAGGTGTCGTCCCTGCCAAATTCCTCGCTGTCGTCGCCGGGCATCGTGTCATCTGAGTCAGGCGAGCTGCGGACACACTTGCATCGCTTAACAATTACGAGTGAAAGTAAAGTAACTTTATAAATCAGTTGTTAATGTCGGCCGGCCTTTCGCTTGGCTGTACACTGATAAATAGGCATAGCAGTTCGCTTGGCGTCGTGAGCGGCTGTTACCTGCGGGTCACACGGCGCACCATGACGCGATGGTTGGACCCGGTGATTTGCGCGTTGCCGTGGCCCTGCAATGATGCCACATGATAATACTAATAAGGAAAAATTACAAAAATGTGTGTTTAGATTCCTTAACACGTTCGCCGGTGGTAAAGGCTATGCCCCTTATTCAGAAAACTTAACAAACCTCTGTTAATTATATTTGTTTTGTCCCTTTCCCACATAAATACATGTCAAATTGACAGATGGAGGACAAACCAACTTTAGCGGCTTGTTAACTAATAAAGGCTTCATGAACGTTTATGAATAAGGGGGTATATTAGTAGTTGTCATACAAGTTTGAGCTTTGAACTTTGCTGTTTGGTAGTATCGCCATCACCGTAAGTATATATACCGCCGCCGGCGAGCGTGTTTAGACGTTCCTTCTCTTTATTTATTTGTTTGTGTTCTGTCTTAAACGCCGGTGCAACAGTAAGCCAAAAAAATTGTCTACCCTTTAAAAACCTCATAATACAAATAACCGAGTCGAAAATTATTGCTATTAATACTAATTATAAATATGGTAGAATAATTTCTCGGCTAACAGTACAAGTGGGGCACTTTTCAGTAAAAATACTAGATTTTTTTCAGCTACACTAAAGAAGGAAGTAAAACTGTGACAGTTCAGGCTTAAGTTCTACCGTTAGAATATAGAAGCAACTCTATCTTCCCTAAGCAATGGCAATATTTAAACTATAGTGAACTTCGTGAGTTGTAAAAACACATCAATAGAATGTATAACAACACTTGTGACACTTGTGTTATTGATATCTATCTTTACTTGATACTTATCAATAATGTACTAGACGTGGGGAGAGCTAGCTTTGTTGTAAATAATTTATCGCAAAGTGAGGTGAGGAAATAGGTCGAGTCTCGAGCCGTCGACGATGGCGAATAGAGGCAAAGCCGGCTTCAAGCGACGAGCGATACCGTGTCGGTCTAAAACAATACTGCCTTGCTAACAATAGCATTGTTACCCGCGTCGCCAATGTCGCCATGCGACGTAACAAGGATTAGCCTCGCATCGATACACTAACAAGCAATGCAGCGGACTATATTATTTGTGAACCCATCTTCCTGGCTTAGAGCTTAGCTGCCAATCTCATTGTTTATGCCCTAATGATGTTTCACTTCATTCAGGTAAGTTGAACTTAAGGTACCCGGATGCCAGCACAAGAGGCTTGACAGTAAGCTTATAGCCTCAGTCGAGGAAAACGGAAGAATGCGATAAATTTATTCACAAATACTCACAAATGTCCGACTTATAGTGGGTACCGAAGGACATGAAAGAAATACAAACAAATAGAAAACATAAAAAATAAGCAAGCACAGCAACTATTACAAAACAAAACACGAACGAAAACGCTTCATGAAATAACAAATAATGAATAGTATGAACACTTACAGCGAAGGTGGTTTCCCTTTGGCCAGCAGCGGTGCCTTCGGGGTCGACGGGCGTGCGCAGGCTCTGCGGCAGCAGCTCGATGAGGTTGGTGTAGTGCGGCTGGTAGCGGAGCACCAGCACGCAGCTCGACACCAGCGTGTAAGCCAGCAGCGTGCCTGCCAACAACGCTCCTCGTCACTACCTTACGCAGGTCGCAATACGCATTCACTTAACGTTCATCTATCCGATAACATAAATGTTAAATAAATATGTTGTTATGTTTTGTGTGTTATATGACTTATATGTTATCTACACCACAAGATTGATCAATGATTCAGATTACGTTTTTACGAATGTTGAAATCATTGCCTACTTTTACGAGGCCTTAGGCTCCGCTGTGGTTATAAATATTCATTCATTTATCATTTCATTGTGGTCATAAGTTCATATTTTGTTTCATATTTTAGTACAAATGTAAAGAAAGCAAATAGGCATATTAAACACGCCGTTATTAAATGAGGTAACAATAACGATTTTCATTACCCATTAAGTATATATTCTTTACCTACTTAGGTAATACCACTACCACTACCATATCAGCCAAAAGACGTCCACTGCTGGACATAGGCCTCCCCCAAATTCACGGGGGGTATATGCCATAATCACCACGCTTGGCATATGGGTTGGCGATCGCAGTGTCTCCACCGCACTCCAGGGATGCTGCTGCCCATCCCCCGGTGGTCTTGGTCGTAGTTTTAGGACATACCCGGGTCCACGGGTAACGGGTCTTAGGTAATACGAGGTAGGATAACTACTTATTACCTACTATCCTCGAGGTAAGAGGTAACATTATTTAATCGGATTAGCTACTCGGCTTTCAAGTGCACTCGGTTTTTCAATCCGTTTCTGTAGTGAATTACATATACTATATTGTAGGTATGTGTTTGAAGCACCTACAACTTGCAATATGCGACATCTTATACAAATAAGTTTTTTTTGCAAAACCCACTGGTATTATACGTGCCGGGGTTAATTATATGTCGCTCGGCTACAGCGGCTTAATAGAGTTTTTTATTACGTTACCTATATTAGAAATTAATAAACAGACTAAAACTAATGGACTATTTATATTCAGGGTTAAACGGTAGAAAAGGTTGAATCGTTTAATGAAATCGCAGGAAAATCCCCCAGAGTTAATATTGCGGGGAATTATTATTGGAGTTTTTTTCCGTTTTGCATACATCAGTTGATTGAGCACGGAGCAAGGCCGGGGCGTTATTAGCCGACGGCGCCGAACAGGGATCTCGTTGATAATGGAAGTCGATTAGCGAGCTCGATATCGTGTCTTCAACGGTTCTTCTTTGAAGCACACCTCACGAGACCGGTTCCACTTAGATCGATATCCGATGCTGAACCTCATTCTGTACAAATAGATTCAGTATATTTCTAACTACTTATTGAAATCAACAGAAGTTTCCGAACCGCCAATTGAGCGCTTCTTCGGCTAAAGTTTTAAAAAAAGCTAGTACCAAATTAAGTAGAAAACAAAAAAGCCTTTTACTCAAGGTACAACTACGTGGCCCCGGGTATAAAAGTAAGTCTCATTCGGGTCCTAACCATATTAAAATAATGGGACAAGTATCAACAATTCCCACAGAATTAGAAGTACTAGGACAACTACATATACTACTGCATATAATTTGGAATCAAAAATGTCAGTCTTCAGTCAGCCTTATGTCAGTCTGTATTGTATGTCAGTTAGTACACTACAGAATAAGGTACGAGACGAGACAGCAGTATAGACACAGTAAAGTAGTGTAAACGTGATTTTTGAATCAATTCTTCTATGATGCGCTTTTATTATAAACTTTCAAGCTAATTTGTTAAAGTGCCGTTATTTTTTGTCATTAGTGCCATTCATATTTGTAAGGGTTCAAATACTTTCAAAATTTGATACTCTTTCCTATGGCCATTGTTAGGTATCCCAATTTAGCGCCTTCGCAACTTTGGTATGACTTATACCTTTGATTAGTAATGATTGTATTGTATGACCCTATGGGTGCGCGTCAACCAGCAGTGTTGTAGGAGAATGTGTCTCATATATTTGAACCCTGAGTGTCAGGTATCAACCGGTGGAATATATGGAAACACACTCACATCTATGGTGCACACGCACATGTATGGTGGATGCTCTAACAGTGATTATCTAAGTTTTGTGAATAATTGGGACAGTTACCGATGCTCATCATCTCAACGAGGACCTCCAGTTGGGTGAGCAGCGCCACGAGCGCGGCCGCCGCGCCGCCGCACACCGTGGCCAGCGCCGGCGTGCCCGTCGCCTCCGACACGTTCGCCAGTTTCCTGTCACCACCACACTCCTGTTTATTCTACCTATATGCTATGTATTGCTTCACATTCATAAGTAAATGTCCCAGTGCACAACAGCTTGTTTCAAAACAATATTGGGAGACAATCTAACACAAATCGACTTTAGTCCCAATTTAAGCATGGCTTGTACTATGGGTACTAGGCGACGATATACATACTTATATAGATAAATACATAGAAAACATCCAAGACCCGGGTACAAATATCCGTGCTAAATGCACAAATAATGCCCCGGCCGGGATTCGAACCCGGGACCTCTAGCTTCGGAGGCAGTGTCACTACCAACTAGGCTAAACAGGCCGTCCAATAGAGGGGAAGAGTAGGCGTAGGTAACTTTAGGAATGAATGTCAAACATTGGGACGTTTACCTTTACGTCACCAAAGTAACATATGGAAATATTTGTGTATTCGTGTCATTCATTTCATCTAGGCCTATTTTTATCACTAGCTACTAGTACGAGTATATAGGTACATATTTCCGCTGACTGTGCACCTACTGAGTGTGTCGCGTAATGAAAAGGTTTGTTACTTATCAGAAACTTTAATTGTATTGGGAAAGTTTTAGTGGCGTATATTTTCTTTCCTTGACTGTACCTACAAGATGCGTCATTCAAAGGTTAAAATATTCTAGGAAACTCCCAAAAATTCAAAGTAAATTTTCAAGTAAGTACCTAGAAAGTTCTCCTTTAGGAAATATCTTCTAATAATCTTTCTTGAGAATATCTTGTCGGTGTTCTGCAATTTACTATTTCTCAGGAGACCACAAACCACTTCTTAAAAAAAACATGTCGTATTTGTAACAGTACTATTGTCTAATATAATAAGAGTCAAAGATGGTAAAATGCAGATTCTCGGACGTATGATTTCGTGAACGGTAAGCAGTTTTCCATTGAAATTCAGGATTCGATAATTTGAATGCGGTCTTACAAGAACCGCGAAATTACAAGTAGATATGTAGTCTGTCATTTTATGTTTTAAGTTATGTTATTGTTATACAAATTTATCCTAATAAAAAAAAAGTAGATATGTAGATCAAATATATTTTAATTTATTTGTCGGCCAGTTTAGCCTAGGTTATAGAGACACTACCTCCGAAGCTAGAGGTCCGGGGTTCGAATCCCGGTAAGGGCACAGAATAAGTAATAGTTGGTAAGGGCATTTGTTTCTGTGGTGAGCAGAAATACTTGTTCCTGCGACTTGTATGTTTTCTATGTATTTAAGTATTAAATATTTACTCGTAGTACCCATACATAACACAAGCCTTATTGAGCTTACTATGGGACTATTTCGATTTGTGTAAAAAAATTGTCCCCTAATATTTATTTGTAATTTATTTATAGGATTAAAAATTTCCAGAAATTACCTTTTTTGCTTTTTGCGTTGCGAACTTGGCTCACACACTGCCGTGGCATTTACGCGACTACTATTTCTTACTTAATTTGCAGTATTTCTATTTAGCTTAAAAAACCTATTTTAAAATGTTGAAGTACGTAAAGTTTTCTTTTGTTTCTGGGTAAGTGTAAGTAATTCTAAAATAACCCACTGTGGAAGGGAAGTAATATAGCCCACGAAAATTTGAAATTTGACAATGGCCTGGAACGCATGGATTGATAAATCCCGATACTATCTAATACCAACTATTCCCTGTCTCGAGACCCAGCCTGTACCACCAATAGTCTAAGAATAATTGCTTGTTTTTAATTACCTGCGTTTCAATTGACTCCAGCTAACCTAGCAATGGACCGAGGAGAAGTTTCCAAGTTGCGAGATTTTCTCTTTGGAAAGTTCACGAAACTTAAAATTCAATAACGTGGCAAAGTAGCGTCGGTACCGCATCGACGAGTCAAGGCGGGTCGTATTGATTTCGGAAACATTGAGTGCACATAGCATATATACGTTTTGTAGACAAAATAGCTTAACTACAAAACTTGTACGTATTTTTATGGTTGTATTAAGTCAATCACATTTTTCCGGAAAAAAATGCAGGTTGGAATATATGTAAGTATTATTTTTACTCTTTTGGCGTTATTAGTTTTGTGTGAGATGTATGCAATACCTAAGTAACCCTGTGTAATATAAGTATTACTACTAGGCACTTGCACGTCGACGCGCGTACATACGCGAACATCTGCACTCACTTGAATATGAGGCCGTCGTGAGCCATGGCATACACGACGCGCGGCATGGGGAACATTGAGCCGAACATGGACACGGTGAGGCCGGCCAGCGCGCCCACCGCCACGATGTACTTGCACGTCGGCGCGCGCACGTGCGCGAACATCTGCACCAGCGCGCTGTCCGTATCCACCTCGTCGTAGGGCACTGCGAACAAACCTCTTCACTACTCCGTCCCGGCAATCATCCAAGCCCTTTGCATGCCTACTCCATTGCCCACAGTAACAACAGGCAATGCGATACCTGCGGGTTAATTACGCAACGTTTTGGGGCGTGTTAGGTCAACCTTACGCACGATCGAAAACGTTCCGTAATTATCCCGCCGATTTAATTAAACCCAAAAAAACATTCCAATATTTTAATAGGTACCTAATTAAAATGATCCAGTGTGTATAGGCAGCTGTGTACATTAGCCATTCACTCAAGATTTACAAAATAATAATAATGACATCATCGGCTCCTGTAGATACTTACATACATGAATCATGATAACCTTTACTAAGAATTGTAAAAATATCGTCAAAAGCGACTACGAAATTGGTAAATTCTGTAATAAATTATAAGCTGCATTTTAATTTTCATATTTCAATGATCGGATACAGGTAGCACTTTAGGATGAAACTGTAACATGTATGCGACTTACTTTAAATTCCGTGTATAATACATATATAAGTACATTGAAAATGGATTTTTTTATTCAATGATTACAATGAACTATCGCTTTGCTCTTTACATATGTGGAATCAACATATATTATCTATCATCAACGTTAATCGAAATCCATTGAAAATATCAAACATAGAAAAAATGACGGTAATTTACTACAAAAATAAAATTATTTAAGTTTTATTTTAAACGACCCAGACTTATCCATGTTATTTATTATGTTCCACGTTAAAGTTTGTACATTGCTACCTGTCGCCGATCATTATCGTACTATGCGTACTTATGCTGGGGTTTGAATGTAATACGTTCCGCAAAGCCTTTAACTGCCTTGTCAGTTGTCTATAAGGTTCTTGTAAGATCTCATCTTGAATACAAGAAAGAACCCGAAAGGTACACGGATAATTGTTGTTGACTGTACACATTTAAGCGATTTTAACTGTACCGAAATAAATGCTTTCCATTAGGAAAATCAACGAGCGTGTAGCTAATTAGCTAATTATACTACTAAATAAGTGGAAAATAATTGGAAATCGATATTTTGGAGGAATGACTAGGTTCTAGAGGTTGTTTTTTTAACTCCGTTAATTGTGAGGGCACATTCTAGAAACGACATAAAGTTTCAAGAAACAGTTCGCACCACCACCACCACCCACATCAGCCCTAGGACGTCCACTGCTGGACATAGGCCTCCCCCAATTTCATGGGGGGTAAATGCCATAATCGCCACGCTTGGCATGCGGGTTGGCGATCGCAGTATCTCCACCGCACTATAGGAATGCTGCTGCCCATTCCCCGGTGGCCTTGGTCGTAGTTTAAGGACATACCCGGGTCCGCACAGTTCGCACCATTACGAAGATATTCAAGAATTCATTTTTGTTGATTAACTCCCCTAGTATAAGGCTGAATTGCAAAAAAAATTGCATAGTTAAGGACTTAACTACGTCTACGTTTTGATCATTTCCATTGCGTGACGAAAAATAATAACTTTCGTAACACAATGGAATTAATTAAAATGAAGCCGAAGTCTTTATTTAGCTAAAGCAATTTTGATTTTTTTTAGATCCTGTAATGGTATAAAGTTGTAATTTCCTAAGTGGTCAGCTACATGAAATAGGTTCAGTGGGCATCTTTAAAATCTGGTTCATTTACTTTTATATTTGCTAGACTATTGCGCACATAAGCAACTACTCCATCATTTTGGTTTTGGTTAACTTTTGTAGAGTGAGTTACATAGCCATCTAAGTTAGGAATGAATGGATTGAACGATAACCAACGCTAGCAAGATAATGTCCTGTTGAGTAAATATTCGATGAAGTAACGAACGATTGAAGTTTCAAAAAGTCGTGATCAATACGTATGGGTTTATGCCCGTCAGCTTTGCGTACGTACACAAGTCCTTTGGAGGTCCAGCGATGTTCATACTTGTTGTCACGTGCAAACTCCCGTGCCTTGAAAAACAGTCGCTGGTTATTGGCGGTTAGTGTTTCTGAAATATAGACCGGCTTAGCAGGTCCCTCAATTTCTACGTGACGCGTACTCAGTTTTTCTCCTTTGGGTTTAGTTTTGTTAAAGGTTTTAACTGCTTCAAGCAACTGTTCCTTCTTCATAACACTGCTGAAATCCACTATAATAGGCTTTAAGTCCCTTTTAGCAGAGTTTATCCTATATTTATCGCGTATATCTACGTCCTGCAGATCCAGTTTCACTGTTTTAGCCACCTTCTTCACTATTTTTAGTAGCTGTTGTTTAATTTCTGTTCTGTTTCCGTCGTGGGCGCTTGTCTTGGGGATGTTTCGGATCTCAATGCCGGACAACCGAGCCTTGCGTTCCATGTCTTCCACTTTGCCTTCGAGCTCTGCTATATAGCGGTGATCTTTTTTCCTTTCCGTTTCAAGCTCGGGAAACAGAAATTCTCAAGGTACTCAAAACATAATGGAGGTTGGCTTCCATTATGTTTTGAGTAGAACAAAAAAACATTGCATAAAATCATGCAGATAGTAAATAAATTAGCCAGTAAAGTATTTATTTATAAGTATACGTTCATTTTATCGAATGATAGGCTGATTGCAAAATAAATGTTCATTAAGTTAACACAAAATGAACCGAAATTAATCATTAATGATCAGATGTAAAAATATTTGGTAGGCCAGACTCCAACTGAGATTTATTTACTTTTATAAATTGCAACTACAATTTTATGTGAAATGTATCACACACTACTTAATTGCATCATTCATTGCAATTTATTTTTATTAAAATGAGTAATGTTGAAAAGCTCTGTCAGAATCAACATTACTTGCAAGTAACGTCTAGTTTTTTTGTTATTGACCCACAATTTATTTTAAGAAGTAAAATTTCAGTTTAAAGTCTACTTTGAATTGGTAAAAAAAAGAGATCATTTTATTAAATTGCTTTTAATGAGTTCTCTGTACTCTTTCTAAAGATGAGCAAAAATGCCAGGAACCTTTCACAAACATCTTTAATTTGCTAACTTTCTGACGAATTATTCTAATAATCGATATGAAACTTTTGAGCAACAACCTATGGCCTGAAATTCTGTAAGCAGGTTTTTGTGTAAGTACGCTAAATTAGGAACTTGACTTATATTTCCTGTGTCCCCTAAATGGGGCAGAGAGCTTCCACAGTGCGCCGCCATCCCGTTCGGTCTTAAGCTTCGGGGTCTAAACAATGATATCTAAAGCAGTTTTCACCATTCGATAGTCTAGTCGGTCGGTCAAGAAAAACTGTATTAGGGGATTGCACTTACCAATCAAAGTCAACATCATGGAGCTGCTAACATAGGCCACGAGGATGATGCAGAGGCTCAGCACGATGGCGAGCGGGATGGAGCGCTTGGGGTTATTGGCCTCTTCGCCCGTTGTCGCGATGATGTCGAACCCGATGAACGCGTAGAAACAGGTCGCAGCGCCGCTGAATACCTACCACAATCAAATTGACGTTAGCTATGTCTTGGAATCCTCACACCCACCGTCACACTATAAAAGGCCAATGCGTTTATAGTGAGACAGTCCTGCAAGTGACAAAGAAAACGGTTCCACCGTGCGTAGAATGGTTCAACCTGTGGATTCAACAAAATTAATTATTCAATCAGCGCCCTTTAGAAGTTTAGATTAGATACGCGACTTGCGTAGCTTTTATCGTAGAAATAGGTAATTCATAAAGGGCATTGATTATTTTATTAGAGTTACTGGTAAGTTACACCAATAGGGTAGTTATGAATGAAAGTGCCAGCAATGTGAAATCATTCATTAAGAACATTATGTAGTTGGAAATATAGACATACTATGGTCAAGCTTCAAATAGGTTAATGCTTGAAACAGGTTAAACCTATTAGCGGCTTCGTCGAAATCGATAGGAAAACGAAACTCTGACGAAAATCAGGCATAGGTAATGCTATATAAATAACTCCGCCTGGTGCCTATATTTTATTGTAATTTTTTATTTATTTTAAAATTGTATTGACAATAGGCGCTCGTTATTAACCCTGGGAACAATTTGTCAATCGATAATTTTTAAGAAAAAAACCCGACTTCATTGGGGGAGGCCGGTGAAAGATTATTATACATAAATGGTGCACTCTTGGGTTCCATACATTAAAATAAAAATGGCTATAAGTATGTTTATAACGGTAGAAGACTAAGTACCCTCAATTCCTCATGGAATCCTCCATCAGAACTCAAGTTTGACGAAAATGTGTCCTGAAAACCTAGCTTGCTTGACAAACAAAACGAAGAGAACAAATCGCCAAACATGAACTACGCGTCGTAGAAGAGTTCCGTTCTGATCATCATCAGCAGTTCCACTCCATCAAATGTCACTTTTTTTAATGGAAATGCTTGATTAGTTGATGATAATACTAAAATCACTATTTGTGTGCCTTTCACATTTGAGGAGTTCCCTCGATTCCTAATGGATTCCATCATCAGAACTCGAGCATGACAAAAATTATTCTTGAAAATTAAACTTGCTTATCAAACACAGCTAGAAGGACAAATCGCCATACGTGAACTTTCTGTCGTTGAAGAGTTCTGTTCTGATCATCATCAGCAGTTCCACTTCATCAAATGTCACATTTTTGGATGAAAATGCTCGACTTGTTGATAAAAACATAAAAAATCACTATATGTTTGCCGTTAAGATATTTCATGGGGGGTAAAGGCCATCATCACCACGCTTGGAATGCGGGTTGGCGATCGCAGTATCCCACCGCACTCCAGGGATGCTGCTGCCCATCCCAAGGTGGTCTTGGTCGTAGTTTTAGGACATACCCGGGTCCATCCCAAAACGTCCAATAACATTAGTCAAATTGAACTATACATTAAATTGAACTACGGGCTAAATAAGCCTCGTTTTTTAGGTCGCGTAAGGTAGATATTAATTCAGTTAACTAATTAATCATAGCAAAAATGACAGTTAGGTTCACCTACCGTAAGTTTGAAAAGTAACTTGATTACCCTGTTGTTCCGAAATAAATTATTGTCTACAAAAATTACTAAATCAGCACCATATTTCACATTGTTACAAGTTTTTTATTTAACTTGCACTGTTTATATGTAAGTATGTACATGTAGCTATACTGTAAGTCCTCGTGAAAATTTGCAATCCATTTTTCCGCCACCTGCCGTATCCAACTGAGCTGTAATTTAGCATAATTATGTCAGTTCGGTGACAATACAATATTATGGTACCACCGAGCTGATCTGGTGATGAAAACAGACCGTGGCCATAGCAACTCTTAGGAGTACACACACACACACACACACACACACACACACACACACACACACACACACACACACACACACATAACCATCGTGTTGGGTCTCATTAAAACCGCCTCAACGAGTAGTTGATGATTGTGGAAAAAAGACCAGAAGGCAATAAAAGCTTGTACCAAAAATGTGACAGAATTATGGTAGTATTGACATAAGAAATTATTCTTGTGTTGTCCCGGGAAACTTCGTTCCGCCCCCAGCCCGTTGCATTGTTCCATACTAAATGTATGATAAAATAGTTTTTCGTATATTACCGATGTTTTAGAACTATTTATACTGCTATTCGGAGCTAAAAAAAGTCCAAAAATCTAATAACATAGATAACGGCCCCGTTCTCGACATAAATGGTGTAACTAACATGACTTTGTTTTTATATATACACAACTATCCAAAAAATCATCCTATACCCAAAGATACTACATTTACACCAAATTTCAAGCGACTACTTTTACTACTATAGTAGCAATTATTGATTTGGTCACAGTACAAAATGTTTTTTAACCCGAATGTTTATTTTTTTCGCCATTGATGAACGATTAGTATTTTTGGGTAATCATAATCCACCTTTACTGTTTACCAGGGTTTGGTGAACATCCTAAGTTATATTGGTGGTAATTTTATTTGTTCCCTTTCAACTTATCATCACCCTGCCGTTATCCCACTACAGTTGCATCCTGAAGGGTGCCCGGAGTCTGCTACCTAATCCTAAGGCTTACTATTTAGTTCTTATTAAACCAACAGTCATCTGACCTCTTGCAACCCAAGCGGGATACTAATCGTAGACCTTATTGAGATTAGGCTTTTAAAGTGCGTGGGCAACTTGACTGTTAGAAGTTCTCAAGTCGCCCGAAGGCATTTAATTTGCTTGACAAATTCTGGTATATACAGCAGCCGGGATCAACGACTGAACGTGGCTTGCATAGCACGGGAGCGTTCAATTAGTGATCACTGGTTCACCCATCCAAGAGTTGACCCAGGCCGACGTTGCTCAACCTCGCATACCGCACGCGGTACGCGGGCGCCGCTGGGCCACGAGCACAACATCCACCTTTCAACTATACATAGATTTATAAAAAACTAGGTTAAAAATTTCGAATTCTTTAGTAACACGTGCGCTGTGTCGCTCTTGCCCCCAAACTAACTTAAAATTAACCGCTACAAGCGCCTTCGAGTTATTGACTTGACTAATTTAGAGTAATACATTTCTTTTTAAGTACCTATTTATCTATCTATGCCATGCCAAAACATAGACGATCTAGGTTAGGGCACCAAATCGCCATATACCATAAAGGGTTTAATTCAGAACTCTATACTTTCACGTCATACATATGTAATTAATTCTTCGCCAAAAAAAGCAGACAGAGGAATAAATTAAAAATGAGACTCACGGGTTCGGGATTTCGCTTTAACTCCATTCAATTTTAAATTAACAATGACAGCTCATAACTGCAATTTTTTATTCACTCGAGTGAGACAGATCGTATCATTCAAGCGTCGAAACTGTTATTAGGGTTTCGTACTAAAAAGGCAAAAAACAACCCTTATGACGCCAAATTCAGCGGTCCGTCTTCAATATTTTTAATATGTGGTAAACGGAGTAACTCATACATATTGTAACCACTGATGTAATACGATAAGTATAAGTACCATTTGTAGTGAATGTTAGTTTACCTAAATAAATAAATAAATAAAATAAAAAATATGTGGAGGGGAATAGTATACTCCTAAGTATTATAACCAAGCAAAGGTGGCCGAAAGTAAGGTACACATTTGAAAACCGGTTTTCGTTTTGGTTGTGAATTGTGATTTATGAAGGAAAATGCAAAAAATACTATTCGCCTTTTACTTCCTTTTCTCCGAAGTTTCTCAAGCGCAAAAGTCGAAATTACTGAGTAATGTGTACTTACAATTCATAATTCATATTTATGTAAATAGGTATTACAGGAAAATATAGGTAACTATTTC